>JAGVSL010000032.1:2436073-3654110 GCA_022494535.1 Himalopsyche phryganea
GGGGTGTCGATTATGGCTGATTTTCGAGGTCTTCCTCTTTTCCTAGGCGTTGCGACAAACGGTGAAATAGCATTCGCATTACCCTGAGCCATTATGTTGACTATGCTATTTTTAATATCAGACAAAGCCGTCGCTTCCGAAGTGACCGGAACAAAATGAGACTTAGCTATGCTCCCGATGTCCAAGGGATCCTGTGACAGGTCATCCAGCATCATGCATTCCTGCGAGCTGGAGCCTTCATTGTGCGTCATCATGTCTCCATCCACTTTGTTAAAGACAGGACTGTCCGTACCCAAGGGATTCATCAACTCGGACGCCATTCCCTCCGAGCTGGCAGTCGTCGAAGTGGTGTTCGAGTCCGCTTCGGCCAGAACCGACACGTCCTTCGCGAATGGGAAATTGCTCACGGGACTGATTGCAGATTTATCTTCCTTTTGAATGTGCAATCTGCTCAAGATGTCTTGCAGTTTTGATTCACCGTTGTTGGAAAACGTTGCATTACTCTTTGGAAGGTTAGGTGAGTTTCGTTTGCTATTAGTTTTGTTAAAATCAGAAGTGATCTTTTCCTCCCTGGAACCCAACGATAATACTGATATCGATACATTAGGCATGGGGTCAGGACCGGCGTCGATATTTACCATATTCTTGACTTTAGCTATTCTCGTGACAGTCAAATTTGAATTGGTCAGCAGCTGGTCTAGCTTTACTCTTTTCGCATCGTGAACAGTCTTATCGGCGTCAGTTACCTTTTTAAGCAATAACGAAGCCTCCTCTTTCGGAGCGGGACGTTTCACCCCAGACCGCAAGACTTGGACGACGTTTTCTTTTGATGTTTCATTCGTATCGTCAGTTTCCATGTTTACGATTTTCGCATGACTTCCTTCCTTTGTGAGCTTCAACTTGATACGGCCAACGGGTGAATTAGAATTCGATTCGTTCTCAATCAAATCCTTCGAATTTTCAAGTTTTGGCAAATCCGAATTATGTTCCTGTGGAATTTTAATGGTAAGTTTTGGAACAACCGGGTCGATAATGTTAGGTGACAAGCTGTCTGCCTTCGTTTGCTCGGATTCAGATTTCTTTAGAGTCTTCTCTGTGATGATTTCTGAAGTGGACCCTTGAACGGTTTTGTTGATTTTGAGTATAATCCTCGGAGAGTCCTGACCGCTTTCTTGGTGTCCGGGTGTGGATCGGCTGCACGTCGTTACGATTTCTAACGGCTTATCCATATTTTCCGGGATAGGTTTGATATTAATAGTCAATTTCGGTATCGTTTGAGACTCGAGGGATTCGTTTCCGTGCTTTGAATTATTTTTTTGCTTCGCAACTGCATTGTCATCGTCCTTGCTGTGAGAAGTGGCATTCGCATCATCGACCGGTTTCAAAAGGGGTTTAAAGTTAATTTTAGGCACAGATACAGGATCATCAGTTTTGATGTTCAATTGTTTTGTTTTAATCGTCATTTTGAGCGCAGACGTACTGTCTACGTCGTTTTCAGATATAGAAAATGATTCTTCGGAAGGTTTAACGATAGGTTTGATATTTAATTTAGGCACGGGCGTGTGATCTTCCGGTTTTACGATCGGTTTGATGGTGAGTTTTGGAATCGACGGCGAGTCTATTCTCTCCGAGTTCCTTAGTTCGTGATCTTGGGGAATTTTGATTGTCAATTTGGGAATCGGTTCCGAATTGGACTGTTCAGCCTTCTGACTGTTTCTTTTAGACGCTTTTGGAATGTGTAAAGAGTCCCCTGAAGAATCGATCTTATTTTCAGACGCAGCCTCAGTGGATTTTCCGAGTTTGATAGTCAATTTTAGAGAGCTGTCTTTTTCTTCTTCAACATCATTCAATTCGCAATTCATGTTAATAATATTCTCTTGCGGCTTGCCTTTCTTCAGTGTCAATTTTGGTATGCTTTCAGGGTGAGCGGAGTTTTCCGTTTCGCATTTGTTCTCATAATTGAATTCGTGCGCTTTATTAAGTTTAATAGTCATCTTTTCTATCGGCGGTTGTACTAGTGGCTTAAAAGTAAGTTTAGGAATAGTCGGTGAAGGCAAATCGGCGAGGCTCTCCGACACTCTGCAAGACGCCTTTTTAGAAACCTTAAGCTTTAGACCGTCACAGTCCACCTTGGGTGTAGTAGACAATGATTTTATTGTCAATTTAGGAACTGGCGGGCAAGACTGGTCTTCGGATGATTTCTCATCGTCGGTTTCATTGACGGCTAAGGAGCGAGAGCTCGTCGGGTGCGTCTCGTTCTCCGAACTATCAGATTCTGATATCTCGCTGCTACTGGACGATTTGGATTCAGGCGGCTTCTGTATAGGTTTAATATTCAATTTTACTATTTTAGGTATTTTACTAGGTTCCAAATCTTCACCTGTCGATTCGACGGGTGGCTGATTTTTAATGGTTCTATGACCTTCAGAATCGGGAGGTTTTAAAGGCTTCATGTTAAGCTTCGGCGGTTTTACGGCGAGCTTCATTTCATCGGCAAGTATGGAACTCAACTTTAAAGTTAATTTCGGAACATTCTTAATAATGCCGTCAGATTCTCGTTCGCAGGCTTCATCCGGCAATGACTCGTCACTTTCAATTGAAGATATTTTTTGATTAGCTGCATTTTTCTTAGGGTTTAAAGTGAGAGATTCATCGATCATGGAAAGGTTTAATTTGAGCGGAGACACCTTTCGGACGTCCAAGACCTCATTGGATTTATCGGTTGTGATATTCCGATACGATTCGACTAAACATAAGTTATTGGTCAGCGAAGCAGAATTGTGATCTCTTTCAATTTGGTGGCCGTGTGCGTTTTCACTAATATTCAATGTCGATTCGCCGCTCGCATTTGCCGCGCAGCCTGCAAATTTGTTGATATGAATATTATCTACTTTGTTTACGATCAGACATTCTTCTGGTTCTTTAGAAATTGGGATAATTTCATCAACATCCGTAGGGCAGCAGTATGCAATGGTAGATTTTTGAGAAAAATGCTCTTGAAAACCTTGATCGGAGTCTTCCAAAACTTTTTCGATAACGGGAGTGGGGAGTATATTTTTGTCACTTTTACCAGACAACACAGCGTTGCCGTCGTCGAAAGAAGACGGACTACACCTTCCCGAATCGACAGCTTGCATTTTTTCAGGTAAATTTGTTATTTTCGGTTGAATCGGAACATTGGACGGGTTGGCCTCCAAAATTTTGAAATTTGAATGACGTACAAGTTTCACTTTTTTGGGCGACACATTCATACTCGGAGCGTTGTCAGTGTGATCTTCATTACTCGATTTATTAATGACAAACTGATCAGTTACGGTCACTGATAGTAATGTACCATGGGGTATCTGCGGCGACTCTAACACTGTTGAGGGGATTATTTCAGTAGCATTTTTAAAACATTCAACACTTTTTAATGCAGGTGCTACATTGGCAATGGATTTTTCAGATTTGGTCACGCTCGACGTGGGCCGTATCAGTTTCCTTCTTTGAATGACGGCATTTTCTGGTTTCAAAGAAGAATCTGAACATTCACTTTTTTTCAACAAATCCGAAAATTCACTTGATACGCGGGCCGGATTATGGCTATCTAAAGATACCGGATCGACCGGAGCCGACAGTCTGACGTGATCCGAGGTTGCCGGCTTTACGGGAGAAGTTCGTTCGCTTACACTCACATCGCCAGTCGAATAGGCGAAACTCAGCTGCGTACGCTCCGAGCTCTGTTCACTACTAGAAATAATATTGGATTCACTAATAACTTTAGTATTATTTTTTACAGGCACTATCACTGCAGACCTATCGGTACTGCTCACAATGTTGATCATATTGTCTGCGTCAGACGAAACAAATTCGGGCGCCGGACGAGACGGCTCGATGGCGGTGCTCTTCCGTCCGGATCCGACCGCCGTCGGAGGGCTCACGTTCCGATCGGCGGAGCTCCCGGGGGCGTAACAGTTGTTTAAATGCAATTTATTGTGGGTCAGCGAATCCAGCGGCCGTTTCGACACGTCGTTGCCGGCGGACTCCTGATCGCGAAAAGAGTCTTCGGGCTCCGAATTGCGTTTGGCTTTTTTAGATGCGCCGCTGCCTTCCACGAACTTGTCGATCATTTGTAATATAGCCTCCGTGCTGTGGTGCGATTCGTCGTCTTCGGCCGGACTGAGGCGCTCCAACTTTTCTTTCAGCGGACCCAGCGGGCCTCCGTCCGCGCCCGCGCCCGCCGGGGCCAAGTACTCCTTGGCGGTGTCGATGGTCAGAGCTTGATACGAACTCTCGTCGTTGACCTCGCCAGACGATTGCTCGCGCGTATTTTCCCGCGCCAGCGACTGGCGCGGCGCATCCCGCGAGGCGCCCGCATCGTCTTCGGAGCTCTCCATTATCTGTTGATCGGTAGTGCTATGAATACTGCAAACAAACAAACCGGAAAATTAGAAATCTGCGATGTCCCTTATTTTGTACAACTAACCTAACATTACACTTGACAAGCCCAATAAAACGCGCTAATTTCGATCAGAGAATAAATATAGCGGTATATTATTATAATAGTATTGTTTGTACGTACACACATTGTATAATCTCATATTCACAAACGCAAAAAAACACACCAATGAGTCTAGATTTGGACAAATAAAAAATCAAAACTGAAAACCGGCAAACAAAAAGCTTGTAAACGCCATTTTTCAAGCCAAGGACATGGCTGGAACCAACCGACGAATAACAAATATGGCAGCCAGTAACATCACACTACCGCCATTTTAGTTTCTCGTGAAAGGCCGGCAACACAATAATGACAAAAATATTTCGTTCAAATAATAAAAGAATTCAATAATTTATTATTATCGTAAAGTAGGTACTTATCTATTGCATTGTTTTCTCATAAAACATTTAAAAATGGATGTAATGTGAATTGCATGAATTTATTTTAATAATCTTCAAACAAAAACATAATAACAATAACAAATTGTTTCCTTTATAAACATTTAAAGTTTCTCATAATTGGCGGTTTTATTATGATTGCTTAAAATAAAAAGTTAAATGAGTTTAGTTGTATCAAACATAATTCATTAAGAATGTCATAAAAATGGGTGTTGCGTTTTTATAACGCTGTATTTTATTAAGATAAAAGTCCCATCCTATTTTCATTCAAAAGATATTAAATTTGGATTATTGAGATTTTGTACACTTCCATGTATTTTGTCTGAGAGCTCTCAGTTCGAGTCCATTCGTGTGCTCGAATGCCTGAAGATGCCGAAAGGCGAAACCCGGGTCGTTAGTGACAAAATACATGGAAGTGTACAAAATCTCAATAATCCAAATTTAATATTGAAATTCCATCAAGCACCCTCAGTCGATGTCTTAAATTATACAAAAGATATTAAATCTTTTTACAGTTTGTAACTATATTTCAGTCAATGAAGAAAAAAAATTATATTGTTTGTGAATTTTCATTTAAGCATTTACCACTTTAATGTTCATTAGTCGATTGCTATATAATAATATTAAAAATTTACCTAAACAAAGTTTTTTTGTTAAATAGGTATATTAAACAATAATCATTAAAATTAATCATTTTTCAAGTATAAATGCTTACATTTATGACATAGATTACAGCAATATCTAGGGCTTTTTTTCAATGTTACACGTGATACGGCGTTCCGGCACCTTTTTTCGCTGAATTTTTAATGTAAGAAATTAGACGTAATTGACCAATTTTTGCACTTACTTAATTACACATCCAAATTTAAATAATTTGTCTTCAAAATTAAATTCAGATTTCTAAAATTAATACATTTTTTTATGTGCTTCGTGACAAAGGAAAACCTGCTTTAAATTTAATTTAAATGACATTTGAATATAATTTTCTTTAGTAAAAAAACTTGACAAAAATTGAGTTCTAGAAAATATATCTACTTAGGTAGTTAGCTAAGACGTTTTCATTTTAAACGCATTTTTGTGTTGGGCTGTGCAATTGGTATGAAAAAGAAAAGTTATATTGGTTCATACAAATGTTCATATCATGAAACCGACAACAAATAAAATATATTAATAATTTTTTACCTTATCTCTACATCACGGTCAGGTCCGTAGTTCAAGTAATCAGCGTTGATAGCTTCGGTTCTCACAGGTTTGAATCCCAGTAGGCACGAACAGATCATAAATTAATTTTCATTTGATTTATGGATTTCTGTGCGAAAGCTGTTTGTGATGTTTAAAAATTACCTCCCACCCATCCAATTCTATAAACTAATTGTGTGAGAGTATTGAGCGTATTGAGTGCGATTAGCTAACCAATAGCTCTGTCCAAGCCAACTCTCTTTGAAAAAGAAAAGTTGAGCAACTGAGTAAGAAGCAGTTCTCGTAGAGAAGTTTATGTTGAGATTGAGAGCGGACATGGTAAAATAATGTTTTTTTCTTTTCAAATTATATCTGGATAAGACGTAATAAATAATTTATTAATTGTCATAACGAAAACAGAATTTGTTGATATCAAAATAATTATATACATATACTTTTGGATTAAATAAAATATTGGGCAGAAAGCTCTGTGGATCAAGATTTAATAGGTAGCGGTTTATGATTATTGTCAGAAATTTTATATGGTTTGTCCATAGACCAATATACCTACCTATTAGTTATATAGTACCTCTACGATACCATTAGTATATTAGTAATTATTATATTATCTATGGACATGTCTCATAGACTACTAGGAAGTCTGGTCTATGGTCGAAATTTTGAATATTAGAAATGTTGAACTGAACCAATTTAATTGACGTACAAAATATAACCTATGCACAGGTTACATTCGGTATGTGGCGCCTTTTGTAGATAAGTGCATTAATCCTCTGCAGCGCATTTAAGAACATTTTTTTATAATTAAACTAGTTTCTTTTCGAATAAATGCACGCTATCGATAGTTATCATCTTCGACAATGGACAACAGAAATTTTGTCAATGTTAAAGATTCTTGTCGAGAATGCGGTGATGCGAGAGCCATAGTCCGAGATGGATTTCTTTACTGTGTGGAATGCGGAATAAGAGCAGCAGAGTCTCAACCTATTCTAGAATTCACAAGAGATGAAATTGTGTCTGGTGTCAGAATCAACACGACTAAAATTACCAAGACCAAGACGGATACAGAAAAGTGTAAGTTATGTGAGATATATTTAATAATAAAATGGTGAATATGCTTTACAACATGGTACCCTTTTTCTCCACGAAACTTTACTAAATGCCGCTAAAAACAATCAAGCTCTCTAGGAAATTTAATTTTGACTAGGAAAATGTCGAATTATTATAATATCAATATGAAAAAGTTAGCATAATATGTCAAATGGAAAAGAAAAAAGTGATTTTAGCTTCCGTCTGCCAAGATTTATGGGATCAATGAATTTTTTGTTTTGTTTTGTATTACACATGTTTATAATGATCGAGACCTGTTTCGCCAATCACGAGTTCTATCGAGTAATGCTGGCGGTGATCGAAACCGGTACGAAAACCGGAAGTAGTACGAAATGAATTGGGTTTAATTTTTAAATATAATGGTTCTCCACAAATAACTGATAGTGCCAATGAATTAAGTGTTCGTTCGTTCGTTCGTTCGTTAAGGTGTCAGAAGGTAAAATCTATTTTAGGGTTCCTTTTACCTTTAATGTATCTAGTAATATTTTTAGCGGTTATTGAAATATTTTGTATGCACAAATTGGTCACAGAAAAAATAATCACAGAATAATCACAAAACTTCTTTTAGGAAGTTGAGCAATCAATATATGATTTTTGTGTAGACACATCTTTTGATCTTTGGCACACAGCTATATAATTGTCAGAAATATCCTTTAAATGGGGTAGAAATTTATCGTTTGCCTTTATTGCTCCTTTGAACAACGGCAGTTTAGATTCCAATGTACCAAAGCGATCTTAGTTATCTTTGTAATTGTTTTCCTTTACTACAGATGAAAATATGTGGACAACGTGGCATGCCCATAATATGATCCTAGTCGGATTAGTTGAAGAGATATGTTCATGTGGCGCCAAGGAATACGGCTTGGGGCAAACAGTGCTCATGCTGTGGGCTAGGTGGCTTCGATACAACCGCATAGCATTTTTCTCAAAGACCAACATCTCTGCACCAATGCTCACTTTTGGATATCGACCGAGGTTCGTTCATTTGTTGAAAACTTATGTATGATTCATGTGTTAATTATAGTGGTAAAAATGTTGCACTAAAATATGTAATGACCCAAGAATCTAAAATAACGAATGATTTTCGAAAGATCCAACAGTACAATAAATAAAAACTATTATCTATAAAACAAATCTTCTCAGTAAATACAAAAATATAAAAAAAATATTTGTAATTATATTTTATTCCAATCCAACTGTCATGAGACATGTCTTTTTTGTCAGGAGTCAATTCCAATTTATTTAGTTATTATTTTTACACTAAAATGTACAATAGAAAATGTAACAAAATTTTGGAAATAATTCTAGGGATCTAGAATTTCTCTATGGAATCAAAAAGCCGAGGAAAAAAAAGGTTCAGCACATTCCTAGCATATCAGTGCGGCAAGCATCAAAGGATAAGGTTGGTAATAAATATCACAATCAATAAAAATTTATTCTTCATTTCATCAGTGGCAATTAGAACAAGATTTTTTAAAAAACATAATATAACTATTGTGTCCAGACTTGGTAGTCGAGTTCCACCCAATCACCAACATTTTAATACTGTGGAATATTTCAACTAGATTTAAACATTAGATGACGTGTTTTTGATTATTACAATAATTCTGCTTTTCAAAAAGTAAAACTCTCAAGAGTCAATCGTTAACTGGATCTATGCCATAAGCGCATTAACATTCTCCAAAATCCCGTGCATGTGAGACCGGCCGTAGAAAGATCGTTTGTTTTAAATAATCTAATTTTTGATCCACAATGACATCTCTTGGAATCACTGTGAAATACTTAGACGTGACATATTCTAACATATTATTGACATTATATTTATTTTAATAAGAGCTTTGTTGGGTAAATGTAACGCGTTTTGTTTCTTTAATAGCACAGTAGTGGAATAACTAAGTTATCGATTTTAATTTTACATTAATGTATATTTTTTTTAGATGGCTTTGGTGAAATTCGAGTATGTCGAATTTATAGCATCACAATCCACTAAAACTGATATGGCAACACAAAATCTCGAAGATATCAAAGCTCCAGAGGCAGAAAAACCTAAACGCCTCGAACTCAACAGAAAGACTAAAAATTACTTCACTAAACTTATGACACCGGAAGATTTAGAATTGCACATATCCCACGGCATGTGCGGATCAAAGTGCAGGTGCCTCAAAAAGAAACGGTGTATGATCTACGATAGAATCAATCAACTGTCAATTATGAATCTTTACGCCTTGCTGTTCCTGGGTCTACGTATAAATCAGGATGTCATACATTTGGGCGATATTATCAGGTGGTGCAGGGAGAGTCATCTGTCGTATGGATCGTATAATCATTTTTTCCCAAGCGATATGTTAATAAAAGTTGGTGATCGATTCTCGTGGAATTCAAACAAAATGTCGAATAGTGCGCTCCGTTTGACAGCCGGAAGGCTCGCGAAGGTGTTGAAGATTAAAAAGATCTCTAGTCCAAATTTACAGCCATTATTCAAGAGATATATTAAAGAATTGGAGTTGCCCGATGAAGTGTTATACTTAGTATTAAAATTACAACGGACCCTGCCAAAGATGCTCGATCATTTCCCACAAAGGTGTGAAACTTTTCCTAACTATGAAGGGATTGCAATGTCATATGTCATAGTTGTTTTGAAAATTATTTTCGGACTAGACGGCGTTGTTGAGTATAATATTTCATCTTCTGTAGAAAATATAAACTCCGTATTGAACCTTGACAGAAGAAGAAAAGATCTGGAAAATGGAATGAAAACGAAGAATGACTCTAAAGATACTAATTTGAAACGGATTTTTGTCTGGAGTGATTGGGTTCGGTATATAGAATATCGCAAAATTTGTTTAAGTCAATGTCACTATCCTACAATTGTACGCTTAGATCCGGACAATTATGACAATCCGGAGCTGTTTCTTCACCACAAAAAAACTTGCAGTAAAAGAATAGAAGAAGATATCTCCAACACTAATCCCGCATTTTTGGTTATAAAATCTCTTCTCGAGGATATTCAAACGGATTATAATGTAATCAAAAAGGACTTTCCCACATTCAGCTGCTCGACTTGCCCGATGTCTAGTTATACGGAAACATTATTGACGTGGCAATCACCATATTCAGATTTTCAAATATGTACAGATATATTAAATGAAGAATTCTCTTCCTATGGAATGAAATGTCTTTTAAATCCTACACGACTCAAGCTAGAGTTGGCTAAATTGAATTATCAATTGATCGCTGAGAGGTGTGTCTCAAATCCGAATATAACTTTGGATATTGGCTTAAAGAAATCATTCCTCGAACTGTCTGATCGATTTGTCCTTTTTAATGTCAAACAACAAGTGAAAGTAGTCGATTGCACTTCCGAGCAGTGGACTGATGGCTTGCTCAGTGACAAGATCGTCACCATGATGACACGTGATGTTAAACCGAAGGGTGCTAGTAAAATTATAAAACTGGTGAAAATAAAAAGTAATCTCCATTTAACAGCAAAACGTGTGAGCAATTCTTTTAAACTGCCAGCATCAAAGTTACGTAATAATTTTAGTAATGGTCGCATTAATTTGAGTCTTTGCTACAGAGATTATTGGCTTCGACATTATCCAAGCATGAGAAAGTTTTCTAAGATTAGTTTTGAAGAGGAACTCGACACTTCATTTCCTCCCAGTTTTGGTTGGCTTTTGAAAGAATGCGCTGCTGCCACAGAAATGTCAACACTAGATCTATACAAGGAACTGTGTATTATAGAAAAACAGTTAGTTACAAAGAATTCAACAGTTTTGCGGAATACAAAAGTACTACCCAAGAGATGATGATCAGATTATTTTGAAATATGGTTGTTATATGCATATTGGTTTTAAAAATATGATAAAAACTAATTGACTGCTTATTATTTTAGCACTATCGTTACAAGAACTGATGTACTAATTATAAATAATAATTAAATTATCAGGCTTTGACACACATGCGCCATCTTTCGGAAATTATCAAATATGATTTTGAGGAACACACTTTAAAAATTTTGCTGTTGTATTATTTCAAAAATGGGCAGACTGAAAATAAATTAATAGAATCAAGTTGAACCACCATCCATGAGAACGAATATCAATCAATATGTTGAATTGAACCGAGTATGAAGGGTTTTAAAGACAAGCTAATAAATTAAAATCATAATCCCATTTGCAAATTTCAATCAATGTGAATCAAGTTTTTCTACAATGAAAGACATTCAAACAGAATTAGTAAATAGACTCACCTGAATATCTCAATAATTATTTATTTATAATAATTTATTTGCAAACTCGAGTTTACTATTAAAATATACTTTTTGCACTATATGCTTTCCAAGAAATATTTTTGTGATATTATTTAAAAATATAAATAAATGCTTTCATTTAGCTCTACTATTTACATTCTTTTTCTTCTTCTTCCATATTCGCTCCCTATGTGGAGCATATGGCTACCACGCGGCGTCTCCATGAATCCCTGTCACCCGCCAATCGCTTTGCTTCCTCCCATGACATGCCAGAATAGTACCCGATGGTCTTCCAGGACGTCGGAATCCCACAGGTCGGAAGAAGAGGCAAGCAGGATTGAGGCTTTCCGGAGGCATCCGCAGCACGTGACCCAGCCAGCTCCAACGTCTTTCCATAACCGCTGATGTGACAGGGCGTTGCCCGGTCCGTTCGCTAATTTCCGAATTCCTCCATAAATTACTGTTTTATTTTAATCAACGCCCGGATTGTGACCTACGATTTAACATCACTGTATCCGTGCAGTGTATAATGAAGTGGCTTACATGGTGATACAATATGATATACATTGTATTATTTATTAAAGATGTAAAGTTCTTGCTCTTCAACTGATGGCTGTAGGAACTAAACACAATTTTATTAACCATGCATATATTATTATATTATTGCACATATTGTTCAATTTTTATAGGTATGAATATTGTGTGGTGGTACCAAAACCACGAGATCTATTTGAATCGTTCAAATTTGATACTGAAATTGTACCCTCAGTTGATATCTTAAATTATATCAACACTTGATCTATATTAAGTTCACTCCTCGGTGTCCTCCCTATTTAGAGTAGACAGTCAGCACCTGGAGCCTTTTACATTCTCTGCTTCCTCCAAAGTTATGGCAGCTCCCTGTAGCTCGCCTGAGTCGATCCTATGGATGGTGATCAGCAACCATCTAAGACAGTGGAATCCAACCGGCCGAAGAAGAAACGGGAGGGATTTATGGTAACTTATTCGTAACATGTAAGAAATTATACTACACTACACTACCAATATAAATACAGGAAGATTTTGAATTTTTTTTTCCATTCTAGAAAGTAATGGATAAAATTATGCAGACTACTACTTTCTTCACTGTCATCGGTATGTTATGCCAGGACCGACATGAAGAAATAAAGTTAACCAAAAAAGATTTTGAACACATTTTTATCAAAATGATACCTGTGTGAATAACAGATAGTTTTTAAATGTAAGTTTTGAGTTAATTTAAGTATTTTGTGGGTTGGTACACTGTTCTTCCCACTGCCTCATATATATATATATACAGGTTGCTATTGTAAAATATTTAATATATTTGAATTGTTGAGGTTTTGGACATTTCCACGTATTTTGTCAGTAATCTTCAGGCATTCGAGCACACGAATGCCTGAAGATACCGAAAGAAGAAAACCGGGTCATTAGTGACAAAATACATGGAAATCTACAAAATCTCAACAATTCAAATTTGATATTGAAATTCCATCAAGCACCCTCAGTTGATGTCTATATTTAATATATATTTTTTAATTTGAATTGTTGAAATTTTTTAAATTTCTATGTATTTCGTCACTGACGACCCAGGTTTCGCCTTTCGGCATCTTTAGGCATTCGAGTATACGAATGAACTCGAACTAACAGTTCAAAATGTGACTAGTGACAAAATTTGAACGAATCAAATTTGACATTGAAATTTCGTCAGGCGCCCGCAGTCGATATCTTAAATTACATATTTTTACTTTTTGGTGACGTTAGGCTAGGTCAGATTTAGGTGTTAGAACGAGCCTTCTAACCCAGAGTTTCCCAAACGTTTCTTACGTTATAACACTTTGCAAAACATACAATTTTAACGGAATGTCTTGCTTATTTTGTCGTGTATATAATATCAATATGAAGTCAAACATGTTTGAATTTGTTGCAGCTGGAGCAGCATATAAAACCATTCAAGTTTTCGCACAACTATTTCCGTTCTGCGAAATACCAGTGTTCCGCGGAATATAGTTTGGTAAACCCTGTTCTAACCGATTTGTCTTAATAATTGAGAAAAATCGGTTTGAATAATAAATTATTTATTGCCGTATTAATGAAATGTTCAATTTTAAGCTCGTTGTTAAAAAAATCTGCCTGCGGTGCTTGACTGTCTATAGAGTATAAGCAACAGAAGACTCCTTAAGGATCTCAAGAATTTTCTCACTCACTAAAGATTTCTATTAGGTGGTAGAAGAAGTCCAGGTTACTCTTTATCATTCGCCCCGCCGGGTCTACGGGTATACAATTAATAATGCAGTGGATACGATTAGCATCGCGTAGCATCCCGCAGCTTTGATGGATGGCGAATATTCATCCATATTGTTCGTGTTGAAATGTGCTCAGGGTGGTTTCGTTGTACGCAGTTTATGTTGCCAATATTTTACGCGGAAACTTACAGACGAATAAGTGAACCCACTTAATTTGTTTATTACAATAAATGCTCGCTTATCAGGGGTATTTTGCTGTTGCATCGAAATTACGTGAAGATATTGTAATAAATATTTATAAAAATAAAACAATTTCAACTGACGAAAATGCTCACAATCAGCGAAATCTGAAATTTTCAAAAATTTCATAAAATTGTAGAAATAGTATTTCTTAAAATATAGTATATAACACCAAAAGGTGATCGTAATAAATAAGTAAGCATAATATTAAGTTAGTGTTTTTGTTTATTCTGGGCTCGAAGTAATGCGGATGTGTTTCTGAAAACTTTTCCAGTTGCCGTAATAGAATATTGAACAAGACTGGGAATATTTTTTCGAAAATAGTCGAGTGATTATCTAATATCAATTTTTGTTATTGCTGATTAATACAGCACTAAGCACTAGCGGTAGAACGACATTTGGAAGCTGCTTGCATAAATAAATTTTTGGTGCTAATTTAATTGTCTTAAAAAATGTAATTTTTACATAAAGAGTGGGCCCAAGGGAAAGTTTACAGCGTAGCCCCAGATTCTAGTTACGGTTCGAAGGACATCTATATATTTAAATGATAATTTAGAACGCATTTAATAACGGAAGGATTATACTATTTAACCAGAGCTAGAATAATTACGATTATTTTACGTAAGTAACTATTATAATCGAGTAGAAGTCGAAAAGTTAGGTAAAAGTGAGAATCTTTTCGTCATTATCAACTATTCGAATATCGAATAGTAAAACTGACACTATTCGAATATTCGATTCTGTTTCTTAAGTATGAAAATGATTTTAAAATTATATTTGAATAATTAATAATATAACATTATATAAATACACATTCCAATACCATTTCATTTTATTGCAATATTAAAAAATGTTAGCTGCGTCGGATTACTAGAACGGTATGAGAATGCCCGGTTGAAGAGGGTCGAATGCTTGGTTATCACCATCCAGGATGTAAAGGATCTCAATCAGAACACCGTTCCAGTCCAGTTAATCACCTATTTATTGAAGATGCAATGGTTTAATACACAAAAATTACCAGTACAATATAAAATTGAGTCTACATTTACGTTTAATTAACACATGAATTTATCTTTATGTTATAATACAATTGACACAACAAACGATTTTAAATTTAAATTAAATCCAATTTCAAAACAAACAAAAACAGTTTATAATGACTGCGATGTTGCGGACGCCTCGGCCAGCTCACCCACCGGCCGAGACCTCCGAAAATAGACTGCATGCAGAATTCAAAATTAAAACTTCAAAATTGCAGGCCCCCCGCTCTTTTGTCAATAGCTACCACTGTTGTCATTCAAACGATGCAATTAACTAGTCGGATACAGGCCAGGCCAGTTAACGTTATTTAGAAATGATTCTGAGAATTGCGATATTAAAAGTGTTCGAATGCCGTTCTAAATCATTCCAAACTTCCTAGAAACAAATAAATGTTCGCAAAAATATCAGGACGTGTCAGGTATTTATCCAATTATAGAAAGTACGGCATGTTTAAAGGGTTATTTAGCCCCGAATCATTCGTCAAACTCAAGTATTATGATAAGATATCGAAAGCGCTCGAATTGGGTGGAGGTAAAAAAACCACTACCTTTGGTATCCTTATTGTTCTTGAAATGTGGAGAAATTTTTATGTGATCATTCGTCGATTGCGTAAAATATTTCATTAAAAAATTATTACGAATGCTATTCGAATAGTTGTTCAAATATTTAAATATCGAAGAGTTAAAGAAGGGGCGAATATATTAGGAAATTGCATATTCGAATATTTGAGTTGGAATCCGTACTGATTGGTAATTGAAAGCAACTGCACACCACTAATTCAAAATTGTTTATATATATATTTATATAAAGAAATATAGGGATTGCATAAATGTAGTTATCACAAGATTGCCTTATACTGTAAATAATGATGATTTGAAAAATAAGAGCATCTGAAAACGGAGGGTGTGGTTTATTTGCTTTGAGCTCTCGGCGCGAAGTTGTTTAGAATAATGATTCACATCTTTCACAATGAACGCAACCTGCTTTCCGTGGGCAGTAGACAATAATACCCATAAACATTCACATTATAATCATCGAAGCGAACTGAATTCAAATGATGTAGCGCCTAAATGAGTAGCAAGAAATATTAAAGTCGATTTAATTTAATAAAAAATATGTATATACTTTTTTTGACTGCTTGCTTGCAGGAAATAAATTTTGATGGTAAGAGCTTTGACTGTTTTGAGAGGCTTAACTTTTGTAAAATCCAAATCTGGAGCATACCAGTCAGATGTGGGAAACCTTTTCATTTCATAAGTGCATTCAAGAAACCTTAATTAAATATACTTAAAACTGTATGTTAATTTTGTTGTAAATTAATGATTCCTTCCCACTCACCCGATCCTAAAAATGGGGGGTACCGAGAGCGATAAGCTAACCACTTTTTCTGTTCTAGCCCTATCCTTCTATCCTTACTCTCTTCGAAAAATAGAGGTTGAGCAACAGAGTAACAAGCAGTTATCGTAGGAAGCTTCTGTTGAGATACCTCCACTAAGAGGCCATATGCTCCACATTGGCAGCGGACATAGTAAAAAAATGAAAAAATCATAAATTCAAAAGGCCGCGCTTGAAGAGTTAAAGGGCAGCATGTTCTTTACCTCTGGTATAGGTCTTACTAGAGTATTGAAACCGAGCGTATTTTATTAGATTTGCTTATACGTCAATCGCTCAACCTCTCCTTGTTATAGAATGAAACTAAAAATGCTATTCAAGGCTTTTTTTTGTTCAATAAACTTTTTTAAAAAAATGTTTTCGAGCCTCTTAGCTCTTCAAAAATTATCATTATTCGAAACACTAGCGGATCCACAAAATAGTCAAGAATTTGGCCTGCTCGAAAGCTTTTCAGCTGCTCAATGTGACCATGAAGTTTGACACCGCTGGGATTAAAAGACAAGGTCAAGTATAAATTCGATGTTTGCTAATCAAAATATCTGATCTCCGATTTTTGGATTGGGTATGTCAGAAAAATACATGGCTTGGATTACATATTCATAAATCGATTGAAAGTTTAATCTATTTGAAAGACCATTCGGGACTATAATAACATTCATCGCAAAACAGAATTAAGACGGATGGTTAGTATAGTTTATTTCGTTATTACTCGGTTGCGGCGATCGGCATAATCTGTTGATTGGTCGCCCCAAGAATAAATATGTATTATCTTCGACATGAAAGATCGTGCCCAAAACAGTATATTTGTATCCTTCTCGTTTAAAGTGTGACGAAATCACAAGACTACAGTGAGCCGCAAGATAATAAAACGTAAGTATGTATGTATTTATACCAATCATAAATAATGCTAAATCATCTAACAAAATTCAATGGGACGCCATGAGAAATAATAAGTCAGTATTGCACATTATTATGCAATTTATTATTTGACAATACGCGATAACCATGTTTTGACAACGCGCTCATTTCGCAAAGTTGCAATAAAATATGCAATGCGTATTAGTGTGACGTGATTCGATGCAATTTTTTAACAATCATCATTAAGTACAAGAGTTTCGATAGTCATTTAGTTAACACTTCGGCAAACACTCAGCACGAAATGAGACCTTACATTATTCACTAAATATAAATGTGATTTTCACCCCTTATATTCATAGTAGTTACCCCTACACGTCCTACAAGCGCTTACGTTACTTATTTTCTTTTCTTTAGTATGTCCATTCCCAATTTGGCGCATATGGACTACTAATGGAGGTATCTCAACGGAAGATTTTCTACAATAACTGCTTGCTACTCAGTTTCTCAACCTCTCTGTTTCGAAAAGAGTAGGGATATAACGATTGGGCTAAAACAATACTATGGGTTAGCTAATCGCTCTCGCTAAGCCCCGTTTTTAGGATCGGATGGGTGGGAGAGAATTCTAGACATCACAAACATCCATGCCTACGAACGGAAATCCACAAACCGATTGAAAAAACAATTTATGAAACTGTCCGTACCGAAATTCGAACCCAAGACATCCGTAACCGAAGCCATCGATGTTGATAACTGCACCACGGAGCCGACTTACATATTGAAACAGAATTAAATGACATGGAGGGTGCGAATTATCACAGCCTGCTAATATTATGGAAACAAGATCCCAACTTTTTCTAGTCGCGTTCTCTTTACTTAGTTAAATATTTTGTTAGTGAATTTTGTACCATGTAGAGTATACGCCGTATTACTTTGAATTTTTTTACTACACTGATACGCTTTCTGTATAGTACACATAACGTGTCAGTGTATGGATATATATGGTATATGAATACCGTGATCCTAGAGCAGTGTATCAGTATGGATCCTAGAGTCGTGTATGGATCTCATGATCCTAAATCCTAGAGCCTGACCTTAAAGTCGAAGTGCAGGCATACGGCGTGTACTCTACTATGGCTGTTACCACCGGGTCTTTCGCAAAATACAGGTAATATTTATTTACAAACGAAGAAAGAAATTTAAATTGAATATTGAATGGTTGATGATAAATTAAGTTTTCACGTCATACTTATTTGAATTATACAGATATTTGTTCGGTAATATTAAATTGTGAATGAATACCTTTTTTGTCGCTAGATCTTTGTTTGTTCATCGATGAAGATTACAATGTTTGATAGAAGAAAATAATTCATTATTCGTTTTAAAAATGATCGCTTATCATGCATTTGAATCTATGAGGACTGTATGCATTGTCATCATTTCAATAGATTGTTTACAAATTTTGAATAAAATAATTTTACTTGTGTTTAAACAAATAATAACTCTTGCAGCTGTAGAGATTTGAATACAAAATAAGTAGCGCCAAAACTGTATTAATTGAATATACAATCTTTTATTACCATGCTATTATATGAATTACAACCAGTTTTTTAAACTTATTAAATGCATTGAAATACTAGAGGCCATGTGCAACCACTACTTTACAGCCCTCCTTTCTTATTAAAGGGAAGATAGTATCGCCACGCCATACGTATAATCACGTTTGAGGCACTTACAAGTGATACGTGATTATACGTTTTTTGTATTTTCGTTGTCTACGCACTCAGTTCTAAAGGTAGGCATGAAAGAACATTGGGAAAAGTATCAACTTCACCGTTTTTTCGTAAGGTATAAACACCTAACTAGCCACCTATACAAAAGTCTTTACCAAAAATACGAAGTCCAATCTCGTAACTATAATATTTCAAAAACTAAACTTTTCAGCAAAACTTCGTATTAAATAAGAAACTAAATTAAAAATAATAGCACTATCCCAATTTTGAAGAATATAAATGCAGCCATTACTTTGTAACTGTGTTTTTAATGTTTGAGAGGCTCTCCTGTAAAATGTCATATTTGCAGATACGGGATTATATCTAAGGAGTGTCGGTATATTAATAATATTTGTTTCTGTTTAAAAAACTCGTCCTTTCACTTTCAGATATGACGTCACGATCATATTGTATATTTTTAACTTTAACGTTGAAAACGGAGGTTCCTAAAAATATGTTTTAACAATTCATCTCGAAAGCAGACTATTTATCATTATATTTTGTGTTTGTATGGCACCAATATGACATTAAATAACTTTGTAGCACATATATTTAAGATATACGTCCACACCGATAAAATATTTTAATCTTCGATGTTACCTAGGATTTTAATTTTTTAACATGATGGAGTAACTTTATAATTTAAAAGCTTAACTAATAAAGATATTATTAATGCATTGTCATCAAACATATTTTATGAAGGAAAATTGTAATTTCAAAATCCAATGTAGAATGTTCCCAGTTTATAAATGTTACGAAGGTATGTTTATTACATGTTCCCCCTCACATATTTTATTGATACAAAGTATTTCTTTCAAATAAAACGGCTGGATTTTGATATAAATCACTTTTTCGTTGTGCGTAAGCTACGCTACTGAGCC
Source organism: Himalopsyche phryganea (assembly GCA_022494535.1). Lineage (NCBI taxonomy): Eukaryota > Metazoa > Arthropoda > Insecta > Trichoptera > Rhyacophilidae > Himalopsyche > Himalopsyche phryganea. The sequence goes on from JAGVSL010000032.1 coordinate 2,455,953, forward strand.
TGAAGTTTTATAATGTTGGTAGTCCCGTAGAGATGTTTAGATGTAACGACTTTTAGTACCTGTTCCTTGGGCGATAAATCTATTTAACTGTTGAATAAGTAAGTGTTTGCATGAATTTTACAAGTACTTTTATAAGCTACGTTAAACTATACAGCTTACTGGCCTGTGATATTCATTTTTAATTATTCATATTTAATTTGCCCTTAGAAATAGAGTACAGCATCATTTTCACATTGAAGTATATATTTTGTACTAAAATTTTATTGATAATAAATTGGAATAAATAGTTTGCTCATGACCATCAGTGATTCATACCATTTTACCCATCACACAGTAGGGGAAAGTGAAGTTTGTCATTTTGGTGTTTTTTATTTTCAAAGTTACACGATAGATTTAAATGCAGACATAATAAATGATAATTTAAAAATATACTATAATGACTTAAGAACCTAATTAATAGACAAAAATTACCGTTACTTGTGTTTATATATACATGAAAAATCGTTGCAACCTGCTGCGAGAACGAGGTTGCTTGCAACACCTCTGGGGTAAGTTGCAACATTTACTCGGAGGCGACGATCCTCTGACTTTTCATATTTTTTAGAAAAACACGGCAAGGACAATTGTCTTCATCGTCTGTAGACTCTTCATCGATGCTAGTAGCTTTAGCTTTGGCTAAAGGTTTAGCTGGGGGCTTGAAGTTTGAAGTAAACTAGATATTCTTGACTCATCTAATAATTTAGACTGAGCTGCTTTGTTCTTGCGCTCTAGATCCTTCATTTTCTTATATTTTAAACATTACTTGTCAGATGTGTCAGTGAGTATGGCAGTTTAAGGTTTCTGTCTACCTTTTTTTGGTGAGTCATTCAGTTGCACCATGTTGCAAGCAACTCCGTGACGTCTGTTACAACCGAACCCGTCATCTTGAACTCAATTACAGCCTCAAATTTTTGTCTTTGCTCTAATATTGAGTGTATAATAGCAGAAAACATTTATTTTTGAAAAAAAAAACACTCAGAGTGGTGCAAAAAAGTTTTGGACATAAATCCTGTCTATCTCATTATATTCAACTAATTTTTAGACCGAAATTTGTGTTACACTACTATCTGTCGTACAAAATTGTTGAAATGTTAATTAACGGAAATTTTAAATCGATTGTTGCTACTTACCCCTGTTGCAACCAGCCCCGTCTAGCCGTATATACATTGACGAATATTTTAAAAAATTTGACTTTATTGCATATTCAAGTATAAAACTTTAGATTAGTATGGCCAGACGCAGAGGTATTTTTGAATGTCCCGTTGATTCGTAATTATTATCTTGATATTGCAACACCGTAGCAGTAAATGTTAGATAATATATAGATCCTACCGTTAACTATTATCACAATGGGAAGTTTATATTATATAACTACAGCAATATAAGTCGCGATTTTTTTATTCATTCATTATTTATAATCATAAAACATATTTAAATATCTGAAAATATATTTCCACTGAAAATATCCTGGGTTATTCACTAAATTGAAAGTGGTTTGGCCAATTCATGTAACCCTAAAAAATACGAAATGAGTAAATGATTGGATCTCATTTTTAAGAAGACAGAGCAGGTCTCGGCCAAATGACGTAAATTAGAAAAATAAATTGACCACTTTTTGAAAGGGAAACATCATTTTACATTGGTTTTAGGTTTAAAGATTCTGACCCAGCCACTTGATGTAAACCACTATTTTATCGACACTCCCATGTATAATCCCGTATCTGCAAAGATAAGAATTTTCAGGAGCGTATTTCAAAGATTCATAATGCAACTCACTATGTGTAATAATGTTTTAGATAACAACAACAATTTCCTGAACAATTTCAATTTTGAGGATTACTTCAATTGGCCAAAACACCGTCGAAATATATCCTGGGTTATTCATTAAATATGGAATCATGCACTTTGGAGATGTTTTTTTATGGACAAGATTACGATGACCGAGGGTGCTTGATGAAATTTCAATATCAAATTGAATTGTCAGTTCGAGTTCATTCGTGTGTGCGAATGCCTGAAGATGCCGAAAGGCGAAACCCGTGTCGTTATTAACGAAATAGATAGAAATGTACAAAATCTCAACAATTCAAATTTGATAAGGTTATGGTTATAGTATGATAACTGTATTTTTAAGGGGGAGGAAATAAAATGGTCAACAATGAACTAATTTTAGTTTTAGGAACGTTATTATGAATCAATCCGCCACTCAACATAGCAATTTTTTGATGACTATTCATGTTTAAATGCTCACAGTTTGTTAGTAAAATAACCTAAAAATGGAAAAGATGATATTTGAAAATGGCTACCAGACGGACAGAGCAAATTTTGATATTGGACACTTTTTTAATCCTTTATATCGACTGCAAATGACTACGTATGGAATTATTCATAGACTAGGTATGTGCCCCTTTGAATAGGAAATGAGATTGCGTATTTAGTTAAGTTTTGGTCAAAACTGGACAAGATGAATTTTGGAAATGGGTGATTCATATGTACTTATGAGTGGTTAAATATTTATTTTTTTCATCTGGCACCCTACCCTCCTTTTATTGTAAATAGTACGATTAGATTATTGATATAAGAATGTATTTCTTATTTGACAAGACTTTTGTCTACAGTACAAACAGTTCTATTCCATATTCAAAATGGACAATTTCCACAGATTGATCAAACGCAATCAGCTGTAGTGATTTGGTTGCATTATTGTTATTCATTTGTTTTTCCGCCACATCACGGTCACACGCGCGATAAAATCTCCCGACCTCTCCGATGATGACTCTCTTGATGGCGAAAATCTCCATCAGCACGTGACCAATATAAGCGACTATGATAATAACAATAAAATGGCTGCGTGGCAAAATGGCAGCTCCAACAATAGACGTCACAATAAAGTTGTGCAAAGCTGACGATTACGACCCTAGATAGTCGATCGGGTCGCGAGGGGTTAATTGCTTTTGCCAGGCATATTGAACCAAGTTATGAGTTCCCAATAAAAGATATAAAATTCATAATTCCCCATAAAAGATTGTTGTGATTCAAATAAAAGTGTTTTTTATATGGACGGCTTGCTTGATTTACTAAACTCGTATCTCTGGTTGAGAGATACTGAAATGAAAGTCAAACGATTTGATCCTATTGCGTTCCGTAACCGAGTGGTAAGTGCTCTTGGGCTTTTGTCCTCTCGATCGTGCATGTTTATTGCAATATCGAACGTATTTAAATATTAATACAGGAATAAAAAACAAAAAATAAAGATTATTAAAAATAAAAGTTTTTGTCCAGTTATTGCATGACGGACGAATAAATCAATACCGACATTTCAATATTAATTTTATAGAACATACTGGTTTTTATATAACATCTTACACATACTTTTTAATAATATGCCATTAATTTATAAGAAAATAAAAACTTGGAAATATATCAGGCGTGCTGATGATGATTACTCAAATTTTCACCTTAAGTCAAAACACGCCAGTTCAGTCCAAGTTATCTTTATTGCAGTTAGTATAATACACCTTCAGAATTTATAATTTCAAAAACAATATGTACAAAACAAATAATAAGCCGCGTAAACTTGATACACCGCAAAAAAACTTTTGACTTTCGGGCCGGCGTGACAAGTGTCCGTACGTTGCCGCGGACAAAGACCGACTGCCAAGGATTTTCAAATAGAGGCAGAGTTATTTTTGTAAAACTTCCGAGTAACTGCAGGAGTCAGTTTATTTCCCTTGACCCATACACACTGGTCACTTAAAAAACACTCCTAAATAGGGTTGTTATTATTAAACATTAATCTTTTTGCTACGCACCGTTGCCATTTCTCGGCCTATTTTTCTTGATGATTGTCTTGGTGAGAGATGATTCGAGTCTAGTTATGGGTACAGTTCGCGGCTGGTCACATCAAGCACGATTGGGTCGTGTCAAATTGTTTCTTGGAATTTAGACTTTAAAACCCGGTATTTGGGTATTCAATAAGAAGTCTAAATACTGAAATCCCGTTTTCAGTCATCTTGGTATTGCTATTCCTAGATGCGCATTGTTTTCTAATCTGAAATGGAAAACTTCAAATTTTCAGTCAAGCTACTGAATAACGATTCAAGTTGGTTATCTCATTATGACCCAGGTAGGCAGCCTCTAATTTCCTGGCTGCACCAATGCAGAGATGCACGTTAATGATCTTGTTACCAAGCAATATAGTGCTTAAAAAATACAAAAAGTCGGATAAAAGAGTGTCGTGGCTTACTTAGGCCACTTAGGTAAAGGTATGCTTGTATCCTTTGTATCAGCTGTGGACCGAAGATTAACAGCTATAAATTGATTATTCCTGTTTGGAAATAACAGCCAACAGTAAAAAAAATAGAGAAGCAAAACGAATAAAGATTGAGACAATGCTTTGAAACAATGGCCGCCTGATTATTGATGATGTTATGCGTGTTATCTGACTGCTATCTGGTTGACTCTACGCACATTTAGCAATAACACACACTAATGAACCAGAGGACATTGTAAATTAAATCGAGAGTGATGACCTACTATCCTATAGAACTATAGAACAATAATTTTCCAAAGCGCGGTGACCAAGTATCCTTTTCTCTACCGACCCAATTTGATTTTTGAATTAGCTACATATTATTTTAGTTAGTAGCTATATGTTCTTTTCAAATTGAAACAAAAAAGTATACGGCGATTTTGTTAAGTGTATTATGACAGAATGTTTTAACAATAATAAAACCCATTAAGTTTAACGAATTTTCATATTTTCAATCTATTCACCGTTGTTCCAACTACATTTTGATTTTGAAACTTCGCCAGGCGTAAAAATAATGAAATTTATAAGAAAGCTCGTGTGACATAAATTACCATAAAAATAAATAGTTTCGGAAATGTGTTTTCAATATCAAATTATAATACATTAATAACTTTGTTTTCCAATTGTTGTTGAGTGTGATATATTTATGTTTCGCTTAGGCTAAACTCCGGTCCTATTCTCATATTTATTAGTGTCAGGACACTAACAGTGTCCGGTCAGTAAGGTTTAACACCTGTATGCCGAACGTAATGATTTTTGTATTTCCTTTATACATTGGGTTGGTACTAAACATTGCCAATATCGTAATACAAAAAGGTCAGCGGTCACGTCATAAGTAAATGAGTGACAACATTTATTTAGAGAATTGTTACAAACGATTTATTTTCCACACTTGAAAATAATAGATAAAAATCAAAATATTTCCTTCGACTTAAACGTGTTGATCATTACTGGTCGGGCACTTGTAAATGTGAGAATAGCGCTGAATAATATTTGCTGTTTTCACATAAAATTCAGATGAAAACTGACTCGGTAAATTGAACGATGTACATAGTTATAGTTTTAAGAACATACAGGTTGTCCTCGACTTACGACCGAGATACGTTGCTGAACTTTGGTCGTAAGTCGAATTCCATACAAAATATTAAAATGAAATATTGTTCAGTTCAGGTTAGTTTTAGCGGCGTCACTTTTATTTAGAAATAAAGCAGTTGCATCCAAAAATTGCACGGATACATTTTAACACACCAGAGTGTTCATATTTTGATAATTCATTCATTTTTATAATCTGGCAAGCCATCTATTTATTACTTGTAAATTTTTGGTCGTAGTTGTAATGTTTCTTTAATTTTTGGTTTTCAAAGAGGCTTCGCGCTTTTGTTTTTGTAGTCATGAGGCTTAGATGGATTCGTTTTTTCATCAAATCTTCCATTCCAATCACTAATAGCTTTTACATTTTATACATGGGTACAAGTCTTGTAGAATTTATGAATGTTGATCCTTTAACTGGTTCACTAATTCTTTATTGATCAAAATTTTAGAGAACGTTGAATGTAATTTGATTTTCGTTGAAGTCCTTCCCTTATTTACCATTCTCATATCGTTTAGTTAGTTTAGTTTTCAAATTTGGATTATTGAGATTTTGTACCCTTCCATGTATTTTGTCCCGGACCCGGGTTTCGCCTTTCGGCATTTTCAGGCATTCGAGCACACGAATGGACTCGAACTGACAGACAGTAAACAGTGTCTAACGTTTATATAGAAGATGCAAATACGACAAATATTATTTACGAGGTAAAATATTATACATCTGAGAGCCACACTGAAACCTGAGTTAACATTTCGAGAATCGCCTTAATCCTTATTTTGTAAACAACACATCCTATCCTATGTATCCTATACGTTGAAACACCTAACAGATGTCACTAAATGTGGAATGATTGTATATATTTACCCTTTCGTCGAATTGCATACCGTCGAAACCCAAATTCTAAAAGTAGTTGGAAAGCGGCAATTCGCCACTCTGTTAATGTGTTGATTACAAAATAAGGATTAAGGCGATTCTCGAAATGTTAACTCAGGTATCAGTGTGGCTCTCAGACGTATAATATTTTACCTCGTAAATAATATTTGTCGTATTTGTATCTTCTATATAAACGTTAGACACTGTTTACTGTCTGTCAGTTCGAGTCCATTCGTGTGCTCGAATGCCTGAATATGCCGAAAGGCGAAACCCGAAACCCGAAAATAATCTAAATTTGATATTGAAATTCCATCAAGCACCCTCAGTCGATGTCTTAAATTAGTTTAGATTTCGTTTCTAAGTCTATTGCACTTCTCTTTTTATCACATGTATTCCGTTAAATATATAAATTTAGTTTATTTATTTAGATATGGTTTACCAGGCATTATGGGTGCGATTTATTAATTATTCACTTCAGAAATTGAACATATATTATGTATATTGATATAAATAAATATTAAAATTCGAAAATGCTCTTACTGATCTTTCTTTCCGTATGCATCAACCGTTGGGAATGGTGCTCCGTGATGCAATATAAAATGAAATGTATTTTTAATTTTTTGTCGTAAGTGCGAACAGTCGTAAGTCGAGGACTACCTGTATATCTTTTTCTTTATTTAAATACACATTAACCATAAAAGATGGTCACAGTAAGTCCAAACAATGCCGCATCTATTCTCAAAACAAATCAGACATCTCTAAGTAGATTTTATATAATAAAATACAATAATTATTATTGATCAATAATAAATTAACATGACCTAATCACAAGAGAGTTTTATTGCAGAGGTTAATATTTTTTGTTTTAAATTCCTAATATGTAGGTCATATGATTTAGTATTTATTTGAAATAAAGCGAAAGGGGCGCATCTTTATTCATGTTCGTTGAAAGTATTTTTTATTCAAATGCCTAATAAGTTGAGAAGACTCCGGATCGAAGAGAGGCGAGCGGCTGGTCATCCAGAGTCCTGGAAGGGCTGTGATCTCAGACAAACACAATTTCAAATCCGGTTCAAAACTTATTTATTTTCCATCCAAGATGCAGTGGTTTACATTACACAAATATATAAATCCGAACACATAAAATTGATTCTACATTTACATTTACTTAGCAACTGAATTTACTTTAAGTTATAATACAAATGACAATGATTTTAAATTAAGTTCAATGCAAATAAAAAAAAAACAAACAATTCACATCGTCACGTCACCTCCGCCACGAGAGCGCAGCTCGTCCCGCTCGGCAGATCGTAATCGACTGTTTTCAAATACAATTAAAAAAAACTCCCTGCACCGTCGGAGCTACTCCTTTTCGTAAAAATGGACTCGTCCAGCGGCCGTAGCCGGCGGCTATTGAACGGCATGGTAAAAAGTTTTGGGCCGATTCTGCGAAGTATTGCTGTTGCCGCTGGGTGATTTCAGTTCTGGACACTAATGATACTTATACTTAACACAAACCAGGGTGTGTCAAAGTATTGATCGGCCCTGTAGCCTAGTGATCAACACTGAGTTGCTGTGTCTACGGGTAAAAATGAATCTACGGATTTATTCATATACTAGTGGGAACGCCGGACATAGATGTCGGTATTGAAATCGAATACTGAATGCCTAAAGCAGCCGTTCTTAAGTTTTCATTCTGACTGACTGATTGTTGTTTGTTTGCCCCGAAGTTTGAGTCACGTTGGAACTGTGTGTATTGTTTATACACACCGCGGACGCTTATGTCATGAGAAAATTTCATCCTTACGTAATTATATGTGATAATAATAAAACATCTACATGTACGCCTCCAGCCCATAAGATTGATGTTTTAATCGATTTATGGATTTGTGTTTAAACTTACGGATGTCTGAGATTTTTACACCCTTCCTTCATCATAAAAATAGAGCAGAGTGAGAGCAATTAGGTAATAATTACTCTTTCCTAACTCCGTTTTTCAATCGAGGTTGATTGACTGAATGACGACCAGTTCTCGTAAAATAAGTTCTGTTGAGATGCTCAACTAGGAATTCATATGTTCCACATTAGGAGTGAATACAGTGGAAATAAATCAATATTGGACTGTACCTATGGTAACAGTATTTAATGTATTATATAATATATATATTTGACCGGGTTTAACCCCCAAAGTGCTATGAATGTAATCCAAAGATACGAATGTTTGTATTTCATATTAGTGAACCAAAGATATTAAAAAAAGACAATGAACAAACTCACGTGAATGTTGTCACTTTACTTTAAAACATAATACCCAATAGAAATGCACATGGCTTTTTTTTGCCATGTAATGACGTGGAACGGCGTTCCGGCACCTTTTTTCATTATATCTTTTTTCTTATATATCTGTTATTTTGCATTTTTGGATCAAGGCATCAAGGCAACGATTTATTAAAAAGAAAAAAAAACCATATGACAGATGCTCTGACGTGAAGATCAGGATCCCGTCATAGAAAAAAGGTACATCACCTGATTTTTGACGAACAGCTTTAAAACAAGATTGCTTGATACTTCAGTGTCACTAAAAAAATGTTGTAACTAAAATTGTTAGTATTAATAATGTATTGTTTTTTTTCCATGTCCGCTCCCAATGTGGAGCATATGGTCTCCTAATGGAGGTATCTTGACAGAATATTTTCTACGAGAACTGCTTGTCACTCAGTTGCAATGTATTGTACTTACTACAAAAAAATCGTTTTTTACTTCTAATAAAAATAATAATTTTCCCCACAAAATTGTTACAGCACACTTTATAATCACACTCAAGTCACATTTTTTTCCAAAGTCGTTTTTCCTCGAGTCGATTCTCGTACGAAAACCAATTATATGACATAATAACATCACGAGATAATCGGGCTTAATTAATCGAAGCATAAGATTGATTTTCCCGCCGTCGGATCAGGCTACTTAGGACGGCGAGTCTCGTCACATGTGGTGAATGTACAAGCTGTATACCATATTAGGAGTAAATAGAAATGTATAGGAAATCTATCAGCTGTCCACATTCTGAGTATGTGTGAGTATGCGATGTTGAAATATAATTCCCAATATATAAATAGCAGTTTAGGTAAGACTGACTACTCATCATCAGGTATTGTGAAATATTTAAGCACCACGACGATTTATCGTTTAATTGGCATTTACTAGAACTCCATTAAAATAGCCGTATATTTTTTCGTAGGATAACTTGAACGCATCCCTACTCTCTTCGGAAAAGAGATTTGAACAACTGAGTAACAAATCAGCTATCCTGGAAAAAAAATCTGTTGATATACCTCCATTAGGAGACTATATGTTCTACATTGGGAGCGAACATGGTAAAAATACGTATTGTGTCACATTAAATGAAATACTTTTTCTTCTTTTACGATATAATACACATGTGTCTACCGTGCAACACCTCCAATTCTCTCACAACCGTCAATCGCTTGCTTTTTCACTTTGAATGTCAGCATTCTTGAGGTCCAAAAGGTTCTCCCTACGGAATAAGTAGCTGACAATCATCCAGGATATCAAAATCCCACCTCATGGAAAAAGAGATAAGTATAAGCATAAAACCTCTTTAAGAAGATGCTTCTTCAACAGGAAAAACGTGTCCCGTTACTGACAAAGATGGTGGAATAAGAAAGTTACCAATTTTAATTTTACATTAAAAATGAATTTCCACAAAGTTACCGCCGAATTCAAAGAAAATATTAGAGATAAGCATGTTTGAGGCTATCCAGAGGTATCTGCAGCATGTGTAACAACCAGTTCTAACGTCTCTATTTATGACCACTGACTGACATATAAGGAAGCTTCCTGTTTCATTAAATTAAAGTATAATCAGGGACTTCTTCATTAAGCGAATGAGCACATTTAGTTGATGACAGTTATCCTTTGATAAAAATTATGGTTCCTGATCACACTATAAAATTGAGGAGTAAGTACATACTATGAATTGGTTTTTTATTGTTAAATAAAAAAATGTAATACCGATTTTAAAACGATAATAATATGTAATGAAAACAAAATTTATTTTGTGTTAGAACGGCTTTATTGTTTAACTGCATGTTTGCAGTTCTCTTGTTGTCGTAGACATTTATAAAAAGATATAGACGATGTTAAATTGATTTGTTATACCATTTTAATCGTATGGCTGTTTTTGATATTTCTGAGTTGTTTTTGACAATAATTGAGATTGTACAAATCAAATGTGGACAACTCCAAAAAAAGAAAAAGTATTAATTTTACTGTTATGGTTACACAAAGTGCTCTTGAATTTAACAGGTATAACAAAATCTCGTTATTTACTAGAAAGTCGAAATCTAAGACGTTATAACAAAGTCATCGCTATACATGGAAAAATGTGTAACATCAATTTTCGTTCAACACCAAAGCCGTGGTTTTGCCAGGAATATTTCAAAAAGTCTATTTTTATCATATAGACACCAGATATTTATCTATTTTTATAATGGTGTTATATTATTATGATTGAACTCTATAGTTTAAAGGTGGATATAAGAGCATAAAACGTGTAATAAAACTCTTTAATCTAGAATTGTATTTCACAAATTAATAAGCTAATCTAACTAACTACTTGTGGCACTTAGTCTAATTTACGATGTCGGCTTGTTAACTTGGCGGCTGATCTACAAAATGATTTCTCAATTTATCGAGAGGCGTGACATGGTTCCCGTCATTCGCATGACATCTCGGCAACAACTTTTTTCTACACACGTAATTACTATGAAAAAAAAAACGGATTGTATTAATTTGTTTCGAACTCGATCTTATTACTCGAGTTAACAACCCAACTTGAGATATCGATATGAGGTTAGAGCTTTTTGGAGAGACTGGTTTATAAATTACGTGTCAATTTATATAAAAAAATCACTTTTGGAAATATGTTGAATTGATTGCGTAACTGACAACTTATTTAGCGTTGGCCATTATTGTATTTTAAGCTGAGATGTGTAACGGTAATAATTGCTACAAAACTAATATCTCCTTAAATAACACGTTGCACGTCTATACAATATATATTAATTCTCTCGGTGGCTGCTTGGGGCCGCATTCGGATTCTCGAAAATGACAGCCAAGTCACAAGCAATAATTTTGCAATTATGTACTGCGCAATATCCGAATATATTGGGCACTTTTTTAACAATTCGATATTGGAATATTTGAGCCACTATTTGAATAGCATTCGTAGTAATTTTTAATGAAATATTTTACAAAATCTACGTAACATCACATCATAAATTTTCTAGATTTCAAAAACAATAATGAATACCCTATGTAGTGTTTTTTTGGCATCATCCAACTCAGGCGCTTTCAATATTTTATCGTAATACTTGAGTTTGACGAATGACTCGGGGCTAAAAAACCATTTAAACGTGCCGTTACTTCAGTAATTGAAGAAACCTGTTGTAGTAATCCGACGCAGCTGTAAATTTTAAATATTGTAATACAGTGGAACTGTATTGAAATGTGTTTTTATGTAATGTTATGTTATTAATTACGTATCATGACGAACAATTGTGTAACCATAAATTAGTTAAATAAATCTTGAGTTGATACTGAAAACAAAAGTATTTGGCTAATTTGATGGTCCAAAAAGAGCATGGTCATTTTCACAGTGTGATTATCTTACGCCTATGACTATATACGACTTCTCGATGTTTATAGCAATTACAGGTTGTCGATAAATGACACTACTAATAATATAGACATTGGAAGGTATTTTTTTCCAACCATGTCCGCTTTCAATGTGGAGAATGTGTACTCTTACTGAAGAATCTCCACAAAAGTTATTTTTACAGGAATTGGTTGTCATCGAGTCGATTGTTTTTTTCGAATTTCGTGAAGTTGATGCTAGAAAAGAACTAGTAATTAAAGAAATAGTGAAATGATATATTATGTAAGCATCATATAAATGATTACAACAATAAATTGGATCAGTAAATCAATTAAATGGTTTAAAAATTCAAAGGGATTCGAGGCATTGGATACCGTGACTAAATAAGGCGATCACCCACTCTGCTCTCCTCTGCATAGTCTCATCTCAAAAAAGTTGACTTTGGGAGCAATTTCAGTAAAGCAATATTACGTCTCTACGATTAGAAGCCGGCGTTTTGTATTAGTGTAGCTAATGGTTTGTAAAATATCTGTAACCGTAATTTGTCGGATGTATTGATCGATCAACCGGAATAATTATATTTACTTTGTATCATTGACGTTAGACATGCGTCTAAATTGAAAATGTGAGATTATATCTCAAATGAGGCAGAAATAATCTGTATTGACACGTGCCGATTTGATTGAGGTCCGACATCGGTTCTTTCAAAGACGCTCATCTGTTTCTTGAAGATATCAGTCTCCAAGATGTCAACTTAATGATGGTACACAGAAGCGAGAGTCGTCGTGTATTCATTTTTTTATTATTATTATTTTCTCTTATACTCTACTTTTTAATTAATGAAGCTTGTGTCGTTCCGTTTTATAAAATGGTGAAAACCGTTTGATATAGATTTAATTATTAAATAAAAAAGAAATTTGTCATTTAATACAATCATAAGTTAATGTGACAAATATTTTTAAATCACTCACGGTGGTCGCGATAAACAAGAATTTATCGCAAAAGTCAATTGAGATCAAAAAGGAAAAACACACCAATACACGGGAGCAAAGACCTGTTTGTCTCTACTATATAACACAAAACAAATGTAGAAATCTGTATGTCTGTCGGTTACAAGAATTCCTCCCAAACGGTATACAGTAGGGACGTGAAATTTTCACATGTCATGCTCACTGCTATTTCTAGGAAAATTGTGCTGTTTTCAACTTTTAACTCTCAACTTTCTTTAACGTCGATATTTAATATTATGTAGATAATTATAATAGTATAAAGATATACATAGATTTATGTCGATCTGACACAAATAAAGCTAGGGATTAATAGACACTAAAAACTACTTGCCTATAAATCTGCATTAAGAATAAGTACCGATAAACAAACTGGCGTTTTTGGTAACCCTTTGACGACCAAGCTTTTTAGAAGAATTAGCGAAATAGTAAAAATTGTTTAAGAATTTTAGGTTTAATGTTTTTATTTCTATTTTTTTTTTGTCTAAATTTGTTACATTCTACCTTGTCTAGAACAGCCGTTAGAATCAAACAAAAATAGCGGAGACAACCTAAAAAAAACCAAAATTAAAATTTGTATTTGTGTTTTGGTGACTCAATGTTACCCATAAGCACTGCCATAAATTATAGAATGTGCTAAGAAATTCATTCTTCTCTGTCGTAAAAGCACCTACAGTGGGGTTTGAACAATAGACCTTATATACTGAACGCAGTCGACATATTTTTTTTGCAGGTTTCTCGTTATAGGTCAAAAACCAAACATCAATTTATGGGAAATAAATTTATAATTAAAAAAAAAGACTGTTAGAATCCTATTCAATCATAATATTTATAAAAAAATATTATTTTTATTTTATTCGGGTTCAATTATTTACATGGAGTGTTATTGCCGAGGCGTAACCGCGCGATTATTTTTAGCCGTGTAGTCGTTAAAGGGTTAAAGTGGCATAGTAATGCACCTTCCGAGTTATTTCATAAAAATTGAAATCTACTGATTAAAATTTTTGTCAATTTGGTTAATTTTATTACAATTTCTGCCTGTAAAGTGACGATATATAATCTATAATTCAAACGTTAAGTGACGATATTAATATAACAAACAAGACATAACGACAGCAAAATTAAATACGTAGACATTGTATGTTTATTTAATTGATGAACTCTATTCATGTACACTTTACCTACCACAGTTTCAAGAAGAACATTTTGTTCATTAGAAGAAATTCGAAATATTTTAATAGCCACTTAAAAGAGAATTTGCAACCATTTTACAGGATTAATTCTATTCGTTAGTTTGTGAGCAAGTCTATTCAAAGCTAAAGGGAACAGGTTGGAGTAAATTCTGTTATTTAAATTGAGGTGACCACATGGTATATTTTATTAAAACTCGCTGTGCCTGAATTAATTAAACAAATAATATTTTTCAACAATTTCGTTTTAAATTTGGATTATTGAGATTTTGTACACTTCCATGTATTTTGTCACTAACGACCCGGGTTTCGCCTTTCGGCATCTTCAGGCATTCGAGCGCATGAATGGGTCGTTAGTGACAAAATACATGGAAGTGTACAAAATCTCAATAATCCAAATTTGATATTGAAATTTCATCAAGCATCCTCAGTCGATGTCTTAAATTTCGTTTTAGTAAATCATATTAATTTAGTAAATTATATAATTTCTTAATTTATCTGCCTGTCTGTCTGTAATGCTAAAGGTATGCGCAGTAAATTACAACACACACACAAACACACGCTGCCTGTGCATGCGCATTGAGAGAATGCTGACAAGTGTCACTTGGTATATAATACACTTATTAACAATATATTTATAAATTGTGCTTAATTTTAGAATTCATATTCAGGTGCCAAATGGATATATTTTTACAATTTTTATTGATTGAGATGTAAGAAGCTCAACGTCATCGCCATAACTATCGGGACACAGAAATATGAAGCTACCAAAATTATTTGATATTTTATATTTGAAATGAATTAATGTACTGCTTTTTTATTTTTTTATAATGGAATTTAATCAATGGGAATATTAAATTTTAGTTAATTAATCCAATTTGCCTGTCACAAACGAAATGTTATCATTAATGTCCTACTGCTTGGTCTAGTGCAGGAGTGACAAACCTGTGGCCTTATTGGGGCTCAAGAGTGGAATGTTGACTGAAATAAACAAATGCATAAAAAAATAAACTTCATTTAGTTCCTACATTAACAAAATGATGTACATACATTTGTATGTGTGTTTCTTAAATGCAGCCCTATCTGATTTAAAAATAAATGAATGCGGTCTTCACCCCTGGTCTAGTGCTTTGTCCTAGCGTTCAGGTGGGTCTGGGTTAAAGACCCGACAAGGGATATCATATCAATAGCAAATTAAAATTTTAGTCATGGCTGTATGTCATTTCTCCTTGAGTGTCTTATAAAAATTCTCATCGAGTTTATTTCGTAAGATGTTCCAATTTCAAACTATTTGGCGCATTGGCATTAATTGTAATGCTAAATATTTTTATTCGAAAGTACACATTTATATTATCAAAGTTATATCACATATCAGTTGCTCGAAACAATGTTCAGATATTTTGGAAAAGCTGCTCACCCTAGTGCAAATAAAGTTATTGGGACTTAGCTTTGTTTGTTGTGCCAGCGCATCTACTATTGCGCACCGATGCGGTGCGATTCTCTATCAGAGATCCGTTGATCCTTATCTGATGTAAAATGGCTCCGCGGGATAATGGAGATGTCTTTACCTCATTTATATGTTGCTTTATCGGGGTTTGGTTGAAATTTCGTTATTACGAATGACCAAATACGTACGAAAGCAGCATTGTAGAAATACGATTCAAAGATTTTGTGATCTAGTGGTAGAAATTCTGCCTAGCAATTTGAAGGTCCATATTCAATTTTTAAACAAATCAACCATAGTAGGATCATGGTATAGCAGGAGACTGAAGGCGTGGGGGTGTCCGTCCAAGTCAAAAGTCATATCTACTTGATATATTTAGATCACAACGACTTCAACTTTTGTATGAATTCTAATTTTATATTCAGCATCAAATTGTTTTTTTTGTTTGTTTAAATTGAAATGGTAGGATAACAATGGAAGTAAACAAAATTAAATACATACGGCTTGGTGTGGCTAACCGTACACCAAATCATCGGCCAGAACATGTTAAAACTACTGCGGTTATGTCAAAAACTATGACTATTGGATTTAATTTTGTTAATTACGATGTAACTTTTAAAACTTTTCTTAATATAGAAGAAAAATGTGAGACAACAACATTTAGGTAAATTTGAAATTGCTAGTCATTATTTATATATATAGAAAACGTTGTTTTCAGAATGTGAAATTGTGCTTTTTTATAATCATAATATCATTCCATCTAGAATTCACAATTTTACTATGCATGTTATTTTGTTAACACGTTGGATAAAATAGACAATGATACATCTTCAGTTGTCACTGTTATCAAAGATCTTGGGACATTTCGCTCATTACTAGGATACGAGATCTAATATTAGCATAGGAAACATGACTCTTACAACAAAATTAATGCAGAAGGAATCGAACAGGTAATGCTATTGTTTGTTCATGCAATAAACACTATTATGACCAAACCCCTTATAATTACAAGCCATACTGTACGGTCCGTCAGCAGGTATTTTTGCGGATGAGTGATCCGTTACGGAGTGGTCCGGAGTCATGAAATCGATATTTTGGACTAATTAGATGATTTCTAGCATCTTTTAATAATGCGAAATAGTGGGTGATTAAATGTGGTATCTTTAATGTTAATAGGAATAAAGACAATTTAGATGAATTGGATATTAAATGTAACGTGTTTCGTTTCTTTAAGAAGCATCTTAAGACTTACTATATTTGCAAGATTATTTATTTCTAAGGTAAATAATGATTCTAGTTCTTAACTTAAAAATGAAGGGTATGTTGGGCTTGTATCCTTCTACTGGAGGTGGGAAGGGAGCAGGACGATGATAGTACTAATTACATAATTCATTACTAGTGTTTGGAGGTGAAAATCCCAGGGGAAATAAATTTAATAGTGGTGAGCTACATGTCCTATTTATTGGTAATTATTAATAATCGATTACTGTTAATGGTTTTATTAATTCCTAAAAACTCATATTTAAAACCGTTAATTTTGATATCTTTTTTTGCGATATAGTTACTCAGAAGATGCTTCTTAAAGAAGCAAATCGCGTTATATTTAGTAACACAGCCAGTGGAATAACTAAGTTATCAATTTTAATTTTGCTCTACGAATAAAGTTGTTTACTTACTTAGAAAGAGTATAAAGAGAGAGTGTAAATAGTATAATTATAAAGCCTAGCCGTTATCAATGATGGTTATTAATCGACAATTCAAGCTTTGTATTTTGCGGAAAATTACGATTCTAATAAATCTATCCTGCCACACATCGCATTTCGTACCATTCACTACATATATTATGACAACTGTACAATATAATTTATTGCGACGATTTAATTATTGTTTGACATACATATCAGTTGGTATTCGATGAATCGTAAATTACATGATTATAGTAAAGAAACACTGAATAAACTCACAAGAAGTGATTTCAAATATATGTTATATTCGACGAAAAACGGAGTTGAGAGACAATCTTCGTACAACCGCCATACAATTTGTTCGTAGACACTGGGACTCCTAGGACTACTCGTAAATTGCAAATTTTCTTATAGCATTGCTTGTAACTTCAGGTTGCTTTGCTATGGCATATATCGTCAGAATAAAATGCAAAGCTGGTAACTCCATAATGGGATTTAATAAGTATCCTAGTGATGCTTTTGTATATGTGTGAAAATCGAACGGTTAAATTAATCATAATCCTTTATGGAACGATATTATAATATAAGAAATGTATTTATGATATGCAGCTACTTTTTCATTATTTCTAATATTATTTCTGTTCAATATAATATTGTTAAAATTAACCTCTTTTTAAACGGACATTTTGGAGATTCTACTCTAATCTAATTCTCAATATTTCAACTGTCTGTTTAAGTTTTGCACTGTACGTCAGTAAGATGACGATATTTATTTTTACTATGCAAACCAGTTTCTAACAAAACATTGGATCAATTGAGAGTTAGGCATTTCCGGTGACTGTGTATTCGTCAGCAGATTTTTTCTTCTTCTACTAACTTATTGGATGAATTTGAAGTTTGTCTATGAATGAAGTTAGTTGCGATCATTATTAAATGCATATTCATGATCAAGAAAAAACATTTTTTATAAAAAACTCAATAACACGTGGCTATGTGCAACTGATTGGTCAGCGGTATATCTCCACTTTTTGCACTTGCCTCGCATCTGGCAATTTTTATTTTGGGCTCAAAATTGAATTCACATGGGTTCGATTCAAAATTTGTATAATATATTCATAACATTGTATCTCTTTAGGTCCAAATACATTTTTTACAATTTTGAAACTTCAACGCCATTTATGAAGACACCGATAAAAATAAGAGCCATTTATTTTGATATGAATATTCTAATTCGGGATCGCCTTCAAAACAACACATCATGTCTTAAATTTGGATTATTGAGATTTTGTACACTTCGTACAGTTCGAGTCCATTCGTGTGCTCGAATGCCTGAAGATGCCGAAAGGCGAAACCCGGGTCGTTAGTGACAAAATACATGGAAGTGTACAAAATCTCAATAATCCAAATTTAATATTGAAATTCCATCAAGCACCCTCAGTCGATGTCTTAAATTACATCATGTCTTGCAAAAACTTATGCACTCGTTAAATTCATCGTATTTTTTTTTGGAATCTGTCTCCCTTTTTTTATCGGTCTTAAGTCTTTATCTTAAATTGAACCCATCTTCCATTATGTTGTACGTTTAGTTTCTCGATCTGTGCCAATATATTCAGCATACATCGAGGGATATTAGCTTGTAAGGGTATACGTTCCTTACGCGCTTGTGAAATTGATATAAATCAACCATAAATTTCGTTGTACGGTCACTTACTCACTGGGTATAGAAAAATTCTCACATGCAACTTCAATGTATGAGATCAGGAGTTGGTTTCTATGATTAGAAATATAAGGAAATAGTTAAATTGAGCCTGGCGGTTAGGTGGTCGTCTATGGATGTAACTTACATTACAAATGAACTCCGGTGAAAGATAAACGTCTATAGTAATTACCCAATTGTAGCCTTCGGCGTGTGCAATATAGAATCTAATGTACGGTATCACTGCGACATTTGATTTGTCTGAGATGGTCCATCGGACCCCACCTACACGTGTAATCGGCAAAGCAGCTGAACACACGTGGGATTTGTATTATAACGCTATTTTCAATCACACCATGAAATACTTTTCAAAAAATTAAATTTGAAGAGAAACGTTAAATTCAGGTTGGTTGGTTTGATATAATTGAAAACCGCCTGAAACTGAAACTTAAATGTGTACACCGAAACAAGGGTGTAACTATTTGAACACATCTAGAAACAGCACCGAGTACCATATGAATCGAAACACAGGTGCTAATGTGTAACATGACTAATATTTGTTTTATTGCTTTTGCAATGTGACCATAAGTTTGAAAAAAAAGAAAATCGACTAGTAATAAGACCAAATGATACTTATTTGTATTTATTCATGTCCATGTGGAACATATCGAAATTTGAAGTAATGTCAATGTTTTTACCAATGTCGTCGCCATTGAATGGCTGATTCTTCTTTCTGGGAGAAGCCGAAGTAGTGTTATTGATGATTCCTCAGATAATCATTGTGAATGTAATGTTTGACATTGTCAACACTCTCATAATTCTCATGTTGGTGTGGAATAAGCTAAAATCACCGCATGAGACTTAATAACAGTAATTAAACCATTCTCAAATACCAAGTGAACTAAGCACAAATTGAAATCACTTTGATCAAATTATTAAAACCGTGTTTAATCAAAAATTGTTCAGGAGAGAGTAAAAACTGTTTTTATCGGAAACATTATATGGTG
The DNA here is from genome assembly GCA_022494535.1 of Himalopsyche phryganea. Classification (NCBI taxonomy): domain Eukaryota; kingdom Metazoa; phylum Arthropoda; class Insecta; order Trichoptera; family Rhyacophilidae; genus Himalopsyche; species Himalopsyche phryganea. Next base: position 2,475,970 of record JAGVSL010000032.1, read on the forward strand.
AGTTGCATTATGAATCTTTGAAATGCACTCATGTTCCCAGATAAGGGATTATACGTAGGTAGTGTCAATATAATAGTGATTTACATCAAGTTTCCGGGTCAGAATTTTTAAACCTAAAACCAATGTAAAATGTCGTTTCCCTTCCCAAAAGTGGTGAATTTTTTTATAACTTACGTCATTTGGCCAAGTGCTCCTCTTTCGTCTTTAAAATGAGATCCAATCATTAACTCATTTTCGTATTTTTGAGGGGAACATCAATTGGCCAAAACACCGTCGATATTTATAAATAAAAAAATACGAAAGTATAAATATTTGTATACTATTTACAAGCTCAGCATTTGCCAAGTGACATGTAAGTAAATTTTAATTGTTTTATTCGTACGTAATTTATAAGATTAGTCAAAAGTTGACAAATTTTCGAAAATTTTTATCTGAAAAACAAATTAATAAATTAATAAATAAATTCTCAATCATATCCTAAATAAACGTTATATTTTGCCATTAGACCAGCCGTATTTGAAAACGCGGTGGGCGAGTGGTGTAATAACGTGTCGGATTACACCGGACGCGCGTGGGTCTACTCCGGCCCTGCGAATGACATCACTGGAGGCACTTTCAGGCCCGGCAGGAGGTCATAACAATGCCCACTATTTTTCATATTAGATAACATGGGTAGTATTTTATTGTAAAGTTATAAATGGAATTGAAATTCAATCGAATATTATTATATAATATGAAACATAGTTTCTACTACAGAACTGTAACGGTCATCCGAGAAATATCGATTTCAAATGTGCCGTTCAAAATATATGATACATTAATAGAATCTGGAAAAGATAAAAAAGAACTCTTAATTTCCATCCGTCCAAAATTATTTAAATCCCCAACCGACTATGAATTCACAGCCCTGGTTTGTACAAACTTTCAAAATATGTTTTACACGTTTTCATCGATTAAACAAAAACTTAATTTTGTGCATTATACGACCGTTTTTATGTCTACTTTAAACGTCACCCAATAATAAATCCAGGCTCGTTAGTGTCAAAATAAACCAAAAAACAGCGCTTTTTTATTCCCCACTCTCATTCCAATCGTTCAATGTGAAGCGGTCTCCGAATCGAAATCGCTCGGACCGCGATAATAATTACAGCCCTAATTTGACTAATGGAGCCTTAAAAAAGCCTCGTGCGACACCTCATATCACGTCCGTATTCACAGTCCAGATTTTACAGGTGCAAGCACATTCCTATGGTTTTATCCAAAGAAATACATTCGAGATATACGATGCGAGCGTGCATGATTCGGATTTTTTATATCGTTTGCGAATTCGATTTACTTTTCAAAAATTTTCACGTTCGAAATTTAAAAGTTTATATACATAGCTATTTAGCGAAAAGCAATGTATCGCTTTATCGGATATTTTCGATCTCTTTTTTAGTACCGATTACTGCCGTTAAATTGTCCTTCTTTAAAACAGCTAATAATTTCACCACCATCTTTGTTACGAGCAATAGTAATGGAATTCGTTTTTTTTTTAAAATATTTTTTTTTGAATATATCACATCATTACATTTGTAATACAATTCAAAATGCTTGGTTTTGACAGGTATCGTAGGTATCTAAATTTTAGATGAGTGTGATACATCGCAAAGATTTGATTATTTTAATATTATTAGAGGTCAATATTAAAACTTGATTCCAAATACCCGAGATGTATTGTAGATATTTTAACAATTTAAGTATTTCTCATGAGTGTTATCTCAGTAACTTGTAATTAAATATTTAATGCTAATTTAGGCTATTTTCATATCTTCTTTATCTCGCAATCCATCGAAAATAAAGTCGATTTTTATTTTAGGTTAGGTAGAAGCACGGAGTGGAGTCAGAATAGAGATTTTTGGTGGTGTGTGGTGTGTTATCCGTATGATACGAATTCTAAGCGCGCATCGACGAAGAAGAAGAATATGGTAAAGAATATGTCAAACTTTTTGATTCTAATCCTTTTTTCAGGAATAAGGAAGATGGATTATTTGTTCTTCCAAAGTCTAGAATCAGCCTGCTAATGGAGAATTCACTGAAAAGAGTTTTAACAATGTTCAACGGTATTGCTTTGGATGTCAACATAATTCGCGTGGACATTAGTCAGTACAGGCGAGCGCTATTTTTAAGGTAAACAAGTAGATTTTGTCAGAACTTACTCGGTTGACTTCCTTGACAATTTCCAATGCTTACTATTTTTTAATCGTCTATCACGATCGTTAGCAATAAAGTCATTATTTTTGTAATGCATCTGTACTCTATAGCAGAGAATACATGCATATTTTTTGTCTGTCACAAGAATCCCTTTCCCAAACGGTAAACAGTAGCAACGTGAAATTTGCACATGTCATTCTGGCTGCCATTTCTAGGTCAACTGTGCTGCTTTCAGCATTCAACTTTTTACTTTATTATTAATTGACGGACTATATTTTGTGGGTGTTACATGAGGCATGGTCTAAGGTGATATTTTCAACTTTCAACTTTCAACATTATTATTAATTGACGGACTGTATTTGGTAGGTGTTACATGAGGTACGGCCCACGGTGATACTTTCGTCTTTTAACATTAGCTTTCATCAAAATGACGCCAACGTCTACATGTAAGTGCACTCTATTCTTGGCAAACCTGGGTAACAAATACCAATATAAACTTAAAATAAATAATAATATGTATTATTTTTAGTAAAATGATGTAGTGTTTTTGCAGCTTAAGTAAAGTGAGTTTTCCTGTGAGGAAATAAATGTACTTCTACGAGTAGAAATCGGAAGAAAACTGTAATTTGCATCGTGTCTTTAATATTTTAACACTGTAATAGGACGAAAGCATGGATATAAAATAAAATTACATGTATGGCCTGTGTATTTATTGCTTTTTAACCTTGCCGAAATGTATTAAACGCTGAAAGGTTTAATTTTGATGGGCACCGATTTTAATTCTACCCGCGTATTCAATAAATCATGCACAATTATTTTGACAAGCCTCCAAGCTCCCTACCTACGCCGCACTATTCGAGCCTGATAATTATTTGACATGTATAAATTACTACTTAATGATTATTTAAAACATATAATGAGGAGAAGCTTGAGATACGAAGAAATAATTTCTTAGCAAACAAAAGAAACTATTATGTTATATGTATATAAATGTCGTTTCGTTTGAATTCTCTGTAAATTATTATCTAGATTAGCACGAGGACTTCTCAACATTTTTCAAATTGTGAATTCTGTTTATATACAAGCAATATTATTAGCAAAAATCGATTTGAAATAGACGATGGAAACTCGTAATTAATATGCATTGGGCAACCAACAAAACAAATTATTTGCCAAGCAATCATTCCATAGATCCGAGGTGATGATGAATACATCTAGGAAAGTGGCAAATCGACATGGAAGCTTCTTTTTTGAAACATGTTATCTTGGAGATATACCATTGATATTCGTTTTCAAAATATTCACAGTGTTCAATTATTTTCTCTTTCAGACAGTTCATTCTTCCTTTAAATTACTACCGAGTTTTTGAAAGAGAAATTTTTTTTAAATCATGAATGTATGGGTCGTTTAAATTTATTCCCTAACACATCCTATTCGGACCTAATAACAGGGTGTAGAAAGATCAGCTCTATTAACTAGTCTCTTACCCAATCCAAGAAGAGAGGTTAAGAGATTAAATTAAAATTTCTGTTGAGATTATCTATTAGGAGTACATATACTCTACATCCACGTTGGTAGCAGGCATGCAGAAAAAAAAATTGACAAAATATGTCATTACAGCATCGACTCACCGATGAAAACTGTTTTTGTGATTGAATTTTGCGCTGTTAATAATACGTTTTTTGTTTATTTAGTAATTAGCGACACCCTAGATAACAATAAGAAACCCACAGATTGGGAGCCTGTGTATTGGAGCATAATATCAGTGGATAAAATATGTTGAAAAGTTGAAAATTTATTGCTATGGAGATATTATTATTATTTATTTGTGTCATGAAAGAGTTTGACTAAAATTTTAGATAATCTCTATCGTTGCTAACCGTTAATGGCGATGATTATCATTTCGGTCCAATCTTAAATGTACAGTGTACACTATAAATATTGTGCCCACATAAGTGGTCTTATTATTCTGATATATGGCATCCGAAATTTATCAAATAATTAGTGACTCATGAAACTGTTTATATACATAATACGACGGTGATGAGACGGCCAATTGATGTAACCCTTAAAATTGAAATTGTTCAGGAGAGAGTAAAGACTGTTTTTATCGAAAATATTATATGGTGGGTTGCGTTATGAATCTTTCAAATGCACTCCTTCTCATGTTTGCAGATACGGGATTATACGTAGGAAGTGTCTATATAATAGAAGCTAATATCAAGTGGGCGGGTCAGAATTTTTGATCCTAAAACCAATGTTAAATGATGTTTCCCTTCCAAAAACTGGTCAATTTTTTTTTCATAAAATGAAATCCAATCATTAACTCAGTTTCGTATTTTTTGAGGGTTACATCAATTGACCAAACCACAGTCGATATAGCAATGTGTTATATTTAGATATATATTGTATTTGGAATACCATAGTGCCGTAATAAGTAAAAAAGCATTCGGCGGTAAAACAGATATCATGAGATGTTTATTGGAGTGATCAAAGTTGTTGGCTTTGGTGGTGCTCACGGACTCGAGTCCCAGTAAAGACGGTTTCATAAATTGATTTTTAAATCGATTAATGAATTTGCGCTCGAAGGCATGAATATCTGTGTTTTCTTAAATTTTTAGCGGCGCGATTAGCATACCATTAGTCATGCCCTAGCTCTTTTTTTATTTATACTCTCTTCGATAAAGATAGGTTAAGCAAACTGAATACTCTAATAATAGTTCTTTTTAAATAAACTGCATAAAAGCCTTCACGAATCAACAAAGTTTTATACCTAACTGGTCTTAAATGATAAAAAAAAATGATTATTTTTTAAATTTGGATTATTGAGATTTTGTACACTTCCATGTATTTTGTCACTAACGACCCGGGTTTCGCCTTTCGGCATCTTCAGGCATTCGAGCACACGAATGGACTCGAACTGACAGACAGTAAACAGTGTCTAACGTTTATATAGAAGATACAAGATAGATCCCGTCGAAACCCACAATGCTATTATAATTGTAAAATCACTGGTAATTCCATAAGAAGTTGGAAAGCGGCAATTCGCCACTCTGTAAATGTGGTGTTTACAAAATAAGGATTAAGGCGATTCTCGAAATTTTAACTCAGGTATCAGTGTGGCTCTCAGACGTATAATATCTTGCCTCGTAAATAATATTTGTCGTATTTGTATCTTCTATATAAACGTTAGACACTGTTTACTGTCTGTCAGTTCGAGTCCATTCGTGTGCTCGAATGCCTTAAGATGCCGAAAGGCGAAACCCGGGTCGTTAGTGACAAAATACATGGAAGTGTACAAAATCTCAATAATCCAAATTTGATATTGAAATTCCATCAAGCACCCTCAGTCGATGTCTTAAATTAGATTATTTTTTAAATTAATCTTTTTGAAACGTTCTGTATAAATATTTATAAGCGTCAGGAATGTTGTGAACAAATAACAGTTGGGAATGTAAAACATGTCATGTCCTTTTATCCTAATCGCGATAGGGTTGTCATACGGACTTGTCCTGGTTGATTATGATCATCGTGATTCTATTATTATTAGTACCGTAATATCTCAATCAAAACCGTCACTGTGGACGCACCTTTATAATGGAAAATAGATTAAGTGCATTTCAAACGTTGTCTACTAAAAATCTGACATGGCTTAGTTCGTCATTTATTTTAGAACGTAAAAATAATTAATCTATAATTTTGCATACTTGAGCTATAAATGTACGAATTTAGCTTGGCCGCTAGTGAGGGTGCCACCGTCACGTTAGGAATGTTGCTATACTCAACCAGAACTAAAATTTCAATAAATTCCATAATTGATATTTTAGTGACGGTTATTCAAAGTAGACAAGATATTTATTTGCATACAATGGCAATTGGAGAAATTTATTATAGACTGACAATTGTAGTTTCAAATTCGGCGGTGGCTAAGTAATGTTGGTAATACTATAGCTAGTAGGTATTTTTTTAATACAAATTTTCTTCTATGTTTTGTATACATTATGTCGCCGCATCTCTAGACTTTCCTCATCATTAAATTTTGTATGTTTGATTTCATAACCGAATGGTCAAAACTCAAAACCTTTCGTACTACTAGATTTCGCAATCAAGGGATGGAATTACGGAATGCACACATTCATAAATTGAATATTAAATCGAAATATGTATTAGTATCCAGGCATGAATATTAATTATGTTTTCATCCAATTCCACCCACCTATCCGACCAGAAGGGGTGGGTGAATTACCTAAAATTGACAGTCAGATAACTACTGATTGTTTCACAACATCCTTTTTTTCATTCCTTTCTACCCAACTTCTGTCTGATCCTGAAAAATTACTTATTTTTAAACACCGTATTTTGAAATACTTCATTTAGAGTCCAAAAATATGCTCTACATTGAAAGTGGGTACAACTTTAAATATATGATATCTGTACTTTAATTAATATCAAAAAGTTAATTCGCTACAACTTAGCACACGAGGAAAGAAAAAATGAAATATATATTATTATAATATAAAATGCAAAGCGCTGGAAAGTGTTAGTAAGTAAAGCGGGCCGTGTCAATTTTTTGCGCAAATTTAGTTGCAAATCCGTCCAAAGCCAATATCACACGGCACCGCGCACATCAAAATCTGATCTGTCCGCCTAACGACGCCTCAACGATTTATAATTACTATAGTCGCCGATGCAGTCTCAGGGCGGGGGCGGATCCGATCACGACGATAGCCGGCGAACGCGACGTCAGATATCTCGCACGCGTCTTCGCATAGGTCTGATGCGACAGCTGATCTTGAAACGACGTGATGGATTGGATGGCGCCAGTTGGGCGTAGTATCTATTGTTTTTTTCATCTAAATAGATCATTCGTAAATATTTCACAAAATCCGCTTCCCATGTGGAGCACATAGCGTACTATATCTGTTTTTTTTATTGAATCGTTGATATTTATATGTAGTTTATTGCCTTATGAAGATTGTCTTGTCTTATAATTCCGAAGTCGACTGTTGAATGTTCTAGAGCTTTTTCCTATTCGGTTGCGCGTTCAAGGGTTGGATTCCTCTAATAGAAATTTAAATAAATTAATTTCTATTTGTATGTATGTACCTTTGACATGTTTTTATTCCAACTTGAAGATATCTTCCCAGAACAGCAGCTGAAAACAGGAAACATAGAAATTGTAATATAAAATGTAAAGCTAAAAATGCGAAGAATGCAAAAGTGTTTAGAATAAATCTAATGTTTTATAATATCTAGTACTTGGTTCTCAATTACTGTATGTTTAATTTTTTTATATGAGTAATATTAAACAGTTACTAATAAAAAAATACAAAAGCGGATACAGCACTACTTAATTCAAAACAAATAATATGCAAAGCATCTGCAGATTTTAATTTTAACTATCAACAATTTTTTTCACTCTCGGTACTGGTTTATAAATCCAAACACATACATATTAGTACTAATTTTTATTTTGAATCTTCCAGAATGCTGAGATTTCAACGGTCCGTAGAAGTGACAAGCAGATTTGAAAATCATCCGAGGTATTCACGGCACATGTTCTAGGCAGGTCCATTATTAGTACATCACGAGTTAATAATTAATAATCTGTTCTATTTGATATCTTATCTATTCGACAGTTCGATATCTTATTTCAATTAAAACAGTTAAGAACGAAGGGAAAAAAACTCAAATTTCGAATATACGAGGTAAAAATTAGCATAGATTTTTTACAGTTGATTACAAAATGAAAATAAGCGCAATCAACAGAGGGGTGTTTAATGTATTCAAGTATTGGATACTGAATTGCAGGGCGGGTTTATAAGTAGTAATAGTTATGAATACTTTATATCTAAATGCTTGCAATATGAATTAAAAATTCGTTCACTTCGTTATGATTGAAATGTTTTGATTAGCCACTGAAAGGATGTTCAATTAAAACTCCTCCAAAACCTTTTCTCTTACAAAAATTTTCTTAAAATATTTGATCAATTTTGGATGTGAATATGTAGTCCAGTGTTTGATTTATTAATATGTAAAATATGAAATCATTGATTTGATCATGCGCTTATAAGTTACTAGCGATTTTATGAGCAGTTATAAAATAATGTCATTTGTTAGGGTTAAATAAGAAAATGTTGAAGTGAAATGTATATTTACAGCATTAGATTTTTATTAATTAGATATTTGATCATTTGTCTGGTGAAAATAAACGATTAATGTGGAATAGTGTCAAACGCCAATTGACAATTATCTATTTACCTCGAAGAGTTTTCCAACAGTTACCATCATTTCAAAGCGGTTGTATTTTGTTAATGGATATTAATAATATTTTAATACCGTTAATAATTAAGTGATACATAGATAGAAAATGATTGGTGATTAACAGACAGACATCAATTCTTAGCAGAAGATCGCGTAGAAAAAAAATTGAACGCAGAAATTAGTTACGCTGACAACTTATCCCGTGGAAAACTTATAGCGAGCAAATTCATCGCACCAAAAATGGAACGTGAGAACAAACTATCGCCAGATTATATTGTACTTATATTATTTCAAATTCTACATATGTTATAGACATATATTATATAGAACTTCTATAGTTGGGCCAATAAAACCTCATCTTAGAATGTTCGCATTGGTGACTTGATCGGTCCAGTAATCTTCTTTATACTCCGTTCTCGATCAATTTTAAGTCTATGGAAATATTGTAATTTAAAACATAGTGCTGTGTGTGTTCAATGTGATCTTCCAGTTAGCTACAGCATTGAATATTATAATATTAATAGGTAAATAAGTTTTGTTATTAGGTAAACATATTCACCCAAAAATAGATGTACAATCAAGGATAAAATGGCGTTAATAATATGAAATTTTCATACCTGATTGCATATTACAATATAAGCATTAAAATATTAACTTCTTCAAGTCCACTAAGTGATTCTCAGAACAGAAGGTTCCTTTTTGAAGGAGATGATGTCCCGAAACTTGATCGAACTTGTAATGAGTTGCTTTTACAAGGTAAAAATCGAGAAATTCTTATTTCGTTTTATTGCGCTTTACGGTGACCCAAGTGAAAAATATTTAAAAAAAAAACTAAAGCTTTGATGGTAGGCCTACAAATCATTTTAGGTAATTGTTATTTTATTTATATCAAATACATCGCTTTTATTTCTTAAGTTTAAAATTTACATATGCACGTAGCTATTTATGCCTATTTGAATATAGTTGAGCTATATGAAAATGATAATATTTAAAAATAAATTATTATAATCGAAGTAAATGTGGATTCATTATTTTACTATAAGGGCCGTCCATTTTAAAGAAAATAGAATATTTTGTTTTATTGCATTGAGTATTTCTGTCACACATGTAACTTTAAAACTATAACTATATATATAATATTAACAACATTATAAAATATTATTTCATATACTTTAATGTAGTAAAAGTTTTGTGAGAACTTGTTGTTATTCATTAGCATTATCTCTCTCTTCGGAGAAGGTAACGATATAAGTATAGAAATAATAAATAACTGGTAGTTAGCTTATCACTTATAGGTTATGTCGGCTCCGTGGTGCAGTGGTTAACGTCTTTAGCTGCGGTTACGGATGTTTCGGGTTCAAGTCCCGGTGCGGACAGTTTCATAAATTGATTTTTCAATCGATTTATAGATTTCTGTTGGTAGACGAGAATGTTTGTGATGTCTAAAATTCCCTCCCACCCATCCGATACTAAAAACGGGGCAATAGAGAGAGAGAGCGATTAGCTAACCACTAGTCCTGTCCTATCCTTCTATCCCTACTCTCTTCGAAAAAGAGATGTTGAGCAACTGAGTAATAAGGATTTCTCGTAAAAAGCTTCTGTTGAGATACTTCCATTAGGAGACCACATGCTCTACATTCGGAGCGGACATGAAAAAAAAGGGTACTCAACGTTGTACCCACTACAGCTTCACACTCTTACAGAGTGTATTCCGCAGCGTAACAACGTTATGCGTCTTTCAAATGTTTGCCAGAAATGTCCGAGGAGAAATTCCTCAAGACTTGGTTGCATGCACTCTAGTGTGCAGGAGGTTACGTTTTCAAGAAGTGTTAAAAAAAAAGAAAAGGAAAAACAAGGGGTTTAATGTCTTAAGGAATTGGGTTCCAATCGCTTTCCATATGACGCCGTAACCTCTTTAAATGCCTTGTAATTTGTCAGAGATGCAACCAAGTCGGCATGATCGACGAGGTCGACATATCCGACTGATAGTCTAATCATCTTGAGCAATTTTTCTCGTTGGTTGTTCATGTCTGGACATTCTCAAAGGATGTGATCAGCATCCTGGATCATATTGTCACATTTACATAGTGGACTATCATCCAACCGGCCAAGCTGGAAAAGCTTGGCAGCAAAGTGACCAGTGGCCAGTTATGAATTGGCTGGTCCAGAAATTAAGAGTCAAAACTTTGGTTATCTCCATTCGCCACTTTATTTTTGGAAAAAAAATATAAGTATGCCTACCCTTAGAAAAATTTTCCCATCGATTCTGCCATATCCGCATTGCAGCATTCCTTGCTACACTACGAGATGCAATTTTATGAACATTATGGAATGTATGGATTTAGTCGAGGAGGAGGCAGTAAAGGAATCCCCCCATCTCAGATTCGAGACCCTTATGCAGTATTACTGTTGCGTCTGTTACTCGAATGTGTAGATCTAACGGAAATATACCAGCCAGGACTGGCAATGCATCTGTCGAAGTAGTTCTGTATGCTTTAGTTAAGGCTATCAACGCACTACGTTGTTCGCTTAGAAGGATTTTCTGGATGAACAGAAGGTCACATCGCTTGTACCATGTACTAGCGGCGTAGCCGGCAATTCCCATATAAATTGAATCATAAGCGATTTTAAGAGCACTAGCTCTAAGGCCCCAGTTACTACTAGCTAAACGGGAGATTCGGTAGTTAGCTTATCACTTATAGGCTATGTCGGCTCCGTGGTGCAGTGGTTAAATTCGTTGGCTACGGTTACGGATGTTTCGGGTTCATATTTCGGTGCGAACAGTTTCATAAATTGATTTTTCAATCGATTTACGGATTTCTGTTGGTAGACAAGAATGTTTGTGATGTCTAAAATTCCCTCAAACCCATCCAATACTAAAAACGGGGCAATAGAGAGAGAGAGCGATTAGCTAACCACTAGTCCTGTCCTATCCTTCTATCCCTACTCTCTTCGAAAAAGAGAAGTCGAGCAACCGAGTAACAAGGATTTCTCGTAAAAAGCTTCTGTTGAAATATATTCATTAGGAGGCCATATGCTACAAATTGGAAGCGGATCTGGTAAAAAAAAAGTTAGCTTATCTCTCTCTCTACACTCAATGTTAAGAATCTAATAATGTATTCATGCCTTTTGGATACAAATATATAAAATTATAAAAAAAAATGAATGAAAAGTGTATGAAAAAACCCAGGAGCGTAGACTATCCAGCTATAGGACGGACGATTTATATTCTCTGGATCTTTAAATGCCAACATTAATTCAAAAACTCAAATAAAATTTTATACACAATCTCGAGAATGTTACATACTAAGTAATATTAATTACATAATATAATCTTAGAATACAAAAAAAAAAAACGCTTATCATACATTGAACATGAACCAGGAGAACAATTAATAAAAAAACCATGGCTTGCTTAATAAATAGTAACTTAATAAATTATAATTACTATTGTACAAGCTAATTAATACTAAGAATCTGATAATTTGATGTTCCTATGTCACGTACATATTCTAAAGCACATATTATTAAGAAATATATAATGGTGCAAGATGATTGCTTCATTAGACGAATTATTCTTTAGTCGAGTTTAAATCCAATCAATTTGGACAGCATAAATGTAACTAGTCCGTTGGTTATAGAGTGGGGAATCTAGGGCGATTTAAAGTGAAACAGTAAGATAATAATTATAATATGCATGTCATATTATTGATTGGATTGGCATTAAATTATTAGAGAATCCATAAAAATATCTTTTTTTATATACCTTCAAAGCAGTATGAAAAAAACAATTAAGGCGACAGATATTTTTAAATCACGTGAGATAAACTCGAGGAGAAAAGACATCAAAAACATCCATGCCCGAGATCAAAAACTTTAATTGAAACATCGTACCCAGACCCATCTACTCACAAGGGTAAAGTTCTTTACACTCGACCACAGACCCCGTTTCTTTACACGAATTTCTAAAGATAATAGCAATTAAATAGCAATGTTTTCAGGTCAATAAAAAATACAAAATATTATTGGTAGATATTTGAGTAGCCCGCTATCGTCAGAACTATGCTTGGATGTATTTTTTCCAGCTTGTTTAATACTATCTTAAATAGTAATTAATGAGATAGACAATGTATTGATTTTCTGTGTTAGAGAAAGAATTTTGATATATTCTATACTCGGTTAGAGTATATATAATAGAATGGAACAGTAGAACCGTGACCGCTCCCAATATGAAGCATATGGTCTTTTTATAAATCTTATCTAAACAGAAGTTGTTCTATAAGAACTGTTAGTCACTCAGTCAGCTAATCTTTCTTTTTTGAAGAGAATAAGGATAGAAGGATGAAGCTTGGCCAGGCTTATTAGTGGATAGATAATCGCTCTTTGTTACATCCAGTTTTTTAGGATTGGATAGGGTGAGCGATAATTTTACATATTGCTTTCAAACACAAATCCATAAATCTGTTGAAAATCAATTTATGAAAGTGGAATTAGAATTTGTTTGTGTTAGCTAAGTATTAGATATATATTTGTTTTCATTTAAATGATGTTATATTTTATTAATTTTTTTAATGCTCATAATAATAATAACCTTTAGATAAATTCGTCAGAGGCCATTAGGGGTGTCAAGAATTTATTGAAAGAAAGCAGAAGGGGAAATAAAATAAATCCGGAGTAGGCTGGACACACGAGTCGGCCTCTATCTATCTCTAAATTCCGACGCGTTCCAGCGGTTCACAACCAGTGCGGCGCCTGTATTGCTAATTAACTTGGATTTATATTCAGCGTATGGAACGAATTTTGTGCAGTTTAGTGCAGTTACTCATGTCCTCGCTGATAAACAGCATCAATCTGTGTCACCTTGTAATTATGCAATTGATTTTCTTGCAATTTAGGGGAAAGAAACCTTTGGACATCATCAATAATTAATGAATAATTAATTATTAATATTAGAAATATATATACATTTACTTTTGAAAATTGGTTACATTGTAAATAAAGCTGTGGAATTAAAACTTACTCTTTACAATTTAGACTAACTACCACATCTCCAAGCTGAGACTCATATTCTTTTAAAATACATCCTCTAAAAACACTGGTTGAACCATTGACTCACAACTATTAGTGATACTAGAATTGACGATTTATATGTTCCATATAGTACTCAACATTGCAAACACTTCTTATAGGGTATATTCCGCAGCGTAACAACGTTTATCGTATGTCAAGTTTTTATCAGGAATGTCCAAGGTTAATTCTTAAAGACTTTTTCGTGCACGCCTGGAGAATGAAAAATATTATGTGAATAATGGTAGAGATACGAGTTAAGATTTACTCTCTGTCCGTAGGATGGCGTGATTTTTATTGAATTCACTACGTCAATTTACTAAAAAAATACTAAGGCAAGCATTGAATCTTTTGATCACAAATATAAGTTGCAAAAAACAAACAAAATATACCTTAGTATCATAATATATACGTCAAAGAAACGCTCACCCGACAATAAGATTTAAAAAAAAAATGAAAACCTGTTCAAATATTATTTTGTTCCTCGATTGACGATGAAATAGTTAAAAAAATAAAACATACTATATTGTAGTGATTCTTTAATATAATTTAATGTAATGATCATTATCGATTTCGCTCATGATCAAAATTTTCAACTAGTGTTCAATCATCAGCACTGTATAGAGCAAAACCAGCTCTGATCGTTACATAAAACTGCTATAATTAGTATAAAAATGTGTTTTATTTTTTATTAATATAATGTCTGTCCACCATGAATTGACAGTTAACCTTAAAAGTGTTTGTTTAAGAAGAAAAACAAAAGACTTTTAATTGTCTGTTTTCTTTCTTTATATCTACGAAGACAAAGGTTTGTTTATATATTATATTGTGTTGTTTCTTGATTGATAAAGAAAGTTAAAAAATAATGACCTGTATATATTATGTTGTTTGGTTTTTCGACCTCTGTTTTCAGTCAGTTGAATCAGAATCTCTGTCAAACATCTTACTCGTTCATCCAATTACACATGGCCGAGAATGTTGGTTAAAATGCCAGCCTGGTGCGACTGTCGGCCTCTCTGACGAAGCGAAGATATCTCAAACGAGGATCGCCGATTGGCGTGAAGCATCAAACGGATTTCATTAATTGTTTATTGATTACACTAGTTGTGTACCACCATAATGCGCAACAAACAAATTGAATCACTTGTATTTGATTTTACTGTAAAAAATGTAATATAATGATATACGTATGGTAAAATAAACAATAATTAAAAAGAATCACTTATAATCTATAATTTACAGTTTTTTTTTTTTTTATTCCATGTCCGCTCCCAAAATGGAGCATATGGTCTCCTAATGGAGGTATCTTGACAGAATTTTTTTCTACGAGAACTGCTTGTCACTCAGTTGCTCAACCTTTTTTTTTTTTTTTTTTTTGAAGAGAGTAGGGATAGAAGGATAGGGCTATGACAGGACTAGTGGTTAGCTAATCGCTCTCGTTACGCCCCGTGAGGATGGGATTGGTGGGAGGGAGGACTCAGACTACGAACAGAAATCCATAAATCGATTGAAAGATCAATCTATGAAAACCGTCCGCACCGGGAATTGAACCCGAGACATCCGTAACCGTAGCCAGCGACGAAACCAACTGAGCCACGGACGCCGACAGTACAACAGTACAACATTGAAATTGATAGCTTTGTTATACTGGTTATGCAAATAACTGTGACACGTGGTTCTCCATTTTGAGAAGCATCATCAGGCTAGCTGTACTGTAACTTTATTTACTTATAAGGTGAACAATGAGTCTAATTCTTAATTTATTAATTAAAAAAATGAAGGTTGGGATGAATTATTTCTATCTACTAGACGTGGGGAGGGGATAGACACACGCAATAATAGCACTAATTACAATAAAACTCCTAATTACCAAAATTAATTACTAGTGTGTAGAGGTGAAAATCCTGAGGGAAATAAATTTAATAGTTGTGAACCACCTGTACTATTTACAATGTGATGAGAAAAAAATGATTCATGGAGAATCTTACTAGAATTGAAATGCGAGTAATTTTTATTTATTTACGCATCATACGACAAGAATGAACGAATCTAAGACAGAAATTGACTAGAAGTGTATGATTTGTACCTTAGTAACTCACCAAGCTAATTGTCTATTACAAAAAAAAAATATTGGAATGATTAAGTCTACGAAGTAAAAGATCATTTAAATATAGAAGATGGTGTATAAATAAATAAATACAATCTTAAAAACAAGCTGTAAATGAATCAAAAAATAAATAGGGTTGTATATTATTTCAAAGATAATAATGAGATTTGTTCGAAATTTTAACTGTCAATATTCTTACGTTTTTTTTAAATATAAATCATCCGTTTATTATCCGTTTGTCTGCGCATAATTTATGTGTTAACACCATTTAATGTTTATTGCTTTTGGGTGACCTTTCACCACTATACTATTTATTATTATGCTTCACGAAATGTGAATGCTGAAACGGCAGGATAAATATTATTACATGAACTGTCTGTACCAAGCTTATTGTATGTGTGTACGCTAAATTTTACTTTTGAAGAAAGACAATCCTATCGCAACCTGCAACGGAATATAAATACGGAATTATAATGGAATATTTAATTCTTTGATCAATATGGTTGCGCGGGTACGGCCAAGTGTTGTATCATCTATTATCTATTGCTATTCTCACATTTTTTTATTAAATTACTAGTGAGTACCCGGCATGCGTTGCAACGCCACTAAAAGAAAGAAAGGGTTTGTATTTGTGTTTGTGGTGTTTTAATTTTGGTTATTTGAGTTAGTGTTTTTGGATTAAAGGTCTGCACGGGCCGAAATTTCATAAAATTACCCGGCTCGAGCCCGAGTCTCAATATCACATTTGTTACCCGAACCCGATTTATTTTTCTCAGCCCGAAAAAAGCCCGATTTATATTTTAATATAGTAATTCATTTATACTTTTCAAACTGTATACGTTATTGTTTGCATATTTCCAACGATATTCATTGCACATGTGAAATAAATTATTTAAGTTATGAATACTATTACCTTATGGCTGACTCATGACCCGAACGTAGTATGGTATATTTTTTTTAAATTTGAATTCCTTATCTTTTGAATACCTTTCCGAGATGTCGTTGTTTGAGCGTATTTCATACTTTTTTTTAGATTCAAAATTTTTTCTCTCATTCTCACAACAACTCACCAAAGTTTCATCGAAATCGGATGAATGGTAAAGGAATGCATACAGGACAAACAAACAAACAAAACATTTTGATATATATATGGATATAGATTATTATTTAACCCAATATGAATACGAGATGTATCTATAAGTGATTTGTTATTCATATTATTTGCTTCAAATGAACAAAAGAATTTTGTAAAAAGTTCATATTTGGAAACAACTCTGTGGCCATATAATATTGAGCGTAAAATCCATTACACTTCCTGTAATCAATCTCAATATAAAATCACTTGCCACATATATACATAATAAAGATCTAGGCTAGAATTACTAGTAAAAGTTTCTGGATAATTCGAATGGAAAGGTGAACTATTTAATTAAAATTTTAACTATGATTCCAAAACTTTACTCACTATCTAAAATAAGAAGAATTATTCTTTCAAGACTAACCTTTTACAAAAACGTAATGCTTTTGTTTTTTTTTGTGTCGTAATAGGAAAATTATTGAAAACATTCAAAAATACATATTTACATACCATTGGCGTGCGGTGGACTTATCACTATCTTTATCGCACAACGTAATTTGGGTATGAGCAAGAAGGATACAAGAGCATGCGCCGCATGCCGTTGCATCTCGCTTGCACCTTTATTTTAATGTGATTAAGCGAGAAAGAGATAAAACCACCGCGCGCGCCTGATACATACATAATTTCATACGACGTGACTCACCTTTCAAATTTGCCGGTAGATTTTTTTTCTCTATCCATTTTTTCCATAATATCAAGTATGTATGTTCTAGTGTTACATTAAATTAAATAAAGTGTAGAAAAGCTAGTTATGTCTAATTTGAGAAAGTAATGATTTGGTCAGCTAAAAATAAATGTAGTCGTACGGATGATAATCACAATAAAATGCCTAAATTTCATTAAACCAGGGATAAACATTATTTTCTATTTTGTAGTTAAGAAGATGGGTAACATTTTGTGGTCAGCGTTTTTGGGTGCTCGTTCCATGTGTCTACAATTTCCACTGGCTCGATTGCGACTAGGATCAATTTCATACAATTATTATTTTATGGAATAATGTCCAAGAACGTAGAAGCTTGTGATTACTGTGTCATTAAAACAGCTCTTTGAGATACTACACTAAACCTCCAGTTAGTACTGTAGTCGAGTGGTTAATGTCGCTGGCTTCGGTTGCAGTGTTTACTGGTTTGAGTCCCATTATGGACAGTTTTATTATATTGAATTGATTTTTCATTGGATTTGCCGCACACCCTCTCACCGTTCCAGTCCTAGACCTATCCTTCTGTACGTTCTCTGTCGGAAAAAGAGAGGTTAAGCAATTCAGTAACTAGCGGTTCTCGCAGAAAGTTTCTGTCAAAAAAAGGTCCATTAGGAGTCAATTTGCTCCATATGATTCATTGTCAGCGACCGTGGCGCAGTTGGTAGCGTCGTTGGTTACGGTTACGGATATCTCAGGTGCAATTCCCGGTGTGGTTTGTTTTAATAAATTGATCTTTCAATCGATTTTTTGGATTTCTGTTCGTAGTCCGAGTGTTTGTGATGTCTTAAACTCCATCACACCTAGTCCTGTCCTAGCCTTATCCGTCTATCCCTACTCTCTTCGAAAGAAAAGAGAGGTTGAGCAACTGAGTAACAAGAAGTTCTCATAGAAAAATTCTGTAGAGATACTTCCATTTGAAGATCATACGTTGGGAGCGGATATGGAAAAAAAATGTTCCAAATTAGGAGCTCGCATGGTTAAAAAAGTTCTACAATAAAAAACATAACACTATTAAGGTCACCCTGTACTGACAATATTATTATCATCGTTTTTGTGAGTGGCAAATTTATACCAGTATACAATAATCATAATATATGGTGCAGTAATGTGAGCCTGATCCTATATTGAAGGAGTGCCTTGTTCAGTGTCGAACACAATGCCTGATTCGAAGTTATTATTGCGGAGGCTGTAAAAGCAATCAGAGCATCGCCCCGGGAGACGAATGGCCGTGGCTGATATGAGACTGAAATGAGATCAATGGATACAATAACTAACAATCCATTTGTTTTCACAAAATAAATATTTTGGAAACACACAGTGAATTACGTTTAAGACGAAATCATGGGGACGAACATGTGTTAATGAGTGTTTTAATTTTCTTCTATTCTTAAATTTTCTGTTTTGTCCAGTTACCATTTTTAAATGATACATAGGTATGATGTCCACTTCCAACGTGGAGCATGTGGCCTCCTAATGAAGGTATCTCAACAGAAGTATTTCTATGAGAACTGCTTTTTTCGAAGATAGTAGAGAAAGAAGGATATGGCTAGGACAGGACTAGTGGTTAGCTAATCACTCACTACCCCCCGTTTTCGAGAATCGGATGGGTGGGAGGGAGTTTTAGATAACACAAACATTCATGACTACGAGTAGATATCCATAAATTGATTGAAAGATCAGTTTATCAAACTGTCCGCACTGGGAATTGAACCCGAGACATCCGTAACCGTAGCTAACAACGTGACCAACTGTGCTACGGACGCCGACATGAATATAGCGAAAGAAAAATATGCATTTGAATGATTCATATTCGATTAAAAAAAAAAAAAAGTATAGCTAATAATAATCAAGGCGACAAATGGTTTCCAATCATATGAGATAAACTTGAGGGGAAATATTCAAAATTTAGCTCAAAGAAAAAAGGTTGAATTGGAAAAATAAAAATTTAATATTGACCTTGGCTTGAACCCGTTCGTTTATGGATTTCGGATTATGATACAATTGATATTGAAGTTCCATTTAGCATCGTTATTTGGTTGTGTTGATTCTGTCGGGAACGAATCAATACAGATGAAAACCCAGACGACATAGCAATACAAGAAAAAAAGCTTAGACACGAGCAAAAGCCGTACTACCTCACACAAGACAGGCGAGAATACTACTTTACTGGTCATCTGCCGCACGGGTCCGCCCGAGCTTCTGGACAAGTCGACGGACGATTTCTGTAATTATACAGGTTAGGAACGCGATTCCTAAAATTTATTTTACTTTATGGTGGCTTGTAATGGTTTGGAAAGTAAACTTACTGAGTTGCAAGAAAACATTTTGTGATTAATGACGTAATGTTGAATAATTATAGTAAATCTTGTTATATCGATGTTTAACTAAGAGAATAATAAAATCGCATAATTTTTATTATTGCTTCTTCATCTCATAAGTTATTCGTTACCTTTGGTAGAATCCAGTTTTTATTGGTCGGTGCGTTCTTTGTAAGGAACGAATCGATAAGAACAGAAGAAATTTACGGGGATGAAATTTTAAAAGGCATTTACTTCTTTGTATGAAGAATTATTGATACTTTAACAGATATTTTTGATATTACATTATTACTTATTTATTACATTTATTTTTTAAAGTCTTCTGTTATGGATATTGTACGAAAAGATACAAGATGGCTATTTATGTAACGAATAAGCGACTAACTATTTTTCATATCAAGACGTATTATTATTAAAGAATTAAAAACAACTTATTGTTGGAATTGTACCTGTATTGAATTTCTCATGACTTTTTAGCATGCGCACTCTCAAAGTAAATCACGCAGAGCAATTCAGAATTACTGTTTTTAAGATAGTTTACTGAAAGTATACTACTTAACTCCTCTCTTCGAGTCGGTTAAAACAGAAGGATGATCAAATTTTTTTTTTTTTATTATCCATACCATTATTGAACCCGAGACATCCGTAGCCGTAGCCCATGACGCAACCAAGTGCCCCACGGACGCCGACAATCAATCAATTAGACGTTAACTAATTAATTATTACTGCCTTTACAGTTTATGCTTAGGATACTCAGGATATGACATTCGGTTAGTGGGGATTTGTGAAAACATCACAGGCATTTCATCATTTTCAGCAGGGGACCCACTGCTGGATGAAGACCTCTTCCAGCTCTCTCCATTCTTCTCGGTTCCTAGCTTTACGCTACCATGTACTTTCACCGAACCTGACAAGTACGTCAATCCAGCGGGTTTTGGGACGCCCCGCACAGTAGGCATTTACGTCTTTGGATACAAAATAAATCGATTGAAAGTTAAATGTATGAATGATTTCATTCTGGGATTCTAACCGGTGACCCTACTATCAAATAGAATGAACGCTCAACAGAGTTAATATAAAGTAAAATTTATAACTTTGCTATTCCACAGGTTGTACTATTAATTGTGAAACACGTTTCGCCCCTTTGAGAAAATAAAATTATAAACAATTAATAAACGTAGTGTGAAATATAAACACATTTGATTGGCCTGTATAAATTTAAAAGCACTTGGAAGATAAACCAATCGATTGCATACACAATATTCCTATGAGAGAATTGACGATACTCATCAATGCTTTTGAAATGATTTATTTCTCCGAGAAACCATATTTTATTACATCGGTTAGGATTCTTGGTTACAAAAAGCAGTCGTTTGTTGCATTGTCTTTGATAAAAAGTTTTTAAAAATGTCATATAAACTAAGTGATCAGTTTTATTATATATAACGAAATAATCTATATAATTATTTTATTTCGTATAAAGCAATGCCTTTACATAGTAACATAGTGATGTTTTACTTATATTACGACAACGTGTAGATGAGCAACATTATCTATATATATATATATAAATGAAGATTTGTTTGTTTGTTTGTCTTCTATGCATTCATCCGATTTCGATCAATCTTTGGTAAGTTGAAGAAAAAAATTTGAAATCTAAAAAAATCTAAAAAAGAATCAAAATACGTACAACTAGCGACATCTCTAAACGAGACGAAAAAACAAATTTACGAACAATGTAAGGGTAAGGAAATCAAATTTAAGGAAAATATTTCGTACTCTGTTCGGTTCATGAGCCAGCCATAAGGCAATAGTTTTCATAATTTAAATAATTTATTTCACATGTGCTATGAATATCGTTGGAAATGTGGAAACAATAACATATATTGTTTGAAAAGTATAAATGAATTACTATATTAAAAAATAAATCTGGACATCGGGTAACATGTGTGATATTGAGACTCGGGCTCGGGCCGGGCCAGAAGATGTCGGGCTCGGATAGGGTAATTTTATGAAATTTCAGCACGTGCAGAGAATTAAAACATAAACGCTTTCTTTTTTTGAGTGGCATTGCAACGCATGCCGGATATTCGCTAGAAAATTTATAAATCAACGAATTGAGCGGAAAGCATAGTGCTAGGCATTTAAAAAATATTTGACAACCTATTTACAATATGGCACAGCCAACTACTGGTCTTCGAAGTGAAAACAGAATTATTCCGATTAACTAACAAAATTTGAACAGAAGTCGACAAAAATGGTTTTTTTTGCATTTCATTTGGAAAATGTGTCATTTTTACCTATCCTTAGCGTAAAAGAACCATCATTGATGAAATAAGGATTCTTCTAATACAATGTGACTTACTTATATAATATATCGACGGTTTTTTGGCCAATTGATGAAATCCTCAAAAAATACGAAAATGAGTTAATGATTGGATCTCATTTTAAAGACGGCCGAGCAGGTCTCGTTTAAATGATGTTAATTAAAAAACTAAATTGACCACTTCTTGGAAGAGAAACATCATTTTATATCGGTTTTAGGGTTAAAAATTCTGACCAAGTCACTATTATATCGACAGTAAAATGTAGACTTCATGAAAACTAGAATAAATAATAATGAATTAAATTGTATTTACATATGCGGTGGCGGACTGGCTCTAAAAATATTGGCTGTATATAGTCAATGTGGGTCCGTTTAAAAATGGGAGGGGACCCCTACCCTGTATACTAATAACAAAATACTAAAGGGGGGTCATTCAACATTTTGGAGAAGGGGTCTCTATCCTATATACTAATTCCTATGTACTGTATTCTTAGGTAATTGTTTGATAATTACAAACATTCACATATTACAAACAGTTAAAAATTACTTTAAGAATAGGTATGTAAACATGATGAAGTATTAGTTTATTGTGTATATCATAAGAAGACATATTTATTTGTATTGATGAAATAACCAAAGTCTTTATCCTGTATATTTTTAAACACGTAAAATGAAATAGTTAAAAAGTTATTTGATTTTACTGAGGGCCCCTAACATACCACGGGGTCCATTTGTCATAGGACACCCTGGCTTGTATGGCCAGTCAGTCATTGTACGTATGCATTTATGTGTTTGTAGTCTGTAGAACACAAAAAGTATCAGCCGATACGTTGTACCTTCTAGTCATTTTTAAACATTGAGATACGTTTTAGATTATTAGATTAGACAAAACCCTGATATGTGCAAACAAACGATCGTATTAAAAATCCTCTTTCATACAATGTATGCATGACACCGGCAAGGACTCGCCGAACTATTTTGGATTTCACCCGAAATTATTGACGAGATTGTCATTATTTATTTGATGGAGAGCACTATTATAACGTAGTTAACAATAAAGCATTCAGGTTCTTGTAGAATACATTGGAGTTTTTTGCCAAATTATCCAACATTATTAATTAATAAAAATGTGAAATATGTTTTGGACCTCATTTGATATAATCATTTATAATATAATATATGTAATCTCATAATCTTTTTTTGCCACGTCACCCGAAAGCCTACTGACAATCTTGAGAAGCTCGTCATCACAGAGATGTCGTAGGTAAAATGGGACGCGGAGCGAATCCAACTCACTGGAGCGACCAAACGAAGGACGTCAATGGACTCTCCTTACCGATGGCCCTCAGAGCAACGGAGTGTAGGATCGTCAAAGGAAATGGATTTGTTGCGGTAGGCGAGGGTCGCAACCCTCACACGTGAGAAATACTACTAAGAAGAAGAAGAAATAGTCACCCCGGCTAACCAACTTCTGTGTTAGTAGCTATGTCAATATAAATGATTGCGTTTGTTTGAAATGATCTTTCATTAATTATTCCTAACGGGTCCCGGTTAAAAATCGATATTTCAATGCTATGTTAAAGTCCAAAACGGTATTTCCATGTTAAAATTAATGCAGTACACATGCAATCTCATTCTGGCGTCGGGTTTTATTTTTATAGTGGTGTAATTACACGGTCATAAGGATCTCTCGACCCGCTCCGTGATAAGTTGGCTCGAATCACGCGAGACTCTCTGCATTTTTACCACTTTCATCGATGAGATGTTATCGACGGCTACACATATATGCTCCGATTACGACATCTAGATCAGTAGTAAGTGTACGGAATCGAGTTTGTGTACTCGCGTTTCTACAGAGTAACACAGAAAGTAGCATAATATGATACCTAATCTATTAACTAGTTTTATAATACTACTATGGAATTACAATGAAAAATCCACTTTGATTCTACGACTTTTATCCTACCTTTATTTGCCTAAAGAAATAGCTTAGAGCCAGTGAGCAGGCTCTTAGATTCAGGGGTGATAAATTATAAATAGCTTAGCACAGTATTGATAAGATTCAAAAATTCAGCTAAAGGCTTTGAGTGAAATAAATCAATTTAGAAAAAAAAATGATGCCTAAAAAGTAATAGCTTTTTAGAGTTTCCGTAAAGTTTAATTGAAAATGATCACAATTTTAATAAAAGCAATAGATTTAAGACATCGACTGAGGGTGCTTGATGGAATTTCAATATCAAATTTGAATTATTGAGATTTTTTACATTGTCATGTATTTCGTCACTAGCGACCTGGGTTTTGTTTTTCGTAAGTTCGAGTTCATTTGTGTACTCGAATGTCGCCGAAAGGTGTCGAAATGCATAAAATCTCAACAATTCAAAAAATAATAACGTAGAAATACTTAATTGAGTAAATAAAAATTGTATTAAAATGCACAGGTTAGAGTTCTTAAAAATTAATATAAAGAGTTATCCAGTATTAGTAAATAAAATTTTGAGTAAGACAGGTAGCTCACAACTATAAAATTTATTTTCTTTAGGATTTTGATCACCAAACACTAGTAATTAATTTATAATTAATAGTGTTGTGGCAATTAGTGCTATCATTCATTGTTTGTTTCTTACACCCTCCCAACATACAGTAGAAGGAAACAAACCCACCCTACCCTTCATTTTTTATTTAATAATTATAAACATTGTTTACCTTAGAAATAAATAAGCTTGCGATATTGTCAGTCTGAAGATGCTTCTTCGAGAAGCGAAACGTGTTACATTAGTTACACAGCCAGTGGAATAACTAAGTTATCAATGTTAATTTCATATGAGAAAAACCCCTTACGAAAACTGGACCTGAAAGTAAATAAAAGTTTCAATTCTTAGCAGAAATTGTTTTTTTTAGAATTCGTCCGGTTTCTAACTGACCTTCGGTAGATCCAGTACGACCTCGTGGACCTTCCACCAAAAGTTTGCGTGCACAATCTATTGTTTTTGTTTCTCTTCGGTTATTACTTGATACATCGATTTGCTTGTTGATATTGTAATCAATCATGTATTATCGAAGTTGTATAAAGGCCCTCCCTTACGGCAGAATGCCGATTACGCTGGACCAAAAATCAACATAATTGTGAGTAAAAAAGTAACGCAGTGTGTTTTTAGAATGATGAAATTCCACTAGACCATTAAATTATTAAGTTTTTTCTATTTGTCCAAGTGGAGTTAGCCGGTTTGCAGATTAAGCAGTCTATATGTGTCATGAGTATTATTAATTAAAATAAAAATACTTTTGGAAATGTTTCGCGTTGTCTTCCTATAAGGCTAGCGTGCGAGTGTACACATGCGTTTTAATATTAAAACCTGATTTTAGTATGTTTAATATAGAGATAATTAAGACCAATATAGCGTTAACATAATGATAAATGATAGGGATTTAAAAATGTGTTCTTGAATAAATTTAATACGTTTTGGATCAGAAATAAATCATGCATAAAATTACCAAACGAATCTCATTCCGTTTCAATACATAATTAATTTTATGATCCGAAAGTTCAGGTATAATTGCCATGTTATTAAACTTATATTATAAAATCAATATTAAATTTAAATTTCTATTTTATTTATTTCATATTCATATATGGTTATTGTCGTTTTGGAAAAAAAAACAAAATGAATACTGGTTTTGAGTAGGTAAATCAAATCGATGACGAATATTTAAAACTAACATACTATGTATTGTAAAAGAATTGCTTAACAATAAATATAATATGCATTTATATTTTGAGATCGATGTCAGAATCATAAAACTTTTTTTAATAAATATTTTTTTTAGAATCTAAAACTCAAAATTCGACAATTATTTAACCCCAACGACCATTTTTTATGATTTGTCATTTTAAAGAAGTATATTTTATTTTGGCTTCCAGTTTTTGGTTAGAAAATGTCGTTTTGGTTTGAGAAAAATCATAAAACTATATCTGAAACGTCCTTAAATTCACATTTTGTTTTGTTTCCATCATTTATTCAAGGTGTAAAAGATCATTTTCATCTTGATAAAATTCTTGTTTATGAATTTTTGTTGGTTATTTTCATTACACTGTTTATTTTTTAACAGCATGACTTCTTGGAAACGAGGAAAAAATAAAGCCCATTTTTGGTTCTCATTTTTTGAGGCTCTGATTTTTTGAATGTATAAAATATTGAATATTCAAAGGATATTATATATCTAGTTAAATATTATCAATATTATTGATTTTGATGTTATTTACATAATAATTTTTCGCTTTAATTCATGTTGACTAATTTTTGATAAGACTATTTAATATACGAATTGAATGAATCTGATACACACATAACACAACCTGTTGGAAACATTTCAGTAGAAATTATAATTTTCCAGTATTTATTAAGCGATCAAATATTTTCTTCATATAAATACTATCTATGTTATCCTAATCATCCATCTTAGATTACTTGCCTTTCTCTTTATCTTTTTCACCAGCTGCGTCGTCCATCTTACCGAATACCTTCCACTTCTACGGTTGGTGAATGTATTTTCAGCATTCAAGCATTTCTTGATTCATTTTTGTTCCAGCATGCAATTGGTTCCTCGATAACTCTGCATATATATTTACAGGTGACATAGCTTAGTTATTTCTATTTCTACAGTACAATCCTGTCGAAAATCTTAGGTAAGGGTTTGCTTATTTTTGATTCTCCATGCGGAAAAAGATTTTATATGTGCGAATAAAAAATCTAGGAAATAACTTGTACAGAGCATTGTGATTACAAAGAAAATATTTCCTTTTCGTTTGAAAATAAATTAACAACAAAATTAATAAATTTATTTCGATAAATCCACCAACAAGGTAATAAAACTTCGTTCTCCCAAAGATCTGAATCTGAGATCAAAAGCTAAAGTCATATTTATAATAAAATTTTAATTTTCATGTATAAACTGTTAATGCCAACACTTTTCTACAAAAATACAGGTTTTTAATACACAAGGTAAAATTTAATTAAGTGTTTCAGAATTCTGAGAAAAATCAAATTTAAAATTTATAGCGGGTATCTCTCTACCTTGTTAATTTTGGAGAAAACTTTAACTGGTGTATATCAAACAGTGGATTAGTGTAAATTACGAATAAAGAGATTTTTATTTTCTTGAAAAATAAATGTGATGATGACAGGTGTTATCTGAAATATATCTGATTTTAACTATTAATACAACAAGCATGACAAAATTTTCATTTCCATTAATCGAAAGTAGTACTGCATTGGAAAGCTCATTTATGGTATAACACAAATAAAATAGATTTATGAACCATATTTTTAATTGCGATTAGTAAAAAAAGCAAAGTCTTCGTCAGTACACACCCGGCTAGAAATTTTGCTACTAGTATATTCAACATTTTCCAAACGTCGAATATGCTACTCGCATACTATTAGGTACTTGAAATGTTGTCATTATTATAATATATTAAACACAGTAAAGGATCAAAATAGCATATCTAACAATTTAACTGAGACATTGACTTAGTAAAAGTTTTAGAGTCGTGCATTGCGATCACAATTGATGTCTTTGGCATATAAACAACAAATATCACAAAACTCATATTTTACAGGCTAGAGTAAAACATAATATATTAGATACAAAAAACCTATGCTGTTTTTATACAAAATGGCGTGGAATATTGCAGTTTTTAAAAGAGCGGCATATTTTTGTGGGTTGATTGTAGGGACTTTTTTAAAAATACAACTTTGCACAGTTGTATAGAGTCGTAGACAGGGAATCGGTAAATGCAAGAAATTTAAAATGAAGAAAAGTGGAAATTTGTTATTTTTATGCCGAAGTCTTAGAATTATAATGAGAGATATTTAGGTCCAAGGGTAAAGTCTATTACATTGGTTAAGATAAAAATATTGTTATATTGGTCAATTAATACTTGTATATAGATGGCATACGTATACTTAATACGACACAATGTAAAGCTTAATATGTTGTTCATAATATAATATTTACAAGTATTATATTTGTAAATATTTAAACAACAAATATCGCCCCCATTCTGACTTGACACAAATTTCACACCAAAAATTTGTGCTAAGATTTGGCAACACACGCAAATTTAACGAGATGATGATGTTGTAAAAACATGCAAACATTGTTCATTTTAAATGAAATAAGAATATTATAACTAGATTCATAGGCTTTTTTATGCATATTTTCATAGTGCACGATAAACTGTTTAAATGCAATTGGCACACAAATAATTAGCGTTGATTTATTTAAAAAAAATATTTCCAACAACAGTCGATGACTTAAACTATATCAATATTGTTAGTACAGCAAGATTGACTGAACTCTACAGTAAACTCAGGTAATTCCTGAAGATGCCGAAAGGTGAAATCCGGGTCGTTAGTGAAAAAATACATGAAAGTGTACAAAATCTCAATGGTTAAATATGATATTGAAATTCCATCAAGCACCCTCAGTCGATGTCTTAAATTTAAACATTTGTTTTGCCAAAAAAACGACGATAATATCGAAGATATACTGACAGAACGCATTAAGTCAGTTTTTAATGATTTTCTATTTTAAATGTCAAAATGTAAGCAATTTAACGCTATATGTATTGGTAGAACGCATTAATTCATATGATATAAGGGTTTGAAAAAAACAATCATCGATTTGTATGTCTAAAAGATTATTTTTTATAATGTACAAAAAATCATTTTAAAAAACCAACAATTGTATTTATAGAGTACTTTCAGAAAAAATAATGTCTTAAATGAGATTATCTCAGAACATGTTTTCATGACTTAATGCCTTCTGTCGGTATAATTTCGATATTATATTATGGACAATACGAAATAAAAATAGAATGTAAACTTAACAATTGATTCAATCCATAATCCACCTTAATCCTTGACCTGTGTTTATTCAGTATAGGTATTGTGTAATGGCTTCAGTGTAATAATTAGTCGAAATCAAAAATCACTACTATTTTTCTATAAGGATTTAATATGGCTTACAATTAAATGCACTTTTGTTAAGATGATATTCACTTTCGGAAAGATAGTTTTCACTTATAACAAATACATTCCACAAAAAAAATTATTCCACTAAAAATAAATAGATGCCACATAATAGAATATATTTAAACATTGAAGAAATATGTTGCACTTACGAAAAAATATTATCACATAGACAAAATAGTTTTCACTCAATATAAATACTCACACTTTGAAATCGATAGTTTCACAACGCTGTAATGAAATGTCACTTATTCTTCACTACTTGCAACATAAGATTTTCCTCCATAGACTAGTTTACTTGACGCAACTCTATATTAGGCTGCCTGAATTATCTTTGCTCCACGCATTAGAATTAATTCACTAGTATATTATAGGAGTGGTATTTACGAAGAAGCAGGGTTCTAAGTGGACATGAAATATGTTAATATAATTTATTTAAAAGTCCATAACATACAAAATTAAAATAATCCGTTTCAAAGTCAAGCTATTAAAATTGGTCTGTGGTACTTTGTTAAAAGAATCCGTTTCGAAGTGAAAACAATTAAAATCAAAGTTTGAGTGTACTAAGCTAATACTATCTTATACAAAGTGCCAACTATCGAAACAAAAGTGCAAGTGTACCAAGTGAATACTACCTAACACAAAGTGCAATTATTTATAACCCATTTAATATTACACGACTGGAATATATTACATATTGTAGGTGCATATCTTTAGCACCTATACTTCAAAATGATTTATATTTTTATTATATGTGGTCGTGAACACAAAATGAATAATTATTCTGTTTATTACTGTCAACTACAGAAAAAAAACTTTCGAATTTTCCCTCATATTTCGCGCTATCGCAAAATAATGTGCTAGAGAAAATGCCATTATGCTTTTTAATTTCGAATGTTCCAGCGGTGTGCATTACTATGGGTAGCAGTGTGGGCATAAAAACTTGAAGATTTAAAAAATAATATTCAATTTTAACTTCCCACAAAAAATTGTCTATTAAAATCATTCAAATGATTATTATTGTTTATCGAAGTTTTTGTTTGCTGATTATTAAGCTTATTCGTGGTAATTATTTTTTCAAGCCAGTTATTCTCATCTTCCTTAATATTACATGATTACAGCTTACGGTCGATACCTTAATTCAGATGTTGCGACTTTCATCCTCTCGTCAGCATGTCGAATATGCCAACGAAAGTTATATAAGCATATATTTAGTTGGAAAATCAGAATGAGGAGAAGCGTATTCAGTCAATACGCAATAACGTCTCTAAACTCTCATCAAATATAGGAAGCTCTGAATATTTTTATTTCTTTTGTAGTCAGCTACAAAACTAGAAGAGTTACAAAGTTATAAATTTTAATTTGCATTATATCAACTGATTTAAAAATATCAGCGCACTGGCAATTAGATGTGGTGCTATTTTTTTAAAATTCTGTTTCCATTGATAAAAAAGATGTTTGCACGTCGCTGTTTGACATCACTGTTTATTTAAATTACATCAGTTCGCTTGCATAAAATCATCAAGGCACATACTTTCGACCAATCTGTTTGATACATCAGTGACTATCTCAGCACTTAATCTGAAATGTTTCTCTTTGACGACTCGCGCGAGCCTTGTCCCACAATGTTTGAACATGACTACTTTCCTGTCAGCGGCACCGAATGGGTTTACATATTAATTTACCTGCAAACCCGTAATATTTTATTAATAAAATACATTTTAGCACAGTGTTGACGGTAGTAATTTATTGATAATATCTTATATTACTTATTCGGATTTTTACCACGAATGTTGTCAGGTTTAAAATCTGAGGATTTTTTATCAGTGAGTCATAACACTTAACACAACACGATGAATAAAAATCAAAATAACCCGCGATCTAACTACGTTTACTGACAAACCTTATTTTTATAATATAGCATCTATTTTTTCTGTCATACTTGTTACCGGACATCGGTGGCGGTGTTGGCAACCATTTCCCAGAATGCTTTCATCATGGACAATACTCAACTATTCAGATCAAACCAGTTTCTAACAATATTCGTTAGCCAATATACGTTCTTTTTCTTGCAGGGTATATATATATGTCATTTGGATGAAGCAGGGGAAATGCCATTTTATCGCTAGAGTTTGAAGAAATACATGTTTAGAAAAACTAAAATAAATTAATCATGGCAAAAGAGAATACCTTTCTCCTTTCCCCTCTCAGTGAAAAAAGCTTAAATGAAGTCCCTTACAGGGCCTCGCTTACCTGAAATCTTCTCGTAGTAGATGCAAAAACTAATACTTCTCAGGGTGTCACATTCTTAATACCTCCTTGGTTTGCTGCAAAAATTCAATGAAAAACGAATATGGGCTCTACATAATGTCCGCTAAAGTTAAAATCCTCAGTAAATGAGTAAATAAAGTAAGAGCTCTTAAAGAGCATTAAAATAAATTTCGCAACAGTTACAAGAGGATACCCATTGAAAAATGAGCGACGAAATTACCAATCAAACGACACTGGCCACAAATCATTCGGATACAAGTGGAGGTCATCAGGAATGGTTGACAATGGAGCCGACATCTTATTATAAACTTTTATGGGGAACGCTGACAATTCGTGCTGCAATAAAGCGTAAATTATTTTTTATAAGACATAAGTGTTTTCATGTTTACAAGACAAACATCATTGCTGGCTAATTGCATTACATGAGAAGACCCCGGATCGAAGAGAGGCGAGCGGCTGGTTATCTAGAGTCCAGGAAGGGCTGATCTCAGACAAACACCATTTCAAATCCGGTTCAAAACTTATTTATTTTTCCATCCAAGATGCAGTGGTTTACATTACACAAATATATAAATCCTAACACATAAAATTGATTCTACATTTACATTTACTTAGCAACTGAATTTAATTTAAGTTATAATACAAATGACACAACGAATTTAAATTAAGTCCAATGCAACTCAAAAAAAACAAACAATTCACATCGTTACGTCACCTCCGCCACTAGAGCGCAGCTCGTCCCGCTCGGCAGATCGTAATCGACTGTCTACAAATAATTAAAAAAACTCCCTGCAAAGTCGGAGCTTCCCCTTTCCGTAAAAATGGACTCGTCCAGCGGACGAAGTCGGCGGCTTTTGAACGCCTGGCAACAAGAAAGAGCCTATTCTGCGAAATATTGCTGTTGCCGCTGGGTGATTTCAGTTCTGGACATTAATGACACTTATACTTAACAAAAACCAGGGTGTGTCATACAATGTATTCTTTTAACCATGTACGCTCTCATAATGAAGCATATGGACTCATAATGGATCATTTGAACAAATGCTAGACTATGCGCATAGGAAATGGTTCATATATAACCAATCATATTATATACGCTCCGTTTGTAGTATAGGGTTGGTGGAAAAGGAAAGTAAACATCGCAGGCATCCATGTCTTTAAAAACATAGATTTGAATTCATAAACTGATTGAAGAAACATTTAATTTCTCATTTTAATGTATAATTGTTTGCCATCTAAGCATCTTTTGTGTGGGTCATATGGTTGCTTTGTGGCGACTCCTGAAATCAGTTACAATTTATAAGTATTCATAGCAGCATACTGATAGTAATAGAGAAAAAGAAGTAGGAAGTGAACTGAAAGAACTATTTGGAAGTTAAGGACACAAAAAGTGTTCCCAGGGTAACGGGGGGAGTTACTAGTCTATGCTCCATACAGCGTTTCGGCGTGCGAGTACTTTCTCTGACGGTTTTTTTATTTAAAAAGTTTAGCGCTTTCGATCGTAATTAACGAAAAAAAATTTTGTTATTAGGTTGATGAGTCTAATTGCATGTTTTTTCTTCTTATTTTTTTCATCACCACCAAACAATATTTTCCCGGCATTCACATTTTTCTGTCTCCCAAAAAACATGATTAAAGAATTTCAATG
Organism: Himalopsyche phryganea; assembly: GCA_022494535.1. Lineage (NCBI taxonomy): Eukaryota > Metazoa > Arthropoda > Insecta > Trichoptera > Rhyacophilidae > Himalopsyche > Himalopsyche phryganea. The sequence goes on from JAGVSL010000032.1 coordinate 2,509,033, forward strand.
CATATAAAAATATTTTTTAGTTGGTATCGGTCTTTGAAATAGAGAGACAGTAACAATTAACCCTAAAACTATTAGAATAGCAACATATTCGTAGTGCTGAAAAACAAAACAATGTACGTGTTGGTTGTATAATGCTAATATGTAATTACGACGGAATAATTTTGGTATTTTTCTCTATTTATATAATCATAAAATATTGTTACAGAATTTTGCTCCGTTCATAAATCATTATTTTATTCTATAAAATTTGAGAATAATAATCATTAAATTTAGTTAAAAGAAGAAATAAAAATAAATATATATGTTGCATTAATTGCAGGAGACGATTTGTTAGCCATGTCTCATATCACTTGTAACTTGTAACTCATACGGTCAAGTCACGTACGTGAAAGTTAAAATCTTTCGGAGTTCGCACTTTTCATAATATCGAAATGCGCCGTCGATGAGTAAATTGACCAAAGAGAAAATCGATACAACCAAAATAAATAGTGTGAATTCATCGCGATATATCAAATTAGCTGTTACTTTGTTGCATGTAAATTTTATCGATACTCCATAAAGTATTTTTCTCATTGTTTCATTAAAATCGACAGTTCTGGGAGATGTCAATACAGTCTGATATCTTTTTTAAGTTTCTCGAAAATGCTTATTTTATCAACACCTTTTTATTTAAATCTTTTTATTTAAAACTGTCTTACAGTATCTTAGGCTTTGTATAAAATAAAATGACTTAGTTTTGTATTACAGATGTAACGAAATATCTATGAAACTAGAAATATTTTTCAACATGTCACTTAACCTCTTTTTTTCAGAGAGGTTAAGAATAGAAGGATGGAGCTAGGAAAGTTTAAGAAGATAATCAATCTCTCTCTGTGCTTCCTGTTTTCATGATCGAATTGGGAGCGTGAGAAGGGATAAACACATAACAGACACCGATGTGTTTGACAAAAAAAAACAATTTCAAAAGTGTCCTATTGGGAGGAGGGATGCGAACCCTTGACAACTCGACGATTAGAACATAGAGCGTGGTCGGCAACGTAATGAAAGTTTTTGGGATTTGAATAGAATTTTTCACTCTGAATGACAGATTGCTTGCCATGATAGGCTATTAACTTTCTCTCAATATTTTCACCATAATTTTACTGTATTAATAAATATTTTTTCATGCTATATATTATATAAAATTAAGATAAGCAATAAAACTATAAAATTAAAGAAGCATTAACATATGTAATGAAATAATTATAAGAAAATCAATAAAACACAAAACATTAATATCATAAATTATTGTGACACGAATTTAAATAAAGAAAAATAGTCTGTACATACAATATCCTAAATTTTTGATTGTTGTGGGGTTATTTTATTATTAGCTATTGTATTTAAATATATTTCGTACACATTATGTTTTTGATAATATATAACACAACTTTTAGTGTTAATTATATTTAAATATTGATTTATCAAAATATCAACGAAACGCATGGACACATTTAAATATTGATATATTCACGATTATAAACATTAGATCATTTTTATAAATTATTAAGTGGGATACTTTTTGAATGATTTATTTATTGAAAATGTATGGTATCAAATCAATCGACTCCCCGATTGAGAATGTCGTTAGAGAGATTTGGGCCATATATGGAACGCGGGCCGCGGGCGAGGTCCCACCGGTTTTTACGCGTGCGCATTTAGTGTGTAAGTGATTTTCTTGTAATGGATACAACTATTGTTGAGCGAAAGATGTCGAAACTTGTAACGTAATGTGGAATTCAAAAAGTCCCACGAAAATGTCAACCGAAATAAAAGGGTTGATAAAGATTCTCACTGGACATCAAATATTTTTTTTAATTGATTGAATGACGTTATACGATTATGGTGAAAAATTACGTAAATTGATTCATTATTCCTTTATTATTGTAATATAAAATTTGGATTATTGAGATTTTGTACACTTCCATGTATTTTGTCACTAACGACCCGGGTTTCGCCTTTCGGCATCTTCAGGCATTCGAGCATTCAGGCATTCGTCAGTTCGAGTCCATTCGTGTGCTCGAATGCCTGAAGATGCCGAAAGGCGAAACCCGGGTCGTTAGTGACAAAATACATGGAAGTGTACAAAATCTCAATAATCCAAATTTGATATTGAAATTCCATCAAGCACCCTCAGTCGATGTCTTAAATTATTGTAATATAGCTTTAACAAGTTATATCAAGTTATATTGACAAGTTATATCAAGTTTAAAGGCTCCGTGGCGCAGTTGGTAACGTCGTTAGCTACGGTTACGGAAGTCTCGGGTTCAATTCCCGATGCGGACAGTTTCATAAATTGATCTTTCAATATATTTATGGATTTCTGTTTGCCGTCTGAGTGTTTGTAATGTCTAAAACCCCCTTCCACCCATTCAATCCTTAAAGGGCGTAGCGAGAGCGATTAACTAACCACTAGTCCTGTCCTAGCCCTATCCTTATATTCCCACTCTCTTCGAAAAAATAAGAGGTTGAGCAACTGAGTACCAAGCAGTTCTCGTAGAAAAACTCTGTTAAGACACCTAAATTAGGTGACCATATGCTCCACGTTGGGAGCGGACAAAAAAAAATCTTTCTAGGCCATATCAATTCCTAATCGAGCATCTCAACTAAACTTGTCTAAACGGGAACTCTGTTATTGTTCACGTACTCAAATACTCTTCAGAGAGGGCTGGGATATATAGGGATGGTATTACGAAAGGTAAGTTTAATAGTTAATTAATCACTAAAGCTCTTTCTTTACGTCCCTTTTTAATAATCGTGCTAGTGTGGCTTCGTATTCAAATATGAAGGTATGACGAATCACAGACATTCATACTTTTGACATTGTCGGTCTATGTAGTTTAGAGATAACAGCTTTACTCTGGCAGTAAGATGGTTTCAGATAAAAATCTCGGCTGGTTTTGTATACAATTTAGATTAAATGTGAAATATTTTTTGTTGAAAATAGATTAATTATTGAAAAATCAACTCATATATTCACTCTATTATTCAAACTTATGACCATGCAATTGCGTACGAAATAAATCCAGGAGCGTGTAGAATTCGTCTTCGGGCCTGACATACTGTGACGATATAACAGTTCAATATTTTGTGTTTAATTTTTAACGATGTTATTAATTTATCAGTATCTATAATATGACACGCATGTTTTATTGAGCCGTCTGAAAGAGTGTTACAAAGATTCATAGAAATGTTTAATTATTGAAAATTTCTTACAATAAGTAATTGGAAGGTGTCGACTGTTTTTTGATCCAGATGAGATTTGAGGCCAGTGTCACTAGAGTGTTATGAGTGAATGTGCTCGGAATCTATTCTGCTGAAATATTAAATGTTGTTACGATAAATACATTTTTGAAAATTGTGTTGAAGCTAAATGAAATATCAAATAATAAAAGTGAGACACGTCACTATGAATAGCTTAAATTTAATCAAACCATTTTTGCTAATTCAGAATTTTATTTATTTTGTATGTGCATGAAAGTTAAAATTAAATTAAAGAATTTTATTGGATTGATTGCAGTAACCAAATGAATAATCTTAAATGTAACACAATACACTCAAATGGTGAAACCTGACGCAAAGAAATTTACAAAGCTTATTATGCTTGACAAATACGGATAAATATGACTATTATCGTTCCATATCAAGATATCAGGTAACTAGATTTACTATGCGAATCTAAATTCCTGTATAAGCCATATAGTAAAACTAATCTTTTATAAAAAAAACACAAAAAGCTGAATCGGGTTCGTATTGAAAATTTATTGTTTATCTTTTATAATTTTAAAAAATCTTGAATTAATAAGTCATTCCAATTTCATATTTGTCACAATAAAACTTACTGACACAATAAGTGTTACTGACCTCTTAGTAAGTTCTGGAAAGAATTGAATCTAACTTTCAAATAATTATTTTTCGGCAAAATAGTTCTGATTTGATTTTTATTGCAATTTGCATCTTGAATGTTTTCTGATACTTTTATTTTGCTTTCGATTTTGCAAACTAATTTAAAAATAACAAATGAGTATAAAGAATATTATTTCTTTAAGCCTCGAGCAATACATATTAATCGTTCAATCACAGGAATTCAAAAATATGGCTGGGTGTCGGATTAATATTGAAATTAATAAGCAATTTGGTTCGGGAAAGGCAAGAGATGTTATCTTGCCGGTAGATGACGCAGTACGCCTTTTAAACATGGCGCCAATTTTCAAGCGATCAAGTTCCCGAATTTAATTCATTAATGTAATTTTAAAAGCAATCTATATTATGAAACTTTCGACGTATTGATAAGATTTGTTAGCTTACAATCTTAACTCCGAGCACACTCGTCTAAATACGTATTGATTTATGTTTCAAACATGTTTACATATTGTAAACGCGCAAAAGCTTGGATATATATTACATGGTAAAATAAAACTGTAATGCAAAAGGACGATAGAATCCTCATTGTTTGAAAGAGTATTAAAATTTTGTCACGTCATTTAAATATCCAATTAAAATTATTTTACCCCAGAATATTAGCCATTACACGAAGGATTATAAAATTTTTAATGTTTAAAACTCACCAAACCCAGTTAACAAAGTACAAATAATTGAAATACCTATACCTTGTGCTCAGTTCCATGATGGCGGTAGATATATGGATTTAGAAGGAAAATACGTAGTATGTTTCGGAAATTCGTAGGAAAATACTATTTATGAAAATGATTTAACTAAGTGTTCTTTCTATAAAATGAAAATCGTGTTTCTTATAACTATAAATTGATAAATATAATACAACTTAATCATAATAAAATAGCGATAAGATACATTTTTTATTATAACCGTAATATTCTCTCACAATGTGGAGCATATGGAATAAGGGCACTTCATTGTAACTCAGTTACTCAAACTCTCTGATGGCGTAAATGATATAAGGATGGAATTAGCAAACAACTTGTAGTTTGCGAATAGTTTGTTATCTCGTTATGAAGTTTTGATAAAGTAGATGTGAATATAAGAAAACATACAAAGCCCCATATTTTTGGAAAGAAAGCTTTAATTAGTTTGAAAAATCCATACTTGGAACTTGGAAGTATCTTTTAAGTATTAGTGATGCCTTACTCTTAAAGAATAACCAATCGATTACTTATATTATTCAAATACATTTCCAGCCCAAAAACATTATCTGGCAAGGGACGCTGATTGATTCAATAATAAATTTGGACTATTGACATTTTGTACACTTCCATCCAAATTTGATATTGAAATTCCATCAAGCACCCTCAGTCGATGTCATAAATTGACTCAATAATAATAATTGTAATATTGAAAACATATTCTGTTGATTTATATTATTACACATCTTCAAAAGTGCGTTAAGGCATCGTTTAAATATTATCTTTACATAAATATATGCACTACTGTAATGCAATAGTAAACACTATTTTATTTCTTAATACTTCAATTATCTATGCTCCTTGTCAGCTTGTTTAAAGTTAAATAATCTATGATCTACGATACAGATTATCAGCTGTTCATAAAATGAATGCATAATAAAAACTAAACCTGCTGTCGAATGCAAAAACCAGTCGCGCTAAAATTATTATTGATTCATAAATAATATACAAATAAGTATAATCAATAATGGCTTCACGCGTTAGATACGGATCTTGCGAAGTCTTTACGCCGCTAAAGCGCGCGATCTGATTGCGATCGAAGAAATAAAGAAAATGAAGTGTTTTAATGACTGCTAACACCATCTTGTTATCTCCGGATGGGATCGGTTAACGAGAGACATCTACCTTGGGCGGCTGCAGTCACAAACGTTTCGGTGATGTCCTACCGTCCGTCCGACATTATTGCATCGAAGTATCACTACTGAATTATTTCAACTTGACTGCTCGAAATAATTACTACTTTAAGACATTTTTTTTCGTTTTTATTTCGGACCCGGACTTACAGCTGATTCGAGAAAAATGTATTACGGAGGAAGTAATTGATAATCTTTTGATTTTAAACAATAAAACATAGATCTTCTTAATAAAGTAAATCATGACGAAGTAGGTAGTTAGTTCCATTAGAATAATGTAATATAATTGAAGTTATTTCGGCACCAAGCAGTCATCTCAACAGAAGGTAGCGTGATGCTTATTTTTTACCTTACTCTATCAAATATTAAACTGTCAAATGCAAGGTAATTCGATCTCTTAGCCGTCATGTCAGAGGTGCCTAAAGGTGCAAGGTAAAACTATGGGTTAGAATAACTTTTCTTAATAGATGTACGTTGTACATGTGAATTGTCATTTTTTCATTCCCGAACATTCTCAGAGGAGGTGTCGTCATCGTGTAATTAATTTTCACATTTAAAATAATCAATTTTAACCGATTAACGGTATCAAGTCACAGTCTCCTGTCATGAATATATTGGTGGGAAAATTATTAGGCATAATAATTATATTTTCATATTTTCAAAGCAAGCAGACTAAATATCGGATGCACGCGTCCACAATTTAGAGAGGCGGCGGTCAAAATAGAGTTTGGGTTAACCATTTTTTTAATATCAGAATCCTCAATTGATATGCGAAAGTAGGACAACGATCTATTGTTGAACAGTTAATCTTCGCCATTGTTTCAAGGTCACTCACACACAATCTGCAAGGAAAATAATTTTATTCAAATATAATAACAACATTTTTAATTATTGATAATATACAAGACAACAATTAAATAGTTTTAGTTAGTTAGTAAACACGTAAAACAAAAATAAACAACTACCAAATCGTATTTTTTAGAAAATGTCAGAACTATGAATTAATTAAAGGCTTAGATTCTACAGGATTTTTGAATTAAAATTACATGAAAAATAAAAATTTATGACAAAAAAAGCCTTGTCTCAACTGAGAGGCATAAGCGTGAGGTTGAAATTTGCAACGAATATTAGACAATTCATAAATAATATAATTTCAGACCTCCCTGCAAATATTACTCCTCTTATTTCAATAAATTATCACAAAATTGAGTGCAAGTATAATATCACGACCAAATGAAGTATCACATTTAATAGTTACACTACTATAATTTAATAATAGGTCAAAATTTAGTTGGATATTCAATTTTGAAAATTGATTATACGTATAATTTTCAGTGATGTTCCGAAAATGTACATTCATTTGTTTGTGTTTAAAAATATAAAGCATAACATTTTGACAATATTCGAAATTTGAATTGAAAAAACAGTAGAGCTACTGAATATTTCTTTTCCTATCCTGTCAACAATCATAGACCTATATTTGTATGTTGTATAGAATGTATAGAATCCAGAGAAGAAAAAAAATATCTGAAATAAATTGCTGTAGCAACGTGAAGTTTTTTAGCTTGTGCCCGCAATGTTGTCTGCACTGGTTGTTTTTTTCATTTATTAATTGCTCGCGGTCGTGCAACCTTAAGCGATATTAATGATCATCGTATGGGGTTACATTATCAGCTATTTGTCTTATTGATACTGCGCTGATAATCTCACGGGAGACAGATTTTAATGGCGTCCAATTTTTTAAATAACATGCAAGAGTTAATTATTTTTTGTCACTTAATTAAGCAATGTTTTATTAAATGAACTTTTTCGCTGGAATAAAAGAACGCGTTATTAATCTTACAAGATGTTGATTGTAAAATGTTTTATAAAAAGGTTTCTTAGAATAAATTTAGCATAACACATATTTGCATCTTATGTTTAAAGCCACATAACTGTGTTGCGTCTTTCTAGTATTATGAATTAAATTGATTCTGAAATTCGTTTTATTTTAAGAAAGTTATGCTGTCATAAATAAACGGAATAACAGTAATAAATTAAATGCAAGTCAAAATTGTTCTAAATTGTGAACAAATAGTGATTTTCAGTTTAATTTGTTGTTCTAATATTTGTGTAAATATGTATGGCATAAGCATTAGATTAACAAAATTATCAATATCAAACATGGAGTTTCACAAAGTTACCGTTGAATCCATCGAAAATAATGTTTTAACTTCAATATTTTTGATTTTTTTGTATTCAATCTACTCTCTTTCAGTAAGCGGCACCCACTTGTAGAGTAAAAGATTACAGATAAGCCAAGTATCAAGATATTTTTTTGTTGGCTCCGCCGTAAGGTTTACCCTTTTGACGGTCGGATGTTATCTTTGAAACAAATCGTTAAATTATCGGACAGGCTTTTTATTTCGTTGACAAGGACCATATCCTGAGGAATAGAGGATCAGAGGATCCTGCATACTGAAAAGGATCACGCAAAAAATACTTAGTGTTAACTCGGGTGTGTGACTCGAAGTGCGCTGTTCTTATTATTGTCAGTTTTTTTAACACAAAACCAATAAATCTGACAAAGAAACGTCATTTTTTACAACGTAGAACGCGCAATCTGAAGATGTTAAAAATCAAGTTATTTCGATAAGATTTTGTGGGAGGTATCAAAAAAAGAACAACTTGGAAAGGCGCGTACGGTGTACGAGTCAAACACGATGTATCGCATTTTAGTCGGATTTTTTTCGTTTTTAATTTAAAATACAATATTTTTGTTCGCTGATCGCAGTGGCCGGGTAGTTTTATTTAATAAAATCGATATGAAAATGAATACATTTTGCATTGCAGAAAATAATTATTGCTCCAGAAATTTAAAAAAATTTGAAACCGTATACAATCGATCAAAATTACTGTTCTTGGAATAGTTGTGTTGAAATAATAAACTATAGAAGTTTTTTAACTGAACCGGTGATTGAAAAATTTTGCATATGTAAAATCACACACGGATCTAACTACTTAAAGGAACAATTTTCCAATGTTCAATTTAATGCTAAAAATTAATACGAATATTAATAAAATATTGTACTAACAGCCACTAGAAACTGTTAAGATTTTTTATGTATACGTACATTAAAAAACATAATACTATCTTTAAATTTTATTCAACAATGATTATTGATTTACGTGCTGCTCACATCGTCCGTACTTGAACGGCCTGCATGTTAATGCGTTAAATGAACGCTGTTACGTAAGGAGGGTTAGGGTAATAATCTCAGCAGGTAAAATCCCGTCAAGCTTACAAGGTTATCTGTCTGATCGAGATAAAGAACGATTTTCCGCCTAATCTGTGTTTTCATAAAATAATCAGAAATTCACTCGCCTGTGTTTTTTCGAATATTGAGATTTGCATCGCCAACCATTATTTATTGTTATTAACTTTTCCTTTACTATGTAAAATAAATTCACGCGTTACGGTGATGTGTATTGATTACACGTCATCCATTTATGACTGATTATAAGTGATTGATAGCCGGAAAAATAAGGATATTCACAGATATCGCTTAAATTTATTAAAGTTGACGACGAAGTAGTCGACATGAAGTAATAATTAAAATTGTATCCCTGAAAACATGAAAAAACATTAGCCGACGACAAACGGCTAAGCAGACTACCTCAAACGTAGGCTCGAAAGCTACTGGAATGCGTTCGACACTTTTCGTCTCGCGCAATCTTGAAAGAAACGACGCGACTGGGCCTCTCTGTCTCGTGCGTTGTCATTCATATGTGAGCTAATGTGAAAAATGTTCGGTGTTCCCCGCTGGCCGTTGTATCCACTTGCACAACTCAGAATATGTACATAGCACACTCGCACACGTATGACTGTATTGGTAAATTTATCCCAGATTTTCGACAAAATATCTTCGCTGCGTCCAATGGCATGTTATTCTTATTACCATTGTTATGTTATTGAATGCGTAAATGCACAACGGAGGAATACCTAAAATCTAAACTCAGTATTTATTATATGTATAGAGATATTTTAATTATTAGAAGCTATTAGTAGGTGTAACACCACTGGATACATAATGTCGAAAACGTATTCGTTTCGACATTTGTCTTATTATTATTTAAACTGTCATTTAAAAAATGGATGCGACGTGACGCTTTTAATAAAAGGTATCATTAAATCAATCATTATGAGTGGTCCTAGTCAACATTCCAACTTGCGGTTTGCCTAAGCTAATCGTAGATTTGTAGATGAGTATTTAATAGATACTAGCTGCTCGGCTTCGCTCCCGGGGCATGGGCGCAGACATGACTTGGAATGAGACAATGTTCGGAATAAAAAAATAAATCACCCATTTGTTAAGCTCATAATTGATGGTGCATCGGTCGAATAAAATAAATTTGAATCACATAATCGATGTTTATTTGTTTTCGGCATTTTTCTCTGTCATAATTTTAAAAAGATGACGAGATTAAAAATAATACAAACATGATTATTAAAAATCGAAATATAGTCCAACTCTATTATTATCATAAATATTGTGTAACAAAATTATAGTCTTTCTTTACAGTTTTTCAAAACAAAATACCAGTAAATCAATAAATAATGTATTGAAGTTTGCGAACCAATACGTAACTTACTACCTTGTGATGCTACCCGCACTTGTTTTGACGATACGCTGAAAAACAGTCATTCAAGCAGAGGGGGATTTGACAATTATTTAGAGTTATTTATTACTAGTTGTAGCTTGTCGCTAATTAATTGAAACGTCAAAGTACTATTCAGCTATTATTTAAAAGATGTAAAGAAAACTTTGTTTCAATATTTATTTTTTAAAGGCATACGATGCGAGTTTTCAGCCCGCGACTTCGATCGTATTTGACATTCGTTTTACATAAATTTTCCATGAAAATTTTGACACTGATAAAATAAAAGAAGAGTGTAACATAAAGTTTTACAAATTATAATCTATCTGACATCAAACAGCTACCGATTTGTGAGTACACCAGGCCACAAGGTACAAATGTACTCGTCTATATTTGTGCCTTCTTAAATGTTATTGCTAATCACATTCATACTGAAAACTGCTGCCTTTGGAACCGGGGTTTAACTAAGGTGACAGCAATCAAAGATCTCCAGAGCATGACAGAATCGTGTTTATTAATAACCATAGATACCGCTACAGATACTTTTTCTTCCAACTATATGGCATAATGAATTGTTGAGAAATTATTTCAGTAAATATCGTAAAGGCGATGTAAATTATTTTGAAGTCATAGCAATGTAATTTTTCAATAAAAAAAAATACCTAAAATTTTGTAAACATTTTTATCTGTTTTAATTGCACCGTTTTACTGTGAGTCGCGTCTCATTGAGAAAAAAGAGGCGTGCTATAACTGGTTACATATACCGCAAAATATACGATATACGATACGATTTTAATGACGACGCAGCAGATTCAATAAATCACCGATTCGGTCCTGCGATCCATAACCGGCTGGGGACATTACTCTTTGCGATTGTGTGTACGGCGCACGTCTTAGAAGGTCGGTGGGAATCGATCAGGATTACTCTGTACGATAAGTCCAACCGAAACCAACATGCCATGATATGCTGTTTACTACCTATTCGAATAAAATTATCACGTTGCATCACAGCTATGCACCAGTTTCATCCGTCAGATGCAATTAAATCATAAAGTTAATTGAAAGAATTATTTATTAATTGCAGTAAAATGCATTCTCTGCCTTACAAAAAATCTGCATTTATTTTGTAAACTAATGGTATTCTTGGATACTACAATACAGTTCTCGATATATATCATTATTATAATGTTTTTGACTATTCATTTAACAATGTTTTCATGCTTTATCGTCTGATTTATTGTAATTAAAATTACATTAAGAAAATACCAAAAATAATCTTTTAGAATCACACACGTTTATATATTGATCAACAGTTATTTTACAACATTTTAACATTAAATTGTTGTTGATTGAGCACACAAATCGTAATTAATGTTTTTCGACAAAACGAGAGATGATGTAAATATGTAATGCTTTGGGTTTGTTATTATTTATTACAAGGATTCCAAAATGTTCAACAAACTTTTGAAGAAAAAACTGCCAATCAATTGATTGATCATTTATTTTACGACAGTCAGTCTTTTTAAACTTTTTAATTCGCTTTTATATATTACTAGTGTAACCGTACCAGTCACAGATTACGTTATTGAAATTGAAATACTGAGTGTTTAAAGTAGCTAGTAGTGCGGAACATTTTATTTTATATAAACACCGCGATCGCTTAGGTCATGAAACAATTTCATACTTACATGTGATATGTGATAAAAATTAAACGTCTACAGAACGGTCTGGGCTATTATATATAAGACTATAAGCATTATATCTATAATAAAATCAAAAAGCCCTAAAAAACGATGAAAAATGATTAAATTATATTATGATAAAGCCTTACTTGACGAATACATGATAAAGAAATCTTGTCAATATTATTAAAAACATAAATTATAATCTTATTTCAGAATGTCAAGCATATAAATTTTAAGTTTATTTAGCATTAAACATCCTAGCTGAGACGTTGTTTTATTTATTTCAAAATAACATTTCGATCACGTAACAAATATTAATTTAAATCTTTTGTAAACACAGCAAGTAAACATATAAATATATTTTTTCTTATGAACATATTTTAATATAATCAAGTCATCAGTAAAATGAAATATAAAATATTCGGTTGGTACAAATTTCCAAAAAAGAAATACGTCAAATTATCATTTTCAAAAAATCATAAAAACGAGTATGCACGAAGCTATTACTGAAGGTAATTTATCGTAGCTGAAAGTCCAATACAATTATTTAATTAGGATTTATGTTTCTGATATATTTAAAAACGTCAGTCTCAGTTTGAGAAGGGTAGTAGAAACACACTATACCATCGGTCTTCAACCTTTTCGAGTGACGACACCTTTTTATAAAAGCCATGTTACCACGATGCAATTTAAAAAGACATTTTCCGAAAACAAAATTTTCAGTATCATTTTATTTGAAATCATGTTGAATAATTAATTTAATGCGATGATTGAAATTGAGTTTTTGTTAACGCCATCTTCATGTAATTTTCAATATTTAATTTCTTTCTTTCTTTTGTTTTTAAACAAAGAAGAGTTGAAAATCCTCTTTCACATAGATATGTAAATACAAATGAAAGCGTACCTAGATTAGATTTATTTTAATGTAAAAAAAATGAACTTATTCAAACTTCAAGATATCATTATAAATAAAAAATGTTTTGTAGTGAATATTTTTTTTAGTTGACTGTATAAGTTGGCGACTTCAGAGAAAACCCATAGGTTGGGAACCCGTGTACTAAACAGTCTAAAAGGTTCTACTCACCACCTATGACTTCACTTTCTTCTTACGGGATAAATACTGCAAAATACAACGTTACACCTGTTTCAAAATTTTTACCTTAAATTTAGTAGCATTATCTCTTATTTTTTTTCCATGTACTATTTATTATTTTGTACAGATGTACGATATGCTTTAACTAATGGTAGATCTTCTACAAGGTGAGATGACTCACTTTTCATAGAGCATCCATTTTTTGAATGCTCTGTAATTTACCCTAAGTTGGCGTAATTCCTCTGTGTTGACAGATCCGATCGATAGTCGTATCGTCTTGAGTAATATTTCCCATCTTGTAGTGTAAATCTGAACATTCCCTGATGATGGGATCAGCATCCTGAACCAGATTGCCGCATTAACAATCTTCTAACTGACTAAGTTGGAAGAACTTGGTCGCGGAAAAAAAGTTTAGAGTTAAATTAAGAGTAAAAACTTTGATTATATTCATTCGTTACATTAAATTTGAGAAAAAAATGCCTAATTTAAAATTAAAAGTAAGAAAAAAGGATAATTTATTGAAATATTAATTTATGCATCCTTTGAGATCTTCTTAAGTTGTAGATCTATACACTATTAGAACCACAAGCTGTTAAATGATTATGAAGAATTATAATGCTTCTTCGAAAATTTAATTTTATCAATTATAGCAGTTAAGATAAAGTATACTGCCACTCAAATGACAACACAGGTAGTGGCGCCTATTAGAATTGTAAATAGTTGAATGGTCATAGTTAAAGATCATTTGAAATTTCATATGTCTGATATATATCGATATAAAAAATATAACCAGCCAAATATTAGTATGATACTTCTAAAGGTACAGCTATATTTGTGTAATTTTTAATTTGGCTTAAGATATCTATTGTAGAGTTGAAGTAAATACATCATATACAATTCAATAATTTAAATATTTTAGAAATAATAACTGATGAAAAATTAAAAGAAGTGTTCTCATGATTTGTAATTTTCGTCATAAATGTTTGAGTAAATTATGAGTTGTTAATGAAGACTTGTATGTTTTGTCGTCGTCCGTGGCGCAGTGGGTAGCGTCGCTGGCTACGGTTACGGATGCCTCGGGTTCAATTTTCGGTGCGAACGGTTATAGATTGACCTTTCAATCGATTTATGATTTTCTGTTCGTAGTCTGAGTCTTCCCTCCCACCCATCCCATCCGTACCGAGAGCGATTAGCTAACCACAAGCCCTGTCCTAGCCCTGTCCTTCTATCACTACTGTCTTCGAAACAAAAGAAAGGTTGAGCAACCGAGTAACAAGCAGTTCTCATAGAAGATTCTGTTAAAATACCTCCATTAGGAAACCATGTGCTCCACATTGGGAGCGGACATGAAAAAAATTGTTTTGTCATACGATAAAATAAACATTTTGTTATAAATAACTCAAAATGCGACCTTTTCGAATGTTTTTGCTAGAACAGATACAGTACCAGTGGTTAAAACACATTATTTTAAGTGAAGCTTCTCGAAATGTACAGCGTATGAACGTTTAACAGAGCAATTGAACAAAATAAATTGAACGAGAACTGTTGGTAAGGTAGACGTGAAACCTCTCTTTTTCGAGCTGGTAAGAATCAATTGATGGGATCAGGAAAAAATTAACACAACTAATAACTTTATAAACGCCTCCTTTCTAGGACTGAAAGCATTATATTAATGCCTTTGTATACAAATCCACCAATCAATTGGACAATCAATGTACAATCTTTTTTGTCGTAGATTCAAAACATTGACCGTAAAACCATGTAGGATGGAAGAGCTATTGTTTTACTATTTGGCCATTTGGTGATTAACTTCTAAATTTCATCAAAGATTATTAGGAAATAAATTTATATTTACTTATTCTTTTTTGTGCTTTCGTATAATAAATCTGTTAGATCTAAACGCATCTCAATGCACCGATGCCCATTGCATATCGTGTTATCTGGGATCCCAGCTGATTCAAATCGCTACTCGCTCGAGATGCGGAGCAAAAAGATCTCTGGTCGCATTCCGGAATGAGGCGTGCGCCGAATTTAAACACCCCATTAAGACCTTTGCCTCTGAGGGAGCATATCAACTATTTCAATGCCACACGACAACAATTGCTATATATTTTATTGAAATTCTCAAATATGACAATTCAGATCAAAATACAACGATAGGATTTTTTCTTTCAACTGTATCCATATGGTTGGGGACAAAGTGTTATGCGGAAGAAAGTTCTTTTTTCAAATGTGGAGTATATGAATTATGGAGCATGGAGTTTTTAGGGTTTCACTGGTTTTTATTCAATTGCTCAATGTGTTTTTTCCGTTGAACGTAAGAATAAGGCTACGAAAGAAATTATAGCTAATCGCTCTCTCTACGTTCTGCTTATAGGATCGGATGGATGAGAGCCTGAGAGGGAAATGTAAATGTCATAGACATCCACATCGTTGATCCCACATCCATAAATCGATGAAAAATAATTTATGAACTATAGGGGTTTGTACCTGTGAACACCGCAACCGAATATGACGAAAGCACAAGATCATTGAACACTCGGCCACATGACCATCTTTAAGTTTTTACATATGAGAAATTAAGAATAGGGGAGTGGGATATTTTCTTTTACTGCGGGCTTGTTTGTATTTTCTTCCTATGTACATGGTTTTGTTGTTCAATAGTGTTTACTTTTATAATATTACATCAATATTAAGATTGCTTAATTGTTTATTGATACACAAAAATATTCTACATAGATAAGCTCAAAACTAGTATTCCTTACATAACGCTTTTGGCCATAACGATGACGATATAACAGTCGTATAGAGATGATCCTCGAAGGGTTCGAACGTGTCCCACAAATAAAGAGTGATTGGCCGGTGGCGGCGGTTGGCGCAACGTAATATGTCGCCAATGCAATGCGTATGGCTAGTACGTACATAACTATGGGAAAATGTTCTTTTTGCGCGCGATTACGAACATGCAGTTTTCAATTCGGCCGCAATCGTGTACACGGACGATTTCGGCCACACAAACATAACAACGCGGCATATTTTCGAATGTGCGGTTTTTTGTTTTGAATTTCGAACGCGATTTTACGCATTTAATTGAATTTGTGTTGTTAGAACATGGACAAATACCAGAATATTTATCGAGAGAACGTATATTGTATTATTTACCATGAGAGCATATCAATAACGAACACTGGCTGTTAGAGGGAGAGAAGCAATGGGTAACTTAAAATATTAATGCAAACTTGGTCAAACATAAAATACATTAAGAAAATATATATCGAAACCAATGTATTGTGTAGTACATATTCCACAAATTTAGCGATATATTAACGTTACGATACATACATATTTGTTTTATGATATCGTATAATGTCTTTTCATCTAGCATTAACATTGGAAAATTACACTGTATTAAATGTCTTGATTTATCTGTCCGTCAACCCAGCGCCAACACACGCTCTCTTTCTTTATGACAGCATATGCGCAGAAGATGAGTGTGTGGGTGTAAATGTTGGATGAATTTTTACAGGTGAGACAATACAAGATTTTTAATGCAGTCACACATACTCTCTCTCTCTCTATGTCTACATTTAAAGGCCGCTGATTCGCTTTACAATATTTAATTAATTTCATAACGGTTATCAAATAAACAATAAGAAAACGTCATTTTTCATTTAGAAATAAAAGTGGAGAAAATTGATTTGACATAAAAATTTGGTTACCGTTTCGTTCGACTTAGGTTTACGTTCTTATACCAATGTGAAAAAAAAAATTTGAATGGAAATTTTCATCCATATTTTTTTATCATGCCTATCCTACCGAACTCTGAAATATATTTGGGTAGAAAAGGAAATTTCTTAAAAACAAGCTTAATCTAAGTGTATTAGGCTACTGGCTTGCAGTAACCCTTTGTTAAATAAATTATATTGAAATTCTGCATTGGGAGATTTACAATTAAAATGTGTATGATTGAATGTTACATAATAAATTTTGAAGCATGTACATACACAATCAAAGATGACCAAAAATGGAAATTTACGACTCTTACTATAATAAAATTATAAACCATTAATTTGACCGCTAATTTAATGCCAGTAATTAACTGTGTCACACAAGCCTTGACAAATATTTTTTAGTCGTTCTATTTAAAACTAGCTGTTTAATTTTTCTTCCGAACATATTTTTCAAACAATTTGGATTATTAGTTTGCTAGAATAGCCGACGTTCTGACTCATATTTTAAAAGTAAACAATTTATTATGTGATATAATTATTTGTAATTTCCAGCTTCGATATAAATTGTGTTATTAGAGTTTTAGAGCATAAAAACTAATACCAATGCCCTTATCTACTAAAAATGTCATAAAGCTCCGCAGTGGGGCACGCTCTGACAAGTGACCGTCATATTGGAATCGAATACCCAATAAACAAACCCGAGTCAGGCGTGATCGGCTTAGTCTGTATGACTCATTTTTAATCCTTTCATGCAACCTGCAATACAGCGGTTCTTAAGCTACTATAATGATTTAATTTCAAAATTATATTACTGGGACAAGAATAAATTTTAATATTTAATTCATTACAAATTATGTTAAATTCATTATGATTATTGTGTCGTTTACGCGGTGACGGACTCGAATCACCGATTGTTAAATTTTATACATTAATTTTTTTATAAATTTATGAATTAATTATACAAGGACTTGAATGTCTCTTTTATTTTCATTTCTTATCACTTAAGGTTATAAGCTAACTACTCGAACTTTCCTATATTCATTATTACCCTTTTCGGAAAGAGTCTCTTAAAAAACGTCTGTTGAAATATTCATTAGAGTTTATTTTGTGTACAAGTATAGTTTGTTTTAGGCGGCGTCCATGGCGCAGTTGATAGCGTCGTTGGCTACGGTTACGGATGTCTCGGGTTCAAATCCCGGTGCGGACGGTTTTCATAAATTGATCTTTCAATCGAATTATGTATTTCTGTTCGTAGTCCCATCCGATCCTCACGGGGTGTAGCGAGAGCGATTAGTTAACCACTATTTCTGTTCTAGCCCTATCCTTCTATCCCTACTCTGTTCGAAAAAAGAGAGGTTGAGCGACTGAGTAACAAGCAGTTTTCATTGAAAAATTCTGTTAAGATACCTCTATTAGGATACCATAATATATGCTCCGCATTGGGAGCGGACATGGGAAAAAATACTTTTATTGGTGGTATATGTATACATTTAGTTCTAAGTAAGGCTTCCAATCCCGTGATTCCGCTCAATTATTCAATCTTGTAATCCCCGGATTGTCTAAATATCAATCCCGGGATTTCGGGATTCACTGTAAATGCTAAAAAATAGTTCATATTTCAAATTAAATACTTGATTAACTAAAATGTTTACCTTGATGTGTTTATGTATATAGTTTTTCATAATACCTATACAATTAATATAAATGTATTGTGGTGTGTGGTGTCTTTCCTTCCCATATTTTTTTACAGCCGTTTTAAACAATTTGAAATGGATGACAAAGGGGTATCGCTTCTTAAATAGATGAAGGAGAATATTTTAAAGTTTAATTGAAGGGAATGTACTCTTTTTGAATATCATCTGATAAAACCTACCTTAATAATGCAATAAATAAAAAAAATAACAAACTATTTTGATCATTACATCTTTATAATAATTTAAGACATCGACTGAGGGTGCTTGATGGAATTTCAATATCAAATTTGGATTATTGAGATTTTGTACACTTCCATGTATTTTGTCACTAACGACCCGGGTTTCGCCTTTCGGCATCTTCAGGCATTCGAGCACACGAATGAACTCGAACTGAGAGACAGTAAACAGTGTCTAACGTTTATATAGAAGATACAAATGCGACAATAAGGCTGATAAAAATAAAATAAAATAATAAAAATAAGGATTAGGGCGATTCCCGATATTTTAACTCAGGTATCAGTGTGGCTCTCAGACGTATAATATCTTACCTCGTAAATAATATTTGTCGCATTTGTATCTTCTATATAAACGTTAGACACTGTTTACTGTCTCTCAGTTCGAGTCCATTCGTGTGCTCGAATGCCTGAAGATGCCGAAAGGCGAAACCCGGGTCGTTAGTGACAAAATACATGGAAGTGTACAAAATCTCAATAATCCAAATTTCATTACATCTTTTTCTCTTTTTTTGTAAATGACTGTTTGATTCCCAATAAATAAATAAAACATTCCAATTTCATATTCAATTTAAAACATAAAATTATTTTTAATGACCAATCCCGGGATCAAAAAGGGTACGGGATTGGATACCCTAATCCTATGGTGCCATTCATTTATACAGCTTACTGTAAAAGATAGTATTATTAGTAATTTAATAATTAAATAAATTGAGATGTTACTAACATTCTTTAAAGTACACTAATTTTATATAAAAAACAGAAACTTTATATGTCACCTAAAACATTCTAGCGGTTAACTCAGAAGTTTCGCGATGAGCATCTGTGTATTTGGCCTGGTTAATCAATTTGATTGTGATTTTTCAGCACGTTGTGTCACTTATTTTTAATGTTTATCTAATTTATCTTGGTTGTTCTTGTGTATTCTTTTTAATCAATAGATTTCACTGTTAAAGATTTTTTTTTCTCTACTGCGAAAGAAGTTTTACAATAGTCTGGTATATTCATTTAACACTTTGAGAACTTTGCAACATTTTAATTTAGTATTCAGTACAGGTAGCCGTTTAAATGGCTAACGAATAATCGTTAGAAACATAATAAGTAGAAAATTACAAAAACAAAGCAGTAACAAAAAGGCTTTACAAAAAGCACGTTAAGGCGAGAAAAGACAAGAATAATGACGTGTTATTTAAATTGGTCCACGAGGTATTGTTTGCCTTCCATACAAATTAGATGCCACACAAAACAAAAACTGCTAAATCATGTGTTTTGTTTTTTAAATGTTAGGAAAGCGACTCACGTATAGAAAGAAATATTTCAAGATATGTCGTATTAATTCAAATGTCTAGTTTTTTACGCGTTATTTTTTCAATACAGAAATGAAGCGGTTATGTATATTATTTAAATCACTGCTTCTCAAAGTGGCTGATACCACCTTCTGAAGGTGCTGGAACGATCCAGGGGAAAGGTAGTAACCTCAAGTGCAATTCGGGAAGAACGTTGGATAGTAAAAAAAGGTATTTATATATATATATATTGACTGTGTTTTGGTCAATTGATGTAAAAAATACGAAAATGAGTTAATGATTGGATCTCATTTAAAAAACGGCAGAGCAGATCTTGGCCAAATGATGTAAATTACAAAAATAAATTGACCACTTTTTGGAAGGGAAACATCATTTGACATTGCTTTTAGGTTTAAAAATTCTGACACGGCCACTTGATGTAAGCCACAATTATATCGACCCTCTGTAGGTATAACTCGTATCTGAAAATATGAGAATTAACAGAATTTTATTTCAAAGATTCATAACACAACTAACCGTATAATTTTTTCGATAAAAACAATTTTTACTCTCCCCTGAAGAATTTCAATTTTGAGGGTTACATCAATTGGCCAAAACACCGTCTATAAAATAATGCATATTTTTTAAATATACTTGATACAGACCCCGAAATAAACTTTTGCATGAATTCTAATTTTATGTTCAGCATTAAATTGTTTTTTTTCCGTTTGTCCAAATTTAAAGGGTAGGATTGCAATGGTATTTTTATGCGAGTAAACAAAATTAAATACATACGGCTTGGCTTGGCTTACCGTGAAATCATCGGTTAGAGACGTTAAAACTGCGGTTAAGTTAATAAGTGGAAAGAACGTTGTTCACGAGCGTTGACTTTTGGATTTAATTTTGTTAGTTAAGATGTAACTTTTAAAACTTTTCTAAATATGGAAGAAAAATTTAGAGACAACAATATTTAGGTCGTGAAAAATTTCAAATTTGAAGGTTACATCAATTGGTCAAAACGCCGCCGAGTTATAAAGAAGAAAAGATATGAAAATTTGGGCTGATTTAAATTTAATAAATTTAAAATTAGAATATTTATTTATTACAACTCTCTTTATTACATTGTAGCATGTTGGTTAAACATATAATAATGTCAGCTTAGCACTGGATTTTTAAAGTTGTTCACTTAAAGATGGTAAATTTTCAGAGGGGCGTTAAGCGGTTAGCCAAGTGAGTTCGCAAGAAATGATTTGTATGAAAATTGTTATTATTAAATTTGATTGATGTCAAGGTAATATTTCCCTGTGTCTAACGTTTGTTTCTTGTTCCAAAATAAGCGGACTCGAAAACATTTAATTACAAGATTTTCAGGATATAATCGTTAAAAAGTTAATCGTTCACAAATTCTTGAAAGTAAAGTTGTTGAAAAAATTAATAATTTCTTATTTTATTTTTTAATTCGAGGCTTAAATTTAAAAACACCAGAGATAGCAGTACCTAGTCTAGGACAATATAAGTATACGATTGATGTGTTCTTGAAGTTCTTACATGTGCTTAATAATAATAATTGATACCTTCTATCCTGGCCTCACGATATATATTATTGTGTCATATCAAAGTTATACAACATATCCTTTAAGTTGCGCAGTAAATCGTGCCCGAATAAATATTAAAACTATTGTCGCAGAGTGCTTATGTGTGTGGAAATGATATTCCAACCATTTTTGCAACTAAGCAAACTTATTTTCTTAAATTGTCAAATTTGAAAAAAGTTCTGTAAAACTTATGCTTTCGAAAGATAATGTCTTCTGTTTAATGCTCCATAAGCTTCTCAATACTAATTTATGTTATAATAAAAACCCAGTGACTAAATATAGCAGTAAGACATTTACGATATCATTTTGTGAGTTAACGCGTCGTGTTTTACGATCCAGGGCTAGAAAAAGAAAATATCGGTTTCCGAAAGACGAAATAAACAATTTGATTATGTCATGCACATAATGGTATTTTGGATTTTCCGGCATAGCTCTTTTAAATTTGGATTATTGAGATTTTGTACACTTCCATGTATTTTGTCACTAACGACCCGGGTTTCGCCTTTCGGCATCTTCAGGCATTCGAGCACACGAATGGACTCGAACTCAGTTCGAGTCCATTCGTGTGCTCGAATGCCTGAAGATGCCGAAAGGCGAAACCCGGGTCGTTAGTGACAAAATACATGGAAGTGTACAAAATCTCAATAATCCAAATTTAATATTGAAATTCCATCAAGCACCCTCAGTCGATGTCTTAAATTAAATTATAGCTCTTTTAGTTGTGAATGAGCAATTCAACTACTCTATTCAATGTATAATATAAGTATAAGAGTTGAGAGTTAGGAAAGGTCTAGTAGTTAGTAGTTACCAAGTTTCTCTCACGAAAATTCGTTTACAAGATTGGATAGGAGGTGGCTGAGAAGGAATCAGTATGAAGAAAACTTCATATACACACATACCTTTAGATAAAAATTGATAAATCAATTAAAAAAAATTTATGAAACATTTATGGATTCGAACCCATGACAGCATTGGTCACTTAGTTCCAGACCTGCTCTGTTCGATTATATTTTTCAGTTTTAAATTATCAATGAATAAGTAAAACTGGTCTTAAGCATTATCAAAGATCTGTGAAATATGAATGTAAAATTGTTTTATTTTTATAAATGTACCGTTATTCTCAGATTGCTTTCTCGAAAGCGCCAAGCCTTAGCTGTTGATGTACCTACTAAAAGATTAAAAAGTATGATCAAAGCATTTTATGATATATTTATGGAAATGCAACCAGGTAAATTAAAAATAAATTGTATTTCAAATTTGGATTATTGAGATTTTGTATACTTCCATGTATTTTGGTTAGTGTACAAAATCTCAATAATCTAAATTTAATATTGAAATTCCATCAAGCACCCTCAGTCGATGTCTTAAATTATCTTAAATTAATAGTATATCAATAAAACAAAATATAATTTAAGAAATCGACTGAGGGTGCTTGATGGAATTTCAATATTAAAGTTGAATTGTTGAAATTTTTTACATCTCCATGTATTTTGTCACTAACGTCCAGGCTTTCGCGTTTCGTCTTCTTCAGGCATTCAAGAACACGAATGATTCAGTTCGAGCTCATTCGTGTACTCAAATGCCTGAAGATGCCGAAAGACGAAACCCGGTTCGTTAGTGACGAAATACATGGAAATGTACAAAATCTCAACAATTTAAATATGAAAACAAAATATCTTAATGTTAGTAATCTGATAAGTTGATATGTCAAAAAAATTATTTATGTATATTATTGAGGATAGTGTTATGTTAAAGTAGCTATAATACTACAAATATTTCTTTCGTAACTAAATACGTTGCTCCTTAAATATTATTATATTTTTTGTATTATAATTTTACAGTTTAAATGGAGCTAAAGATATTAGTGTAAGTTAAAAGATTGTCTATCTTTTCTATGCACAGTAATTATATTGGTAAATAAAAATCCGTTTGAGTCTAGTTCTTTAGATCTCATGATGTCGAAAGAGCTGTCAAGTATATTACATAATTCTTTTGTAACTAATTGCACTGATATTTTAACCATATTATATTTGTATCTCATAATACTTATTATCTTAAATTATGTTACAATTTTTTGAATGTACATCTAACAGTTTTGTTGAGCCGATCTGTATATGAATCCGTTCATGACCAGATCGGGGCAAAATGAAGCAAGTGAGCTGGTATACCGCGAGCGATGCACTTTATGGCTGATTTTGATTTACTCGCATTCGATCAAACTCGATTCTGAATGTTGACAGCAAGGCAAACGGCAACCTCCACCAATACGACTGGTCTCCAAAACGGTAATACGTCCATTGCAAAATTTCTCATAGCAGCCCAGCGAGTTACCCTCCAGGGGCGTACAGAAGACACCCGATACTGTAGGGCTTTTTAAAGTAAAATTCAAATAGTTGATCCGAAACGAAAAGAAAAAGTTTCTCTACGATTGTCACATTTTTATTAATGTTAGTTTAATACTAAATACAATATAACAAATATATTAATTGAATTAGCATTGAATGGTAGAATTTTGTTGTAAGAAATTTAACACTATAATAAAGTAAATACACCAAAGAATACAGAATCTTTATTAGCAGTGTATTAATCTGCATTCGAAAAACTGCTTTACTTAACTTATAGATTTAAAAGTAAATTATGTGATTGAATTACATTTTAAAAACACTTCACATCCTTGAGTTTAATTACAAGAGTTGTGAAAGGTTAATTAATGATATACATGTGATCATATTACATTTGGATATCGGAATCGGTTTCGCTTATCTGATTCAAAAAGGTTATTTAAACAAAATTGTGATGACTAGTTTAAAAAACACAAAATTGCTTAGTTACCATCAAGTAAACGTATAATTATTTAAAAACATGTTTGGAAATGACAGCAGTGATTGCATTGCCATTAACTTGGTTTATTTTAGAGAGTAAGATTTAATAAGTAAAGTTTATAGAGTCTGAATTGAATTGTATTGTATAATTCTTGTCACACTAAATACCTCGATATTTTTACATTATGCAGATGTGAGGAAAAAGTAAAAGCTAAAGCATGCTTCGGAATCTCTTATTCGACTTGTGTAATTACGGATATTTTAAAACTTTGAAATAGATTTACCGCCAACTTTTACGGTCAACGGCTAGTGAGAAATTATCGTCGCTTTATCGGTGTGTGAGGTAATTCGACTTATATGACGTTCGATCGCGTTCTGTCTATTGCCTATCGTTTAAAATAAAAACAAATTCGTGCTTTTATTATACATCCTATTTTTACTAAATATAAACATTTTATATAATCTAAAACTATATTTAATTTAAAATTATTAACTTTGTTGTGGATTTTCTGTTTAAGATTTGACAAGATGCATGGAAATCATGAAGGTATCGAAATTTTAGTATCTTTATATTAGGTTAGTGTTAATTTTTAGTACGGCACTGTATGCCTTTATCCACTGCTCGCTTCTTGTATCTTTTTGCCCAAGAAAAGTCGACAGGCATTTGTTTACCAATCATGTACGACATGAATGCATGTTTGCCGATTAATTTTGCTCTACCTTTAAGGCAGTAACGCTT
This sequence comes from Himalopsyche phryganea, assembly GCA_022494535.1. Classification (NCBI taxonomy): domain Eukaryota; kingdom Metazoa; phylum Arthropoda; class Insecta; order Trichoptera; family Rhyacophilidae; genus Himalopsyche; species Himalopsyche phryganea. Next base: position 2,534,382 of record JAGVSL010000032.1, read on the forward strand.
ACATTAATGTCCAAACAATCAACTAGGAACATTATTGTTTGGTATCGATGAATTGACTATTTGAATGTGCTGACCGTTAAGGAAACGGTAGATACTAATAATAATCAATAATAACGGTACGAAATTGAGCATGAAACATGATATTTTACCTACCTATATAAATATAAATATTATATTATTACTATTTAATTGTTTGTTTCCGTATCACATTGGCAGCTACTGGTTAGGATTGCGGTTTACCCAAAACTGAAACCTGCGGTTATTCGCATTAAGCCGAATCCGCCTCACAGTTGCAAAAATATGTGGTTTTATGAATATATTACACTAAAATATTTTATATCGACGGTGTTTTGGTCAATTAATGTAACCCTCAATATTGAAATTATTTAGGAGAGAGTAAAAACTGTTTTTATTGAAAACACTTATGGTGAGTTGCGTTATGAATCTCTGAAATGCACTCCTCTCACGTTTGCAGATACGGGATTATACGTAGAGAGGGTCAATATAATAGTGATTTACATCAAGTGGCCGTGTCTGAATTTTTAAAGTGTTCTAATTTACATCATTTGGCCGAGACCTGCTCTGTCGTCTTTACAATGATGTAATCATCAACTCATTTTAGTATTTTTTAAGGGTTACATCAACTGGCGAAAACATCTTTTGAAAATCTTAGATTAAAAGTTTTTTCGATATATGTTAGTTTTATAGAACAGCGGATGTAAATAGTACTACCTATTTTTATTAGTATGTCTACTAAACACTTTTAAGGTGTTAACTGTCAATTCTTGGTGGGAAGACATTATATTTTAAAAAATAAAACACAATTCATTTGTACTACTTCCACATATTTATAATGATCAGATGTCTACTATATTAAAATTAATTGATGTCTACTAAAGTTAAGCAGTTATGAAAGCTTCCGTTGACTCATGATACAGTGAAAACATAATTTTGTTTAAATTGTTAATATGTGTATTTAAATAATATGTACCCGGGTTGTCAAAATGCTTGGGCGTTTGTTTTATACAGCCGCAGTGTCCTCGAGCCCCTGTACGGACTATATATTTCATAAAAATGATTTTTCAATCTCTTTATGGATTTATCAAAGAGATGGTTGTCTGTGATGCCAATGTTCCCTTCCTCCATTCTATAAACGGGATGTACTGAGACCAATTAGCTAAATTATAGTGATGTGTGCAGATTTACGAAATGTGATTTTCGAACAAAAGTTTTGTTTTGTACCAGAGCATTACATCGCGTCAGCAAAATTAATAACAATTATAAAAGAAAAAGATTCAATAAAATGGCGCTTATATCAAGTGACTTGACGTAACAGAGTTACGAAACGTGATGTTCCTAAATATGTGATTGTAAGATAAAACAATCTGCAAACGTGAGAAAATACAATATGACAACTAAGGTGAAATACGAATGAAAAAGAGGACAGGATTAAAGAATAAAGAAAAATAACCTTCATTACGTCGCCACTCGCTGAACGGGAAACATCTAATTTAAACTGCACGATTGTCATCATCACCATTCGTCCTACTGTTTAATCGTGTCAAACATTCAACATTGGAAATAAATTCCTAAAATAGTTATTTCTTAACGCAATCCTTCCATGGGAGGTGGCTGAAAAAAAAACTACAGCTTTATCGGACCCAAATGCCGTCGAATTAAGTAGTTTAATTAATCCAAACCAAAAATAGTTTCAAATAAAAGCAAAGTGAGTCTCGGGAAAATAGTAAATTTGAGTGATATAATCCGACATGAAATGGATGGCGTTTGACAGGTTATTATGCCGATAGATAATAGTTTACTTCCACTATTCATAATTGACCAAGTGTTTACATACATATATTTATTTTTAAAACACTATCACGTTACTTATTTAATTGATTCAAGTGATTGGCTCAGGCAGTGACCATGGGTTGTTTTTCCTACCGCCAACCTATGTGAACTGTGTTACGAGAGCGTTGAGAAAAAACTCTGTGGGAAAACGTAGAGGAAAATACGATATGGAGTAATGACTCTAAAAATTGCTCACTACGTGTGTTGTATTAATTTGCAATTTTTTGATGTGAAATCGATTGATTTGTTTGGTTTAGGAATCTTATTTGCACCTCAAATGGCGTGTAAGTTGTTACTGAATTAATAAAGCATGCTTTGTATAATTATTCGAAGTATTTCTAACGTAATTGGTTACATTTGTCGATTAATTAGTGTAAATTTATTAAAAAATTGTAATGGAACGTTTTAAATCATTAAGGTGAGCTTGCTGTTCGTTTATTCAATGGCTTAATACAGTGTTAAATTATTCAATGTTGATTTGACTCTTTATTGTATACACTAGTATTTTTTACCCGGCTTCGCTCAAGCTAGAGAACGCTCATATTAGGTTATTAAAATTAGGAGTTGGCTAGCTAAATTGAAATTTGAAAACATCACCGTCAACCGTACCTCTTTTGTTACACCCACAAAATATAATCCACCAATTAATATAATGTTAAAAGTTGAAACCAGCTATAATAAAATATGACAATTTTACCTCTTGCACTCTTGTTATGGCGTGGCAGAACTTCCCGATAGCCAGTTTGTTGATCTGCATTTAATAATGGCTCCTGCAGCGCCAAAAATTAAACATACGACCAGAGTCATACGTTAATTCTCGATGACAATTATTCCAGATGCACACCAAGTTGTACGAATTTACCAAACTCACTTGTTATCAAATCATAAACATGAAACTTCTTGCGTTCGCGTTACTATCTCAACTGTCACTTGCAGAATATGATTAGTATTGAGCCGTTGCTAGGCGACTATTTTTTTTTTTTTCATCAAGCATTAAAACGTCAAAAATATTGCGTTTTCAGTTTTAGGTAGTAAATGTTGACAGTTGAAAGTTTAAAATAGCGCAGTTGATCTAACAATTGCAACTAAAATGACGGGTGAAAATTTCAGGTTGCGAGTATACGCCCTTTGGGAGGAGTTGTTGTGACCGACAGACATACAAACATACATATTCCTACACGTATTTTGTGCTATATAGTAGAGATAGCAGAATGATAAAAATAAACAAACGGTAGTTGTCATAGAAGACATCAATAGCTATGTAATAAAGTAAAAACAGTTTTGAAATATAAAAACCTACTACCGGAAACACTTCTTCTTTCATCACATATCCTGTCATTTGAGGATCATAGCTTTGTAACACTGTAAACGAGTGTAGAGCTCCTAGGAGAAATAATCTTTCAAAGATTTCTGGTCATTGATGAGTCGTGTACGGACAAATGGCCGAGAAGAAAATTGTCCACGTAAACTTTTTATCGTGTGGGGAGCTGCCAACGCTTTCAATTGATCGCAGGTAAAACTTTCCACCGGGATTAATTTCCACACGGAAAATTAGCCATGCGATCAACCCATCGTGAGATATATATGTACACATCATTAGCTTTACGTGAACCTTGACAAACAGTATGGTCAAAATATGTGAACTACGCCACACGCTGACTGAGGAGAGTCTTATCCCGATGACCAGAATTTGCAGTACGGTCAATCTGGGTATCTTTGGCCCAGTTCTGTGGGTTTTTTGTATTTGTATGATTCGCCATTGCATTGATGTGTGGTATTGTTCTACATAGAAATTTACTAATGTCTTAATATAGAATTTAATTTACATAAGTAGATTTATTGTTATAATTGATCTATAAATTAGATAAAACAAGATGGGCCAAAGTTTGCATTCAAATCGGGTAACTTTGGGCCCCGATACAAATAATCAATGTAATTACTATAAATTCAGTGATTTTAAAGTCTTGAGAACTTTTCTTTATGCTTTCATATATTCTATACATAATTGAGATGGGGAAAAATATACAGGTTTTGGTTTACAGATTAATAATACAAATTGAACATATGGCTAATCTAATTTATTTCAAGAGAAGTTTTTAAATTGTGTTTTATCACTCCAAGCTAACAGTTTAAAATTCAACAACAAAATAATTGAATCAAATTACCAACAGGGGCTACTCAATACCTTTACTTAACTAAAAAATATCTATTCTAATTCTAAAAGAAGTTGGAAAACGGCAATTCGCCACTCTGTTAATGTGGTGTTTACAAAATAAGGATTAAGGCGATTCTCAAAATTTTAACTCAGGTATCAGTGTGGCTCTCAGACGTATAATATCTTACCTCGTAAATAATATTTGTCGTATTTATATCTTCTATATAAACGTTAGACACTGTTTACTGTCTGTCAGTTCGAGTCCATTCGTGTGCTCGAATGCCTGAAGATGCCGAAAGGCGAAACCCGGGTCGTTAGTGACAAAATACATGGAAGTGTACAAAATCTCAATAATCCAAATTTAAAAAATATTCATTTGGCATTAGTATTATCATAGTATTCTAACAGTATGCTGTCAAACCTTTTTCCATATAGTGGGTCAATCTTAGACCGATAGGCAAACTTATACAAATTGATGGTATTCAAAACTATCCTCAGTTTAATTAGCCTCCAGCAACATATGTCAAAGGAATCGATTATATGACTTAAGTTTTAGCATAGTGTCAATAAAAAACAATAGACGAAAAGCGCTAGTATTAAATAATTAAACCTACAGAGTATTTTTGCCGTGGCTCAATAGAGGAGGGACATGAACCCTACTTTGGTAAAGTATAATTATGACTTGAAATGATCTCTTACAGTCGTTATTCGTTTTCAAAAGTTTTGATCGAAAACTACGAAAAAGTCAAGCGACGTAAAACCGTCAAATGAGGGAACAATCGATATTATTTTAAGGGCCTTCTTCCAAATCAAGTCGTATAAATGAATTTTGGCTCTATCGTAAAACGGAGAAAATGTTTTCAATATAATATACAATTGGAGTTCATAAATAATTGATCGCTAACTCGTCACATAAATAAATATTTCTGGAAATTTATTCTTTTCGTACGTTCTATTTTGATACCGCGTGAAATTTTGAGGGATGCATTGTTTGTTTTAAATAATTTAATTTTTATCGTTCTTTTACGGTGCATAAAAAAACTTTTCAATATATCGTGAACGAAAAAGAAGAGACAGAATCAATTTTTGTAGACAGAATCAAGTTACTTAAAGATGAAATGGTTGTGAAATAACATTATTACGGTAATTTTTCATCGCTAACATTTTGAATAAATACGTTTTAATAATTATAAAATTATAATGTCATTTATATGTTTCATGATAAAATTGTGTTATATATTAATAACAATTCATAAATGCTCTTTCATAGAAATCATATTTAAAGTGAAACCTATGACATATTTTTATAATATGTTCACATTACGTTTGTTTGAAGATTTTTTTCACGGTAGTCGCTGAACCGAGTCTACAGTCGGAAGAGGAGAATATAAAGTAAAATGTTGCAATACATAATAAATAAATTGGAAGGCTTGAAGCCGAAATGTCAACGTTGTCGTTCATGGGCTCGAATCTGACTAAGGACAATTTTACATGGGTTTGTGTTCAAATGCATGGATACGATCCTTAATACTAGAACGACTAGTTAACTACTAGCTTTGTCCTAACTGTATCTTCTTATCTATAATCTCTTCAAAAGGAGAAAGTTTGACTGATTGAATGCAAACCTATTCTCGCAGAACCTCTTCCATTGAGATTCTACATAAAAAGTCTATATACTCCACATTGTGTTAGGACATAAGTACCTATTTCGGCATCCCGTCATCGTTAGAACTATCAGTCGACTACGATGGCGTGAAGACGAAAAAGCTATCTACCAATTTCAATCATGCTTGCAGAAATAAATACTTTGATATTTCTACCAAAAATTCTTACCTTTACCGATTCAATCAATAGACATAAATAAAAATTAATAAAAGTGCAAAATGTTCGTATCACATAATCTTCTACATAATACTTACATAAAGCAAAACATTCACCTTTAAGCGTATGCAACAGATATATTTTATTTTCGGTAAGTAGCAACAAAAAGAATATTGGTACCGAACAAAGGCTGCGAGTAACGAGGATCTCACGGAGAGGACAATAGTCACCGAAATAAAAATCACGACTTTGAGCGGAGACCAGGCGACCCCGTTAACCAAAATGTAGAAAGAAAGACTAACAAATAAGATAATTTCAAGACACAGATCTTTGCGTAATGTCTCGCCGTTTTATCTCTCGGCAAAAACAAATTCGAGTTCTACGGAGGGGAAGGATTAGTTGCTCGGCTTCGCTCGCTAGTTATCTAAGTTTGGCAACTTTGTTTTTATTTGTGTTAAATTTATCTCGAGAACATTTTTAATTAGACTGTATGTTTTATATTATTTTATGATTTATTTATGTTTAATATTATCAGGGTAATATTCGGTGTATTCATAAAATTATTACTATTGGAAGACACATTGTCCTGATTTTTGGTAATCGCTCAAAGCGTCAGAAGCTTTTCAAGTATAGAGAAAGTTAAATGGTGTTAAAATATATACATTAATTGTGATTTACTCGAAGTTACATGACGTATTTTTTTATGCTAATAGAATGATACCTAAATTTTAGTCGTAGATAATTATATACTATCACGAAATGCGTAAAAAATTGAATTTGAAATTTTTTCACAATAATTTATCGATATACTTACTGATTGTTTGAGATGACAATGATAAACGGTTATATTTATTTAAGGGTACTTTTGATGTGCTAGTAACATTTGTAATTCATCACATGCAAAATGCATCTAAAGTGTTTGTTTTACAATCAGTGCCAAGGAGCTCAGTATTTACCATATTCAATTTTTTAGTAATCTTTTGTGGTAAATCTTTAGGGTTTCCTTCCTTCTCGATTGTGTGGTAAAAGTTTCAGTGGACGGATGTCTGGGAAGCCTTCAGGTTTTCTAATCATCCACTTATCACTCTGCCTGCTGCCATATTATAATAACACTCCTGAATTCAGTTTAATACATTCAATGGGTAGTGTTAGGAAATTTTTATGAACGCTAAAATCACACTGTTTGGAAAAGGCAGTTGACAGTAAGTATCGTTGCAACTTTCAATGTCGCTACGTTATTTAAATTTTATACATTATATCGTTTGAATATAAAAAGAAACTGAATCAAAAATTAAAAGGCCGGAAAGTGGTGAGTTGTTATCAATGCTCGAAAGCTTTTATCATTGAAACAAGCCGAGAGGCGCAATAATGTAGCGGGGATGTAGCCGAGTGCATCGGTGCATTTTGTTACGAGTTATGCGACACAAAGGGGTCGGTGCAACAAACGAATGCTAATGAAACAATAAGTTCTTGAATCGGCGCCGCACTTTCCCGATGTCAGTGGCAGTCAAAAAACCCGATGGAGTATAACTCAATAATGATAATATATTTTAATCTATTTCGATTAGAGTACCATCAATTTGGGTAAGTTTTCCCATCGGTCTAAGATTGGCCCACTACATGGAAAAAGTTACTGTTATAATAACATGATAATACTAATGCCATATGAATATTTTTTTAGTTAAGCAAAGGTAATGAGTAGCCCCTGGTGGTAAAAATATGAATTAATCACAACACAATTTATTTTATTGTTGAACTTGTAAGCTGTCTTCTTGAAATAATAAAACACAATTTACAAAATTTTCTTGAAATAAATTGGATTAGCCATATTTTCAATTTGTATTACCAATCTGTAAACAAAATGCTGTGTATTTTTTCCCCATCTCAATTATGTACAGAATATACGAAACCATAAAGAAAAATTGCCAAGACTTTAAAATCACTGAATTTAAAGTAATTACAGTGATTATTTGTATCGTGGGCTAAAGTTATCCGAATTGGATGAAAATTTTTCTCAGCTTGTTTTATTTATACATAAATTATAACTATACAGCTATTCGATAATAGAAAAAGTTAATATTGTTGTAAAATATATTTTTTACAATTTATTTAGCCTACACATGTACCTATAGTGTATTTAAACTATTGGTATTTACAAAGTAGGTAACTAATTACATTTTTTTAAATATATTAAACTAATTCGTATTCTACGAACGCCAACTGTTCTGCGTATAGATCAGTTGGTTGCAAGTTCAAGTAATATTATGGACAATATTCAATGTAGATTTTTCATTTTAATATTTGAGATCTTGGTAAAATAATAATGTTTTTTTTTATCACACTATAAACATTATTTTAGAGAAATATATCGTAAAACATAGACAGTCAACAGGGCATCCGACCCCGGATCATATTATGGTCCTGAAATACCAGGATTCACCATTTTTCATTTCTGGGACGTCGGAATTGGTCATTAAGCGTTATTTCATGTTTTAAGTTGTATATTTTTGTGTCCATTATTGCTTCAATTGGAATGAATATATGATTTAATATTTTTTGTAGAGTGGGAATGGTTTTATTATTTAATGAGAATATTTTATTTATAGAAGAGATTGATTTTGTAATAAAATAATGCAAAAAAGCAAGAAACTATATTGTTATCAAAAGTATCTTCTCCTGTCTACGGCAGTTACGAAAAATGAGAAAGCAAAATAAATATAGGAATTCTAAAAAAATTTAGGTATTATAAAAAAATCGAGGTACAGGTTGTAGTTTATCAAGAAGTATTTAATTTAAAATACGATTTTTTTTAAACATTTACAGTCATTCTCGAAATCCTGGGATTGTCTAAAAATCAGTTCCGGGATTTGGAAGAAAGACATAGAAAATGCTTATTCTAAAATACAGAACTAAAACTGAAACAAAACGAAGAATGAATGCTAGAGGTCATTGAGGAAACGTTATGTATAAAAAAAATAGTTATTAAAGTATATATTAAATATAAATCAAAATTTTAGTTTCTTGTTATATGACGCCACTGCACATCTCATGCTCCAAATAATGCTTTTAATTAAAGATTACCATTATCAGCTTGTACCGAAACACGTATCTGCAATAAAAAAGAACCCTTGACCATTTTTTTTACCTTATTGGCTCGTGTCTGGCTAATGTTCCAGCCAATTATTTCTGTCGCTTGGAATTTTAGCAAAACGAATTACAAGAGGTGCTTTTACGAAACACATACCAACGCTTAAAAGTCGAAATACTTTGCATTTTTTAACGTTAAGGTTTTAATAACGATCGTTTTCTGATAAATTATGTTTTAGATAAGAGAAACTAAGTATTTAAATCCAATAAATGCATCATAAAACGGGTAGTAATAGACAAGTAGAATAGACAGATTAGGGAAACAATGGGAAATTTATATTTATAAGTTAACATCTAAATTATCGAAGGTTTGATTTGTGGAAAAGGAAATTTTCAAAATCCACTCAATAAAACAATCTCTTGACCTCTGTGGTTTCGTTGTTACAGCTGTATAAATGTTATTAAAAGTGTCTGGGTTCAAGTCCCTTTAAGGACAATATCAAATTCAGACTTTTACAATCTAATTTTTGAGATAATATATATTATATATATTATATGTGATCTTAATCTAAGGCTCTGCAAACTTTTCTCACCCACGGTACACCCAAGGACTGCGTAAAATTTCGTGGCACACAGCAAGAACGAATATGTAATATTCATAAACATAATTTATATATATTGTTTTAGGTTTTTTTTATCTCGAGAATTTAAAATAATTGGCATTTTTAAAAAAAATATAACCATTTAAATCCTTTTTTTAACCTAGGTATGTGGTTCTTAATCTTTTCAAGGTGATGGAACACTTTTGATTTGATTTTCGAACCAAAAACCAATAAATTCTTTATTTTTGAAAATTACGGATTTAAAAAAACACATTGATAAGAGCTGTAACTAAAAAAAGAGTATATGTAAAAAAAAACGCCACCTAAGCTTATCGGTTTTTGATGATTTCAGTTACATTATGTCTACCATTATGTGATATTGCTTATTTCTTCTTTCATATTTTGTAGATTGTATCAATGTGTCAATGTTGATTTTTTTTCGGACGCACTATGCCGTGACACACCTAGTATCGTCTCACTGCACACCGGTTGCGGAGCACTGATCTACGGGATACTAATCACAACACATCTATTTTTATATCATGATGCTATAGATAAAATCAAGTCTTGATTTCCACCACCACTTTCTTTACGCAAGTTAGGTCCTTTGGGCCACTTGTTCAGTCTTTATAATATTATACATGCATTTTTCGTGATTATTTATTTTAATACTGTATCATATTACGATACATACGATTGCTCGAGATCGCATAAGACATGTGGAGGTGAAAAGAATTCGCAGAGTGATCTTTAACGATCATCTTTATAACAAACGGAACTTACAGCAGTCAAATAAAAATGTTTATCGCGTTCGGGAGGCATTTAACATATTATTGTTCTACTCGATTTCCTGCGAGTCGTATTTACGATAATTTCGTGCTCAGGAAATTTAAAACGATACTTATATCTTAAATAAAAATACCGAACAAAAGATTCAGATGATATCAATTTACCCCCCCAAATGAAAATATTACGACTGAGATTCGGTTATTTTTTTAACACGTTGCTTGCTTAGGCGCTATTTTATATAAGTTAATATTTTTTATATTGTTTCATACATATAACTCTGAGTCAGTTTTAGCTTATTTTTTTCTTCTGTACATTTTAAATTAAGAAAATTTTTATTGGATCAAAAAATTGCAGACGTTATCCAATTATTTCTAAAACAGATCTTTTGGAATCGTTTATTTAACTTGTAATATTACAGATATTTAACTTAAGAATATATCTGCCGACGATCTACCGCGGCCGACGGCCAGTGATATTTTTTTTTTTCAGTTGATAATGCTCGTGATGAGCGAAACCGGTCCTGATCATTATATATATGTGGAGGTAGAACAAATGAATTGTGTTTTATTTTTTAAAATATAATGTCTTTCCACCAAGAATTGAAAGTTAACACCTTACAAGTGATTATTGTTTTCTGTCTTATCTTCCGTTTAGGTGTCTCTGCTACCTTCAGTGTTGGCAGTTCATCTGGGTTGTCATTGTTTTAATTTAATATTAATATTAATTTAATATTAAAACACCAAAGTTTCCGCCGAATCCATCCAAATTATCTTTATTCCTATTAACATTAAAGATACTAAGTTTAATTACTCACTATTTCACATTATTAAAATATGCTAGAATTCATCGTAATTAGTCCAAAATATCGATTTCATGACTCCGCAGTTAATGTAACGGACCACTCGTCTTTAAAAATACCGGCTGACGGGCCGTACAGCATGGCTTGTAATTTTAGGAGGCTTTGACTGTGGACATTAAAATAGTAAATTCTAATCTTTGTTCGTATAGCATATTATTTGTTTACTATACTTTTTACGGATGAAGAATACAACGCGTTAATTTACGAAGACTTGCATTGAAATTGGCTCCGGAGATAAGCTGTTTGAAGCCAAAGAGCACCCTGCTGATAATTCAAATACTTTTGCATTTGGTTTAACGTTTATTGCAAAGGAATAAAGAATTTTAACATTTTATTCGGTTTTTATTGCGGTCATTTTGTGTCAAATATATAAATGAAAGACACAAGTTAAAACGGATTTAAACGTGTTCTTAAAATTTGTATCAATTTTTACAGTGCTTATTTTTTAAAAATACCACATGTGTAATATTTGAATGGATTTGCGATAGAAGGGGTTGTGTTAAAAATTATATTATTGCAGTTATTCATTTTGAATTTTATCTATGAATCCTAGTGCTATACATTTCTTATATCTTTTCACTGAACAACCGTGTTAAGAAAATTTTAGGCGAGTAAAAGAAATGGATCTACGCATTTATTTTCTTAACTATATGCGCTCTGTAACTATCTCATTTTGTAATTGTTACTACTATATCTCCAGCCACGCAGACTTGGTAGCTATGGGGGCAAATTACATTACATTAAACAACTTCAAGGCATCGTACGGAGAGCGAATAGATATGAATTCATTGATTGAATTGGCATTTACTTGGTAGAACTCCATTGTAATAGGATAAAATAACAAAGTATTTAGTTCTATTTCGGCTTTACGGAGTAAAGCCGAAATAGCTATCAACTACCTGATAAAAATTTGTAGAACTGAATATTTTGTTATTTTATCCTATAATATATATCCTAAGATATGAATTCATAGAAACTTTCCATTGCACATCGTCTTTTTTACACAACATAACCAGCATTTACGTAATTGCTCCGGAGACACTCCCGATGTTGCTATATTACGAAACACGTCTGTCATAACGAGATGTTAGTCCCAAATGCGTTTCCTGCAAAGAAAATTATGTAGCTTGGGCTTAATGTTGACATTTATTTGATAACGTGAATATTTCATTCTTAATATTGACTAAGCGTAAGAAATTGATCCAAATCTTTGTTTTATTTATATATTTATTATAAAACAATTTTTAGAAGATAACGATTGAAATATCAGTGGAATTATGAAATATCATCCATTCCAATCAAACGACTCCATATGTAACATATTGTTAAGAACTTTACTTAACGATCAGATAATACCAAGTTAATGTAGTGGCAATTTGCAAAATATATCGAACGTGAACTTTTCAATTAATTTTTGATATTTTTTTGAAATTATCTAATAGTTAAAAAAAAAACATCATTTACCTGTGTTGTATTTTTGTTTTAAAATGATGTAACACAACGATCTGATATTAAAATTTTAGCCTTTTTGAAATCAGGCTACGTTTTTTGGTTTTAATTAATGAGAATTTTTTTATAATATTTTATAAACACACAATTTTTGTGACTTGTAAAATACCAGCGGTAGATAAAGTCATACGTAATTCAATACACATTCAAAGTCCTTCTACGATTATTTATCACTGACGCGATTGATGAACATAAACTAAGTATAAAATGTTCGTGTGCCACTGGTAGAGCGATCCCTCCGAACATCCTCAATAATTAATAAGAGTACAAAAAGATTAAAGGTGAACTAATATGAAGTGAGGGTGATCGTCGATTAATCCAACGTTGTTCTTTACCTTTGTACTCTGAACCACCCGGAGATTTACAGGGTGATCATCAACTTAACTGAATCGCTAACCAAGACGTAGGTATACGATTAAATAAACTCTTTGAAAGGAAACGCTAACTATTGTGATTGTACTCGAACAAATAAGTACAACAAAAAATAATAACAGTCACAAATATCTTAGCTCTCATACTTACTGAAATAATTTTCAGTCCACAACGCTATTCGCAGATTGCTGACTAATCAAAGCTTTTATCCTCATTCAAAACCTTCATTCCTTTCAGTCCTTGGATTGCACGTATTCTGGTGAATTACAGTATAACGAAAGAATCGGTCAGTTGAGCTCTTTGCCAATACTGACTGTAGACTTTCAATAATCAACAATTTTCAAAAGCCAACTTATCAGTGTTGATATTTTTTATGTCGTTTAAATAATAAAAAAAATGATAGCTAGAAAAGGAATATGATGGATAAAACAAATATCATTTAAATACAATAATATGTAAAAGACAATTATCGATTTTGGCATACTTCATATTTACATTAATTTATACAAATTAATATTGTACACAAATCATTAAAATTAGTAATTAGTGGCGCATTTGGTAACGTCGTTGGCCACGGTTACGGATTTCTCGGGTTTAATTCCCGGTGCGGACAGTTTCATATATTGATTTTTCAATCGATTTATGGATTTCTGTTCGTAGTTATGAATGTTTGTGATGTCTAAAACTCTCTCCCACCCATCCGATCCTCAAAAGCTCACCACCAGTCCTGTTCTAGCCCAATCCTTCTAGCTTTTCTGTATCCTTTTCATAACTTACTGTTAACATGGAAAACTTCTACCAAATAAGTTGCGAACAAACGATAGAAAAGTGTTAATATTTATAAGCTTAATACATATTATTTTCGTAAGAACAATATTTTCATATACAAAATCGGTCGTCATATAAATACACATTTAATATGGATTACTTTTTTAACATATGGAAGAATTAGTGTTAATTTCATCTGATAATAGGTTATTCATAAAATGGCAACTGTTAATTTTCGAACAAAAAATTTCGTGTTCAAAATTTGAACGCGAGTATTTCTTTTTTATTTTTTTTCTTTATTTTATATTCAAATGAAGAAATAGTTTATTTCATCCCGGTAGGTTCACTACATTGTTTTCTTTTGCCGTTCGTAATGTCTTTCATTGGGGTGTTTTGTTTTGCCTTGTAGGCCGCTTGTTGTTCACATTATCGCTGTAATTTATTCCCGTCTTGGGAACTTAGCGTGATTCCACTCTGCCCATTGTGGAAACTGACCGCTGTCATTATTTTGTTATCATTTGAAACGCTTCAGAAGAACAAAGCTGAATACCACACATTAGTTATCTTGACTCCTTGTTTTCTTACGCTTACAAGGTGGTCAAAGCCCTTCATGTTTTATACAGTCCTATGTCCGTTAATTGACTATTATATCAAATTATAATGATACTATTACACATCCGCACTCATTAAGAATGCTTATTATGGACTCAAAACATCAACCCGTCAAATCTCTAGTCTTGAGATGAGAAAATATGTTTTTTTTCTTACCTAATGAAATTATACGCAACCTTTCCAGTTTCCTGCATATTTTTATTTCTAGAGTAGGAACAAACCGAGTCTTTAAATCTCTTCTCTGAGTTCTAGGAAAGTTAACCGACTGCGATTCATCGATGTAAAGTTCACCGCCCCATCGAAATGATAATTCACTGATTCTACAATTGAAGAATCAAGATTGGATTAGTAAAAACCAAGAATCTTTTTTAATCACATTTATTTATTTCGTATTATACAACGTATTCATGTACGTTGTTATATCAACAGTACATAATTAATAATAAATATTATGAGAAACACCTCTACAAAACTCTAAAACATTATTTGTGTAATAATCTTCAATTACCCTAAAAAGTCTTTCATTGTAATTCCTATATAAGCAAACTAATTCGAATCAAATTCTAAACAAGATTTTACCATACAAAGTAAGCGCCACCTATATCCAAAAAAATTGTAATTTTTAAACATTTTAGACCAGTGGTTCTTAACCTTCTCGAAGTCACGCTGAACTTTTGGTAATAGTAAAAAATGGCGGTGCACTAAAATCAAACGGTTAAAAAACAAAGAAAAATATGCGAAAATACGTGTTTTTTCAGTTTTCAACATTTCGCCACTTTTTTAAAAATCTTTTACCATATTTCTGCGGTGCACCGGTTAAGAACCACTGCTTTAGACCAAACGTTTGTCGAATTAATTGACTTGTTTTTAAGTGAGATTTTACGGAAACTGTATAATATTTTCTATTGTAATCAGAAATCATAATTGTAGAATCGGTGAATTATCCTTTCAACGAATTGCGGCACGGTGAACTTTCCGTCAGTGAATTGCATTCAGTGAACCTTCCGGATACCCTTTTTCTGCATGTTTTCTAGCTAAGTACTGTATTGAGATGCTGAGGATTTGAATGGGGAAAATCGCTTACGTATATTGATTTGTGCACAATCGGTTCTATAATTCATCTTAATACATTAGCTGGAAGACTTGCTTGATGTAGCCGTTTCTACAAGGATATTAATCCATGTTTTGTTTTTTATCCAAAGGTTTGGGCGTTTATAATATTCGGTTGCGCGTCATTTCGGACATCTGATATATCTCATAAAAATGTGTACATTAAATATAAAAATGATTTATGGATACATAATAAAGCATGAATGAGTGGAAATTTTAGACAGGTATTTTGCACAGAATCATTCGCTAATTACAGTCATTCAATTTAAGAGAAAAAAACTGCATTTTTCATTTGTATGGTATAACATAACAAATACATATTTATATTTCTTTATAATGTGATAATTTATAACAGAATGAGATACGGTAGTCATTTGAATTTGAAATGCAAAATATTTGATAGTATAAAGAACATCTCTTCGCTCGTTAGCAGCCGTAACGAGAGGAGTGCATAACAAGGTGTCCGATAATAATAATCCCGTGATGTATGATAGATACCGTGTAATTTTCGGGCCTTTCAATGATCGAAATAATTTTCAATTTTTATATTAGTAGTGAAATCTGTGGGAAAGCTTTGAATATGTCAAATATACCATGGGATATTCAGGGTTACCATATTTAGTTACTTTACATACTCATCGTGCCTGAGTCGAGAATATTTTTTTAATTTTTGTGTTTTATTGGACTATTGTTAGTGAAATCTGTAAATTGGTTGAATGAACAACCCAAACGTTTACTTTAGATATATAATCACGTCATTGAATTTGAGAAGGTTTTTTCTGCATCCGGATCCGATCAAGATTTAGAATGAGTCCTGTATTGGTGAACTAGCTTACGGTCATATTTTTAATTCAAAGAAAAATAAACTAAAGGTATTCATGAAAAGCAACTTATGATGATTACGGTTTAAATAGTATTAAGGGTTTAATATTGACCGTCGTATCATTATTGATATAATTTAATTTAAGACATCGACTGAGGTTGCTTGATGGAATTTCAATATAAAATTTGGATTATTGAGATTTTGTACACTTCCATGTATTTTGTCACTAACGACCCGGGTTTCGCCTTTCGGCATCTTCAGGCAATCGAGCGCACGAATGGACTCGAACTGACAGACAGTACACAGTGTCTAACGTTTATATAGAATATACAAATACGACAAATATTATTTACGAGATAAAATATTATACGTCTGGGATCCTCACTGATACTTTTTTTTTTCCTACCTTTACTTTCCTATTGAAACTATTATGTGGAGTCCGCGAAGCGGACTCCTAGTTTCCTGGCTAGAGTTAGTGCTAGGGTGGGTACAGTCTAGGTCTTTATATGCATGTAAGCTAGCGAAGTGCTGCTATCTAAAAAGATTCTGTCAGCTGAAGGCTTTTGTGTGGGGATAACACTTAAGAAAAACTCCTTACGAGAATGATTGTCTTTAAATCATTTAAATAAGTTAAATTCTTACCAAGAATTGCTCGACATGCCCAGTCCCTAACTGAAATGTGTGAGCCTGGCTCGTTACTTTAAGATTTATCTCTTAGGGCGACTAATTGAAGACCGGCGTGGCCGTCGGCCTCTTCCGCATCCGCCTCCGCTAAAGAAGAATTTTCTGTAAGAGAGGGAGAGGGGGAGCATAAGGATTTGGACATCGTACACAGTAACTATTTTTATTTTTGGTCAGTAAGAAATAATAAATGATCTGTAATTAATCAAAAAAGTCAGTAGCTAATTCAATAAATGGTCAGTATACACATGGTTAGTTAATAAAATAAACGGTTAGTAATTTATATAAAATTTGGATTATTGAGATGTTGTACACTTCCATTTATTTTGTCACTAACGACCCGGGTTTCGCCTTTCGGCATCTTCAGGCATTCGAGCACACGAATGGACTCGAACTGACAGACAGTACACAGTGTCTTACGTTTATATAGAATATACAAATACGACAAATATTATTTACGAGATAAAATATTATACGTCTGGGATCCTCACTGATACCTGAGTTAACTTTTCGAGAATCGTCTTAATCCTTATTTTGTAAACAACACATTAACAGAGTGGCGCATTGCCACTTTCCAACTACTTTTAGAATTAGCAGTGATTTTACAATTATAATAGCATTGTGGGTTTCGACAGGATGCAATTCGACGAAAGGGTAAATATATACAATCATTCCACATTTAGTGACATCTGTTAGGTGTTTCAACGTATAGGATACAGTAACGGAGAATCAGGGAGGTTCAGCTGCTCGTTCAGAATTGGTCGTTAGTGACAAAATACATGGAAGTGTACAAAATTTCAATAATACAAATTTCATTATTGATATATTCGATCAGTATTAATTGCAGTTCCAATTGTCTCTCTTTTCCCAGTTCATTTATATTTATTTTTGTGAAATAGGTATTGATATTTGAAATTCCGTATGGATGTTTAGGAACCGCGTTCCTAATTTTGTGTAATTAAAGAGACTTGTGGACAGTTAGTTAGCTTGTCTGGAGGAATGGAATGACTCGTGCTGCCATGTAACTTCTGAGTGAAAGACTATTAACGGCTTTCGTCCGTATGGTAGTGCGCGTTATGCTGCGTGTCGATGTTTCTTGTCAGTATTGCCATAATCTATATTGATTAGTTCCCACAGATGTATTCATCCGGTGTTGGAACTCCTAATGGGAAATAATATATTGACCTTTATTCTGCAAAATTTCGACAAAAAAGCTGGTGATGATGAATAAAAATACGCGCTTCTCAATTTTGTCAGGTAAATTTTGGATAGATCTCAAAATATGAATCGTTGTACAGCGTGAATAAATTATCCACTAATTTTAATTCAATGATCACGAACACGTCGTTTGTTCGACATTAACTTCAAAACATTTTATCACCGTGTAAACGTTTCAACGTATTTTGGTTTGTTTTGTTGGCGCTGTCGGAGTGGTCGTCTCGCTGCTGCCTCATCAGCGCAAAAGCTGGCCGACATCACCTCTCACCTTGATGTCAGAAGCTAGCCAGGTCAAAAGACTGACTATTCTTATTATCCATCAATAACAGCCTCAGCACAACGGCAGAGTGATGGGCAGTCAAGGATGATAGCCATTTGTACTATGGTTCATTGAAGGATTCTGATGTGACCAACACAATTCTAATCATTATAGATAAATCATTATTTACATGTTTTCAGTCTGCATTTCTAAGATTCACTCGCATTGAAAAATCAACCTTTTCTTGGTAACCTAATTGCTATGTTTAGAATATGGTTCATTTATAATTGCGGAGAAACGACTGATTAAATGTTAAAGATTATTGTCTATTAAAAACACCTTTTTATGCGAATTTAGCACTAACTCGTTTCATGCGATCGGAAAAAGGATTTTGTACAAAAAAGACTAAAAAATATACAATATTTCATTGTTTTAAATATGACACATTATTAAAAGAGTTCCCAACCATTTTTCCTCCATTCCCTCTTTCACCATTGTTCAGAATATAATTCCTCCTTCCCAAGATACTCTAACTCTAACTGAAAATTGCATTCCAAATAATATGTGTAATACATATTTTGTAATTTTGAAAATATTTAAAATAAAGCAACAATTACTCTCCCGGGGAGAATTTGCCACCGGTTGGGAACTCCTGAGATATTATATGAAAATTTTTAATTTAAATTAATGGATATTTGAGTTTTTATTATTATTCTGATGGATATTTTGCTGCACATCAGAACTAGCCAAATGTTTATGTGTTGTTATCAATCTTATTATTTAAAAATAATAATGAGCATTTATATTAAAAAATTTATTCCCTTTATAAAAATACCATGCGATATAATGGGTATGTCATGAAGCATAAAGTATGTTAAGTTAAACAAATATTTTATATCAGAAAAGAAACAATGCGCCGCAGGATCTTTGTTTTCGCTTTTGTCACAATTTGATTGTTTTTATCTAGAATGATTACAGTATTGAAACAATTTTGTTTTAATCAGCCTCATTATATCTGATTTTTCTGCAATCTATTGTTTTCTTTTTTAAGTTATTACTATGTTGAATATCTAGATTCAATTAAATTCATTAGAAAAGAAGAATACGGAATGAATAATAATGTGTATAATGATTAACAAGAAGTCGAACAACAAAATAGGTAATTATAGTTTTATATTATATTATACTGGTTGCCTAGCTAGTTCCCGATGGGAGCGGATAAGTTTTTGGTGGGTGATCATATATTTTTAGAGATAAATATACGTCATAAGATAAGTAAGGGATAATATTGTTTTTCGTAATAATAACATCGAATTATAATGTTTTTCGAGTCAGAAGATAAAAGGTAAACTTATCCATCTTTTATAATTAAAAAAAAAAAACTTACAGCGGTCAAAACTTCACAGAGAAAATATCAAAAAATATGTGTGACAATAAAAAATTTAATTTAAATGATTGAAAATAATTTTCTAGAACGAATCTGCCGAATATGTTGATAAACTACTACGGTGTCAGTTCCAAATACGGCCGCGATAGACTTCTTGATTAGCCCTGCAATAAAGGATTAAGGAGTCTAAAAGCAATGGCCATTGATGTGACTATTCTACAATATTTTGATGCCATTAGGCACCTCAGTGCCGGTATTCTTTGCTTTGACATGTCACGTTGAAATGTATTTTTTTCGTCACATTTTTTTGGGTCTCCTGTCAAATGTTAAATGGTGCTGCCACCTAGTGTACAATGCGACTAATCGACCTGAGATTGAAAATGATGCAAACTATTAGTATCAGTTGGAGGCGAGAGTGTTGGTGTCTTTAGAAGCTGGATCATCGTAATTATAATAGGTCGTTATCAATATGACAGATGATGTAGTCTTGTCTGTTAAGTATTTGGTTTAACCAGAAATTACAAACATCCAAGCAGTGACGTGATTAAAGAGTTAAGCTCTCGTGAAGCTCGAGGGTGTGAAAGAAAACATTCGTAATATAATAATAAAATTGATAAATTTGTTTTTCCACTGGTTGTGGAGCTAATTGTCACATTATTTCGCCTCTTTGTAAAGCATCTTAAGACTGACTATCGTAAAAAAATTATTTATAACGCAGTCATTGATTCCTTACATACAAATGACAAAAATTAAGAGTGGGATTTTTTCGCGTTGAGTGGGCTCGACACAAGCAATAATGACAGTTACAATTATAATAACACTCATTCACATTAACACTATCAATTTTAGTTTTTAATTAAAAATGAATTACCACAAGTAACCATCAAAAATATGTTATCAATAGTACTTTAAAAATATTCAAACCACTTTACAATACTAATTTTTTCAGGGTATTCAACGCTGTCACGTTATGGATTTACAACCCATTACTATTGGCGTATCCTTTAACCATATAGGGAGTGTCTCACGACCCTGGATATGTAATTGGACTTTTAGAAAAACATAAAGTATATAGTCACTCTTCGTATGACGCCGCAAACTTATTCAATGCGATGTAATTTGCTTTCTACCGTAAGTTGAACTACGTTTCTATATTATGTATTGCAACATATCGTAGTTTTGCTATGCCTGATTAATTTTATAAGATTGCATTTTGATAGTGAATGGAGGTAACTGTTAAGGGCCATTAGAAAATAATACTTCCCTAACTTTATATGTATATCATGCATATAGACAAAGAAGATTAAACGACATAATATACCTTCTATATAATCCTCCATAAGGAATCCAAATGCTTCACATTTCGATCGAAAGTTATTAAATAATACACAATAACGTATTGTTATTTTTAAAACTAAAATAACTGTACAAATAATCCATGTTGCATTTATCTAAAAAAAAGCATTATATTCTTCCCGTGAAAAATTCAATTGTACATATTAAAAAAGCACTATTTTCATGAAGCCCCGCTGTCAAATAAACAATACGTATTTAGCATTGTCAGAGTATTTATAATAATGTTGCTCCGTATAAGGAAGTACAACAAAACAAATTTATATGTTGTCATTACGCAAATAAAAGGCCACGTTTTCATTTGGAATCTGTCTTTGTGACAAGAATATAGTTAGCACGTGATTTACTTAACACGCCAGTGACACACCAGTCACTCAGCAAGACAGATAAGCATCTCCAAATTTATTTCCCCTCACAATCATCAAACTCCATTGTCATCCGTACACGACGTCGTGGCTCCGAACCCATCCTGACTGCTACATAAACAGGGATTAAGGTAAACGTACCAGTAGTTGACCACTTAAGCGAAAAAATCAACAAAAATAACAATTAACGTTCAGCATTAGACCGAATGATAAAACAATTGTATTTATAATGAATTAAATGTCTTAATTAATATGATAAGACAAACATTAGGAAAGGGTCTGTTACAAAAAAATTGTGTTAAATTTTTAACAACCATCTTAATGTTTCAGTAATTGACCATCTAAAAAATTTAAAATTTCAGTAGTTGATCATGTCTAATCAGATGGTTTCATGACAATCTTTCACCAGAGTTGCCTCAGAGCTTCCTGTAAAACCACTATTGGTTAAATCAAGTAGTATATGCTTACATTTACTGATATCCTTAACAATTATCTGAAGAAATTCAAAATAAAATGCTTACTGCATAAGGTGTTGTTTTCAAATGGCCGTTATGACACCCCAATGACATACATGGTGATGTTTTGGTTCCTCAGTCCGACTAAAGACGATTTCACTTGTCTGAACTCTACAATTTAGACAGATCCCGCGTATACGTTTCTTATTTGGGAACTTTTATTGAAAAGGGTCAACTATCGTTAAGTTTACCTTATACCTTCATACGACTATTGAACGCAAGTTAATGATATTATTTTTGAAGGAAGGCACATAAACTAATGTAAAATACCTTTATTTATTTAATATTGCAATTTTTAACAATTTTCTGACATGAAAGCTACAATAAAGATAATTGCTGTCGTAATATAAATTAAAATTGGATGACGAATTTTGTGGTATGTAATATAATTACTATGTGTAACCGTTTTTCTTAATTTTGACGAGAGATAATTTTCCGCAACATTTTGTGAGGGACCCGTTAGTTTAATGCAAAAATAGGATTACGATGTTAGTATGCTTTTTCATTGTTTGCAACGTTTATTATGTATTCGTCGGCATAGTGGCAGAAGGGGATAAGTGGAAAATCAAGTGTTTTGAGTTATGAATGCGGTATGATAGATTTTAGGACGGTATATCGTATGAAAAAACAAACTCAGTCTTACACGTATTTTTTTACGTAATTTAACTTCGTTCGCAGTTATTAGTGGCTAAAAACATTTATGTGAAAAAGGATTACTAATAATAAATAGAATTCGTTAACGAATCTCATGTAGTGACTGGTTTAAAAAAATACTCATTAAGGTACGTAATTAGAAAGACTTTTCTTAAAAATCGATTATCTCAAAACAAGGTTTTTTGTAATTTAAGACATCGACTGAGGGTGCTTGATGGAATTTCAATAATGACAAATCTGGTATTTATAAATTACAATGCAATGATTGCCAACATTTCTATGTGGGTAAAACCACACGTACATTAGATATAAGGGTATCAGAACATTTAGCTGCCTTTAGATTAAAAAAAGAAACTTCGACATTCGCAAATCACTTGCTAATGGAGAACCATACGTTTAATGCGGATGATGGGGTTAAACTGTTGCATAAAAACATGGGGGATCATAAATTATTTTATCAGGAAATTTTAGAAATTAATAGAGGCCAGTTATACTCCTTACCAATCTTGAATGAGCAGCTGAACCTTCCTAATTCTCCGCTATTATATCCGATACGTTGAAACACCTAACAGATTTCACTAAATGTGGAATGATTGTATATATTTACCCATTCGTCGAATTGCATCCCGTCAAAACCCACAATACTGTTGTAATTGTGAAATCACTGGTATTTCTAAGGGAAGTTGAAAGGCGGCAATTTGCCTTCGGCAATTCGCCACTCTGGTAATATGGTGTTTACAAAATAAGGATTAGGACGATTTCCGAAATTTTAACTCAGGTATCGGTGTGGCTCTCAGACGTATAATGTATTGCCTCGTAAATGATATTTGTCGCATTTGTATCTTCTATATAAGCGTTAGACACTGTTTACTGTCTCTCAGTTCGAGTCCATTCGTGTGCTCGAATGCCTGAAGATGCCGAAAGGCGAAACCCGGGTCGTTAGTGACAAAATACATGGAAGTGTACAAAATCTCAATAATCCAAATTTAAGGTTTTTTGACTTAACGCTTACTGGCAATATACCGACGATATAGTATTTTTTAAAATAGGTAAAATTATATTATAATCAAAATGGTGTTATTCGTGAACTTATGCCATTGAAGTTTAACGGGAGAAGAAAAGACATTTCGGACACTTGCTGAATATCATATTACTCTAAATATTATATGGGGTTTTTTTTAATATAATGAAAACTAATTACTTCCGATATAGCATCTCCAAGGCAAACTTTTTCACTAAACTTCACTAATGTTTATGAATGTAAATGCCAAATAATCATACACTAGAATCAATTAAATCGATAATAATTTACTTAAATTACTATGAAAGTATCTTTTAGAATTCAGAATCAGAAGAATGGTATTATATCTCACATGATACTTGATGATTCAGTACTTCAAAATCATTTTGTATCAACAGCAGTTTGAAACTAATCGATCGATATTTAATGCATGCAAACTCTTATGGAAAAGTCTGTCCGAGCGTATGATTCATCAAATATTCTATTAAATCTCAGATCAACAAGCAACAAGATACATTTTATATAAACTACTCCCGACTATAATTATTCATCTTTCAAAATGTTGCCAGTGACGTAACCATACAAATAATTTGTATTAATAAAGCATAAAACATCCTCAATAAGGTTGACTATTAGCAAACAAACGGAATGTTCCCAAACATTGCCCGACCGGAAACCTCGTTCGGTCGTTTTATGCCAGATGAGAAAGTCTCAGAGAATTTCGGTCGATGCAATTGACTCCGAAAATGGTAAAGGTGTCGTTCGCGAAAAGAAAAAACATGTTTATTGTTGTCTCGCTGATGAATGTGTCGTAATTTTATCTAGGCATAATATGCTCGGATGGTTTCTAATTGACGTTTAACCATTTGATTTATGCCCGTGAGAAAGCCGATACTATGTTATTTTTAGCGGCTGATCTTTGAGATGTTTAATGATATTTATCGTTTTTTTCGACACTTAGTTATCTCACAGTGTTAAAATTAGTACAGTTATATGTACAAAGTTAAGTGTTATGACGTGTTTTTGTCTATATTTGGAACCCTTTTCTCGATTCGCTGTTTTTCTCAGCATAAATCTTACATGATTTCACCGCTAGTATCTTTTTGTGTACGCTGAATTTATACATATATGCTCATTTATTGCTAATAAAATTGAACATATCATAAAGCTTCATACAACACAACATACGAATGCATTTAATATCGATAACAGATTTATTATCGATGTTGAACTTATTGTTTATACTTTAGTTATTATTGAATGGTTTCATGAAAAAATGATTTTAAATCCCCCATTCAACTTCATTTCAAGGGTTTTAATACAAAAAAGTTATAAAAGTTAACTATACATATTAAAAATAAGCAATTTTGTTACAAATAAACAAATATTGGCAATGAAGGCCTTGAGAGTTTAGAGATTCTTCGAATATTAATATTTTTCTTATTAATTTATTGCTTAACTGCAATTGTATGATAGAATATTTTATAAACAAATCGTATTATTCCCAGGACCATTAATATATAGTAATAACATTGACTAACTTATTTTTTTCGGCTTATATTTATGTCAGCGTCCGTGGCGCAGTTGCTAGCGTCGCTGGCTACGGTCACGGACGTCTCGGGTTCAATTCCCGGTGCGGATGGTTTTCATATATTGATCTGTCAATCGATTTATGGATTTCTGTTCGTAGTCTGAGTCCCCCTCCCACCCATCCTATCTTCACGGGGAGTAGCGAGAGCGATTAGCTAACCACTAGCCCTGTCATAGCCCTATCCTTCTATCCCTACTTTCTTCGAAAAAAAAGAGAGGTTGAGCAACTGAGTAACAAGCAGTTGTCGTAGGAAAGTTCTGTTAAGATACCTCCATTAGGAGACCATATGCTTCACATTGGGAGCGGACATGAAAAAAAAAATTTTTTTTTTTAATATTTTAATATTTTGTCGCTGTTCTGGAAGAAAACACTAAATCGAAAAAATGACATATTGAGTTAGTCATACCAAAATATTCCTTATTTCGAACTCTATCGTGTGGAAGAACACACTTATTTTTATAAATTATTTTTTTTCTTAAAAACAGTTTTGTACAAATAAACTAAATGAAAAAGATATTGCATTTGAAACATTTGAAAAATGTCCAAGTAAGTGTCTTCTTCCAGAACAACCAAGATTTATTCAACAATTCATTTCTAAAAGAAGTATTTTCATGCCTTGACTTTAATTAGCGAGTGAACTTTTTGAATTGATACAAATCATATCTCTATTATCATTACATAAACAAATATTAAATACATCTTACAAAATAGAACTATCATGTTGTTAGTATTAAATTATTGTTGGGTATTCAATTGTGTCTGTCAAAAACGCTTACTTAAGAAGGGAGCTGATACTGTATTTTAAATAAAGATTTTGGAATATAAACTTTATAGTTTTTTTGATATAATATATTAAAAAATTTCTTTCTACGGAAAAAAATGTGACCCTTATTGAATCTTTCATATTCATTCTCCTGATCTTTTTGTGAACGAACTACTAAATTATTACCGGTATTAATATATTAGAAAATTATGTCAATATTCATTAAATACGCCTTCTGTGAACGATGTGTAGCAGAATATGTGTGTGCTCTGCGATGAAAAATCACTTACGCTTACACATATACTCTCCCTCTGCGCATACGCTGAAGGTTAGTGTAAGTGCTTACGTTGCGTTACAGATAAAAATATAAATCATGACTAATACTATATTTTAATACTTAAACTTTCATTGCACGTTTCATAATTGCAGTGGATATATTGAAACACGTAAAAGATTGCAACAATTCAAAAAACATTTTCTTGATTTTAACCTATATGTATTATATAAGTTTTATAATACAATTTAAATGCAACCTGTGGCATAACAATATGGTGCAACATTGTACGTAGGTGGTCCTCTCCGCGGTGCTTTACTACTGTCCATTGTTGTCAAAAACATAATAATATTACACACGTGAAATATTATATTCTATCCATCGCATTGTTGATTTTATAGACC
The DNA here is from genome assembly GCA_022494535.1 of Himalopsyche phryganea. Lineage (NCBI taxonomy): Eukaryota > Metazoa > Arthropoda > Insecta > Trichoptera > Rhyacophilidae > Himalopsyche > Himalopsyche phryganea. Next base: position 2,561,225 of record JAGVSL010000032.1, read on the forward strand.
ACAAAGAAAACTTTATCCTCTCGCCTTAGCACACCTTAATAATGAGATCCTTTTCATACGAAGATCTGGTTTCTTTCGAATAAATTATTCGATTCATTTAAGCTTTATGTGGCTATAATTCAAATTATACACAAGTTTTGTGGAAGAGCTATTCAGTTTGACTTATATATTACTATCGGCGTAAATATATTCCGATGTGATCATTATAAAATGAATCACTGTATATTATAAACTACTTTTCAAAAATTGAGCTACTATCTTAGAGAAGATACATTCACCTTATAAAGCGCTACGATTATTATCGTTGAAGTAAATCATAAACGTTAACACTATTCTAAGAAAATTTTGTTTTACAATGTGTATGATTCATTGTTTTTCAAAATTCGATCTAAAAGATCAATGCTGTTGGGATTGCTAGCATAGTATCGTTCCATTGCCTATTATTAGATACTAAAAGCGGGACAGAACGTCCTGTCGTCCTTCTTAATCTCTCTCAAAAAGAGAGAGATTAAATGGCTGAATAAAAAAAATTGGAATTGTATTATTATATAAATTTAATTTAAGAACAGAGCGACCATCAACCCGTGAGGAAGCACGTGTGGTCAACGGCTAGTGAAACAATATTGTAGCCCGTCCATGTGTAAGGTAGTGCTCCTTTTGTCCGTGTCTATGCTTTTTTTCCAGTATTGCTGTCTTGCCTGGGTTGCTATCTGTCTTGATTTGACATTACTTTCGTAGAAACTCCTCTGTTGAGGTGCTCAAATAGGATATGAACTTTTCATTGTAAGCGGATATGGTTTTTAAAATTCGTTAGAGCGATAGATCGGCGCTCTGATGCTATTTTTTAAAAAGAAGACTAAGTGCGTAGGTTAGGAAAGTATGAAAATATAACAAACTACACATCTTTGTATGTAAACAATGAGATATGTACATAAAGAAAGATTTGTGGTTTCGAACCTTTGATCGTGGAGCGTAAATAAGACGATACCTCTCAGAAATAGTCGAATAAACAATATAATGAATTTATTCATATTATGGCAAAATTCCCTTACACCCATCCCATCCTAAAAACGGAGCATAGCGAGAACGCTATTCCTATCCTAGCATTATTTTTTTATCCCTACTCTCTTCAAAAAAGAGAGCATGAGCAACTGAGTACCATGCAGTTCTTGTAGAAAACATTTGTTGAGATACCTCCACAGTGGGAGCGACGGGGCTAAAAAGAATAGTAAGTTAATCCAATCAAACACAATGTCGTCGATAGTGATGATAGTGAAATCTAGTTTTGATTTCTCAATAAATTTTATTCCCAATATAAATATTAAAATCAATGTTTAATCCAAAATTCCTTTAATAACACTCATTTTAAATGAAATTTTGTAAGTAAAACAACAGGCCGAATTGCTATTATTACGATATTTCATGTGTACTCTTTAGTAATGCATAATATCGTATTACCATCCAATTATTATCGAATAAAATACTGTAATGCAGACGAAATTTCCATAAATAAGAGATTACACATCGATGACTTGCACCAGGGGCGGACTGTTCTATTTTACAGCGGCCACCCATTGGATCGTGAGTGTTTTTTCTTAGCATAATATAATATTTGAGCGATTTTACAGGACGAGAATATTACAATTGTTTTGTTTACATTTTAATTTGATTATGACCAAAAAAATATGAATTATTACGCAAATTAAGTTTTTATTGTTTATTCTGAAAAATATATTATTTTAAAGAACAAAAGTAGACACTGGTAAATAGCAACAAATTCTAATCTTAAGCAGAATATTTAAAAAAAAATTCCTTTTCTATTATTTATATCTGGAAATATACACCATTCTCTGAGGGTGCATTTTTTTTGTAGAAGATATTTGGAGTAAAAAACAGTTGCATAAGATGTCTTTTTAAATCGGATTGCGATCGATTTTCCAGCGATAATCCTACTTTCAATCATCTTCGACGCCATTCGTTAACATTACGTCTTTCAACAAGCATGAGGTTTTTATGCGATTGCTATAATAAATATTATGTTTTGTCTAAGGTCATGATAAAATGTGAAAAAGTCTGGTTTACCATAGAGTTTGCAAAGCTCATAGCTAGGCCAAAGACTCTAGACTTTAGATCGAATTTATATCGTTCGTAGGATTTTTATTATGCGATCATTTGGAGCACCAACCTTTTGAAGATTTTTAGAGAAGAAATTTAGTTAATCAGATTATTACTTGCAAATTAAATGATTTTATCTTAGAGAATTGCATTATATTAACTGCCGAGCCTGTCCAAAACATATATAAAATATAATATCCTCAATAGAAGCTTCACAACGTGGCAGATTCATTTGCTGGATAGGTGAAATAACAAATGTAAACTTCTCGTCGGCGTCCGTGGCGCAGTTAGTAGCGTTGCTGGCTACGTTTACGAATGCCTCGGGTTCGATTCCCGGTGCGAACGGTTTTCATAGATTGACCTTTCAATCGATTTATGAATTTCTGTTCGCAGTCTGAGTCCTCCCTGCCACCCATCCCATTCTCACGGGGAATCGCGAGAGCGATTAGCTAACCACTAGTCCTGTCGTAGCCCTATCCTTCTATCCCTACTCTCTTCGAAAAAAAAGAAAGGTTGAGCAACTGAGTAACAAGCAGTTCCCGTAGAAAAATTCTGTTAAGATACCTCCATTAGGAGACCATATGCTCCACATTGGGAGCGGACATGGAAAAAAAAACTTTTTCAATCGGATAATAAATTTGACTTAGTTCATGGGTATTTGTGATGGAATATATTTTGACAACTATTTGTTTGGTCAGTAAATAATTCCTTAATTGGTCAGTCACTAATTTTATTAATGGTCAGTAATAAATAATAAATTGTCAGTTAAAAATTATGTTTGGGTAGTTAATAATTTTCAAATTTACGGTTTGATCAAAAAACTGACCGCTTAGTATAAACCTATTTTATATAAATTATTGACCGTTTATTTTATAGACTGATCACGTGTATACTGACCATTTACTATTTCTTAATGATCAAAAATTGAAATAGCTACTGACCCAATAAATGCAGGCCTTACATTTTCTCCACGAGTTGATCTCAAGTAACATCGTGTGATTCTCATCTGATCGTGTGTGACTGCAATTCAAAAATTATTTTTAATCGGTATTTAAAATTTTAAAAATTTAATTGAACAATATGTGGGGATTTGCTTCAACGTATCCATATACTTTTGTAAACTGAAGTAGACAATGTATCGCACATAATATTATTATCTGTTTATTCTGATTTCATAAATATATTCATGTGAAAATCGTGACCACACAAGCAATCATCCATATCGTAATGTCTCTATTGCCGGGAGCTTTTCGGAAGCACGGCGCACTAACTTTTCCTCGATAGACTTATTTAGTCGTTATTAGTATATTATCGACGGTTATTGTATTGTAAATACAATTTGTTGGAAAACAATAATATCGCTCCAAGCTTTTAAGAATAACGCTTTGTGGTATTCAAGTTATTATAAAATATCTATGATTGTGGTGTTATTTTGTGTGACGTTTCATATCTTAAAAATATATAGTATGGACCTTTTAATGGAGCATCGAAAAGAAACACTTTTTGTGAAGACTCATTGGTAGTTAGGCGGTCAATTTTTTTCTTAGGAAAGGCGAATTTCTCTCTCTACGTTACATTTGAGGATCGGAAAGGGGATGGGTGTGGGCTGTGGAGGATTGAAAGCATCACAAAAATTCATATATCGATTAAAAAAACATTTTTTTTTTAAATAAAACACAATTTGTTTGTACTACTTCCACATATTTATAATGATCAGGACCGGTTTCGCTCATCACGAGCATTATCAACTGATCAGTTCATCAGTTGATAATGCTCGTGATGAGCGAAACCGGTCCTGATCATTATAAATATGTGGAAGTAGAACAAACAAATTGTGTTTTATTTTTTAAAATTTAATGTCTTTCCACCGAGAATTGACAGTTAACACCTTAAAAGTAAAAAAACATTTAATGAAAATTTTCGTTTGGGGATTCGAACCAAATAATATGATGACAACCCAATAGTATTGAATTTTAATCTATGATACCAGCTAAATGATGGCGAGTGATACCAAATAATGTGAAGTATAAATTCAATACCAACCTTTTTTAATACATTTGATGGTTCTTAGTTCTTCGTTACACTTTCAAAAAGTTATCTCAGTTGTTGAGACATTTACAGTTTTTTGTGCTTGAAAAATCATTTAGTGACTATTTGCAGCTCACTACTTTATTCCGAAGGACTATAAGTTGGTTGGCTCCACCTCCACCCGTTATGTGTATGATGCCACTGTTTCACGGCCGCCTTCCATAACGCAATAACGATCAACAAAAGAAACGAATTTACTCCTCATATTATTAGCCCGATGCAGAGCTGCACGGCACTGACCTTTAAACCACGGACTATTGTGCTTAAGAAAAGAAAAGATAGAAAGAAGAGAAAAAAAGAAAATGTGATTTGCTCAGTCACTTAGTTAAAGTGATATTAAGTGTTCTGTGTATCCGTATACTGAGAATCCGCCGTAGCACTAGATTTTAATCTACTCCGTGTTGAATCTAAAGAGGAATCGAGAATATCCCGCTCCCCATATGATGTTGCAAATTTATCGAATGCCTCAAAGTTGGCCTTGGTCGAGATCAAGTCAGCGTGGTATATTGGGCCCGTATGATGATGGACCACAGCAAACAACTCGGCTCGTTCGACATTCATCTTGGGGTAGTCCCACAGAACGTGATTAGCGTCCTGATGGTTGTGTCCACAAGTGCAATCCGGCCTTTCAACCAACTTGCCCAGCCCAAATAGTTTACCGTTGAACTTGACATGGTCCGAAGGACTATGACGTATCTACCAATGATTGTATGGCAAAATAAAATTGGAATCACATCCGTGATATGTTTTATGTCCTCTAGCACTTGGGCCAGGAAAAAGAAGAGTTAAAAAGTTGCTCCAGGTCTGTGATAAATCCTCTAAGGTGATTGCAATATTCAACAAGAGCACAGTAATCATTATTATAATAATAGAGTATTAAATGTACTATGTTTGCAAATCGATACTTAGTGAAAACAAATCAACAATAGAAAAAGACACCGACAGAGATCAATGATTATGAACTGAATTCGATTGCCAGTTAACTAAAAAGCATACTTCAGAAAACTAGTATTGATGTAATATAAAAGCTTGTGCTTGTGAAAATTATTTGCATTCTTGGATAAAAATATCTTTTAGATTAAAATATTTGAAAATTTGAAGCTTTCAACAGCTCTCCTGCACAATTATCCAAACGTGATTTAACCTAAACAGTTTTTCATTTCGCTGACGAAGTTATGCGAGGTTAACGACACATCAAAAACATTATAAGTGTTTATTGTATACTGCGTATTAAGCAAATGTCAAGGAAAATAGCCCTTGTTAATAGACGTAAACACACACTGAAAAACGCTTGTATAATAAATAACTTTAAGGATTCCACGGTCATAATTATTTGTATGATTTCTAACGGTTTTCAACACTTCGTGCGATTATCATCAACCATGACACGTATTACCAAATCATACAAATAAGACCATACAGAACCTGAATTATATCTGACCATAAAGTCAAAGACTAAAGACAAACGCACTGATTAAATTATATTGTGATGGAAGTGAATTTATTGTTAATTTGTTTGAGTCCCGAATATAAGGCAACCCCCCTATTTTTGTGTCGCTTTTTTAAAAATAAAAACCTCACATTATAGTCAGGATAATACAGTAAGTCACACATAAATATCATAGAAGACAGAGAATACACATTAGAGATTTAAGTGACAACAATATATAGAGTGCTGTTAATTTATAGTCACCAAGTATTTGTCCACTTTGAAGACAATTAAGGCAACTAGTGACATAGTTACCGCTGGCATCAATCATACGACAATAGCATACAACATCTATCAACTACATCCATATATTGCTCGGTGTCACTTCAATTTTACGTGATTTTATGCATTGTGAAAATATCAACGGACAATTTCTCCATAATAGCCTACACGATCCGCAGTACATTTGCGCCTTAAGCTTTCAATTTACGCACAAGGCTAAATAAGGCATCACTGGAAACACTTTCGTTGTAATATTAGATCTCCATAAGGGGACATATAACGACCGGTTGACTGGATCATAATTTATTAACCTATTAATGCTTTTATACGTACAAAAATTGTGAGCTCACAATGTACAATATTATGTTATTATGGACCGTAATTGATATGCGCTCGTGAACGAGCGGCGGCAGTATTTTCTAATGGATTCTAGTTATACAAAAACAAGACAATGTTTTAAAAACCAGTAGTCAATGAACGTATTTTAATTATGATAAAATATTGAAACAAGTTTACAATAATTTCTTCAAAACTTTTACTCCTCGATGCTTCGTTAGAAATAAATATCAGAGAAGAAAATTTTGGAAAGATTAAAAAAAAACTTTATTGCTCGTAATATTTTTCAATTAATTATAGAAAAGTAAAAATATATATAATTTTAGTCATGGAGCAGACTGCTCAACGCTGTTGGCTTGTCTGCCTATTCGTTTTATTTGTTCACTAGTCTACTAGTTACGAATTTTTGTTGAATTTTGTTTGTTTTTGTTTTTCCCCTTCCACCCATGCGATCCTAAAGACGGGGTGTATCAAGATTACCCAATCTTTCTACCATTATCTTTTCCGAAAAAAGAGATTGAGTGACTGAATAACAAACAGTTCTATTGAGATGCTTGACCATGGTTTAATTTTTTAATGTAAATTGATTATTAATACTCTTGAATATTCTAATTTTTAAGCAAGACTTTTGCGTATGCGTATTCTTTAATTTTTATATTATTACAATTTAAGCAGTATAAAAACTAGTCATCATTTTCAATCTTCCGTCGTACACTTTTAAGTATACGTTTTGTCAAGTGCAAAGGTAGTATTTAGGCAATTTTTTTAATTTGATTTATTGTACGCTTTTGTATATTTCGTTATCAAAAAAATCATTATTTTACATGATCTACCAGTTTGAACATTCGTTGACATTAAAATATGAAAATTGTTGATGATGACAATAGTTCCATCATATTTCTAAACTAATACCATACACATCTGTCATAAAGACACATTCATAATTCTACATTATATCAGCATGATCAGTGAGAAGTACATTTATTTGCAACTTGACCTCATAGAAAACGTCGTGAGGTATTATTTACTTCTCTAATGCAGTGCTCTGCAACCTTTTCTCACCCATGGGACGCCTAAACTCTTTCGCAACACACCACAAGCCAAAATATGTAAATTTCGTAAACAAAATTACAAATTTCTCAATTTGTTTTTATTTGGTGAATTTGAAATAGTATAGTAGTGATTGATATTTAATAAACAATGTGTATTGTTTTGTTACATTTGTTAATTAATAATTCCACTAGGAAATTTTTCGCCATTGTTGCTTCCCAATATATGCAGTAATGTATAATTTATACGATAGTATTGTTTTGTTTTACACACGAGACAAACCAAATTTTATTCCCCATCATTGCAGTTGCACTATCTGTGAAAACACTAATACAATTATTCCATTAATATCAAAATACTACAATATTTGTTTCATAGAGATTAATTTTAACGGAGATCTTAGCAACCAAATGGCTTCAATTTTTTTTTGGTGCAAAAATACTCAATTGTTTTCTAATTTTGGACATACTGCGCCGCGGCACACCTAGGATTGTCTCGTGGCGCACCTGTGTGCCGCTGCACATGGTTGCTGAGCACTGCTCTAATGTATGGGCGCTTAATCTTTGGGTACCCGCTTCTCTGTAATGGTATATTAGTCATCGTTCTCTATCGTCAGTTAGTGAGATGAATCTGATACACCTCCTTCAGTTTTATGTAGTCCTGATACATACGTATAAGGTAATGAATTAATTAATACACTGAAGTTGTTTTAATGAACGATTATCAATCATCATGCAAACGATATGACTCGTTTTTAATACGTTATCATTAGAAAACGATAAAAATTATTAATAAACACTGTACGTGTTTCATTTGGCAGAAAGTTTTTTAAACCATGTCCTCTCCCAATGTGGAGCATACGGTCTGCTAATGGAGGTATTTCAACGGAAATTTTCTACGATAACTGCTTTTTACTCAGTTGCTCCACCTCCATTTTTTGAAGAGAGTAGGCATACATGCCTAGGAACAGAAATCCATAAATCGATTAATAAAGAAATTTATGAGACTGTCCATACCGGTAATTGAGCCCGAGACGTCCATAACCGTGGCCAACGACGTCGACCACTGTACCACGGATCCGGTTCTAGACACCGATGTTTAAAAAACATATCTACAAATGTCTTGTAGTCGACGGCGTCTGACGATTCGTCCAAGAAAATTATCAAAATGATTATTTATTTTTATTGATAATGACTACTTCCAATGTGGAGCATCTCAACAGAGGTTTTGCGAGAACTGGTTGTAACCCAGTTGCTCGCTCTTTGGAAAAAAACAAAGAAACGTGGAGTTAGGAAAGAACTACTACCTAATGTATAGTTTTGTTTTCGCACACCCCGAATATATTCTATTGCGATATAAGTATCAGAATTACTGTGGACTAAAAATGAAGCAATTTTTTACTGATATGTGGTATCAGAGAAATGGTTCCTTAAACCCAAAGCAATTTAATTTCCATTCACAAATACGTATTCGGTGTCTCTATAATAATGTTTGGTTTTTATTTCAGGTACAATCAATTTCTAGAATAATATTCGATTGATGAAATTCTATTGCTTCCATGTTTATTTTTATTTAAAGTGGTTTCATTCATTTTTTGACCACTCCTTTATTTAAACAAAATTAGGTAAACATAATTATATAAACACAAAAATGGTGTTATTTTTCCATCGTATCTTATTCCAAAGTAAAAGCTTTATAATTTATTCGATAATGTAATTATTTGCAGTATGTGTTGTATAATAATTTAGAGAGTTTTTCTTGAATTAAATTTCATTGTACAGTGAAAATATTAAAATTTTTGCTTAAAGCTCAAAAAATAATTGTTTTTAACCGAAATCGGTTGAGCGAAATACAAGTTATAACAGTTTTATACATACCTTTAATAATCGTTATCAAATTTGCATGTATTTTACGAAAGTTATTGTTGATTTTTTAAGAATTTATAATATTGCAAAGGTAAATAAAAAGTGCTTAAATTTTAATAATTGACCGAGTGATTTCTGCAATTTATTCAGACAGCTGACCTCTGTTTGAACTTGCTTTAATATAATTGTATAATTTTTGATGCAATACAAATAATAGGTTTTATCGTATACAAAAATTCATATACGCTTCCAGGAGTTATTGAAATTTAACTATAGTGATCTTAGAAATACAGTCTTAGATATGTTTTGTTTACTTATTTTTTTTCGTTTGGTTAATCGTCGTATTTGTAATATTTAAATTATTGCTTGAACTAACGATTTTTTCATTAAAACTATTGTGATGCATTATTTCATTAAGAAACTGCTTGTTACTCAGTTGCCCAGCCTCTCTAGGACAGGACTAGTGCTTAGCTAATCGCTCTCTCTACTACGCCCCGTGAGGATGGGATAGGTGGGAGAAAGGACTCAGACTACGAACAGAAATCCATAAATCGATTGAAAGGTCAATCTATGAAAACCGTCCGCACCGGGAATTGAACCCGAGGCATCCGTAATGGTAGCGGACCACGGACGGTGACATAAATAAATACTTCACTGTCGAAAGTTTCTTATAAAGGTAAGCAAGGTTAAAATATTGTCAAATATTCTTTGAGGCTTAATATATTTACATACAAAAAAACATTACATTTCTTTGACACCATTGTATGCCCGTAATCTTGGAGCTATTATATTTATCGATTGTCGATTCTGAAATAGTAAAACATAATAAACTTGATGACTATTTTATAACTTATGATATGTTTTCACCTATATATATATATATATATATAAAGTGTTCGAGAGGTCATGTTTTATGATGTGTTTACCGAAACATATTTTCATCGATTTCTTACACTTTTAAATATTAGAATAATATTAAAGTCAGAATTTTAAACTGAATGAATCGATATAATATATATTTATACCGCTTACATTTCAATAGATCTATATAAATGAAATATATTTAAACTAATAGTAATAAATACAAGTAATAATACTTATAGATAGCAGAAAGTCACTATTATGTTGTTCAGAATGACGTTCATACAAATACTTTCCTTATGTTGCGACCAATCCATTCTCGTTAAGACTGGAGGAGATTTATTGCGAATGTACGATAAATATTCCTAGGGGTACGATACATCTTAATATTATGTTAATGTCTTGTTAATAATGCATTATTATTGACTCTGTGAAGGCGTACATACGAGTGTAAAATTTTAATAAGTTAAACAGATACAAAATTTTGTAATAAGCTAGAAAAAATGTAAGAACTAGGTTACACAAGAATTCAATATTATGGTTGATAGATATTTCGGCATTACGCCATAGTTAAAGTTATACCTTTTATAGTTCTGTCGATAGAGTACTATAGAAATATATGTCAATTAAAATTCTTAAAAATACTTGTGAATCTTAATTGTTTGCTATATTTACTGTATACTTTATAAATAAGTTCCATTATGTAAATATCAATTCAAATATTAAATTAATGTGACCATTAGGTAATTCGGAAATGAATATTGTTTTTAATGATGCGATCAAGGCTCTTTTAAATGTTTATTACGATTGGAACAATCTAAAATAGTCAACCCTGTAGCTAAGTAGTCAATGTTCTTGGGTTTTTACTCTACTAGGCTACGGTGTGACGGTTTCTAAGTATGTACATATATGATGCAAAAACATGGATTTCTGTAATGATTTAATATCTCGATACCAATCGTCTATCCGACTTTGTAAAACAACAGTCGAAATAATAGTCCTTTCCTACACCTATTTCTATCCACACCCTCTCTAACAATAAACGACTAAATTACAATCAGATGTATTAAGACAACTTTTATTGCGATCCTACAATAGGATTACACATTAAGGAATATAATTCCAATTGTTTTATGCTTGACGCAATACAATTGTAGGTATAGAATGACGTTAATGATGATGGCGATTATGCAGTTTAGGAGAGATATTTCCAGTTCGACGTGTGACGACAGGATGGTGGTCCCTTTCTTTTTTCTTCGCTCGTGTCCTCGTTGCCATCTGTATTCCATTTTAGTTGTCATATTTTTGTTTTCAAATATCGCATTTTTTTAATCTCAAGTTTGCAGATTTTTTTTTATAATCACATATTTATTTATAAATATTTGTATTTAGGAATATCACGTTTCGTAAGTCTGCAGTGTCATGTTGATGACTAGACATAAGTGTCATTTTATCGAACGTTTTTCTTTTATAATTATTATAAATTTGATTATAATAATAATGTTTGATAAATGAATATTATTTTTCAATTTTGCCTCGTCTCTATTGCTAATTCGACATAATATTCTGATACAAAACAAAACTCTTTCTCAAGTATTACGTTTCGTAAATCTGCAGCGTCATATATCGATATATTTTATTATACTCCACATCAGGAAAAACGTGGAAAAATTAATTACAATAAATCCATACAACAAAATACTGTATCAAGCGGTTAAAATTTGATATTATAATAAATATAGAATTATTCTCGTGTGATTATTAAAAGTCAATTTCAAAACAATAATTGTAATTACATTGAATAAAGCATTCAATTTAAAGAAAATGTGCTTTATGCAATACAAAATTTGCATATTATGCAAACGATCTCCGAATGCGGTTAAAAATAAACTTCGCATTATAAAAGGACATTAATCCATAATCGTGCGGCACATCTTGAAAAGATTAAGTACAGTTCAAAATTAATTCCTTATTTATACGTTTCATGGTATAACGATGACACCGGGTGTGGCGACCACAATAAAAACATTATATCCTTAATAAGGACTTAATAAATACGTTTGACGTTGAATAAACAATCCTTTCTTACCGCAGGTGGCAGACCTTAGGACTTGAGAGTGACTTTTGAAAACGTTTAAATACAAGAAAATTATGATATATAATTATTGATACGTTGTCAGAGTTACGCAATCGTCATGTTTATGAAAATTCAATCACAAAAAAATTGTTGATAAAATTTTCGCGATTGTAATTATTGTAACACCTTTAAAGGACAGGTTTCTTATTAAGCTACAGAACCGTTTCAGGATTCTCAAAATGGTACCCGTCTTCCCAGTTTATTCCATATCATATCAGCATTAAGTGTTTTCAAATGATTACCAGAAGTGTCTTAGAAGTGATTAACGCTGTCATGGTTTCTTTGTATAAACCGATGTTGATATTACTATAAATTTTGTCGAATATGTAATATAAACTGCGTTATGTTTTTTTGATCACAAATAAATAATAATAAAAGAACAAATCAGACTGTTTTGTATCATTTGGTATTTTACTACAATTATTAGCAATATAAACAATCTAATGTCTGAATTCAAAATGTTGTCTACCCCATTTCTTACCGCTTTTCATTTACACACCACACATTGATATAATTTTTGCTGAATATTCATAAGGAGTTATTGATTCCTCTCAGTGTACACACACATAAATATATTGGTGCAAAAATTTATTTATTTTTATAAATTATACAAACAGCATTTTAAATTATTCAATACCGTTGAATGTGTCAACAAGCTTTCAATATAAAATGTTTTTTTTATATTTAGTCTAGTAATATTTAAAATTGATTATTATAATATTCGTTAAATTTAGATTTAAATAAAAAAAAATCAAAATGCTTGCTTTGTAACAAAGTGGTGAGTATTTCTGTGCTTTCATCTTAGTTAGTTGAGCGACCGAAAGCTTAACTCCCAAAATGGATGTAATCGTACGTCAATTGTTCAACTGATTTGTATGAAGAAGAAAGAATGTCTTTGATTCATTTCCACCTAATTTTTGTACGATTTTTAAAAAGGAACCTTTGGAGAAAATACGATAGCTCTATCTTATGTCATTTTTTTACCATGTCTGCTTCAAATATTGTCCATATTGACATCTAATAGAGTACTTCAAAAGAAGTTGATTCTATGAAAACTAAAAACTTTTCGAAAAAGGTAAAGAGACTTGAAAAGTTGTAGTTGTAGAAAAGAAGACTCTCATCTAAAAATATATTGAAGAGTCAATGTGTGAAGGTGTCGTTTTGGTGATTAATAGTCTGGAAGCTAAGCAACTGACGTAAAATCAGCTATCATTGAACCATCGTCTTTTGAATTGATCCCTTAAGGATCATATATGCTCTTTTTAAATGTTAGTCGTTCAAATAATACTACGTGCTTTGTGAGGATACTCTCTTTCAGAATCTGCCTAAAATAATCCCAAGAGAATCGCAAAATTATTTTATACTTATTTCATGCTTTATAATCGTTGCATTATAATGAATTATTGAAATATTTTACAAATGCGTTTACATTCGTTTATTAAAATGAAAACGCCCTTCTGATTATTTACCGTTATTGATCTGTGGTGGTTGTGAAATCGATGGCACAACGTTTCTGGTAACTATTGTTTCAATCATTAATGGTATGCTGCCTAAAATTATTTAAACTAAAATATCCAATAATTTCGTTTGATAATCATATAACTTTTTCTGTGGATTGATAATATAGATGTTGTTTGACAGATGCGGTGGAAAAATACCCAAAAGTTTGTTATATTATTGAAATTGTGAATTACGAATTAAAAATGAGAGATAAACTCGACGATGATTGTTTCTTCAGTATGTTAACGACATAGTAGTTACTATTACAATCAAACGAGTTGAAAATCAACGACTCAACGTATCTTTTTGGAGAAGTTAGTGAAAGAAAGATGGGTAACGAATGAAGTAATTTTGTGTAAAAAATGCTTTCTTCTTTATGTATAACATACATCTTTTGGTTAAATCAGTTTTATATAACATTCCTCATTTTCACCAATTACCTCTTTTTTAATGCCATTTTCATGATTGGTAAAAGTGAAGTGGGACAACAAAACAGATATGTATGTCTTTGAATACACATAAATTAGTTAAATAACCAACAGATTTATGTAATACGGTAGATGGCCTTTCCAAAAACTCACCAAAAGTCTCAGAATCCGACGGTTTCATATAGTTTTTTGAGTTTAAAGTACGTATATAATTTCAAAAGCGGACACTTAACACGTTAAATGTACTCACAGAGCAATGACCGTGATTGAAAAACTGAACATTATAGTAGATGGCTTATGTCCCAATTTGATACCAATGTACTCAATGACCGTATTACTGAGTAGGACATAAGTCATAGACTGTTACCAGTCAGCTACGGGACCGAAAATTAGATGGTCCCTGTGTAGGAGTGGATCGATTTTGTTGCTGTGGGATTGATTCTTCGAATATACGTTTTGATGAAATTGGTATTATAGTACATTATAAACGTATATCACTTTGAAAAATAACGATGATAGAAACGTTCAACGAGAGATAATGTGTTTTATTTATCGTTATGGTTAATACATGAATATTCTTATTAAAAAACTGAAATTTGGCTGTCGATGGACAAGCCCGGAATTGACGATACGTTTTGATATATTTTAATATGAAGCAAAACAGAAATTCAATACAGTTTAAATATTGGTTACCGTATAATGACTTAAAGCTTATTTAAGAAAGCTTTCTGCAGGCTTCATTTATTTCCGCTAATGGGTTTTTTATGGACGAACAGTAACGGCTATATATAAATTGAATCGTGAATGAGCTTCAAGCAAACGTAATACTTATTAAATGAAACGGTTACATTTCTCGGCCAATAATCATTGATTTTTATAAAGGTACATAAATTTAAATGATCATGTAGATTGGAGTTGAACGAGAAACTTAAATCCACGTTTTGTGTGGTCCGCGAAGGAAACCAACAATCAACTGCACACTGCACCCTTATACCACTACA
Organism: Himalopsyche phryganea; assembly: GCA_022494535.1. Lineage (NCBI taxonomy): Eukaryota > Metazoa > Arthropoda > Insecta > Trichoptera > Rhyacophilidae > Himalopsyche > Himalopsyche phryganea. The sequence goes on from JAGVSL010000032.1 coordinate 2,576,317, forward strand.
CAAATTGTTTACATAACAATGCGCTTAACTTTATTTGATTATTTTTTTCCTTCTCATTGTAATTATTTAATATGCAATTCTATTTTGGGATTTTTCAATGCGTTCGTGGTGATTAAGAGAACATATCACTATCAATAACTAAGTTGTGGCATGTACATAATAAGCTAGATTATCGGCTGAATAAATGGTAGGGCTTTGGGCCTACTTAGGGTCCGAGTACTGGAACAAAAACTTACAAATGTTGATTATACACCGTAGACTAAATTTTTAAAATTTATTTATACTGAAATTCTACATTGGAATTCCATATATTATGTTTCATGTTGCGAATAGAAATCGAAACCACGACTGCTCGAATTTAGAATTATATGTATACTATAATATCATGGTCAAGTGGATAACATCGCTGGCGTAAGTAACGTTGCTTACGGGTCCAACTTCCGTTGAGATACCTCCATTATGAAACCATATGTTCCACACTGGAAGTGTAAATGGTTTAAAAAATACATAATAAGGTATGGCAACGACATAACTAGTGGTTAGTTCATCGCTCTTGCGACGGTTCGTTTTTAGGACTGGATTACTAGGAGGAATTTTTGACACCATAGATATTAATGTCTTTAAAGAAAAATCCATAAATCACTTGAAAAATCAATGTATTAATCTTTCCGTACTGTGGTTTGATCTCGTAAAAACCTCAAATGAAACCAACGACATTGACGACTCAACTAAAAGTACGACATAAAGAATTCATAATAAATAATATGTAGAACAAAAGATGTTTTTCATACTAAAATACAAATGAAAATAATATTCAAATTAGCTCTATTTTCTGTGGTCCGTCCTATTACGGGCCTAATAGGCCACGCTGATTTGATCTCAACCATGGTCAACTTTGAGGCATTCGATAAATTTGCAACAACATATGGGGAGCGGGATATTCTCGATTCCTTCTTTTTTTACCTCTATCTTTTCATTTCTTAAGCACAATAGTGCGTTGTTAAAATATCGGTACCATGAAGCTCTGCATCGGGCCAAGAGTATGAGGAGTAAATTCGTTTCTGCTCTTGATCGTTATTGCGTTACAGAAGGTGGCCGTGAAACAGCGGCATTATTTACACTCCCCTGAATAGTATTCGATTGTGAAGTTGCGAGTCTTAAATTCTAGGCTGACTTGATAATTCCATTATTTAATATGGTATGTTATATTCTTTCACCATTTTGAATTTGAATCATCGTCATATCGGTTCACTGTAAAAATAAATTTCAATACTTCATCAAAGCACTTATATGTGCATTTTTAATGGATAACTTTTATGAGAGAATCGCCACATAAATAAGAATGTAAGCTTTGGTTGCCACGCCATCACAATTCATGTACCGAAGAGATAAGTCAGTTCTCGTGGTTAATTTAATATTCCATCTCGCAGAATAATAATAATAATATGGGCCTTTTCAATTAGCCGGCCGGCAGATATTTTTCGGCTGTCATTTGCAATTAAAATGAATATTTCAAAATTGACATAAACATTTTTCTGACAGTGTAGCTCATTCAAACTCAGTCACATCTCATGGGCGATCCTTACGAGCCGCATTGCTGTTGACACGTGTTTCGACAAATATATGTCGCATTTAAAAATGAAATAAGGATCAGCGACGAATTATTAAATGATTATTTAATGTCTAGATTGTTAAAAACTATTTTAAACTAGATAGGCATTATTTAAAAAACAAATCAATACAATATATTCGTTTTCATTGCAAAATACACAAAAAAAAAAATTCAGAGGAACATAAAAATATCAAACCTGTAATTCATATTAAATATATATCTTAACTATTATTTTTGTCAGTTGTGTGAAACGACGATATGTTTAGCTTTGCTGTTATATTCAGTGTTATACCCATCGGCACCTGCTACGGTTATACACTGTTCGTACAGGGTGTATTCTACAGTGTAACAACATTATTCGTATTTAAAAATTTACCAGGAATGTTCACCTTTAGTTCTACAGCTTAACTTTCTAATATCTCCCGAATAATTGTAGGTCGATAAAGAATTTTAAAGAAACTTTATACTCAAGTAATGTTGTATATAATACAATATATGATTTAAAAAAATCCCTATCGTACTTAACGCTGTACAGCTACACTTAATTATTTGATGTCATGCATTATAGCAGTGCTCCGCAACCGGTGCGCCGCGAGACGATCCCAGGTGTGCCGCGGTGCATTGCGTCCAACATGAGAAAAAGTCGAGTATTTTTATATGTATCAGAAAAATGTTAAAACACTCGGTTGCTAAAATCTTCGTTTTAATTATTCTCGTTTTTATGTACAATTTATTAATATCTATGTATGTACTGTACATAAATAATTGCTTTATTAATATTAAATACAAAATTTGTCAGGATTGTAAAAATATAGTGCATATTTTTCAAGAAATTATATTGATACATAAAAAATTTCTGCGTGCGGCGCAATCTTTTGCGTTTTAATGACAAATTTTGTTTTTGTAGGAAAAGTGAGGGTAGCGGCAAACTCATGGACCACCCCGGGAGACAAAACGGAGAGGTTATTTTGGATTTGGTCAGACAAATATATATTAGCCACTATTTCAAATTCGTCAAATAAAAACAAATAAATATTTGGTTTTGTTTATGAATTTTACCTATTTTGGCATGTAGTGTGCCGCAAAATATTTATAAGTACTTTGGTGTGCCATGGGTGAGAAAAGGTTGCGGAGCACTGCATTATAGTGTGCTAATTTAGAAGTAAGGTAAAGTGTAAAATTTTATGAAATGAGATACACACGAAATGTATCTGTTTGAATGACCAATTGGCCATGGTGGAATAACTTGGCAAATTAGGAACCTTGACTGTTCAAGAAACCATCGATCGTATTGCAATAAAAAGTGTAAATGATTTTTTTAAATATTATGATATCATAGTATTCAAAAATAATTATGGCATTACAATAAATTACCGATGTGCCATTTATTTTCAATTTTATATGGTTCGATATAAAATCAGGTTATGTTATTTTTTTAAGACATAACAATATTTAAATAAAATATCACAATAATCAACACTTTTCTAAAAGATTACTTGAAAATTAATAATCCAATTTTGGATTACGTAGAAATGCAATTAAGTAATCATTTCAGTAAGTTAATGATTTTCGGCTTATAATGCATGCACTTTGCATGCTCTCAAAAAAATAAACAAACTCAAATCTGTTTTAAATTCATTACATATAATTCACGCATAAATCATTCCACATGAATGGAGCTGCGTGTGGGTAATCAATACATATTGTAATTTTATATTAGATTGAAATACACCTATTCAACACCCAACACATGCGTATTTTGTTGTAAATTAAAACAATATACTTTTAACATCATTTTTCAATAAATAATAATAGTTATTAATTTTTATGATGTACAATAAATGTAAAGTACCCTAGGTAAATACTATAGAATTTCGTGGTCAAGGAACGGACTATTCAACTACGGATTACGTCAGTGGTATGGGATTTTGATTAATATATATATTTTTTTTGATTACCTGTAAATTATTGTCTTAGTTAATGAACTAACTGCTTTATATACCTACCTGCAATTGTTAAAATTCAATTTTATATAAATAGCCCTGTTATGATTGTATTTTTATCTGTTGATAATGCTCGTGCATCATTATAAGCATGTGAAAGTAGTAGAAACGAATTGACAGAAAGAAATTTGACACATTAAAAGTGACTTTTAATACCTTTCTAATGATAATTTGTTGTGAAGCCATTTTAGAGACTCTACTCAATGAACAGTTTTCTTTCCGCAGCGATTCTCCACCGAAGAAAACACTTCCTCAAAGACATTTTATAAATGCGTATATATTTTCACACGAAACTTGAGCACACTCTTTCAACCGGTATCAAAACTCGCGATCAGATGCTGGTTATGCGATAACGCGGAACTCACAGGTTCGATTTCTATCTCGGGTCATAAAATAAACACATGTCCTGAGCCTTTATAACGCCGATACGATGCGATGTGTGAATCGCCGTTAAAAGCTGTCCGTATCCCCGGTACCCGAGTAAGTATTTAGATCGAAAGCTCTTCTCGCCAGGCTGTGTTAAATAATTCATAAGTTCTTTACTTTCTTGCTCTCGTACTTGTCAGTTGAGGATTGGATCTGTCAATGTTGTTTTAACGAATGTATTTTTTCTGTTTTGTGTGTGAAGTATACTATCCACACCTTTTACTGAATCGTTTTATTATCTGTACAAAGTTGTCGCAAAGATACGCAAAGAAATTTTATATCGTACGTTGGCGTATTTTGTAATATTATAAATTGTGGATGTAGTTAAGTTAAAGTCGTTGGATTCGGTTGTGGTGTTCACAGGTCCAAACCCTAATATAGAAAGTTTCATAAGTTGTTTTTTTCTAGTCAATATATGGGGTTGTTTTCATAGTTCAGAGTATGTTACTATAGGTATGTATGGCCATCTCTAATCTATATTTTTCACTAGAGTCACTAAAATCGTCTAAAACGACGGGCTCTCAGTGAATAGATTATACAAACGATACTTTATCAGCCTCTTTGGTTGTGCGGTAAGAGCTTTGCCCTAGCGATTAGGTGTGTCCCGGTTGCAGCAAGGCCAATATCATATTGTTTCAATTTAAATAAATTCGAGCAAACATCCAGCTTATCTAGTATGATTTTCCAATTCTCAAAATTTTTGGCTCATTGGCTGTCAGCTGTAATACTAGATTTTTTTTTATTTCAAAAACTAATCTTATTAATATCAACTTGATTTAAATGGCTGAGCTGGTCTGGTCACGTTGACTTGTTTATTATTATTCAAGCGGACTAGTGAATTGTTTAGATACAGTGTGACACACCCTGGTTTTTCTTAAGTATAAGTGTCATTAGTGTCCTAAACTGAAATCGGCCTGCGGCAAAACAGCAATAATTCGCAGAAAACGCTCTTTCATGTTGCCAGGCGTTAAAAAAGAGCCCCTAGGCTTCGGCCGCTGGACGAGTCCATTTTTACGGAAAAGGGTAGCTCCAACTTTGCACGGAGTTTTTTTTTGAATTTTTGTAGACAGTGGATGACGAGCTGCCGAGTCGGACGAACGAGGTCTCGTCGCGACGAAAGTGATGTGACGATGTGAACTGTTTGTTTGTTTTTGTGTTTTGATTTGCGTTGGATTTAATTTAAATTCGTTGTGTCATTTGTATTAAAACTTAAAGTAAATTCAGTTGCTAAGTAAATGTAAATGTAGAATCAATTTTATGTGTTAAGATTTATATATTTGTGTAATATTAAACCACTGCATCTTGAATGGATAATAAATAAGTTTTAAACCGGATCTGAAATGGTGTTTGTCTGAGATCAGCCCTTCCAGGACTCCGGATAACCAGCCGCTCGCCTCTCTTCGATCCGGGGGGGAATTCTCATTTTGGCGCCCCACGTTGGGCGCCACTTGAGAGAGTAGGAGAAAAAAACAAACAAACGACACAAATCACATCTGTCTCGCTCGCCGCTCGAGGGATGACGGTGTAGGAGCGGGGAGAAGCGGGGTGCGGGCTTCAACACACTTCAAGGCCCGCGTCCTGGGATAAGGACAACAAAGGAGAAAACAACGGTTCCTTCCATTAAAACCCCGGTCGTTTATCCGCGTACTCATCTGATTTATTGCAATTAGCTACAGTTTCACAAGACATTAGACACAACAGAATTACATACTTTTAATTTAAACTGTGTAAGTGGTTTTATCGTAATCGAAGGGATCAGGCGTTGCCGCGACCTCCCCCCCGGAACGGTCGGACTCCACTGACTCTGGCAGGATCGCAGGCGCTTCCCCCCCACTTCAAACTGCAAATCAACAACATCAACCAACAAATCCGACCCCCACCCTTAACGCCTCAGCAGGGGTATTACATTCTTAAATTTTCATTAATAGGAAGAGTCTGCAGATTGGTTTTGAAGACCCTGTCCGCCCCATAAGTACGGGGCGGTGTCAAGTGCTACTCTACTTGGGCCATGTATGTGATTATACTTTTTTTGTCCATAGTGTTATGATAGGCGCCCATAAAACATTGGCTGCCTATACGTAACGAGTGTTGGTGGAATACCAACATAAAGGCAATGATTCGTAATCATAAAATCACAAATATACTAAAATCTTATCGCTTACCAACATTGTGAGGCGTGATTTACTTGCTACATTCTACTCAAGGTGGCCCTGTTTACGCACGCACTACGGATCTATACTGGAAGGTCGATAAACATCCCCGGTGATGGGTAGCGGCATCGTCAGTTCTGACTTAGGGAGGAAGATAAATGGTACTCTCTGAATCAAAACTAGTTAGCTGTAGGTAGAGTTGAGTCAATGTTGCTCGGCAATGACAGAAGGTATCTGAAAACTATTGATATTATACCAAATGCTGTATAATCCAGAGATGAATTGCAAATCGGTTGTTGGACTCTAAAGAAGAAAGAAAGAAAATATAAGATAGTTCTACATCTAAGAGTATCTAAGAGTGGTATCTGGCGTCAATTGATGATCTTAGTCAGATCACTGTAATGTGGATATTTTCAAAACTCTACTGTGACTGGTAAATGACGTATAAATAACATCGAGTGTAAAACCTAATTTTGTATGGCCGGCCTAACGTGCTCGGAAATTTAGACCATACTAGCGCACTTGTGGAACACAAACTATTAATGAACATATGTGTTAATGAAAAGGGCGTTAAGTCTAAAATTGGTACTTTTGAGAAGAGCCAAAACAAGATTTTCATTTGCGAAATTGAAATTTAATGAAAGATTAAACATGAATTTTACCAATCACCTTTAATGTGTTAACTGCCAATTCTTCGTGGAAAGGCATTATATTTTAAAAATATAACACAGTTAATTTGTACTACGTCCACATGTTCCACAGGATCATTATTAACTGGTCAGAAGTAATACAAAAGTTGTGTTTTATTTTTAAAATATGAATTTTATCAATTCAACAGCATTGACTCTACACTTCTTTTTATATTATATGCATGTATGTATTTTAGTTATTTTAGAATATTTAACTCGTTTTTCAACTAATTCAATTTAACTCATTTTTCCTTTCGCACACAGATATTAGATAGAAGTAATTATTCTTCAAAACCTAAAAATCATTTTATTGAAAACTGTCATGCATTGGATAAAGTTTATAATACAGAAAAAAATTAAGACTTAAAAATAGAATTGCTTAAAAATTTGGTAATCAATTAAAGCCGTAACTTTCATAGTTACTAGAAATAATGACAATATAGATGGGAGAAGAAAAAATCTACTCTTGCCGTCGATGCATTTTTTATGTGCTACTCTACAAACATTTCAGGGCTTACGCGAGGAAACATAATTGGGAAACACTGGAATAGCGACTATTATAGGCAGTAAAGAGAATAATATATTTTATATTCATGTTTCAGCATAGGACGCCTTTATGATATTATCGGTAAAGACAAACATATTTTATTCATTCTTTCCTTTAATGCCACGTTTATTATTCCATACTGTTAAATAAACATTAAAATGTCGGAGGTCAGCTTTCAAATTTGCCGCTAGTTAGTTGATATTCAGGAAACAGATATGACTAGTTGCTTTTCTCACACATGTTATCGCAGTAAATGTTATGACGGATGAAATGCCATAGAAACTAACCAAGTAGATAAAGCCAAGACGTGAAGCGTAAGGGAAACGTTTTAGTTTCTTTGAAAGTAATAAATATTAATTAGTAAGTTTAACAAATATTCGTATATTTAGTAAAGACTAGCAAATTTTTTGGATGATTAATGGATTCTTTTTAATACTACTATTTGTCCTATTAAACCAACCACCTTAAAAGTGGTATATTATTATTTTTCAATAAATTAGCTCATTCTTACCATAGTATGATTTTAATATCAGGTGCTTCAGCCATTTTCGTTGCGAAATTATTTCATTGTTGACTTCATTTAATGAGTTATCTTACTAAATTTACTGCTCACTTTTAAGGTGTCAACTGTCAATTCTTGGTGGAAAGACATTATATTTTAAAAAATAATACACAATTCATTTGTACTACTTCCACATATTTACAATGATCAATATTTTCTTGTCTCAGTTCATGAACCATCAGTTTTATATACCTTCATTTTTTCACTCAATTTTATAAAAATAAGCCTGTTATGTTTGTATTTTTATCAGTTGATAATGCTCGTGATGAGCGAAACCGGTCCTGATCATTATAAATATGTGGAAGTAGTACAAATGAATTGTGTTTTATTTTTTAAAATAAATGTACTGCTATTAAATAAACAAAAACTCAAAATGGAGAAGGGGTGAGTTGACATCAATGCTTGAAAGTTTTTATGCCTGCTACAAACGAAGAAAAGGATGCATTTTCCATACCACTGACATAATCGGCAGTTGAATGGTCAGTTCCTTGATCACTGAATTCTATACTACCTAGTGTGCTCTACATTTTATTTACGTCTAACGTCACTCTTTGCTGCTTCACAATCATATTGTAAGGTGTATTCCATGGAGTAAATACACGTATTGTCGGCGTCCGTGGCGCAGTTGGTAGCGTCGTGGGCTACGGCTACGGATGTATCGGGTTCAATTCCCGGTGCGGACAGTTTTCATAATTTGATATTTCAATCGATTTATGGATTTCTGTTCGTAGTCTGAGTGTTTTTTTTATCTAAAACTCCCTCCTCGCCCACCCATCCCATTCTCATGGGGCGTAGCGAGAGCGATTAATTAACCACTAGTCCTGTCCTAGCCCATATCCTATTATTCCTACTCTCTTTCATAAAGAGAGTTTGAGCAACCGATTAATAAACAGTTTTCATAGAAAGAATTCTGTTGAGATATCTCCATTAGGAGACCATATACTCCACATTGGTTCCATTAAAAAGTATGTTACGAAAGCCCGAAGAAAACCCTTCAAAACTTTCTTACATGCAGTGATTGCAGTGCAATAGTGTGCGGAAAAGAGAATGTGAAAAACTTTGATACGGTTGAGATATTATACTCGCTCTCCCTATGATGCCATGAACTTCTTGAATGATTTGTAATTTTTCCTAGATAAAATTATATTGGTATGTCTGTAGTTTTCCCGTTCGTTGTGCGTTGTGTATTCCTGGATTTTCAGCGTCTTAAATCGTATAATACGATCCAACGTTTCTAATGTGGGCCATCTACTAACTGGCCAAGATGGCCTAGCTCGGTAGCAAAGTGACCCGAATTCCTCAATAAGTCATCACATCCGACAACAACAACATAAAAAAACCTGACACAAACATGAGCAAATGCAAAATTTTTTTCACTTTTTAAAATACTGATAAATATGGTATGAGAAATATTGTGTTTTGCCAGACGAAATACCTTGAAAAAAAAAATTAAAATAAAAAAACTCAAAATACGATATTTTTGATGTAACGTTTATTTGCCATGAACGAGGAGGTTATAAAAAATTCCTAACACATATTTACTTCAACAGCAACATAAGATTCAACGCAACACGTGTCTTTGTTTACTGTGAGGGTAATGATTGATCTTGCATGAGATAATATAGATTCACATGTAAGTAAACTCCAACTAAATACAAACACATCACCTGTGCTCTCTGCCTTCAGATGTTGTCACGTTTGAAGCATCTGGAACGTGCTTTTTAAACCATGGGAAATAATCAACAAGGAAACATTGATTAGTATAAGTAATTGAAGGTTTACCAGAGTCGGTAGCAATACACGCGCGGAGCCGTCGGTATTGATGGTCGGATCAAAGATGCGTCTGAACCCGCTGAAGTCTACATAGAGCCTCTTTTAATCGCACCATAAACATGTTAATGTTCATTAACGAACTGTGGAGAAAATACCGCACCGTTAAAAGTTCCGCATCGGAAACTAAAATAATTAGCGGAAACAGTGGTGATTCTTGTATGTTTATGGAAACTCATTAATAGTTGACCTCAGAATTAATTGACTCGTTGTTTCTTTAGTAAGTAATTTCCACTATATAAATAAAGTACTATAGCTTTGACGGTCAATTGTCTTTTACTTGTCGGTATATGAATAATTAATTTTGATAAATCTGTGTTTGTCTACGTCTCCACTAAAAATGCTTGTACTAAAAAATGACTCAGTTGAAAGATTCCAGATTTTTTTGCTAAGTGAGCAATTTTGAAAGATGTTGCATGTTGCGTGTTTAAAAAGCAACACAAATATAGTTACTGGATTTGGAAGTGGACGATTTTGTTTTGACATCTGAAACTGAAGCAAATTTTTGTCTCAATGTTCACCATCTAGCTGGCAAAAAACACTTATCCGATATGATATGATATGATGTTACGATCCTATAATTCGATTTTAGTTCTGTTATATCGAACAAACTTAGGTTTCTCAAAGAGTGAAGAAATTAAATTAATATTATGTTTAAAGATTATTTTTTACTAAGGATACTTTTAAAAGATGAATGTTTAGTTTTTAGCGTTTAGTAAAGAACGTATTACATATTTTGCATTTACAATTATACATAAGTGTAGAAAATTCCATAGAGAGTCGGTCGATCGTATAAAACAAATTTCAAAAAATTGGCATTTAGGATAGTTTAGAATTGAATGACTATGTGTTCTATAGCAAAGAAAATAAATCGTATGCTTTTGGATCTTGCAGCAAAATCTCATGCACGGAAAGAAATATTGTCGAAATGTTGTTTTTTTTTTTTTTCCATGTCCGCTCCCGATCCGCGTGGAGCATATGGTCTCCTAATGGAGGTATCTTAACAAAATTTTTCTACGAGAGCTGCTTGTTACTCAGTTACTCAACCTCTTTTTTTTCGAAGAGAGTAGGGATAGAAGGATAGGGCTATGACAGGACTAGTGGTTAGCTAATCGCTCTCGCTACGCCCCGTGAGGATGGAATGGGTGGGAGGGAGGACTCAGACTACGAGCAGAAATCCATAAATCGATTGAAAGATTAATCTATGAAAACTATGAATTGAACCAGAGACATCCGTAACCGTAGCCAGCGACGCTACCGACTGCGCCACGGACGCCGACGATGTTATGTTACTTCATTTAAACTACGACCCAGTCAATTTGTCGTATTTTCGATATATACGATAATAAATTTGGATTATTGAGATTTTGTACACTTCCATGTATTTTGTCACTAACGACCCGGGTTTCGCCTTTCGGCATCTTCAGGCATTCGAGCACACGAATGGACTCGAACTGTCAATTCATTCGTGTGCTCGAATGCCTGAAGATGCCGAAAGGCGAAACCCGGGTCGTTAGTGACAAAATACATGGAAGTGTACAAAATCTCAATAATCCAAATTTGATATTGAAATTCCATCAATCACCCTCAGTCGATGTCTTAAATTATACTATAATAGTTTGCCAAATAGGTTAATCAGACATTTTTGTTTGCATCACCATATAATTTTAACTGATGTTCAACGAAGATGATCCGAGAAATTCCGGACTGATGTCGGAATAAAAGAATGTCTTAATGATGGCTCTGGATGGACAGTTGATTTTATTGATTTTCTTTATTTCTCATTTAAAAAAGGACATCAAGGTATAATTACATCGTGGCGGTAGCGTAAGCGGCAACTAAAAAACCTTTTAAAATGTTTCATAAAGCGACAACTTCATGTGGTCAACAGCAATCACGTGGTCAGTTAATAAAATAAACGGTTAGTTATTTACTGACCAGAAAAAATGAACACATACAATGGAATAGAATAACCTAACCTAAAATATTTGCTGACAATTAATTGAATTAGACACTGAATTGATACAAAAAATGTATTTTATTTTTACAAATCAAATAAAGCGTTTTCTCTATTGAGATATTTGTTGGTCGCTATTTCCATCTGTAGAGAATTTAGTCTATACTCATTTCGTTAGTACGCTTACAATGTCTAACGTGCAATATTGTATACACATGAAAAATCATTTCTTTCTTTTTGTTGGCTGCAAGTATTAATATTAATGTAAAATTGTAATTTTGGTTGTTTTAAGTGCAAAAATTTTTCTGTTTTACCAACGTTGTTTTGCTGATCACTTAAAATATTATAATTAATTAGTATATTAAACTTTTTTACTGAGCAACACGTCAAAAAATATTTTTTTTCAAAAATAAATGTACAATAATCTCTCAATTAATTTCTTTCATCGAATTTTACTATATATAGAAATATTTTAATGATATAATAAATTTAACTCCAAATCATTTTAATTCAAAAGCAAAATTATTTATTGTGCTAATTTATTCAATTTCAAGATTTGCTCTTTTGGTGATTATACACGTGATATAAATCAATCAACCAAACATTTTTTTCAAATAAAACTAGTAAAGAAGGTAGAAGAAGCTGTTGGTGCTTTTGTAATATCCAATGGCTCTCCGAATCACCTGGAACTGTCGCGCAACTCGTCACGATCTCTCATGAGTCAGATTTTTTGTTCTTCGTACAGAGAGTTGCTTAAATGAAAAATAAACGTAACTAATCAACAACGCTCGTGCATTAATCGCCAACTGTTACAGTGTAAATATTGTGAAAAAATCTACTAGATATTTTTTTCTGTAAATTAATAATATTTACTGATAAACCTAGACTGAAAAATATTATGACATTAGATGAAATAAATAGATTACTAAATTTTCACAATGGTATAGTATAGATAATTCTAGAAAATAATTAAGCCAATATTTTCTATAAAAAATGCAATGACTAATTTCAAAGGTATATTAAATTTACTGTAGTATTGTAAAAAGATTATTTTTATGTTGCTCGCTCAAAAATTTTGATTGACATATATTTTTTAAGGATCTTCATTTTTCTTCCGTTTGAAATGCAATATGAAAGTGATTGAATTGATAGCGCTAAATTAATTTTAAACTAACAATATGGCTACGTGGTGCAGTGGTTAGCGTCGTTGGCTACGGTTGCGGACGGACGGTGCCGACAATTTCATGAATTGATTTTTCAAACGATTTATGGATTACTGTCCGTATTCATGATTTTTTAAAATTCCCTCCCACCCATCCGATCTTAAAAACAGGGCATAGCAAGAGTGATTATCTAACAACTAGTCCTGTTCAGTTGGTATGCTTCTATCCCTACTCTCTTCGAAAAAGAGAGGTTGAGCAACTGAGTAAAAAGCAGTTTTCGTAGAAAACTTCTGTTGAGATACCTCAAATAGGAGACTATATGCTCCACACTGGGAGCGGATATGGTAAAAAAAATGTATAATTATAATTCATTGAAGGAACTAAATATGCGTTAGCTTGATAAGGTAGGCAATTACTTTGAATGCCATTTATGAGATACTCTGAACTCCCGCTTACCGTCACGTTAAAATATACAATGTTCTCGTAATTATCTCATGCAGTGTTTAAAAAATTCTCATATAATTACAGCTCTTAAATAAGGGAAGAGGGAATTTTATTTGAAACAATTTTAGAAGTTGAGAAAAAAATTAAGTGCTGCTTTGGTACCACTGGTTTATTGTGATGCCAATGTTGGCGCCACTTCTCATGTCTGTGTTGTAAGTTGTAAGATGCGCTTACATCAAACCGATATAAACTACAATCAGCGGTAGCCGATCAGAGGTGGGCAGACCAAAAATAGAAACCACAACCACAAAAACACATGGCTCATATATTATTTTATCTGCTTTTGGTAATATTTGATATTTCTGGATCAGCCAATTCATAACTGGCCATGGTCACATCGCTGCCAAGCTCTTCCAGCTTGGCCGGTTGGTAGATAGTTCACTACGTAAACGCGGCGGTATGATTTAGGATGATGATTACATCCTTTGGGAATGTCCCGACATAGAAAATGAACGGGGAAAATCAGTTGGATCTGTCGGCCCCGTCGATCCTGAAAACTTTGTTGCATCTCTGACAAATTAAAAGGCATTCAAAGAGTTCACGGCGTCCTAGGGAAAGTAATTGGAATGCAATTCTTAAAAATATCTTTTTTTACTCATTATTATTTATAACTTAACTTCCTGCACATTATAGTGCATAAAAAAAGTCTTGAGAAATCCTCTCTGTCAAGTAAAAAAATTCATAGTCAAATTATGTATACGAGAATTTTCATATTTAAAACCTTTATTATCTTATCGTAGGGACACACACACATCCCTCATAATTAACGTTTTATATGTTATCATATATATTATTATCTTAAAGCATACACAAATTATTTGAATCTGAATTGTAAGATACTAGATGCAAATACGATTGCTCAATATTTCTTATTTTGCAGATATTTAGTTTCCTGCTATTTATCATTTGAGATTTATTGACAAATATAATACCGCGCTGAAGGTAAAATAAGGTTGTGATTAATTTATTTATTAAAAATAAATAGTAGGTGACTGTTTAAAAACGCCATTGATGCTCTATCCACTCTTCACCGTAAACGTTTAGTGGAATCGTATTATAGGAGATACAATGTACTGAGAAGTTTTCAAAATTCATTTTACATAATATATGCACTTGCATAAAAATTTACAAAATTAAACAAATTTTTAATATCATGAATAAAAGAAAAACTGAATTTCATGATTTAAGTAGTTATTTACCATGGTCACTGTAAGGTTAGATTTTTAGTTTCAATTATATACTACAGTATTACCAACATTACTTGGCTGCCGCCGAATTTGGAACTAGAATTTTCAGTCTAGAATAAATTTCTGCATTTGCCATTTTATGCAAAATAAATATTTTGTCTACTTTTACTAACCGTCGGTAAAATATCAGTTTTGCAATTTATTGAAATTTCAGTTTGGGTTGCGTATGCCAACATTCTTAAAGTGACGCTGCCACCCTCACTAGCGGACAAGTTAAATTGGTACGTATAGCTGTTTTTTTAAATGACTCGTTTTTCAATTTAAAAACTGACCATATATTTATTATTGCTATTATTGGACTTCATATCGTCACCGTTCTAGCAAGAGTTGGTTAGTAACAAAATTGGCTAAAATGAGGTAAGTGCACAATGAGATTCTTGGATATCATTCCTTTATCTGGAATAACTTAGTAGATGCATTTCTTTTACCAGTTGGCTGGCAACTATACTTGTCTATTAATCACCTGTAATCAACTATTTTGGTTTCAGATCGAAATAAATCCAGCTTTATTTTAATATTGTAAATTATATAAATAGGCTTAATTCGAAAAGCTCCAATTTCCATTTGCCGTGTAAGGGCCGTTTATATATGACGTCACGCTCTAGGGGGATGAGAGGGTCTGATATAATGTGATAATTTTGATGAAGTGGTAGAGGGGGTCAGAGAAAATGAAATGTCACAAAGTAAACAAAAACTATAAAAAGATTTAAAAACACAATGAGTATTCTGTTAAAGCACTTTTTCGATTTTGGAATATTGTTTTTGACTTATGTTAATTTCTCTTAAAATTTGTTCTGTATTACTGCTACTCGTCATCAAAATCAACAATATGTACATCGTCCATCGGGGATTTCATCATAAATATTTAAGGCAACTAATTATTTGGTAAGTTTCTAATTCAATTAATGGTCAGCAAATATTAAAGAAACGGTCAGTAGAAAAATAAAAATAGTAAGTAAATATTAAAGATACGGTCAGTAAATATCTTAGCTTAGGTTATTGTATTCCAGTTTATATGATCATTTTCCTGGTCAGTAAATAACTGACCAAAAAAATGACTGACCTTTTATTTTATTAACTGACCACGTAATTACTGACCATTTATAGAATTAGTTACTGACTACTTTGATTAATTACTGACCTAATAAATACAGGCCTTTAACAAAACATTTTTTAGTTTTTTAACTTTTAGATAATGGCTCATTAATTAACATTTCAATTTGTCACCCTCCAATTTCTGCCAGTATCGTGTACAAATCTGCGAAACATAAAACTTTGAAAGCTCGCATGAATAACCAGTATTTAACTAACAAGATTATAACTAATATTTTTATAGACAATATTTAGTATGCTAATTTGGTTGCTCTGATTTGTAAAATTGTGAACAGATACAAAACAAACGTCAGTCATACTGTGCATTCACGAGCAGGCCCTGCATAGTAATTAGAGTCGCGGTCCTTTTAAATCTTCAGTTCCGCCATATCGTTTCTATCGGTAACGGTCAACCGGGTCTGATACGAGATCGGAATATCTAATCACTGCACTGGGATATGATCTGAATCCGTCAGATGGACACGTGCTCGTTCGCTGGGCTAATGATGCACTAGGCGGATGCATAATCTATCGAACGGAGGGCAAGGAATCAAATTGCGATCGTTATTTTGATTTGTAATGACACAGTAGTATAAAAAAGACAGTTGAATTACTGCCATTCAAAAAAAACCTACGAAATAATTTTCAGAATTTTCCTTCTTTATATTCCAGAATCTAAATCAAGGAAAATCAAAATTTAATTACCCATCCTAGTCTTTTGAATATTGTTTGATGAACTATGGCTTACATGTTCTGTAGTAGTTTAATTAAGCGTAAGTGCGAAAAATTTTTTAGGAAGAGAGTTTGTTATAAAAACATCTAAATTATTTTATTTTTTTATTCATACTTGCTTAAATACAGATCATTTAATAAATTTCTACATCTTAATAGATACAGCTTCCACCAGTGCGAACTACACCTAGTCCTCTTTTCACGCGATTATTTGATTTAATAGTGTTTCATCAAACGAATCAGAGCGAAATTCAAGTTCTTTCAAAAATCGCAAACGAGTGCATGTTGTCACCGACTCATTTGCTACATGTCTTCACATATTTTCAACAAGAAATCTTACCTTTTTTCGTTTTATTTTAAGTAAATTAAAGATTTATATGTGAATAAAAGACTTTTTAAAGGGAATTTTAGTTTTCCATAAATTTTTGATACTTTTTTACGCGTTAATTTCTGGAACCTGAAAAGAAAAAACGTACGTACTTAAAAAGTTGAAACTTTTCTTAGCAATTTCAATATTTTAAATGAAAAATCATTTTTACATTGATATTTTTAATAACATATATACATTAAATACTAAAATGGTAGGTATTTTTTTCTTTAAAGTAGTCTGGTAAATTTGTGTCGTTGTATCAGCTATTATAACACTATTTTTTGCATAACATTTCAATTTAATTATCTTATGGAAATCTATGTAAGCTGCTGTAAGAAAAAAGCACCTACTGAAGGTATGGTATGACCAAAAATTGAATCAAAAGTATTATTTTTTTTCACAGTACTGTCATTCTTCCGAAATTCTTTTACACTTGTACACGTTGTCAATCGGATTATTTTTTTTAAAGGGTTTTTGTGAAAGAGCGCTTACGAACTATTCCGCATTGTATGTGTTAAGTAATTGAATTGTTTTATGGTAATTCAAAGTGAAATAGTGTCATACACTTAGAATTATTTTATGTAAGTTTTCAGTAAACGCCTACAGGCCCTACAGTATAAAATTTCTTATTACGAGTATAAAAAAGAGACCTCTGGTATCCTCAATGTGTAGAAAAAGTTTAGTTACAACCTATAAAAGAAACCGTTTATTCAGGAATTCCAATAAATTTACGTCATTTGGAAGTCGTAACCTCAAGATTGAAGGAATTTCCCTCAAAATGAATCGACACCAAATGCCTCCGCTAAGCAAGCCGCCCTAATAACAAGCTATATATTTAGTTAGAAACTAAAAGATTTGATCCGGAGGAGAAAGACCTAACATTGAAAATTAATAACTTTTTATTCCAATTAAATGAGCGTGACACGTCGTGTGTCGCTTCCTTTAGTAAGATCTACATACGAAATTTATTATGGAATACTTAGATATTGATTCCAATCCTTTAATTACTGAACTTTATATTGAATGTGTGAGAGGATGGTTTTGGCGTAGATGGGTGGTGTAGAGAAAAAGACTTACTACTCTAATTAAAACATAAGTTTTAAAAATACTTACCGATTTATAAGATAAATAAAAATTCTTAGCCATTCATTTTTGAACACTTGTCATTTACGAGGTCGAATTATTGTGGTTATAATTATTGAGATTAATTTATATACAACGATTTGGAAATTCAGAAATCAATCGATAATTCGATACCAAAGTGTAAAGTTAAAATTTTTTTAGAGTTCAGTATGAAGAAATGCTTAGGATACCGATGTCCATAGATTCCAAGTAACAGCTAGTAATCTGTGAATATTTTAGAATGACATTGATTATTAATATTTTACATCCAAACTGTAACAACTACGAAAATCCTTTAAAAATCTCTGAAAACACCTATTATTAATATAAGAAAAAAATTTAAATTTGCTCGGTCTGATTCCGACTTTCAACTTTTAATTTTTAACTTACAGTAGGTCTTATTTTATAAATAAAAATCAATCTCACAATCCAGATATATCTAAAATCTAAATAAAGAATCAAATTCGTACAAATAGCGACATCTCGGAAAACTTTCTTTCTTTGAGTGGTATTGCAACGCATGCCGGGTACTCATTACTGTATTATAAATATATTTTAAGTCATAGAATTTCATAAAAATCTTTAAAAGATAGATGTACAATAGAAGATTAAGCCTGCCCAAAACCTTGTTTCCTAATAATTATCTCTTATAGTTATGAGTTTAAATGAATATTTGTATGCTTAAAACCGTAGTAATTATTTTGTTATGGATATATTTGAAAAACATCCGACAATGTGTAACGAGCTTAAAAAGCTACCGCTATACTTTAAGAGATCATTTATTTACCGTGAGTGACACGTGAGTGAAGGACAGTTTCAGTACACCAGTGTGTAATGATAAAAGCTCTTTTGTAAATTCCAAAGAAGCTTTTTTTGGTCGTAGTTACTTTATTAAGGAGTACACGTTCTCGAAGAATAGTTAAGCGATTGACATCAATCAATTAATGAGCATATTGTTACTCTTTTTAAAAAAACTGTAAAAATACAAAAGTCAAATAATTCATATTAATAAAAAGCATTTATCATTTAATTTGTAAATCTCATAATTATATAACCAATGCAGCAATATATTTTTGAAATAATTGATAAATTGAAGCAAGTATATGTTTTTTTTTCTATTGGCCACTATCAGCGAGTATATATTTATTCTTTTTGGTGCACAAAATTGAACAAAAACTGGTAGAATGATACAGTTGAAAAGATAAATAAATTGTAGCTAATAGATCTCTCTACACCTAATTTCCAGTATCAAATAGTGCGTGAAGAGATTATGATATATTTTCTTATTTTTAATAGTTTTCATTCAATAACTCACACTTTAAAAACGATAGTTGCACGAAGTTGTGATGAGATGAAAATACCTGTCGCAACTTTATCCTATATTAGGCCACCTATATTGTCTTTGCTCCACGCATTGGAATACATTCCACAAATCAAACCAGACCAACCCTGAGATAACGTACTACAACTCAACTCATTTTTTTAAAAGAATCCGTGACTTAGTGGAAACTATTCAAATTAAAGTTTGAGTGTACTACGTTAATACTATCGAACACAAAGAGCAATTATTTATAACCATTTATAAACAGTTCAAGATGAAAAAAAGCGTTTGCAAACCACGTTAAGGATGGTGATGTGACAACTAATTTGGTTTGTTTATTGTCATTATTTGGTCACGCATTTACTGTATTTATTAATGTTATTGAAATGGCTAATGATTAGCTGTGTGGCAAACTTAATTTGAATTCGATATGCTAATAAATATAAAATTTCAATAATTTTTACGTTTCGATATTTCAAAAGATTTATTTTACGACACCGATTAAAAGAACTGCATAAAAATGTCATTTTATTCGGTAATCAATACATTTATTGAGCAAATAAAACTTTTCATAACGATACACATCAATTTAATGTTCAACGCTGTACCAATTTAACAAGAGCAGTGTAATGTTTCTTTCGTATATTAACCACATAGCTATTCAGTAATAAAATAAATAAAGAGATAGTTTTTAAAAAGTAAAATGACATTAACCTGTGTAATATTTTTTAACGCTCTAACACATCGTTTGCATTCCGACCCTTTTCAATGCCTGTTTATATATTTTTTCAAGTATTATGAGTGAGCTTAAATCTTTTCATTATGTATTTATTATTTAAAAAAACAATAATGACAGGTGTTTTTGGGTAATATTTTTAACCGTGTTTTCAAGTGTTTGTATTTTTATGTTAGGTTAGAAGGTTGTTTTCATATCTGACACATTAATCTTGGTAAAGCCTTGGTATCATTTCATATAAACAATGCGATTTTTAATTCAACCTAAATAATAAATCGGAAACAAAGTCTTATTAAAAATAAGATTTCTGCGATAGTATAAGAACGTGATGATTATGAAGAAGTTTAATTCAATATAGTACTATTGAATCTATATTTACAATGAAATATTTGAAGTCTATGTAAGTGCGTACAGCGAAATAATGAATAATGTGTGTTGGTATATACATTAAACTAGTGAGTAATCGGTATGCTTTGCAATGTCACTCAAAGAAAGAAAGGGCTTGTGTTTTAATTCTGTTTATCGAAGTGCTTTTAGATACAACATATTTTTTTCCGTCAGGTGCGTTCACGAATAGATCAGAAAGTTTTTTCGAGATGTCCCTGTTTGTACGTATTTGATTTAATATATTTTGTTTAGAAACCTTCACGGGTGTGTGCACAAAAACTCACCAAAATGTCATTGAAATCGGATAAACGGTAAAGGAACGCATAGAAAACAAACATTCTTTTTTACATGTGCAGATGGTTATTGAATCAATATTTCCTTTACAAGTCAACGTCAGAAGTCTATTTAAGGAAGTACAACGAAATAGTGAATAATGAATATTGATATATATATTAAATGTTAAGTGATTAGTTTGAAGTGGGCTTAACCTAACCAGTGTTAATGATGCAGTATTAATGAAGCACTTCAAATCAGTTAATTACTTAAAGCTGACTTTTGACCTGTTAATAATCAGACGTGGAAAAGTTTACTATAACCGAAGAGTTTCGTTCGAATGACATTTACGGACAATGTACATTTAATTTAATCACTTGTATGGTTTTAACTGTCAATTCTTGTGGAAAGGCAGGTGTTTTATATTTTAGGCTTTTTTATACTCATTCGACAATTTCATCAAAATACCAGCATTTTTAACCAATGATTTCTCTTATTTCATAATGAATTATATGTTTTTTTTTTATTCAAATATTTTTGATATGCGTAGTTTGGAATTCATAACATTATATTATAATAGTTTGATTTTCTTGTTTTCAGACTAACAACATCTCGTTAAAAAGCTTCTATATTTTCTTGTTCTAGTGTTTTATCTGTTTATTCTAGCTAACACTGTGCAAGTACAACAGAATCATCGTTAAGCATGTCGTTCCAACTGAGAAAAAAATATTGAATAATTTATGGGTTTTTAGATACTAACAATATTTGCGATATCGTTATTTCATATCATATTTCAAAACCGTAAAAATGCTTTCTGTTTTTCGGAAAAGTCATTTATCTTTTCAGTACATTTATATTCCATAAAATCGACTAAAATTATTTGATTTTTAACACAAATTATCATGCCCTCCCTCCTAAGGAAGCTTAATCTCAAAACTGCTATTTTTTTTTTAAGAGAGTAAGGATAGAAGGATAGGGCAAGGTCAGGACTAATGGTTTGTTTATTGCTATTGCTAAGCTCCATTTTAAGGATCGAATAGATTTTTTTTGCATGTAATAAATTATTAATCCTGCGTCCGTGGCGCAGTTGGTAGCGTCACTGGCTACGGTTACGGATGTCTCGGGTTCAATTCCCTGCGCGGACGGTTTTCATAGATTGATCCCTCATTCGATTTATGGATTTCTGTTCGTAGTCTGAGTCCTCTCTCCCACCCATCCCATCCTCACGGAGCGTAGTGAGAGCGATTAGCTAACCACTGGTCCTGTCATAGCTACTCTCTTCGAAAATAAGAGAAGTTGAGGAACTGAGTAACAAGCAGTTCTCGTAGAAAAATTCTGTTAAGATACCTCCATTAGGAAACCATATGCTCCACATTGGGAGCGGACATGACAAAAAAATTCATTTAAGACCTCATTGTTTTTAAATGGTGCACTAATTTCTTTTAAAAAATTCCAAATCTGCTATTTTGATTAATGAATATTTATGCATTAGCTAAACTCATTACAATTTTACTCAATTAATGGATTTTTAATGCAACTTTATTTTTGATTTCAGATTAATATTTGTAAGAGGTCCTTAACATATGAATTGTAGACTATTTAATTTCGTTTACATATAATTTGTTCGATTAATTTGTCTTAGTTCATGAACCAACTGTTTTATATACCAAGTAATTGTTAACATTCAATTTTGTATAAACAGCGCTGTTATGATTGCATTTGTATCAGTTGATAATGCTCGTGATGAATCGGTCCTGATCATTATAAACATGTGGAAGTAGTACAAACAAACTAAGTAACAAACTAAGTAACAAGTAGTACAAAAAGGATATATTTTAAAAACTTTATTAAATGATATGCTAATCACAAACAAATAAAATTTATCAGCAAACAAGCGGTGTTAATATTTATCGCGTATTGAAGTGACTGCTTTAAAAACAACAAGTTGCAGCGCGAGTTTGTTTATTTGGTCATTTTTATAATTTAATTAGACGCATAATGTTGAATGGTGGTTGCCTTATAAACATGTCATAACGCGTATAGTCATATAATGGGCCAGTGTCGACGGTAATTCACCGCGCGGGCGGCGCAGCGCATACCTCTAACACACATCAAAGGCAGTGGCGCGTATGCCGCCAGGTGCCTTCGTATCATTTACTAACAGGTGGAAAGGTGAAGAACAGCCAACGCAGTGGAGCCCATGAAAAGAACAGCTTCGTAATACCTACCTAAATAAAAGTAACTACCGATATATCCCCACTTCCAGATGGGCTCGCCGAATGCTACAAATTTTTTTTTATATAAGAATTATTTTTAATATCCGGAATTACTTGGAATTTTTGTTCTGATTTTATCTCTCCCATTGTTTGGATCCAGAAGGATTTTTTTGTCATGTCTACTCCCAATGTAGACCATATAGCTTCTTAATGGAGGTATCTTAACACATATTTTCTACGAGAACTCTTTGTTACTTAGTTATTCAATCTCTGTTTTCGAAGAGAGTTGGGATAGAAGGATAAGACTAGAACAGAAATAATGATTGGCTTATCATTTTCGCTACGTCCCATTTTTAGAATCGGATGAGTGGGAGTGAAAACTTTTTTTTTTCTATGTGGAGCATATGGCCTCCTAAAGGAGGTATCTCACCAGAAGTCTTCTACGAGACCTGCTTGTTATTCAGTTGCGTAACTTCTATTTTACGAAAGGAGTAGGGATATAAGGATAGGACTAGGACAGGTCTAGTACTTAACCAATCGGTCTCGCTATGCCCAGTTTATAGAATCGGATAGGTGTGAGGGAATTTTAGACAACACAAACATTCATGTCTACGAACTGAGATCCAGAAATCATGAGATCTGTAATTGTAGCCAACGACGTTGACCACTGCACCACGGATCCGACCGAGATAGAGAAGACTTAGCGAGCTGAAAATAATCACATTACTCTGAATTTTTCAAAACAAAAAAATCAAATAAACAAATAAATTTTATAATGACAGGGTTTGTTTGAGAGTATGCTATCAAAATATTATTGTTGATGCCATATTTTGCTCTTTATTTTATATTGCCAATTCTTAAAAATGTTTTAATTCAAATTATATATACTGTCTAAATGCATAGAACATTGGCGTTAGCTGTAATCCACTTATTGTAATTTTTATTTACAAATTAATTACATATATAAAAGCAACTCATCTGCAGTTGTTAATTTTGCTAATAGTGATGTAATTTCTTTGTTGTTAATAAATATTAAAATATTTGAGGAATTAATTCTGCAACAACAATATTTATACCTTCGCGGTCTTATAAAATTACCGATATTTGGAATCACGAATTCTCACTGATGATTTAAGCACATAAAAGATACATTATTAGCTCAATATTTGCCAAAATGGACATATCACATCAATCTGTACTTCAAACCATTGATTGGAAAAAAAAGATTAGATTTCGCTATATAAAATATAAAATTGATAACTTCGTTATCCCACTTAGTTTATCACTAACGTGTCGTGTTTCACCTCTTTAATGAGCATCTTCAGACTAACCATATCTCAAGGTTATTTATCTCTAAGGTTCAATGATTATAATTCTTACATTAAAAATAAAGGGTGGGGTGGGTTTTATTCCATTCTAATGGACGTGGGGAAGGTGTAAGACATAATCACTGATAGACTATTTACAAATCAATTACTGGTACTTGGAGATGAAAAACTCAAGGGAAATAAATCTAATAATAGTGAGCCGCCTGCTCTATTTAAAATGTTATTTATTAATCCTCCATTACTGTTAACGGTTTTATTAATTTTTAAAAAGTCTAAGCTATTCATTTTAATACCTTTTTTATTTACTCGATGGAGTATTTCTACGTTATTATTTTAATTAAAATTATGATCATTTTCTAATATTAAAGCTTCTACCTGTTTGTCCTACATAGGAAGCTTGACAGTCTTCACAGGAAAGGTGGTAGAGTTCGCTATTTTTATTGCTGTGTTGAAACAACTTTTACTTTTGATTGGAAGAAAACTATTCACTCTTTGTATACATATCACTTCATCTACGCTTCGAATAAGACTCATCGTTAATATACGGAATATAATTACCTTGACAACTGCAGTTGCCTGAGTCACCTGGTCACCGTAAGCGACGCCGTGCCGCCACTTTGATTGTGTTTTATGGAAGTCGTTAGAGGGGCATTATTCAATTAGAGGAACCGATCGACCACAAAAGAGGACGTCGCTTCAAATCTTAGTCACTATGCATCACAACTCGTGTCCACATCATATGCATATTTGCCTCCTTTCTTCTATCGATTTACAGGTTTGTGGCTTGTCCGCTCGCTGAGGTTTTTACAGTTGGTTCAAGCGAAATTAAATTTACCATAATATCGTCGGCAAGTTGAAAATCGGCTGTTTTGAGTTACGAATGTAGTACGATAGATTTTAGGATTGTCTAAAGTCTGAAATAAACAAACTCAGCCATTCTCCATGTATTTTTTAATGTAATATGAAGAATTCGATTTGAATAAAGCCAATTTCGGTCACAGTTATTAGCGAAAAAATATATAAAATTCTTCTCCTTCTTCTTCCATATTCGCTCCCTATGTAGAGCATATGACTGTCACACGCCAATCGCTTTGCTTCCTCATATGACATGCCAGAGTCCCTCAGCTCCACCGAGTACATCCTATGGTTAGTACCCAATGGTATTCCAGGTCGCCGAAATAACACAGGTCGGAAGAAGAAACAATCAGGATTAAATCTTTCCGGAGGCATCCGCATCACGTGATCAAGCCTGTTCCGACGTCTCTCCATGAACGCCGATGTGACAAGGCGTTTTCGGGAGCGCAGGGTTAATCACTCTGCCTCCTTAAATGACCAAGGTTTCGATACTACCTACGACACCTCGGAACCTTGGTCCTAGAAAACGAAGACAAACTTGTAGTCACATGGAAAGAAAATATAATTGGCATTACTGTAAAAAAGATTTACTAAAACTTAAATCGAATTCGTAAATAATTAACAAATCTCATAAAATGGTTAGTTTAGTAATTAATGGTTGAGACATGTAAATAGAGAGCCGTAATCTTAAAAGTCGATTAGCGCAAAACAAGGTTTTTTGAATTAACACCTTCTGCAACTATACCAACGGTTTTAATAATAGTTCTGTTCAATACAAGATGTCATTTTGACCCGGATGTTGAATTGATTATTAAAATCAATGGAATATATCGTAAAACATATACAAACTGATCCCTGAGTGGAGTGTTCGATGCTGTCAGAACTTCTTTTATTTAGTTTCGCGATCAATGGTGTGAGTTTCTTTGAACTGCGGTTCAAACCCGTGATCACCGTAACCGAAGAGGGCAACGTTGACCACTCAGTAGTAAGAATTTTAATATTCACGTTAACTGCTATGTAAAGTGCTGAGATTATTGAGTGCGTGTCCTCGGTAATTAACTGTCAAATATGTTAAACCAATATTATCACAGTAAGATCTCTTTATATAACACCTCGATGGGATCGTATAGCGTCGAATAAGAGTTTCCATAAACACTTCAGTGTTTACACGTCCCGCCTTAATTGGTTGATGTCAATATATTCAATATATGATGTTGAATTCTAACAGTAAGTAAAAGCTTTGATGTAAGATAACAAATAATCTAATACGTAAACACTTCTAGTAGTCAAAGTTAAATTTATAAAAAAAACACAGTGAAAGATAAAATTTATTACACCATCGCTTTTGAAAATTCGTCTAACTTGGTTTCGCAGAGTTTGAATGAAAATAAATTTAAAGCCGATGACATGGATGTTTCTATTATTTTAATTCACCAATACATATCTTCTATTCGATCAAGAAAATGAAGCGTAGATAAAGCGATTGATTAACAAGAACGCCACCAAAAAAAAATGGCTTACAATTGAATGCACCTTTGTTTAGATCATATTCACTTTCATCAAAACAGTTTTCACTTATAACAAATACATTCCTCAAAAAACAAATTCTTTCACTAAAAATAAAGTGATCCCACATAATAAAATACATTTTCATATAGATAAAACAGTTTCCATTCAATATAAATACTCTTACTTTGAAATCGATAGTTGCGCGAAGATGTAATGAAGTGTCACTTATTCTTCTACTCTATATTAGGCCACCTATATTGTCTTTGATCCACATATTAGAATACATTATACAAACCAAACCAGACCAACCTTAACATAACCTACTTTGTTAAAAGAATCCGTGACTATTTGGAAAATTAAAATCAAAGTTTGAGTGTACTAAGTTAATACTATCTAATCAAAAGTGCGAACTATCGAAATGAAAGTTCAAGTGTACCAAGTGAATACTATCTAACACAAAGTGCAATTATTTATAACCCTAAAAAAAAAGCAAAAATTTTGGCTTGGCATCACGCCAACGTACTGCAGATCGTCAGAAATTTTAGTACTAGTTGTGAGGATCACGCTTGATACCTTATACGGTCTAGGCCTGGCCTGACCTGAGCCCAAGTCTGAATATCATAATTGATACCCGAACCCAACCCGAAACCCGGAAAAAGCTCGATTTTATTTCAGTACAGAAATGAATTTATATTTCCAACGATATTCATAACACATGGAAAAAAAAATATTCAATTTATGAATAATATTGCCTTATGGCAAACTCATGACCCGGAGAAAATTAAATTCCTTACCCGGGTCTGGCCCGAACCTGAATCTAAATTGTCTTTACCCATCCAAACCCACGGGTCAAGCCCAGGCCCGTGCATACCTCCCTAATTTATGTTCAATAAATTGTATGTAAAACTAAATAAAGGAAAAGTTTGACCACTGATAGAATATCTTTCTCTCGAAATGAAGACTGACTGATGTAATAGTAACGGGTTTCGTTTTAAAACAGCTATAGTTGTCTATATAGCCAAAGAAATACAATATATACGAAAGTTAACCAATTTGTAATCAAGTGAACTTTCCATTACTTATGCATGTATAAAGAGCTTTGATAGGCGGAATAATAGATTGTTTCACATTATAAACGTATCGGTTGCCTGATGGTTTGTTATTTTATCTTTCAATCGGGCACTAAAAGATTGACAATTAAACAAACTACCATTTGCATCCGTTCATCAATCGATGTGTTTTTATCACATAAAGTTTGATTCGTATTCCATGTACATCGTGTATGAAAACAAACATCACAAATTATCAATTTGCGACAATTCAATATGTTTAGTATTTCTTTTTATTTTTAAATAATAATTGAGTTGGCTAAACAATTATTTAGTTTTAATATTGATGGTATTATATATTTGACCAAAAAATTGAACAATAAATTCCAAGTTTACTATGTACTAGCGAATACTCGCCATGGATTGCGATGCGAGTTAAAGAAAGAAAGTGTTTGTGTTTTTATTCTGTTTATTGAATTGTTTTTGGATACAAAATACTTTTTGTCTAGTGCGTACACGAATACATCAGAAAGTTTTCCGAGATGTCGCTCTCTGTACGTATAAGATTCTTTTTTTAGATTTTTTTGTCAAAAACCTTCGCGGGTGTGTGCACACACAGCAACTCACAAAAGTTTCATCGAAATCTGATGAATGGTATAGGAACGCATAAGGGACAAACACACATCCACCTTTATATATATATAGATGGATAAGAATTGACAGAAGGTATTTAACAAGAGTTGTTTGTAAGTCTGTCGCTTAACCTACACTTTTTGGTAAGGCTAACATAAAATGCTGATGTTACGAGTTCACTAGATGTTAGCCAACAACTGAATGTACACTTAATATTTCAGGACTTGGTTGAACATGAAGAAATGAAAATATCGCAAACATCCATTGCTTTTGATAAAAATGTGGTATTAACTATGTTAGGTAGTCAGTCATCAGATCTTCCATTTCAGATAGAATAATGAGGCCGGAAAAGCTAATGAAAAGGATCCTCTTATTGTAACAGTTAGAGCAATTGAGGATGTTATAAAAAAATGTCACTGTCAAAAACCAAAGTAATATCTGTGATAAATCAAATAAAACCGACACTGCAATAATGTCATTGCATATATTTTGCATTTAAACTCATTTTATAAATTCATTTTTATAGTTTTCTAGGGATATTAATAAATCTGTTAAGTTGTATATATACACAAAAAGCATGGAGAATGTCTGTTCATTCATATGCCATTTTCGACTCTTTGTGAAGAGTGGCGTTTTTGATTTTACGTCTTCAATTATTGTGTACAATAATTGCTTTTTTCTGGAAAAAAAGTATGTATGTATATACAAAATATTCATCAGATGTTATTGAAGACCTATGTCAATACCAATCGGCTACGGTAGTCGATAATTTTCAATAATTTAGTGATAATCATGTTTTCTGAAACACGGTGCTAACGAAAGGCTTTCGTGAAAAATAAGCCCTTTCAATGCTACGAAAAGTCTCAAATTACTATCTATTAACTCTCTCATTATCGATTGAATAAAAATGATAAAATCATTTAAAATTCTATTAGATTTTCTCTTTAATCTTGATCAATAAATGTCACGGTAGTTTTCAGAGACGGTCATTTTGTTTAATTACTTCAAACACGCATATCTTTTCCGTGTTTTATGTAGACGACATGGCGTACTTTTTCCCATAAAAGTGGTATTTAATTTTTAAATCTAGAAAGACGGCTTTTGAAAGAACTTATTTGTTTTTATTTATAAAATTCAATCTTTAATTTGTAAAGTACTCTACAAATTAAGAAATACTAATAAAAAACTTATTGTAGGAAATAAAAAAAACACGGATATAACCCTGTTTACTACCAGTTTTATATATATCGAATACAAATGGAGAATTTGAAACAGGAATGGTGAAAATTGAGTCGCTTAACCAATTCAGTTAGAAAAAGTAAACAGGAAGGACCAGTAGAAAGCCAATCCCAATCTTCAGTCTGTTTTTGAAAATAAGATAGCTGGCAGGGCTGGATTATTGATACTTAGGTCATGAAAGCTCCTAGAATTAATCGATTTTTTAAAATTTTTATAGGTAATAAATAAATATTCAAGTGAAATTAAATTTCGTAAAAGTACTCACATTCGTTTTCTGACACCGTCAAAGAGGTATGAATTGTTTTATTGTAGGGTTAGAGCATGACTTTTTACAATAATTACGCGTGGGCCAAGGTGAAAAAAATATGAAACGAACCTCATGCTATTGTTTCAGATTATTTCAAAAATCTACTCGAACGGTTGGTAGACAATCATTTCTGCTCACAAGTGGAACAGTCTAGAGATATAGCTTCTCTTCATCGAAATTTGGCTCTGATAGGGGCTGAGAAAAGACACTCTTGTCTTTTTGATAAAAACCGATTTACAAAATCAATATGTGAACGATTCCGTTGTTGTTTCAAACCACGCCACCAACAAGTGTTCCCAAACGTTCTATTATAATTCACAATCTATAATAAACAATGCTTTATTATAAATATGATATATAATAGGTGACAACATTATAAATAAAACGAAGAATCGCAGATAAATCATTCGCGTTTATAGCGAAGTTCTCATAAATTTATTAAGTTGAAGGCGATAATGCCAACATTGAAAACATTTGTACGTTAGTTTAATATCATTTCCAGTATCGCAGAGAAAAGCTGAAGCCGGCTGACTCAGACATTGTGTCCGTAATTTATTACTTAAAGCGTTTGCTATCCGAGACGTCACCGCGAACTGCTATTATTAGGTAATAGCCCGGAGCTACTAACAATTTATGGTTTTACCCTCAGTTAAAAATAGGATGATTTTAAATATAAGAGAATATAAGAAAGAGGAAAAGTTTTTATTCCAATTTTATATTACATCAACTTTATGTTGGGATATAGCATTGTAGCCTTTTTGGATTAGCAGCTAGTGTTTTGTTTTACAATAGCGATCATGTTTGATTCAAGTCCTCTCAAGATCAATATACATTTTAGAGATTTCCAGTGAACTGCTGTCATTTTCATGATATCTTATTATCTGAATTTCACCTGGAACTGGGCTTTCCAGTTTATAACCGGCCATAGCAAGTTCAACGGTAAACTATTTGGGTTGGAAAGGCCGGATTATACTTGTGGACACAACCATCAGGACGCTAATCACGTTCTGTGGTACTGCTCCAAGATGAATGCCGAACGAGCAGAGCTGTTTGCTGTGGTCCGTCCTCATACGGGCTTAATAGGCCACGCTGACTTGATCTCAACCGAGGCCAGCTTTGAGGCATTCGATAAATTTGCAACATCATATGGGGAGCGGGATATTCTCGATTCCTCTTTAGATTCAACGCGAAGTAGATTAGACTCTAGCGCTACGGTGGATTCTCAGTATACGGATATACACAATTCTTAATATCGCTTAAACTAAGTGGCTGAGCAAGTCACATTTTCTTTTTTTAAGCACAGTAGTGCATGATTAAAAGATCGGTCCCGTGCAGCTCTGATCGGGACAAGAATATGAGGAGTAAATTCGTTTCGTTTCTTGATCATTACCTGTAAATCGTTTATGGAAGCCGGCCTTGAAACAGCGGCTGCATAAACATGACGGGTGGAGGTGGGGCAACCAACTTGTACCTAAAGTTGATTTTGAGTGACTTAAAACAATTTGATCTAGCTTATTTGGAACATTGTCAATTAAATACCAGATTTTTTTTGAAATGGTTTCTTAAAAAAAATATTC
This sequence comes from Himalopsyche phryganea, assembly GCA_022494535.1. NCBI lineage: Eukaryota > Metazoa > Arthropoda > Insecta > Trichoptera > Rhyacophilidae > Himalopsyche > Himalopsyche phryganea. Next base: position 2,607,753 of record JAGVSL010000032.1, read on the forward strand.
TGATTTTGTAGACGAGTGATATGGCTACGCGGGAGTTTTCACCTTAACGGTTGCGTGTTCGGATCCCTTAATGGATGAGAAAATCTTCATACAAAATGGAAAAGTTTTAATTTTTATTTTGTGATTTATTTTCGTGGTGTGACATAGTACAAGTTTAAATAAGGATTTTTCAATCGATTTATGCATTTGTACTTTAAAGGAATTGACGAAAGCGATGTTTATTTGATCCTTGATAATAATTTGAAGTATACACTAGTCACTAGTCCTTTCTTAACCCCACTATTATATTCTTAGCCTCTCTGAAGAACGGTTGAGTATTTGATTTGCAGTCAGTTGAAAACCTTCTGTTGAAATACTTAATATTTTCTCACTGTTAGTTAAAAATTGCTACTTATAGTTTTAAAAGTCTACTAAACGATAAACGTTTGAAGAAAATAATTTAAAAAAAAAATGTTTTTTTTTGCTTAATCAATGAAACTTATAGAAAGTAAGCTTCTTTTAGTAATTATCACACAAGTTTGTTTACAATTAAAATGTTAATATATTTTCAAATTTGAATTATTGAGATTTTGAACACTTCTATGTATTTTGTCACTAACGACCAGGGTTTCGCCTTTCGGCATCTTCAGGCATTCGAGCGCACGAATGGACTCCAATTGACAATTTGAGTCAATTCAAGTGTCTTAAATTATAATATATTTTCATACGAAACCATGATTACTAAAAGAAATGGGAATATTATAAGATTTTATCAATCTTTTTAATAAAATTTATGTCACTTTTAAGGTCTTCTTGGTGGAAAGGCATTATATTTAAAAAATATAATGCCTTCAATTCAAAAAAATTCTTCCACAAAATTCTTCCACATATGGAAGTAGTACAAACAAATTGTGTTCTAAAAAAATATTACATTTCGATGATATCATTACTATAAAAATATTAAATCACGGATTTGGCTTGATAATATTATTTTGAAGTTGTCGTAAGTGCTGTTTTATTCATACAAGTTTTGTGTCACACAAATTCTTATGTATGAAAACATAAAATACATTTGAAAACCAAAGGACAACCGACACAAATTGGATTTTTTAATCCTATCAAAATTTAATTTAACACAGTCAACCAATTTAACACATTTCTGAATCAATTGGATTTGATTTGGTTTAATCGAAATACAAAATACCTTTTGATACTAATCCCTTTGAAGAATTTGGAAACCTTTTGTCACTTGGTTTTTTATGAATAATAATAATTGGGACAAGTAAATTGAAGTGTAATGAAAACAATTTTATAAAATAGTCTTGCGGCAGATATAATATTCAATATGAATAATACACATTGGGAGTATTTTGTAAAATCTTCCATTAAAAGTTCACTTATTTCATTACCTACGTCCATAATGCATTAATGAATTGAGAGAAAATATACAAAGACGAATTCTATAGTTTAACATTAAAAATATGAAAGTAATAATAATTTACACCATTTTTTCCAATATGAAGCAAATGGACTTCTTTTCGTTTTTTAACCATGTCCGCTTTCAATATAGAGCATATGGACACTTAAAGGAGCTTAACTCAGAAGTTTTTCTACGAAAACTGCATGATACTCAGTTGCTCAACTACTCTTTTTCGACGATATTAGGGATATATAAATATAGGGCATATGGTATAGTGGTTAGCTAATCGTTCTCGCTAGCAAGGAATATTAGACATCACAGACATCCATGTCTTTAAACAAACATCCATAAATCAATTTAAAAATCAATTTACAAAACTGTCCGAACCGGAAATTGAACTTGAGACATCCGTAACCAAAGCCAATGACATTGACCACTGCACCACGGACTCGACGATTTTTATAAGATACTAACGAGTACCCGGTATGCGTTACAATGCCACTCTAATAAAGAAAGTGTTTGTGATTCAATTCTGTTTATTGTAGTGTTTTTGGATACAAAGTATTTTTTTTGTTTTAATTCAGGTGCGTAAACGAATAAATCAGAAGGTTTTCTGAGATGTCGCTGTTTGTACGCATTTGATTCTTTTTTTAGATTTTTTTCTAGAAAATTTCACGGGTGTGCGCACAGCAACTAATCAAAGTTTCATCGAAATCAGATGAATTATATAGGAACGTATAGGAGACAAAAAAACAAGAATTAATTCTTATATATATAGATTTTCAGTCAAAGAACTAAAACTCGTCAATATATTAAAATAAATAACTATGATAACTTCAGTGGTACTCTTCACCTTACATCAATGAAATTCAACTTTTGTTTCTGTAACAAAATTTTCTACTTAAATTATGTACAAAAAATGAGACATAATTGGTATTTGAATTGTTTCTTTATATGAACATATAATATTATACATCGAAGTCTTTTGAACATTGTCATTAACTATTTACATGCTTACGTGTTAAGCAAAAATTATTTTAGTATTATTAAATTGTAAGCTATAAGTTGTCAGACGAAATGTGTTTTATTTTAATTAATTTATAGGAATTTAAAACAATTCATCACTTCGTACAACTATGAGAATTCCTTTAACAGAACTATGTCGTACAGTAATATTTCAAAAACTAAAGATGTAATCGAGTTTATAACTTACATTGATATGTGAAATATTGGTTACTAGACCTGGATGAAAGCTAGACAAAGGTCAAGACGTGGGCTTTAAGAGATGAATAACTTTTTGTACTTTTAAAAATATCCACGTGCTAGACTTACAAACTCCATAATCATTATCTTCACGCTATGACTATTCAGAGTAATCTATGACCCTATAGATTTTACATACACCGCCGGAATTTAAAACAAAACAATTTCATTGAGAGAAAATTTAAAAATAATTAGATGTAATCTATAATATTAAATAATAATTGATAACTTAGTTATTCCACTGACTGTGTTAGTGAATGTGACACGTGTTTCGTTTCTTTAATAAGCATCTTCAGAATAACTAAAATTTTAATTGTTGAGATTTTGTACATTTCCATGTATTTTTCACTAAGGACCCGAGTTCCGCTTTTTGAAATCTTCAGGCGTTCGAGCACCGTAATGTTGTGACTAGTCCAGATGCTAATTTCTTAGACTCAGGGATAAGATTTGTCCTATTTTATTTGTATATAATTGTTATAAACTGTTTATTTGTGTAAGTCCGAGTTCACTCGTGTGCTCGAATGCCTGAGGTGCAGAAAGGCGACACCCGGATCGTTAGTGACAAAATACATGGTAATGTACAAAATCTCAACAATTAAAATTTTAACTGTTAGTTAGTTAGTCTGAAGAAGCACGTGTCACAATCAGTAACACAGCCAGTGGAATAACTAAGTTATCAATAGTAATTTTATATTAAAAATAAATTTACACAAAGTTACTGCTGAATCCATAAAAAAAAATGATATGCTTGGTATATTTGATTTATAGTATTTTCTCTAAAGCACCCCGTAAATATTGATATCCATAATTTTTTTTTTTTACAGTAAAATGTTCTTATTATTAATTGTGTAAAAGAAAAGGTTTTAGCCTATTTTTGATCGACGTGGCCAAGTGGTAACGTTTTATAGTCTTTACCTCTTATTTAATTTTCCCCACAAATTTGTATACAAATTTATATCCAAAAGTATGACGTTGTTTCCATAGCAAAATCACAATTATAACGGAGAGCATAAAAACAGTTTAAAAAAGAACAATATCGAATCAAAACAACCATAAAAACACGTCATTAATATTAAATATATATAACTATACTAATGACATATTTTTTTAATTTCATTTTTTGTTTTAGTTGGATAAAGTTGTTTCTTAAGCTGTTTTTATACTCTTCCGAAGAATTTTGATTTTGCAGATACAAAATTTTGCAATGGAAATCGCGATGCATGTTTACATTGGGAAACGGGATATTGAAGAATCTATTGGTAAGTTACTATTCCTATCCTAATCCCACCCTTTTAATTGTTACATTTAAAATTTAAATTGGGACTTCATCGACTAACTTACAGAATGAATTATTTGATGATTTAATGAATGAGTTATTTGGAATCCAGATTTTTTTTGTCAAATATAAATACGCAGCTGCATATAAATGATGGCTGATATTAAGATTAAATGTATTAAATTTATGTAAATATCTTCTACTGATATTATCAATGTAACTGTAGAATACAAATAATATATTAATGAATATTTTAAGGAAAAAATACTGGATGAATGCATGCGTGTTTATACTAAATAAACTTATTCTTTTATTTTGTGTGCCAAATAATATTAAATAAAAATTGGCTACAGCGGCCGGAGCTTACAAAAGTTTTATTCATGTGTGGGCATTTCAGAATGTATTATCAAATGTTCACGATTGAGATTAAATTAGGAATTTATTTAAATTCGATCGCCACGCTTTGCGGTGATGATCGACACTACGCGTGCCCTGAGATAGGGCGTGCTTTGGGTTTTCAAAAAAAAAAAAAAAAACGACATCTCACAGAAGGTTAAATATTTTTTGCCGTGAATTTATTTAATAATAAATTACTGTTTGGTTGTTGTGAGTAGCATGTTGCAAAAATAAACGGCATATACATAAAGAATTCACTTAGAGTAAAATGTGAAAAAAATGCACCAAGTTCAGATTTTAACTTAACGATTCATTTATTATTTGTTTGTTTTGGGCAAACGGCTTCAAAATTCCAAAAGATTTAAATATTTAAAAAATAAATGATATATTTTTTATAATAATTACACACATTTTTATAAAAGAGAGGTTTTACTTATGGCGAGTATTATTAATAGTGTTTTATTTAATTGAATGATAATTTAATTTCCACCAATAATTGAGCCCATATGCGGGAGAAAAATTGATCTGAGATAATGGCGGTTAATTGTTGTGGAGATACTCTTTATCTAAAATGTTTATATTTGATGAATGACAATGGCTTGAGTAACTTTATTGAGACCACGGTTAATTGATCATAAAATCTTTTACTAGATAAATGTGTTGACAAAAAAAAGCATATAAAGACTAACGCTGTTTTCCCACATATAGACTCAATTCTTAGTTCACACCTGTAAAATGATTTATTGTAAAAACTCACCTAATATGAAACAATTTTTTAACAAATATGAAATTTTTGAATATGTTTATTTTATTCTCACATTATTTACTGGTAATGGTTATAAAAATTAAAATTCACCGGTAATGGAGAAGTAATACATAATTGCACTCGTTAGTTTATAATATATTATATACCTACGTCACTTTTGAGGTGCTAACTGTCAATTCTTGGTGGAAAGATATAATATATATAAGTTGATAATGCGGTGAGTGAAACCGATCCTGATCATTATAAACACGTGGAAGTAGTTAAAAACAAATTGTCTTTTATTTTTAAGAGTTATAAATAATTGCACTTTGTGTTGGTTAACTTTGTACAGTAAAACTTTGATTTTAATAGTTTTCACTTAGTCAGGGGTTCTTTTAAGAAAGTAAGTTAATTTGTAGTAGGCTATGTTAGGGTTGTTCTGGTTTGGTTTATGTAATGTATTCTAATGCGTGGAGCAAAGAAAATATAAGCGGATTAATATAGAGTAGAAGAATAAGTGACGTTTCATTACGGCTTCGTGCAACTATCGATATTAAAGTGTGAGTATTTATATTGAGTGAAAACTATTTTATCTATGTGAAAATATTTGTTCGTAATTGTAATATATTTCTTGGAAGGTTAAAATATATTTTATTATGTGGGATCACTTTATCCTTAGTGAAAAGAATTGGTTTTATGTGGATGTATTTGTTATAAGTGAAAACTATTTTTGTATGATCTAATCAAAAGTGTATTTAATTGTAAGCCTTTTTAAATATATCCACATGTCAAGCGGCGCAGCTTACTATGCTGCTTCGCGTATGAACTATTTTAACGGTTGTTAATTTAGGTTATTTTAATATACACAAACATTTGTACAAATATTCTACGTCACTGTACTTATGTAGAGTATTATTCTGACTATGTTATCTGGTCATATAAATAATGTGTTACATTTCTTATCAATAAAGCCAGACGCTTCATGTGGCGAAGTCAATACTCGGTGTTTAAGCATAGATACATTGAGGCGAGCACAAAATTCCTATAGTTATTAGATAATCTGATAGCATCTATCGATCTTCGGTGATGGACCATATCCAAGTAATTTTGAGTGAGCACATTTATCATAACACATTCTATTACGAATGGTTTTGTTCAAAGTTCTCAAACTTTTTTCCATGGCGACACAGCTAAATTACAAAACTATTTAACCTTCCCGTTTTCATGCTCGAAAATCCCTTTGGATCTCGTCCAGTCACGTTTCGTTACCGTGTGGTTTTTGTCATATAAACGAATTTATAAAGCGAAATAACTATTTAAAAAAGTGAAATATGGTTTTATATAGTATTAAGTAATTATTTTATGTCATATTTTGTATCTAAAACCTGAAATACATATCAAACTATGCGAAATTATCGAAAGACGTTAAGAATCGAAATTCCTCATAGCAGAACAAACTCAAGACGTGTTTTGGTGCCGTTTGAAACAAAACGGTTGCATACGGTATATCATGCATTTCGGATTGTTACTATACTATAATTTTGTATTTTTTGATGGTAAAATTGACGAGGTTATAAAATTATGATTAATTATACAAAGAAGACGTAAACTATAATGTATTTTTAATTATATGTAGAACTGTTTTTTTTTTCATGTCCGCTACCAATGTGGTGTATATCGTCTCCTAATGCAGGTATCTCAACAGAATTATTTCTATGAGAATGTTTGTTACTCGGTTGCTTAACATCTCTTTATCGAAGGTTGTAGGGATAATAGGATAGGGCTAGGACAGGACTAGTGGTTAGGTAATCGCTCTCGCCACGTCCTGTTTTTAGGATCGGATGGGTGGGTATGGCGGGAGTTTTTAAACATCACAAACACTCAGACTACGAACAGAAATCCATAAATCGACTGAAAGATCAATTTATGAAACCGAGACATCCGTAGCCGACGCTACCAACTGCGTCATGGACGCCGAAGATTTCGTTTACAAATAGCAAAATTTTCTGTTTTTTGTATAATCTATTTCGCAGATAGTTTAAATGCCGATATAACCCATTGTTACACCATGAATAAGGAAGCGTTAAGAACTATTTGATTCAATACTAATATTTAAATAAAATAATGCATAGTAAGTAATTTAAAATACGATCATGATCAAATTCACTCAGTGAATTAGCAATTTGAAACGAAATCTCTCAAGTTTAAATTAAATTTCTCGCATAAATATGATTAAGAGAAAGCCATTCATGTCAATGTTTACTAAAAGCTTCCCTAAAGAAATCCAAAATATCAAAATTATTATTAAAATTAACAATTTCATTAAATAGTTAAAGAAGCGAAATCAATTAATTATGTCACATTAATATTATAATAATAAAAATGCTTAAATCAAAACGGTAAGTAATTTCTCCCTGAAAAATAATTTTCTTTTTAGATATTTATCTCATTGATAGTAATATGATTAACTGTATCATTCTTTACTTACAGTCATTTTTAATTAGATACACTTAGTGACTGCTCGGTGTATCCTAGTGTGTTACGATACATCAGTTGAGAATGGCTGGTATAATGTATCGATTACATTCTTTGAATATTTATTATGTCTTTTGTTAGTACATATGGAACACATAAAAATATTTAAAAATTATAGATCTCTGCATTGATAACAATTCAAAGAAAATTAAATTCAAATGTAGTGTTTTACAGCTATCCAATGATTAAAATATAAAAATCAAAGTTCAATGTTATTTTTTATGACTGAATTTTTCGTTACAGGGCACGACCCCCTCCCTTCCTCAAATAGTTGTTAAGGTGATCCGGAGAGTTTTAATCAGCCTTAGCTTGCAAGTAATATTGATAGGCGCTAATAGAATCAGGCCACTACGGTATTTTCGATTTAAAAAAATACAAGTTTAGCACGGTCCATATTAAAATATCTAATTAAGACACATCGAGATTAGTAATATAATAATTGCGATCACAATCTGTGAAAGATAAATCCGTTGGTATAAAAGTTCTTTGAGAATTTCCGATCTGTTTAATCTAGATTCCAAATCGACTACCGATTTCTGTTAGGAGGATTGCCCGAGGCGTTTTTATTATTAAGTAGTTGTTTGCAAAGCGGTACATGTATTATTTTCATTCATGTTAAACTTTTCTACGGACCATTTTTCACATTTTTTGTGCACCCGGTCACCTGCTTGGCTTATTATTTTTTTGAGTAATCTTTAAGTACACTTCTTTTGTTTTGAGTATCAACCGGATGAATGTAATTTATATTTCATAAAAAAGTTAAACTAAACGGTATATGTTTTACGATAAGTTGAATTTAATAATTGTTGTTGAAAAACACTCAATTAATTTTAAAAGCATTTTGAAATAGTGTTTAGGAGTGATTATAAAATAGGTCTATTAACTGTTGCAATAACACTAATACTACAATAACACTTTTTCTGTTTATTAATTAATGTGCGTTCTAAGTGCCATTTTTTGCCAACGATTTATTTTTTTAACGTAATTCATATATCGAATTATTATTGACATGTATGTAATATACTTGTCAATTGAAGATATAAATCTTTATTTCATGAAATAGTACAGAATTATTGAAGAAAATTGTGTTTATTTTTACAAATATAATGCATTTTTACCAGGAATTTTCAGTTAACACATTAAAATTGATTATTATAAGTAAGAAGTTCCCCACAATTTTGAATTTAAATCTATTGAACAATTGTAGTTGAAAAAGATCGTTTGAAACTATGCATTTAATTATTCTATTACTTAAACGGTCTTTACTGGAAAGTTTAACAGATTATTTTTAAATTGAAAAGCATCTTTTGTACTAATTTCACAATTAAATTAAATGTTTTATATGAATTGGTTGTAATTCAGTCGATCAACTGGAGATAGTAGAGATATAAAAATGAGGATAAAAATAGTTCAGTAGTTAGAAAATCGTTGTCGCGATAGAAGATGGGTGGCAGATAATGTAAACATCACAAACATTCATATATTTTGACACAAGTCATTGAAAAATCGATTTACGAAAGTATAAAATAGAACGAATATAAAAAAGCGTTTATTGATCACGCGGTTAGAGAACCGGTAAATTAATCTTTTATAATTGTAAATGTCTAAATATTAATTATTCGAAGCTATTCAATCGCTCCTCATATTAATAAACCGTAGAATATTAATTTATAAAATCAAACAATATGAAAATCAAATCAAAGAGTGCGTGTCTTTTCAGGTCACGTAGATTGATTGATTTATCAATTCAATTGACGCCGTGTCTTGTAAGTGAATGTCACGATAATCTTTCAAATCAAGCCGAAAAAAATGCATCAATGGATATGTGGATTTTTTCGACCAATACACCTGCTATGGAATGTTGATAAACAAATATCTGATTCGATCTACTTCATGTTGGACTTTTAAATTGGTCACAGACTTCCATTTACCGTGTCTTAGTTTTTTAGCGTGGCTCCTTAACTTTAATCTGTAACGATATTTAATGAGTAGCATAATTCATCATCAGCCATTGTTTACACCGATGTTTCTTTCTTACCAGAATTAACACATTTAAAATCTTCAACGCCCTCCAAGTATACACAATTTCATTTATATATTCCATGAAACAGATTTTTTGAAATAAATGCTTTTTTTATTTAACTGATTTTAATGTGGATGATCTTGGATACACTGAAGCAAAAAAAATGTGCAAAACCATCTTAGATGCAATGCGATGCGAATGCGCTAGCATATTTGGATTCCAGCAGCACCCATCCTAATACAAAACAAATAAAAATACCATCGTTAAAGCATATTGGAAAATATTTAAAACACTAGGGGAATTAGATATTGTTGAAATAAATACACATTTATAGAAAACATCGTCTTAAAATTTTTCGTTTAATTAGTATTGATATTGCATTAATGAATTAAATATATGTTGTTTATTAATCACTTTTAATGTGTTAACTGTCAATTATTGGTGGAAAGACCTTATATTTTTAAAATACTTTTAAAAATATTTTTAAAAACACAATTTGTTTTGTACTACTTCCACCTGTTTATCATGATCTATATTGTTAAAGCTTGGTGGTATTACATAAAAAAGTCGTGGAAAAAACTAAATGCAACATACTTCACTAAATTTCAATTTTATCCTTTTATTTCAGTAAAAAAAAAAATAAAGATTTTGATAACTTGTATGGTAGCTTTTATTCTCATATCTAAAAAAAAATGAAAACACTCTTGAGTCCATACATAATTATTACCATTGCATTTAAATGACAAAGTAAACTTATCCCAAATAATTTTCGTCTCCTCTGCCTCTATTTATTATCGGAAGACCCAATAACGAATTTGTGTGTTGGGTCCCCTGCGGTGGGCATGCGCCGAAAATAGTATTTACTGTAACTAAAGCGAGCCTAAATATGAAATATTTGTTTTTTAACTTGATAACTGTTGTGACTTCTTTCATACTTAAAATAAACAGATATCAAAAGAAAAAAATGCGAAATACGTTTGAAATAGAATTCTTTATAAACCTCGTTCAAGATAGATCGATTTATGTCTATTTTGTTTATAAATTGACTAAAAAATACTTTTTGAATTGTAAAACAGCGGTTTCTTGTGTTAAGTCGATATATTTATTGGTGGTTGTTAGTTAATTGTAGGTAAATAGAATGGGATCAGGAAAAAACTAGTAATTAGCATGTCATTTTCTATTTCCCGTTGTCAGTATCAGTAGATAGATGGTGGGGAAGGCTAACATAGATAAAAACTAGACGTAAATAAAAAATCATAAATCGTTGTAATAATTCATATATATAAGGCTTTTGAAAGCAAAAACACCAACCTGCGGTAATGTCATTGCATATACTTTGCATGTTAACTGATTTTATAAATTCATTTTTCATAGTTTTCTATGGATATTGCAATAGAATGTGGAGAATATTTGTGGATTCGTTTATGTAATTTTCGACTTTTTATGCGCAGTGGCGTTTTTGCTTTTAACGTCCTACGGCATTCGACTCTGTGACCTTGCAACCAAGTTGAAAGAAGATCGATAGCGTTAACCACTGGGCATTTAAATGAATTTCTATAATTTACAAATATGCACATATTTTCCTTTTAAATCACGGTCGTTCGGTTACATTTTTGATATTCGTAATTTCATAATGGATTTATTTCATATGTTTAACATGTTAAAACTTACACTTACCATACAATTTTGCATAATTTACAACATTTTATTTAAATATAAACATAGTGGTTCAGTGGCCAACACCGCTGGCTTTGGTTAAGGTTCTTGTATGCTCGAAACTCGAAACCCAGTACGAAAAGCTTCATAGATTGAGTTTGTAATCGGTTTATGCATCTTCGTTTGAAAGTATGGGTATTTTTAATGTTTAAAAATTCCCTTCGTAAAACGGGGCGTAGTAAGGGCGATTAGACCACTTCAAGTCCTGTACAACCTCTGTTTTTCTATCCATACTTATGTTGAAATACCTCAATTAGGAGTCCATATGCTCCACATTGGGAGCGGACATAGTTAAAAAAACATTTTTTTTATAGAAATACCAAATAATAACCTTCAATATTTTTTAAACCACTTGAAATCATTACACTGCGAAAGATTTCGTAAAATAAACAATTAAGGATTAGCGATGGTTAACAAAGAATAATTAATAAATTACATCGAATGAACAATTAAATTAAAAAGTTCAATTAATTTTCATAATACTCTTTATAAATATTTATTTAATAGTTTACATTTGTGTAAGCTGTAAATATCTACATTCTAAACATGGCTAACACCCACGTCACTCGATGATCGATATAACATTTCAACATGCAGTTAATTACATCTAAGAAATGAATTTAGTTCTGTAAATTACGACGACTTCTATAGCATGGCGAAGGTACGATCTGAATGGAATAAGTCATGTAAACTTTCGTTATAGGTTGAAATAATACATTAGTCTTTTAGTTCTTGTAATAATCATTTACAAATATTTTACAATAATCATTATTCATATTGTTTGGTATCGTGAGAAGATATCTATATATTGGAGTTCAGAGTTCCGGAAATACCACATTCATAGTTACTTACTTGAGCTGTTAGAAACGTATATTTTCAAAGCAATGAATATAATTATTAATTTGGCGACAATTTATCATATCAACGACTTAAAAAATAAATCACTTAAAGACACCGGAACCAAGATAGAAATAATTAAGAAGTATGATTCCGTAATGATAGTTTTTTATGGGGTCTTATTAATTTTAGAAGAAAAGATGAAGATAATGACATGTAGTGCAAATTTTTACTTTGTTTTGAATAATAATAATATTTTAGTTAACAACTAACTGTAACTCCATTTTCGATTTAAAAAACTCATAATTGATGGCGCGTCGATCAAATATAACATATTGAACTAAAAAATGTTAAGAATTAAATCAATTTTTGGTCAGAATAAAAATACGAACAGTCTGAATAAAATTATTGATGGTCTGAATAAAATTACTATACGGTCAAAATAAAAGGTTAAGTTAGGTTAGAAATACTGACCATAAATTATTTATTCTGCCCTATGTTATTCTGACGGATACATTATGACCATTTAATATAAATTCTGACTAACGTATTATAAATTATGACCGAAACTGAATTAAAATCCTGACCAGAAAAATGAGAGCTATAAAAAGTCTATAAGCTTTTGTTTTTAGTTTGAAATGCAGTTGAAAAATATTATGTTATATAGCCAAGATTTCAAAAAAATAGAAAAAGATCCCAACATCATTATAAAAAATAATAAAAGATAATTATCATATAAAATATTTAATTTATCGTGAAATACTCGTTCAGATTTTTTTATCTACAGAAAATTTTCAGATAGAAGTGACGCCTGCCAGCATTCGCTCAATATAATTGATGTGCAGACATGGTATGTATGTGCTGCGTTACTTTCAGACTGAAATGTTAAGGTTAATACAATTATATTGTAATGATGTACGCATTATTTTTTGAGTATGAGATAAATTGACTAAAAATTAAAGTGAAAAATATTAAACAATGTTGTATTAACCAATGCAATAGAGTAATAAATTGAACAAAAAACATTGCTATTCTATGTGTACTTGGAATGATTAGATTGCTTTTAAACGTCAGGGAAAACAAGCTTTTTTCGAGAAAGCGCTATGCAAAATACAAGCACTTTATTGTTACAATGTGGTTATATTGACTCAGCGGTATATTGTATCTGTCTTATTGTCGGCAGGTAAGTTATGGTCGGGTGGCTGAGCGTAGTGGCCGGCATTTCTTATCGGCATGCCGCTGGCCGCTACTTCAGAAGGTGATGTACTGAAAACGCCTTGGCTTGTATGCGCCCCTGATAACACCGAGTCTTTATCGATGTACGCGTTATTTATGCAGGGTTAAATAATGAAATGGAATGGTTTATTCGAGATAACGCGAAAAGGGTAAAACCCGCCGTGAAATAATTCCGTGATATTATTAGAAACCGCCAAATGAATACCGAGGCAAAGCTGCAATGCTTGTAACACATAATAAAGTTGAGCAAAAAAGACCCAAATCACCGACAAAGAACGAGATATTGTAAACTATTCAATTTTGGGGGAACTTATATTTCCTCCTTCACTCCTCCACAGCCTATTCCCCTAAGTGTGATTTCAGTGAGTGATCAAAATTACGCTCAAATTTTCACTAATTTCAAGAAGCTATTCGGAGTCAGGTGAAAAACATCGTCTCTAGGCACTATGGTGCATCGGCCACCTCATAAAAGTCACACATAAACAGTGAATTAGAATAAGTATTCATTTAAGGTTAAAAGAAACCTGCAATTAGTTAAGAAATAAAAAAATGGCCAACTTGTGCCTCATTACATCATATTTATTATACAGAATGTCATCGAACAAACAAAAGTCGACATTTTTATAACCGAGATGTATAGCCTCGTAGACTTGTCTATTATTTTTATTAAATAGTATTTTTACGATATTAGAATATGACTCAATTGCTAAGCCTCCAGAGACGGTAAAAGTTTTTTAACTGCATAAATTCTGTTATTTCTGTAAGTTTTCCTAAAGTGCAAAAAGATGTAGTGAAACTGTTTAACAGATTGTTTTTTCAATAACGTTTGTATCATACGTCAAGTCTAGGTTTTACCAAAAGATTGTTGATACAGTATCGAAGAAAGAAATTAAACCGTTATTTGTCGTTGGAATTTTTGAAAAACTATTTTTTTTCTTTGTGGATTGGTAAAATTTATAAAAAACAAATTAAACTTAGTCACAATATAAATTAAGTCTTAACGTATATTAGAGAAACTAATCCTTCACCGACGATATTGTAACGCTTTTAGCACATGCGATAATAATTAAAACGGATCTGGAAGTTATTTATATCAACGCATATAAAATTCAGCTGTGTTCGTAAACTGGTATCTCATTATTATTATGTTATGGGATAACTATTGTATCTCTTATAAAACGTAGAGATTGTAAAGTTAATTGTCAATTAAAAAGTATTTTGATTATTTATACTGTTTTATTATGGTACAAGTTTATGAAGAAGCAAAATAATTTATTAATGAATGATAGTATCATAAAGTGATTTTTCAATTTCAGAATTTTTGTGTTTTGATTCAGTTTTACTGAAAAAATGTTGTTTTACATATATCTGCTTCCATTTATTCGATTCATAAATAATTTCATACGTTACTGCAAAAGCTGTTATTAAAAAAAACAGCACTTGCATAAATAACTCAACATTTCTTTATAGCCCCTTGTTCGTAAAAACAAAGTCATTTTGAACTGTGCCCTCTAAAGAGTAGACAGTTAATTTAGCAAAATTAAGCTATAATTAATATTTAAATCAATTGATACATTGCCAACAATACAGTACTAAGAATCACACAAACAGTAATGTCAATTAAATCAATTTTTTATTTTTATTGATGAATATTATCAGAACAGAAGCTTAAGCGCTTAATTAACCCTCAAAGGTCAACAGATTAACATCGTAGCGAGCTGCTTAGTGCATTTCATGATCTCCAATTTGGCCACTTATTGAAAGAAATATTGATACATAATAGATTCGTTTCCCAATTTGATGGTATAGATTTTGGTATTGCACAATTTGTTTGTACTATTTTCACATGTTTATAATAATCAAGGCCGGTTTCGATCATCACGAGCATTATCAACTGATGAACTGATCGACGCTCGTGATGAGTGAAACCGGTCATGATAATGATAAACATGTTGGAGTAGTACAAACAAATTGTGTTTTATTTTTAAAATATAATGCCCTTCCACCAAGAATTGATAGTTACTAAAATTGCTCACTTACTTAATTGGCGCTATGGCTCATCTTAATCCGTGACGAACTACAGAAATGCTCTCCACACATCTCGATCATGAGCTATTCGTTTCCAGCAAGACACATTGACCACTCTGGCTTACATTACCACGTTGTCCATACATCTCTTACGCCAGCGGCTAATAAAATCGTAAAATTGAAAGCTGTATTATTATATCTAGCGTGATGGACTTTTTTAGATTAAATACTCATAAAAATCTTTTATTTTCGTAGATGGTAGGTTCATACTTCCTTATACATTTGCATATATCATGTTACGGTACCTTTGTACGGTATATACGAGTCTTCTGTCCTTTATACTTGATACGTACGAACTTCGGAACAATGGAAATATTTGCATTTTTTATCAATGTTATTTCGCATTGTTTGGTAGAATGACACTTGGTAATTAGCCTCCTGAAAATTGGCTGGCATTTAAATAATTTAAGGTAATTTTCGTTTTTTTAAATTTTATTCCAGTTTACCTCAGATACGTCAATCAGGAACATTTAAATAAAACTTTGTCGTATCATTTACGCATAAAAAAATTGGAATCGTAACTCGAAGAGAAAAGGCATATCTAACGACATCTCAAGTTACACATTAGATTGAAAAAATATAAATTCTGTATTCATTGATATTACCATAACTTTTACCCAAGTGATCGCTAGTGTAAAATATGTTATCAGTAGGACCACAGAGAAAATTTAATAACTTGTATATTTAAGTAGGATTGATCTTTCAATCGATTTATGGATTTCTGTTCGTAGTGATGAATGTTTACGATGTCTAAAACTCCCTCACACCCATCCGATCTTCGAAAACGGGACTTAGCGAGAGTGACTAGCTAACCACTAGTCCTGCCCTAGCCCTATCCTTCTACCCCTACTTTCTTACAAAATAGATAGGTTGAACAACTGAGTAACAAACAGTTTTCATGGAAAAAGTCGGGATACCTCCATTATTAGACCATATGCTCCACGTTGGCTGCAGACATTTTTTTTAATTTTGACTTATTTCTTATTATTATTATGATTTTTTCCCAGAGAAATGGTATTTATTTCATATAAATATAGCACGTGTTTATTACAGAGGCACAACGTAGCATTGACTGATGCATGTTGGGCATTGCGAGTAAAAATGAAAGATAAATCAGTAGATCGGAAAATAGATAGAGCTTACGGCATTATACATTTGAGAAAGAGGATTGACTAAATGATAAAATTCAACGAATTTAGATACGTCCATTTAACGTACGATACCATAGTGTGAGAAGGCATTTATTAAACAGTGCATCAAAAGCGGTTGGTGAGTGTTGGTAAGTTTTTATAAACGTTCATTGCGAACAAGAAAAATGGTGATAGACTTTAATAAAAAGTAGATATGTTTTATTCATACGTAAAATACACTTCAATACCAAAATAAAAACCAAATGTCTATTGAAAAAATCAGCAATAAATCAAAAATATTATAACATCACCCCCGTCAGAGGTTCAGACATGTCCGTCATCGAAAAAACGTCAACATGGCCCATCGACTGCGGCGGCGCGCCAAAACACAGGGGCGCCGAATTGTATTATCAGATGTGTGCGCGCGCATCTCGCCGCTCAGTAGTGACCGGTCGCCGCTGTCATGCGACGTCACCTGACGAAGAGGCTTTCGCGGACGTAGGGAGGGCCACAGTGGTCAGTGAGGGAGGTTTTGTGGTACGGTAACCATGGTTTACAATCAATGTTGATAAATTTAGAATCACATATATATTGAATAAGGATAAACGATAATCCATTTAGATGTGTTAATACCTCATTATAAGTCTAAACACTTCATATTGTTAGAACGTACTGTGATCATAAAAAAGATATCCTTTGTGTGCCTTGTTGGAATTGGAGACTTCATAATCTATGAGGGACCTGCGATGATGTATTTCCTGAAAAACGAAGATTAAATATATAAAATTTACAATTGCATGTGACAAGGCTAAAGACGTAACCCACACCAAAAAATATTGTAAATCACTCACACAAATCAGGATAATACACTATATTTATATATATATATATATGTGTGTAATATATATCGACTGCAGAACGGCAAAACTACGTATCCCTGATTTTTTTTATAATCACATGTATACAATTTAATAAATGCTTTGTATGAGCTATACAAAATATATTTGGTGAGTGGGTTACGTCCTTTTCCACAGTCGATATATTATTTTGAAGAAAAGTGAATGTGCCGGGTCGAATTTTTGCTAATTTTAATTTATTAATTACTCTATAAGATGTTTAAAAGTGTCGATTTAGCAACAAGGTTTTATGTCAAAATATTCTGTTTCTCAAGAATTCATAATACAATGGAGTTCCAACAAATTAATGTAAGTTTAATCTACTAATCAAAAGAGCATAATTTTTATCACACTGTCACACAGCTATCTTCATTATTTATGTTTCCACCGCCTCTGTATTTTTATTGAACCCAAAACAACTGAACCAACTACATCTAACGTCGTAAGGATCGTTCTAGCTCTCTTCACTGTGTGACATCACCAAAATTGGAAAACAGGAGGAGCTTAGACGATTGTTTTGCAACTGATGTTATTCCATCTGTATTCATGGTGTAACGATGAGTTACTTCGGCCTTTAAACCTTTAGATTTTATGTGAAATAGTTTATACAAAAAATTGAAAATTTGTAAATAAAATAGTTCTACATATAATTGAAAATTAAAAATACATTTAAGTTTACGTTTTCTTTATATAATTGATCATAATTTGAAAATCTCGACAATTTTAGCATTGAAAAATACAAAATTATAGTATAATATAGTAACAATCCGAGATGCATGACGTACCGTATGCAACCGTTTTTTTTTCAAACGGCACCAAGACACGTCTCGAGCTTGTTCTGCTATGAAGAATTTCGATTCTTGTGTCTTTCGATAATTTCGCATAGTTTGATATGTATTTCAGGTTTTACACACAAAATGTGACGTAAAATAATTAATTAGTACTACATAAAACCATATTCAAACAGTACCAAAATGTGACTGCATGAGATCCGAAGGGATTTTTTTAGCGTGAAAACGGGAAGGTTATACAATTATTTAAAATTTGAAGTGTCCCAAAACGTAGTCCCTAAATTACTCGTAATAGCGAAGATACCCTATTGACATATCAGGGCCGCAGCATTGCTGGGCCGGTAGCAGAACTCAGCCCATTGTATGCTAATGCGGACCGCATTCCGGGACCGATCTCCTCTCCACACACCGACTTCTCGACACACCGGCGACATCTATCGCGGTTCTCTGGAGACTACAATAAGGAATCGGTTACTCTTCAATTCGAATCGGTAGAGTAACGAGTAAATCGTTACACTCCCAACAATGCTGAGATGGACTGCTGTAATAAATGTCGAATCTTTTTGAACAATAAAAAAAGTCCTACACATTTTTCTCATACAAAATAAGAGTGACAATATGATGACTATATTCATCAATTGACTTTTATTATACCTGCCATTGTACAGTATTGCTAAAATATAAAATATTTAAAAAAAATAATAAAGACTGCCTACACTGTTTTCGTTAAAACATCGATAAAGATGTCTAAAACGTAATTTAAAAAGAATAATAATTCTTTCTTATTGATATTATACAGCCATAAAAGTTTGAGGAAAACCCTCTAGGCAAAAAAATACGATGATATTTAAAACAGTAAATTTATTGAATGAAAAATAAGTAACTTATAATCAACTTTTTGTATCTGTTTTGTAATATGTTGAATTAACTTTATAAAGAGTTCATTATACTTACAATTACTAAAAAAATGTCAATTCTTTACTTATCAGAGCATTATATTTGCATGACTATAGTATTGTTTATGAACTAGATTACTATGGATCTAATAAATGATTAAGTATGCATTTCATTATATCATATAGCTAGTGATTATCCTGCATGCGTTGCAATGCCACTCAAAGAAAGAAAGGGCTTGTATTTTAATTCTGTTCATCGAATGCTTTTGGATTAGGGGTCTACATGGGCCGATATTTCATAGAATTACCCTGTCCGAGCCGCCATCTTATGGCCCGGCTGTTACCCAAACCCAACCCGAAGCCCAGATTTATTTTTCTTAGCTCGAGAAAAGCCCAATTTTTCAAAGTATAGTAATTCATTTATACTTTTATTACTCTACTATTCAAACAATATATGTTCTTGTTTCCATATTTCCAATGATATTGATGGCCCACGAACCGGGCCGGGTAAAGGCCCATGTAGACCTCTATTTCAGATATGCAATATTTTTTGTTTTTTCGTCCGGTTCAAAGATTCAGATTTCAAATTTTTACTAGACGTTAATCTTTAACTTGAAAAAATCAAATAAATATTGGTAATAAAGAATTTTTTTTTTATCATGTACGCTCCCAATGTGGAGCATATGACCTCCTAATGGAGGTATCTCAACAATAGTTTTTATTTGAAAACTGCTTATTACTCAATTGCTCAACCTTTGTTTTACGAAGGGATAGGACAGGACTAAAGTCTAATCGCTCTCGCTACGCCTCGATTTTAAGATCGGATGGATGGGAGGGAAAGAAAACTTAGTAACCAAAAATAATGTAAACGATGTCAGATTTTTGAGGAGTATTATCAAACAATAATAGAAGCTGTGAGAAGTTTTAATTGACTTGATATATAAGTATGTACCTAAACTTTTTACTATCTAGCGACTCCGCCACCAAACAAAGTTGTAACTCACTTTTGGTTGTTTTGTAAGAGAACGAAATAAATAGAAGCATAAAAAATCATCGGTTTAAATTCAATATATTAAAATAAATAAATTAAAGTCATAGTATAAGTGAATGATCAGTAAATAACATTACTAATTATACCGTTTTGTTCTTTGGGGGTGTCGCAGTATGTCGCAACGTATTTGTTGGATGGCAAGTGAATTACTCACAAATTACTCTGCAAGTTAACGCTGTCATTTATTGACTCACAGACGGCCATTATTCGTAATTAGTTTTCCCTACTCAATGCTTTAAATTACATAAAATTTTAGCAAGACATAACGTAGTCAATCTTAACAGAAGAAAGAAACATGAACAATCAGTTTGTATCCAATCTAGCGACAAAATAGCTAAGAAACTAAGATTTCGCTATATTATGTTCAATACATCATAAGTTTCAATCAATTACTATTTTTGCTATTACTCTACTTACTAAAACATAAAGAATAAATAGTTTGTTACTTTTAACCAATTTCTTGGTCGAAAGGCATTATATTTACAGAACTAGAAGACATTTTTTGAACTATTTCGAAATTTTATTATAAAGAACATGACAGGTTCCACTCATCGCGTGCATTATGAGTTGTCAGTTGAAAAATGTCGGTTTACCAAAATATACTTTTGAACTTTAATTAATGAATAATATTCATGTTGTAAAGAACAAGTAGCATTTCATTAAGGATTAAAATTAAATACACTTTTGTTTAGATCATATTCACTGTCGTAAAAATAGTTTTCACTTATAACAAATACATTACACAAAAAACAAATTCTTTCACTAACAATAAAGTGATTCCACATAACAAAATATATTTTAACATTGAAAAAATACATTACAGTTACAAAAAAATATTTTCACTCAATATTAATACTCACACTTTGAAATCGATAGTTGCACGAAGCTGTAATGAAATGTCACTTATTCGTCTAACCTATATTAGGCCGTATATATTGTCTTTGCTCCACGCATTAGAATACATTACACAAACTAAACCAGACCAACCCTAACATAACCTACTACAACTTAACTCACTTTGATAAAAGAATCCGTGACTAAGTGGAAACTACTAAAATCAAAGTTTTAGTGTACTAAGTTAGTACTGTCTAATCCAAAGTGCAAACTATCAAAATGAAAGTTCAAGTGTACCAAGTGAATGCTAACTAACACAAAGTGTAATTATTTACAACTCTTTCAATAACAGTTATATTGTGATAATTCAGTTGTGTAATATTTAGAGATTATGATTGAATATTTGAGTATATCCGATCCTTTTTTGATATTCAGATATTTGAATACTTCATAAATTATTAGAATATTTTTAGTAATGTGTATATAGCCACTGGGTAAACAAAAAATATGATTTGACCTCACATTTTATATAGATATAAATTGTTGTAATTTTTCCAAGCACCATAATACTTAAAATGTGCCAACAATTGTTGATACGCCACCCCGGAAATATGAAAAAAAAATGAACAATATATAACTGATCAAATTAATATATTGTATTATTCGAATAGTTTAAAGTCATATTCAATATTAGGTTTCAATGAATATTTGAAATTCTCAGCAAGAGTTAGAAGAACATTAAGATGAACAACCAACATTTAAGTGTAAGTACATACTGCAATGTTGCGTTGGATTTTTAGGTTAAGTATTGGAAGAATGACAATATACGTATTGAACAATGTCAGTACAAAAGCGGCAAAAATTCTAAAAATTCTATTATATTTATGCTTTACACAGAATTTTAATGGGCAGAATACTCTACTTGCGATCGACGCGCCATTCTCCGTGTCCAACGAATGTTGCATAAAGTTGATTCTTGCGAACAAAATAAATTTGGTTGATTGCCGTAACCGAGCGGTAACTGTCTACATCAGAGTTTCTTAAACTTATGTAGTCCACGAACCCCTTCTTGAACGAATTTTTTTTGCGAACCCTATCCCAACTCCAGGCATTTTATATCGTTTTTGAGACTTAATGTCTAGTTCAATAGACTACAGGCTCATGGGTTCAGCAGCGTAGCTAGGGTTTGAAATTCCTTGAGTTTGCCGCCCTGCTCACTTTTTTCCCCAAAATTTTTTGTAACCATGACGACGGAAAAAATTGCGCCGCATGCAAAATTTTTTTATGGAGACTGAATATACTTGCTTGAAAAATATGGTATATTTTTACAATCTTGACAAATTTTAAGTTTAATATTAATAATTTTTCTCCAAAAATGTTGATTTAATATTGACAATAGTGTTGGGTTAAGGCTTTTTTTTAAATTACTTACTATTTTTCAAAAGATTGCGCAGCAGGCGATTTTTTTTTGTATAAATATAATTTCTTGAAAAATATGCACTATGAGTCCCGCAGCTTTGTTTTTCAAATATGTTGCAACATCTGTAAGTCATTTAAATAAATTTTATATTTATTATTAATATGGAAATATAAAATTATAGACTGAATGTGTAGAGTACATGATCCCGTAAAATTCTTCAAGCCATCTGCTTTCTATTACCGAAACAAATGAATTTCTAATTATAACGGTCACTCTCCACTTGAAATTCCTTGGCAGGTAGAGAAATATGGTGTAAAAGGTACGTTCGAGGCGAAATTTGCCCATCGAGACAAAAAGAAAAGTTACCAAAATCTCGAAAATTATAACGATAACGTTCGCGGACCACCGGTAATCCCAGGTAGACCCCAGTTTAAGAACCTATGGACTGCATCATCCTTCAAACTCTGTTTCAAACTTGAGGGTTAACTCCTATGAATTTTGCATCCGATTTAATTTGGAAGTTTATATAAAAAAACGTGCTGGACTATTATATTTTATTTCTCCTTACTAACTAAATAAAATAGTTAACTATTAGAGATATTTCAGCTCCATCGTTCAATCCTCTTGACAAACATGTTAAAATATATGGATATTTTTTTGTATATTTTCATACGTTAACAAATTTACGTATATGTGTGTGTTTATAATAAATATATACATCTTCTAATGGAAAGTTTTTGAATTAAATATTCAAAGACGATTAGTCAATTTTTTTCTCTTTCTCTCTATTTTTCCTTTTTTTAATCAAAATTGAGCATGGTTAATAAAAAGATTGCATGCAGCTCTATAAATCAGACCAAGAACATGATAAGTAAATTCGCTTCTTTTTTAATCGTAATTGCGTTATGGAATTCGGCAGCTAAACAACGGATCCATACACCAACTTTCGTGTGACATCGTAAAAAATACTGAATTATAATATGTATACTAATATGCACTAAAGGTACAATAGTACCGAATTCTAATTCGGAAAATCATTCATAATACATATTCTTTATTCGGTGAGTTGATATGACGAATAAAAATAATCTTTGATTGGTCAATATTGATTAAAAGCCTTCAACATGCTATTTCGATATGAAATAATTCATTCAGTGAAATCAAACGGAATATTTCAATAATAACAACAGCGTGGCCATTCTTTCCGTGTAACTTGAATAATAAAAATAAATGAACGGAAAGCGGATTGCGGGAGTCGCTCGACGAATTCCAAATATTCTTAAACATACAAATAACAACTCTGAAATATTAGTCAATGAAAAAAAAAGAGATTATTCGAACAATAAAAACCCACGTCGGACATTTCACCTTGGCAGCTAGTCCTACGCACTTTGACGATATAAAAATACCAATATGTGATAACAGATTGACAACCAATGGTGAAGGAAAAATATTTCCAAAGTAAAACACAACTTTTTTATCAGTTGGTAATGCTCGCAATGAGCGAAACTGGTCCTTAGCATTATAAACATGTGTAGCTAGCACAAAACAAATTGTGCTTTATTTCTAAGATATAATGTCTCTCTAACAAGAATTGACAGTTAACTCCTTAGAAGTGATGAACAAGAAATAATTTAATGTACAATTAAATTGATAACTGCATTATTTCACATGTGGAGCATCTATTTACGCCTATTGGAGCTTACCTCAGCGTATGTTTTTTACGAGAAACACTTGTTACGCTCAATCATTATTTTCCGAATGTAATAGAAATAGAAAGATATGGCTAATATAGGACTAGTGGTTGGTTAATTGGAAGGAAGGGAATTTAAGACATCACAGACATTCATGCTTTTCAACACAAATCCATAAATAAGATTGTAATATTAACATCTAAATAAGACTGAAACTGTCCGTACTGTTATTCGAACGCGTGAGTACCGCAACCGATGCCAACGACGTTGAACACTAGAACACCGGCGATAATAATCCTACTGATAACAGGGTTAATTACTTATTTAGACTGACAAGTCCCATAGTATAATATATATGCACTATAGTGTATACGAATTTGGAACTATAATTGTCAGTCTAGAATAAATTTCTCCAATTGCCATTTTATGCAAAACGAATATCTTGTCTACTTTTAATATCCGTTTCTAAAATATTAGTTTTGGAATTTATTCAGTTTTGGTTGAGTATGGCAACATTCCTAATGTGACGGTGGCACCCTCACTAGCTGCCAAGTTATATTCGTACATCTACAATGGGGAGCCATCCCTTCTATTTAAAATGCTAGCTAACGTAGTCTAAATTATGTATCTGTATGTCAGTTTTAAACAGTACTTGTTTTATGATACATACATATTTCACATTTTTTTAAAACTACTTTCAGAATATCGAAGGGAAACTGGTATTGTTATGAAAATAATTTTTTCCACAGATCTTACATCAATGAAAATATGTCTTGTCGTTATTTAAAATCAATCCCATAAGCCAGCCACATTAGTTGTAAATAATTGACATAATTTAACATAGTTGTGTACATTTAGTGTAAAAAAAAAAAAAAAAATTTTATTACGTACTAGTGAGTACCCGGCATGCGTTGCAATGCCACTCAAAGAAAGAAAAGGTTTGTCTTTTAATTCTTTTTATTGAACTACTTTTGGATTAGAGGTCTGCACAGGCCAAAATTTCATAGACTTACCCGGTTCGAGCCCATCATCTTCCGGTCTGGCCCGACCCGAACCCGAGTTTCAATATCACACTTGTTATAACACAATATTTTTGTTTTTCGTCTGGTGCGTACACGAATAAATCAGAAGATTTTTCCTAGATGTCGCTGTATGTACGTATTTGATTATTGTTTTCAATTTTAGATTTTCAATTTTTTTCTTCAGAACCCTTCACGGGTGGGTGCACAACAACTCACCGAAGTTTCATCGAAATCGTATGAATGGTAAAGGAACGCGTAAAGGACAAACAAACATTTATTTTATATAATATTTCCCGGCATGATCACAATAAGACCTTCCTGAAAGTTTCATCGCGATCGGTTGAGTAGTTTAGGAGCCTATAAGATCCGGACAAACCATCAAACTAACAAACAGACTTTCATTTTTATATATATAGATTTACATGTTCTCTACCCCTGATCTATGCATCTCTCGAACGCATCCAAATCAAAGAAGTCAGGTTGCGCGCGAGCGGCGAAAACACTAATATCTTCCATCTACTACATCTTTACAAAAAATCAAAAACAAAAAACAAGAACAAATACACAAACATTCACGAAACAGAACAACCCTTGTTTGAAAGCCCGTCGCATGTTCGCTATGCAATTTTATTGAAAGCTTTTGCCGAAACTTATATTGATATCCCGATCACGTCAACCTCCGAATTGGACTTAACAAGCCATTTTTTTTGCTGGGTAGATGGGAAACATGGAACATTTTATTGATTGATATATTATTATATTTCTTTTGGATTTATTCTGGAAACTTAATAATTTAATGATGGGTATTAGCATAAAAATACAAATTGAGTAAAAATGAAGTATTGTCATTTCAAGTCAAGTTTGATGATGAAAATTTTAAATTATAAATACAAATAATAAGTACATATTTTATATTTTCAAGCATTGGTCAACTTTCAATAAAATGGTATCGTGAGACATTGTACTCATAAGGAATATGCAAAATATTACGAATTTAGAGTATCTAGACATTGGTTCCCAAAGTGGTCCATATGTACCCTCAGGGGTGCATATAGACTTGCAAGGCGTCTTTACCAAGGAGAAGAAAAATGGGGGTCCACAGATCGGAGTCCATTTGAACTACACGTATAGTAACGCCGTCGCATAGTAATTGAATGTCATGTTACAAGAAAAATTATTGATTTAATTAAGCACAAACAGAAATTAAAAGGAAACGGCAACGGTTCCATGGGGAAAATAAGTTTGGGAACCTATTTAGAATAAGAAGCTTGGTTATATTCCTGGTAGTGGGTTACAGAATGATGACTGTCTGTATTGAGGCCAAAGATAAATGATATCAGCTGTGCTGAAGACTAAATATATTGATGCAGGTACATTTATTTATTGTAAAATAAAAAAGACAATACATGGTCTTATAGCTGATACCAATGTATTTAACAAATGTAATAAAGACAGTGAATACAAAAAAAATGGATTTTTTCTATCGAATTGATAAAATAGAATGCAGAAAGTAATACACAAAGTTCATTGCTGAAAATGTGCATCTCTTTAGTTCAGCGGTTCTCATGTGCGGCCACCAGAGATATTCCAACGGTTCTATAGTAATAAATATTGATATTAAAAAAATGAGTAATATAAAATAAATTCGACATTTATTTATTCGTATTGCGTGCGTATGCCGCTCGAAAACGTATTTGTAATGAATGTATATTTTTAATAAAAAAGGGATCCCTTTTTAGATAAAAATTAGTCGGGATCAGTACGGTAACCCCATCGGGTTAATTTGTGCTGCAGTGCATTAAGTAATTCGGTCTGTTGTACGATAACCAACGCCGTTTATCTTGCAGTGGTGTAGTTATCATTGACGAGAGATTTTCTAAATATATAAAGTGGAACAGTGATTATCTTCTGATTTTTTAAATATATATGGAAGCATCTGTATATTATGATATTCTTTATTTTTCTAATTTTTAATGAAATTTGATACAAACGCCGAGTTAAAATGGATATAAGAAATTATCTATAAACAAACATTTAGAAGGATGAAACATTATAAATCTAATAACTCATAGATATTTAGACATATTTGAAAAAAAAAACCTGCAGGGCTGTGTAATTTTAAATATAACATTTGTAAATGACAGCATTGTGAAAATATAGTACACATTTTTAAAGAAATTATAATAATACATACAAATTTTCTGCCTCCGGCGCAAACTTGTATTACAATGATTTATGGTTAAAAAAATTGAAGTAGGAATTGAGTCCCTTAAATGCATCGGTCTAATATTTTAAATCACTTTTGAAAATTTGGTGCGACCACGAGACATTTCCAAAAGACCACTGATGTTCATTATGCGACCTTGGAGAAATTTTCCGTGAGAACTACTGCTCTAGTTGATACATTGATCAGTCGAACAGCAGCCGCAACTGACGACCCATATGACCAACGAAAATTTCAAAACCCAACTGTGCGAAACACAGTTGGATTATCAAATGGCTTTTTACTGCTTTACAATACATCCATGAAATTTGTTGCAGTTTATATAAATAAAAGTGCAGTATTTAAATGGGAAACCAATGTCATTAATATGGCCATGTAGTATTAAATGCAGTAAAGCTAAGAGAAGCGTACTTCAATAGACGACGACATCAAGAGAAAATTAAAGCAGGTATTAAAGGTCTGCACTGGCCCAACCCATGGGTCAGGTTCGGGCGGGTAGAGACAATTGTTATTCGGGCTTGGGCCGGGCATGGGTAAGGGATTTGTTCTTAAGACAAATATTTCGGATTATGTTCGGATCATGAGTACTCTTGATAACTAAATACTGCTGATAACAAAAATAATTTATTACATTTTGAATATCATTGGACACTATAGAGTCTTTTATTTGATAAGTATGGAGACATCATTTTATATTTTTGTAACCTGAAACTGAGTTCATAAAATTTTTATTGATCCGTGAAACAATGCTTTATTTATTTAAGCATCACCGACAGTAAGTTTAAATAGTTCTTTAATGAATAAAGTGTGATATTATTCAGTATCTGCTTTCTATTCGTTTTAGATAGTCGACTGTTTCATGTGCCGAAAAATTCATTATAAAAAATACAACAGATTCGTTAAAAATGAGTTTCAACGATATAAAGAAAATGTTAAAAAAATGGTGAATGTGGTGATGTGTGGAAATCAGTTCGTCAAGTAATAGTTTTTTCTACATGTGAAAAAGTTGGGTACCTACCCAACGTTAAGTGTGTTAAATTTCAATCAATTTTATGCTACTGCATTTTTTTTAAACCGGGTTTTTTTCGAGCCGAGATATATAAATTTAGGCTTCGGGTCGGGCTTGGGTAATAAGTGTGGTATTAAGACTCTGGCCAGGGGCGGGTAATTTCTAGCAGGTATGGAAATCGGTTTTATTAATAGTCACAATGTAAAGCCGAATAAAAAACACGTGTAAATTGGTGTAGATTATAGTCATTATAGATGTGCGGCCAAAGATGCCGTGATAAAAATATGACAATCGCTAGAGTCGTTGTCTTTGGAAATATCTCAAGCCCGTTGTTACTACATTATTACATGTAGTGAAGTGCGGCAGGCAATATAACGAGCGACGACGTGCGACGGCCATTATAAATCCTTGCGGAAGAAAGGGCGGCGAGATGCTAACCAAATAGTGTTACCATTGAAAAGATAGCATCCACTTCCACGGTGCTCGACAGCAGAACAACATGACATAAAATTAACCAACTAATGTTACCAGGCGAGACGCCGCGTACCAAACTTGAAATTTCTCCGATACATTGTTAACGCGTTAGTTAAGAAATAGTTTATACGAGAATGCCTATGATATATTATTAGTTACCTGTTGCATTGTTTTATCGTTTTTGTTTTATAATTTCCCCTTCAAACCCCCTCTCCCTCTATATTTCATAGAAAAATGTATGTCATACAAATAAGTAAATTTATATTTCTAGATTTACGTGCAAACAATGTTCAGCGGTTATCAATTTCGCGATTGTTTAAAAAGTAATAATTTCAGAGTTTGCGAATCATTAGATTGAAAATGATCGTAATTTTAATAAAAATAGTAACGGAGAAATACTCCGATCGAAATAATCGAGTAAATAAATTAGATATTTACAATGAATAGCTTAGAGTTTTTAGAAATTAATAAAACCATGAACAGTAATCGAGTATTAGTAAATAACATTTCAAATAGAACAGGCGGCTCATCATTATTAAATTTATTTCCCTTGGAATTTTCACATCTAAACACTGGTAATTGATATGTAATTAGTATTTTTCTGGTAATTAGTCTATCAGTGTTTATTCTTACCCCCTTCCCGATTTCAGTAGAATAGAATAAAACCCACGCTATTCGTTATTTTTAATGTAAGAATTAGAATCCTTCTCTACCTTTAAAATAAATAACCTTGCGATATAGTTAGTCTGAAGATGCTTCTTAAAGAGGCGAAACGCGTCACGTTAGTGATAAACCAAGTGGAATAACTAAGATATCAATTTTAATTTTATATTTAAAATGAACTTCCACAAAGTTACCGCCGAATCCATAGAACATACTAAAAAAGTTTACTTAAGTAATAAAAATAGATATGTATGTATGTATGTAACCGGAAAAACATCGCATTTGTGTTTACTTTTTGCCTTGAATCCAGGTCAACTGTAATAGATTGTTGTTAACAACGCATAAACAAATCAAATTCAATGAATAATATGAAATAAAAATTGAAGATGAAAATGGAAATGGAAATGTAGAAGAAAAAAAAGACAGAACTATTGCGTTATTTTTAATTCACAAGTATTTTGTATAATTATTGTTCAATAAACACAGATAAATATGTATAACGGTTATTTATGGTAGTCCAATAATTCATAATTTCTGTATCAATTAGTTGTTTAAAATTCCGCCATTTTTTAAATTGAAGCGAAATAAATAATCAAAAAAATTTTCAACCTGTAATAAGATAAAATAGTTGTCACTATTGCATAAACTGATTAAATGCATTCATCGAATATAATTGCAGCTATCATTCGATCATTATAATTGCAGCACACTTTCAAGCGACATACAAAATCTACGATCGCGCACTGTATCCGCGTTGCATCGACCGCCAGAGCAATTTCAAATCAAAGCCTTCTTAACAAGGCTGCGAATTTACACCTGCGCTCGCTGGTTAGCGAAGCGAGGGGCGAGCCTCAACATTCACACCTGGTTAGAAGCTTAATGCTAGACACGCGGTTCTGTTTGCCTGTGTTACCTGTCGAAGGACTCAGGACAAGAGACGACTTGTTAACACTCTACTACTAAAGGGCGCGATGAATTTAAAACGTCCTTTATTCTATCGTCGAAAGTACTTTGTATACTTCTTATCAGTGGCGAAAAACTTACGGAGGATTTCAACTAAAATGGAACTCGCTTAGCAAAATATAAATAGTATACTATGTTGGACCCTATAAAATGTAATGTAATTTTATACATGTGTCTTCACTTAAGAGGTTAGCACGAAAAAAATTCACGTTGAAACCAATAAATAATTCTTTACTGTTATCTATTACACAATAAACAGAACAACAAAGGTTCCGCTCGTCATACAGATTTTCAACATAAAAATATTTCGTGTTTGAGTGTAACGTATTTAATAATTTTAATTGCGTTATCTATTAACATACGTTTAAACTATCAGCGGTAAATTTGTAAGGTCTTCCTCCAACTTTCCTGTATTTTATGAAATATAATTCTAGTATCTAATTAACCATAAATTTTGGCAAATATTGCACTATGTGATTGAGTACTTTAAGTATATTCTCTATTGTTGCTTACGGGTTATATATTGTATTCATATTATTAGTAGATACTGTAGCCGAGCAATGAACACTTTCATACATTGATTTTCAATCGATTTACGGCCAAAGGTTTATTTGTCTATGATATTTACATTCCTCCCGACTTACCTTTTATCCGATCCTAAAAATGGAGCGTCGATGTAATCCCTCTCAATGTGTCGTTTTAAAGGATCGCATAGAAGATGGGATACAAATCCATAAATGAAAAATTGAAAAGCCTAAAAATCCGCATTCGTGATACTTTTTTTTTTCCATGTCCGCTCCTAATGTGGAGCATATGGTCTCCTAATGTAGGTATCTTGACAGAATTTTTTCTACAAGAACTGCTTGTCACTCAGTTGCTCAACCTCTCTTTTCTTTTTCGAAGAGAGTAGGGATAGAAGGATAGGGCTATGACAGGACTAGTGGTTAGCTAATCGCTCTCGTTACGCCCCGTGAGGATGGGATAGGTGGGATGGAGGACTCAGACTACGAACAGAAATCCATAAATCGATTGAAAGATCAATCTATGAAAACCGTCCGCACCGGGAATTGAACCCGAGACATCCGTAACCGTAGCCAGCGACGAAACCAACTGCGCCACGGACGCCGACTAAAAACGATCACCCGAGAACGATGAGCATTCGACAGAAGGACTGATACGTACATGACACGTATAATCCAGAGAATTGGAATGTCAGAATTCACCCAAATTCGTAATCATCTGCTAGGATTTCTTTTTGATCGTTGTTCATGGAGTTATTTTGTATTTTGGGCTTGAATTATAAAAACAATATTTTCAAGTGATACCGATACAAATGGTTTATCGTCCCTGCTTTGACACCTTCCACTTGACGTTTAAGCCACTTGTACTTTTTTTGTTTTGAAACGATAAGACAATGGGAGTTGCGTTGGTGTCTGCCCTGATTTGAATTGGCCGATTGACACCTTTTACAGCACACAAACGAACGAATTTAATTCTATATTAAAAAAATAAATTACAAGAATACTTCTAATATTGATTAATCGTTGGTAGAAGACAGAAGTGAGTTTAAAGCTATTTTAGAATAAATTTTAGCAATTAAAATTCCGGAATAATTCGGCGAGTCTCAATCATTGGGAAATCAACGCTTTTATAAATTATAGATAAACTATATTTATATGTTAATCAAAGTTATTATATCAGAGCATTTTTATTTGTCGAGATATTCGAATGAATAAATCTGCTATACAGTACAATACTTAAGATTTACTTACTTTTAATATGTTTAATCTACTAATGGCGAAGAAACAATCTACCTTTACGACGTAATACAAACGTCTATAAAATAATACAAATCGAAGGGCCTTCTAAACACATTTTGGTTGACTTTACAAACTTCCTATATATCGACGTTGTTTTGGCCAATTGATGTAACTCTCAAAATTAAAATTGTTCAGAAGAGAGTAATAACTGTCTTATTGACAACATTATATTATGGTAAGTTGCGTCTTGAATCTTTGAAAAGCACTTCTGCAAATAATCATGTTATAAGATACGAGATTATTCGCAGGGAGTGTCAATATAATAGTGGCTTACATCAAGTGGCTGGGTGAGAATTTTAGATCTAAAGTCAATGTAAAATGATGTCTACCTTCTAAAACGTGGTCAATTTATTTTTCTAATGTACATCATTTGCCGAGATTTTTTCCGTCGTTTTTATATTGAGATCCCATCATTAACCAATTTTCGTATTCTTTAAGGGTTTCATCAATTGACCAAAACATCATTGATATTTAGATACAATAACTGTGCTGAAATTGCAGTTCAACATTTTAAGATGGGCAGTCGCAGTGTCTCGGGGAAGAAAATTTACTTCCGCTGTCAGTAGAAACTGATAGAACAGAATAGAAAACGTTCCATTGAAACCTAGAAAAATCTGCTTATGTAGAGCACAGCTTTTCGATCTTGTTTGAAGTTTTTTTTTACTTTAGCGACAATAAAACTACATGATAAGAGTTTCTCGGCTAAATGAGAAGGCGGGAAAAACACGTGGATTTGAATAAAGCTCTTTTTACCCGTATGCCAAATACTTATCTGATGTTTATCTTGTGTCGGAATTTATGTTTCTCAAAGGATGGTGAGATTATTCACAAACACGAAAAATACTCCACTTTTTACGTGCTTTTAAATAACTCGGACTCTTCAAAGTGTTTACCAATTAATCAGTGTTTCTGAAAATTTTATTTAATTGAAATTAAGATGTAATGTTTGTTTAATATACCGATTCTTAAAATAGAATCTTAATCAAGTATTGCAATCGCAGATTACTGGTAGCAGTTTAGTCACCATTTTTTCCTTTTCAGATGGGATTATTACTGATAATTACTTATTTCGGCATCATGCCATCGTATGAATTAGTATACTACTTGCACATATTTATAATGATCAGAACCGGTTTCGCTCATTACGAGCATTATCAACTGATAAAAATACAAACATTACAGGCTTATTTATATAAAATTGTGATAATGCTTGTGATGAGCGAAACCGGTCCTGATCATTATAAATATGTGGAAGTAGTACAAATGAATTGTGTTTTATATATATTTTTTTAATATAATGTCTTTCCACCAAGAATTGACAGTTAACACCTTAAAAGTGACGGATATATTTGATATTTTTTACTGTAGAGAAATAGTGAACTTACCAGGCAGCGTCCGTTACATCAGCGATTATGAAGAGACGTTGGAACTGGCTCACGTGCTGCGAATGCCTGCGAAAAGCTTCAATCTTGCTCCTGGGATTCCAACGTCCTGGAATACCATCGAGTGGATGCTTCTTAAAGAAGCGAAACGCGTTACATTGGTAACACAGCCTCTGGAATAACAATAATAATTTCATAATCAGTTTTAATTTTATATCAAAAAAGAATTTCCGCAAAGTTACCGCAGGCTATAGTTATTATAAGTAAAGCTTTTCACACCGTTCTTATACAAATTTCAATTAATTTATATATAAATATTATTTATTTCAGATCTCAAGTGATAAGTATTGTACCACTGGATTATGCTAACTGATTGTCAATAAATAACAAGTGGGCACATGTTTTGCTTTGTCTTTGATATCATGTTCTTAGAACGAAGCGTCTTGTTGCATGTCTTTTTATCGGTTCGGTCTCTCGTCTGTCACTCGATGGACCAAAAATGGTTTGCATCTCATGAACACAATACATCAGTATTTTGTATTAGACGTTTTCACTTGTTCATTGTTATTATTTATACATGCAAATTTATTACACCAATAATATAATGCAAACACACTGTACTTCAATTAATTTATTTCGTATATCTATTTCACTCAACAACCAGGAATGTATTTATTCATTGTATTATCTAAAGTTTGGTAAATTTAACTAGAAACATTTTTATTCCATGTCCGCTCCCAATGTAGAGCATATGGTCTCCTAATGAAGGTATCTTAACAGAATTTTTCTACGAGAACTGCTTTTTACTCAGTTGCTCAACCTCTCTTTTTTCGAAGAGAGTAGAGATAGAAGGATAGGGCTATGACAGGACTAGTGGTTAACTAATCACTCTCGCTACGCCCCGTTCGGATGGGATGGGTGAGAGGGATGACTCAGACTACGAACAGCACTCCATAGATCGATTGAAAGATCGATCTATTAAAACCGTCCGCACCGGGAATTGCCCGAGACATCCGTAACCGTAGCCAGCGACGCTACCAACTGCGCCATGGACGCCGACTAAAATACTAGAAACATTACATAAGATAAATATTGAAAGTACAAGAAGCTAAAGCTTTGATGTGATAAACATGAGTAATATTTTCGATGGATTCAGCGGTCATATTGTGGAAATGAATTTTTAATATAAAATTATAATTGTTAACTTTTACTGCCTGTGTTACTAAATGTAACGCGTTTTGCCTTTTAAGACAAACTAAGCATCTTCCGACTAACAATATCATAAGGTTATTTATTTCTGATGTAAGCAATGATTCTATTTCTTAAATTAAAAATGAAGGATAGAATGGGCTTGTTTCCTTTTACTGGGAACTACAAACAATTATAGTACTAATTATCAAAAACTACTAATAACACAATTATTTGATAAATATAAGATTGTTATATAGTATTAACCACGTTGTTTGATAGAACGACAACGATCTATACATACACTCTATTGTCTATAACATATGATTTAGTTTAGAACATTTCACTGAAATGGTGCCGTTTTTTTGTATATTGTATCCGTAAGTTACTAAGATATAATTATCTCTTATTCAATGGTTGCTGCTGTTGCATTGTAAAATTTCATGTTGGATGGGAAATAAATTAATACAATTTATTATTCAGTACTGGTAACACGTGTTTCACTTTAAGATTTAATAAATGACACACCCTGGTTTTTGTTAAGTATAAGTGTTATTAATGTCCAGAACTGAAATCACCCAGCGGCAACAGCAATGTTTCGCAGAATGGGCTCTTTCTTGTTGCCAGGCGTTTAATTGCCGTTTGGTACGTCCGGTGGACGAGTCCATTTTTACGGAAAAAAGGTAGCTCCGACAGTGCAAGGAGTTTTTTTTTAAGTATTTGTAGACAGTCGATTACGATCTGCCGAGGTGGACGAGCGAGGTCTCGTCGCGTCGGAGGTGACGTGACGATGTGAATTGTTTGTTTGTTTTTTTTTTTTTGATTTGCATTGGACTTTATTTAAATTCGTTGTGGTGTTGGTTGCTTACGTCTTCAAACCCTTAGAATAAAATCCACCATGTATTATTACCATTAACCTAACCAAGATGCTAATAAAAATAGTTTGAAAAATAAAACACATTTTGCTGTGTACTACTTCCACATTTTAATAATGATCACGATGATGTATCAGTTGATAATGCTCGTGATGAAAGAAACCGGTCCTGATCATTATAACAATGTAGAAGTAGTACAGAGCAAATGGTTTTTTAATTTTAAAACATATAAGAATTGACCGACACCTTAAAAGTGAACAAAAATCGTATTTATTGTTACTGATTGCTTTTATAATAATGAAAGTGATGATTTGTTTTTAACAATTATTCGTTTGGTGACTGATTACACAATTAGTTTCCACCTAAGGATGAGTAATAAGCTTCAGAATCTGTGAAAGTAACAGGTTCTTAATCAATAGAAACGTTTTTAAAATTCCTGTTAGCTAGAATTTATCGATCCAACGTTTGTGAAAAAACGCCTAACAATTTGTCTCATTAATATGAATCCTCGAGAAATGAAGTGAGCCAAATGATTGAAAGTTTTAGTTAAACGATTTTACTACATTAATTTATACGTTACTAGTGAGTACCCGGCATTTGTTGAAATGCCACTCAAAGAAAGAAAGTGTTTGTGTTTTAATTATTTTTATTGAAGTGCTTTTGGAAACACAATATTTTTTGTTCTGTCTGGTGCATACACAAATAAACCAGAAGGTTTTCCGGGATGTCCCTATTTGTACGAATTTGATTCTTTACTTCAGATTTTTTAGACTTTAGATATATCTGGATTGTGAAATTGATTTTTAAATAAAAATAAGACCTACTGTAAGTTAAAAATTTAAATTATGAGAGTCGGGCTCGGGCCGGGTCGCGCCTGATTTTACTATGCCTATATCATTTGCGCAAGTGTTAGCAATAATTTGACAAAGTTTTATCGGAATCGGATCAACGGTAGGCAGTGCGTAAGATACGAACAAACCCACATTGATTTTTATATATTAGATTTACTTAGTTCACTTCACTTTTATGACACTTTATTCTCATTTTTTTTCTTAAATATCAGCTGTCTCACTTCGCTTCTCATCAGGTCATATGCCGATGTGAATGTCTCCCCTTTACACCCCTTAAGTAAATTATTCCACGTCTTCACTATCAAGCGAGTACTTACATTAAATCCAACAAAGAAACTAATATTTCAACCATGTTCATAGTCTATGGTTATTCCGAGTATTTCATTTCACGTCAAATACAATATACCATAAAATCACACATTACAATTCCATGTCATCAGTCAAGTGGGACTCTTTAAGATTCCTAGATGAGCGTTAATTGTTAATAAAATCACATAAAGAGAGGTCTCCAATTCTTCTGAGCGCGTTCTCAGAACGATCTCACTTTGTCCCGTCATACTTTTAACATTCCTTCGTGTTTTATCTACCAAGATGTGGATTTGTTACAAATTTTATTACCTTTGTAAAATGCAATTAACTATACTGTGATTGAAAAAAAATTTAGTAAATTATCATTTTTATTAAAAAAAAACGTATATTGTTAACCCATTGAGCTGTAACGGTGTCAAATCAAAGGGTGTGTGAAATTTTTCTATAATTTTAAAACGTTATGTATTGCTTTTATTTTATTACTAAAATCGTGATATTTAATTGTTTTCCATCAATTTGCGTAAGTTTTCCCATCGGTTTAAGATTGGCCCACTACATGGAAAAAGGTGCTGTTATAAAATCATGATAATACTAATGCTTTATTAATATTTTTAAATTAAACAAAGCTATTGAGTAGTCTTTGGTAGTAAAAATATGAATTAGTGTGAAACATAATTTGTTTTATTGTGTAATTTGTAAGCTGTGAATTATGATACAAAATTAAATACTTTATCTTGAAACAAATTGGATTAGCCATATTTTCAATTTGTAGTAATAATCTATAAAGCAAATGCTGTGTAATTTTTCCCATCTCTATTATGAACAGAATTTATGAAAGCATAAAGAAAAGTTGCCGAGACTTGACCAAGTTGGACCACCTTGTTTTATCTATATTAATGTTTGTCAATTATAACAATAAATCTATTTATTTTAAGTAAATATGATCATAAGACATTAGTATATTTCTATGTAGAAAAATATAAAACATAAATACAATGAAGAACCATAAAAATACAAAAAACCCTCAGAACTGGGCCTAAGTTACCCAGATTGACCGTTCTCAAATTAATTTTTATTTCGTAGTTCATAATTTTCATGAAGAAATATATAAATATAAGTAAATGTGTTTTTTGCTTACCATGTCCGCTCCATCTCGTTTATCTCAACATAAGTGGTTTTGCAAGAACTGCTTGTTACACGGTCGCTCAATATTTCTTTTTCGCAGAGATTAAGGTTGGAAGGATACAGCTAACGACCGATGACTAGCTAGTAGCTCTCGATGCGTCCCCTTTTCAGGATTAGTTGGGTAGGAGGAAATTTAGCCATGACATACAACCATGCCTTCGAATTAAAATGCATAAAACGATCAATTGTGTACCTGTGAACACCAAATCCAAAACCAACAACATTGTCTACTAAGCTAATTTAATTTCTATTGAAACGATTAAAGTGTCTTAATAATTACTGAAATTCAATTGGAAGAAATGGTTAAATCTGTTTTGGAAAATACAAAATCGATCTTTAAGAAAAATCTTTTTAAAAAAAATAGGCTTTCTGCATTACAATACCTAAACAGAGTTAGTCAAGTTAACTGCATGTGATAATTTGCTGTGAAAAATATGTCTAAAAGTTTACTGCTGGTAATTTTTTATTTTCAATTTTCTCCAGTTTGCGTTTAGGTATATTTTTTTTATTCTATGTCCTCTCCCAATGTGGAGCATATGTCTCCTAATGGAAGTATCTTAACAGAATTTTTCCATGAGAACTGTTTGTTACTCAGGTGCTCAACCTCTCTTTTTTCGAAGAGAGTAAGGATAGAAGGATAAGGCTAAGACAGGACTAGTGGTCAGCTAATCACTCTCGCTACGCCCCGTGAGGATTGGATGGGAGGGAGGTTTTTAGACATCACAAACACTCAGCCTGCGAACAGAAATCCATAAATTGATTGAAACATCAATTTATAAAAACCGTCCGCACCGGGAATCGAACTCGAGACATCCGTAACCGTAGCCAGCGACGCTACCAACTGCGCCACGGATATATCCATGTTTAATCTTTACCAATTAAACTAGCTTGTACTGAATCTTAAGTTATCAGTTTATATTAAACAATTAATTACTGAAATATCATAGAAACGTTAAATAGATTATGAATCCACCTTTTATTCTTTGATTAACTAAGGGATGTAATGAGTATTTTTACTTTATAAAATATTGAGTAATGTACAACAATCATTTCCGATACCATGTTTACAAGTGCAAACGCACGCGTTTCAAAGAGAATAACTGGTAAATTTGCAGCCATATATCCTAGAATTGTTGGCAACTGAGATGGATTTGGCCCGGGGAGATGTGAAGCGAGGTTCAACGGTTTGTCGCATCCAATTTACGACTGCAATAAATGTCTAAGTTCGCAAGCAGAATGCATCTAAATGGATCCGCTCTCCGTGGGAAATTCCCGTCTTTTGTTCACGACGTTACGGACATCTATTGAGTTTACTATGAAACTATTAAAAATGAAAACATGTAATATTGACGGTTAAATATAAAACTCTCTCGACAATTGAATTATAGTTATTGCACTTTAAAAAATATGTTATGTAAACGCATAAATAGCTTACTTTTAGACCATGGTGACAAGAAATTATAAACCTAGTTTATCCACATAATAGTTAGAATAGGCAACTTCAGCAATATTATGTAAGATAAAATGGAAAGCCAAATTACAATTCTATTTATTTAAATCCTCATTAATAATTAAACGAACTCAACTGGTGCAAAATCAGTTTTTACATATTACATGCAAAAAAAATTGACCTTAAAAAAAGTCTAAGCGAACTTTAAACTTCAAACTATGTTAAATTATAAACCGGCCATATCATCTTGAGTATTGCTATAGTAATCGACATATTTATTGACAATTAAACATATTATGATCGCCATTAGGCCAATTTTAGTACAAGGACACTAAAGAGAAATCAAAACACTCAATTTTCGCCAGACAAAATAGGCACGGACAATCATTCGTGCCCTTTTCGATTATTGTCTACATATCGTCGTTGTTTTGGCTAATTGATGTAACGCTCAAAATTGAAATTGTTCAGGAGTCAGTAAATTTTTTTTATCAAAAACATCATATCAAATTTGGATTATTGAGATTTTGTACACTTCCATGTATTTTGTCACTAACGACCCGGGTTTCGCCTTTCGGCATCTTCAGGCATTCGAGCACACGAATAGACTCGAACTGAGAGACAGTAAACAGTGTCTAACGTTTATATAGAAGATAAAAATGCGACAAATATTATTTACGAGGTAATATATTATACGTCTGAGAGCCACACTGATACCTGAGTTAAAATTTCGGGAATCGCCCTAATCCTTATTTTGTAAACACCATATTAACAGAGTGGCGAATTGCCGCTTTTCCACTTCTTATAGAAATACCAGTGATTTTACAATTATAATAGTATTGTGGGTTTTGACGGGATGTAATTCGACGAATGGGTAAATATATACAATCATTCCACATTTAGTGACATCTGTTAGGTGTTTACTGTCTCTCAGTTCGAGTCCATTCGTGTGCTCGAATGCCTGAAGATGCGGAAAGGCGAAACCCGGGTCGTTAGTGACAAAATACATGGAAGTGTACAAAATCTCAATAATCCAAATTTGATATTGAAATTCCATCAAGCACCCTCAGTCGATGTCTTAAATTACATCATATCATGTTTGCAGATACGGGACTATACGTAGGGAGTGTCGATATAATAGTGGCTTACATCAAGTGACCGGGTCACAATTTTTAAACCTAAAACCAATGCAAAGTTATGTTTTCCTTCTAAAAAGTGGCCAATTTACTTTTCTAATTTACATCACTATTTGAATGAAACATGCTTTTTCTTCTTTAAAATGAGATCCAACCATCAACTCATTTTCATATTTTTTGAGGGTTACATCAATTGGTCCAAATACAGTCGATTTTAAAGTTCATAGTAGTTCTATACGGCTATCCAAAAACTCATTTTCATTAGATAAGACGTCATTGTAAGTGCAGTCAAATAAATATTAGTATCGCAACATATTGGAATTTTTATTTTCTATTTCAATAATTTTACAGACGCTTGATTTCTCAATCTAAGGAATTAAATGATGAATGAAATATAAGGTTTATTGTATAGAGGTTCTATAACAATTGTAAAGCAAACAAATATGCGGTTAAATAAATATAAACATATGTATTTTATTACAGGATGCACAATCTTATTGGCTTCATTGAAGAATCAAAAACATAATAATATCAATATTACCACCCAAGTATTCAATATAAAATAACCACATACTACCTCCCATCGTTTAACGTTTTATAACCTTATTCGAGAGCTTTATTTTTCCATGAGCTTTTATCAAGTGTTGTAAAATATAAATCTGAACAATAATATTCCTGACCATCGCTTTTTTATATGTGCTACACAATTTGTTTGAGTTGAAGTAATATTAAAGGATAGCGGTGTCATAAAGATAAAACAAAACTATTATTTAATAAGTACATATTTATAACAAACACATAACGAATATGAAAAGGCAAAAGGACGTAACCCGTACACAAAAAATATTATGTATATTCCACACAAAATTTGAATTAAATTGTATACATTGTGATAAACGAAGAAAAATATTTTGAAAAGGTGGAGGGCTATGGCTTTTTGCCTTTCCACAGTCGATAATTGTATAAATATAATGTATTAACACGTTTTGTGTGAGTTATACACAATATTTTTCAGTGTGGGTTACGTCTGTACATATTAAAATATTCAAGGGTATTTTGCATTTTATGTTTATTTGAGGCATTTGAGCTGTTGATATTGAGCTCGTATTCCGTTTCTTAAAATATGTAATTGTACAAAATTGTTGTCCTCACATTCAAAAAATTCATAAATTGATTTAATGATTTTTGTTTAAATGCGTCTGTAGTTATGATGTTTAAATTCCCCACCCTTTTATCTAATCCTAAAAATAGAAGAAAAGCGAGATCAAATTATAAACTACTATTGATTTCCTTACCTTTTCCAAAAATGATTTAGTGACTGAATAACCACTAGTTTTCTTAAAACAACCTTTTTTGAGATGCTCTATTAGCAGTACATATGCTCAACATGTAGTAGATATTGTTGTAAAAAATAAAGATATTAAAACAAAAAATAATGAGCTCTTCGTTTAATAAAGCTTTAAAGTCATGTAGCTAATATCTTCATTAGCGTCTCTTTGAGTATTGTATCATGGAAAAGGTCAAGTTATAGTTCAAACGGAGTATCGACTTTATATAGTTATTAGTTGCATTCAATATTGTGTAATGACTCAATTTTCACGAGACAAAATAGCCTCAGACAATAATCAATGCCCCTTTCAATTGTCTACATATTGCTAATGATAGTTATAGAGCATTACTAACAATTAATATTTAATGACAAATAAGTTTTTGTAGAACTAACTCTGTAATTTTTGTTAACAAAATGGTTTTTAACATATAAGTCGTCTTAAACCAAAACAATTAGACATATGTCCACCGTGCAATGTTAGTTGGTATAGTATTACCAACATTACTTGGTCGCCGTCGAATTTTGATCTAGAATTGTCAGTCTAGAATTTCTCCAACTGTCATTTTATAGAATATAAATATCTTGTCTTCTTTTTATAGCAGTGGCTAAAATATGAGTTTCGGAATTTCAGTTCTGGTTGAGTATGGCAACATTTATAATGCGACGGTGGCACTTTCACTAGCGGCCAAGTTAAATGGGTACATCTATAGTAAGTGACATTTTTGTAGATAGTTTACTTTTCCCATCTAATTGTATTTACAATTAAGAACAATAATACACATATTTTTATGAGCCAGTCAATCAATAATTTTAATAGATATAAGCGAAATAAAAGTGATCATATTAGCATAGAATTTATCGGTGTAGATGACATGCAGAAGAGTCCAAACATATTGTTTCGTACGATTTTATCGGGTTTTGAAAGTTATATATAACATATGATAAGCTCCAACTTCTATCGGACGTGCTGATATCACATATTACTTTTGCAATCCTAGGGACGGTTATAGACGATTTTGAACATTTTGAAGGCCCAAGTTCGCCGAATAAATTTGAGCGTTATCATATTTTATGCGAAATGACTTATGTTATATGTACGTATTTTTTGTTAGATTTTGACAAAATATGCATTTCTGGTTTTGTTTTAAGACGCCTCGTGAAAGCTACTGGAGAGAAATGTTAATTATAATTGCCAATATGCAAAATTACTTGTATTTACTCAAAATCTTATTTATTCCTAAGTTTTTGTCGGTAGAACTGTTTTATTTTTGATAACGTGTCCACACCTAGTGACAAAAACAGTGAAACAAAAATTATTTTTGCAGAAAGTTTTGCCCATTGAAAGGTTAAATTTCTTGCGAATAATTTTATTGAAAATGACAGTAATTTTAATAAAAATAGTCGAGTAGAAATACTCCATCGAGTAAATAAATTAGGTGTTGGAATTAATAGCTTAGAGTTTTTAGACATTAATAAAACCATTAATAGTAATCGAGTATTAGTAAATAACATTTCAAATAGAACAGGCGGCTAACCATTATTAAATTTATTTCCCTTGGGATTTTCACATCCAAACACTTATAATTGATTTGTAATTAGTATTGTTCTGGTAATTAATCTATCAGTTATGTCCCTCTTATCCACTTCCAGTAGAATCGAGTAAAACCCACCCTACTCTTTATTTTTAATATAAGAATTAAATCATTGTCTACCTTTGAAATAAATAATCTTGCGATATAGTTAGACTGAAGATACTTCTTAAAGAGGCAAAACGCGTCACGTCAAACAAGTGGAATAAGGAAGTTATCGATTTTAATTTTATATCAAAAATGAACTTCCACAAAGTTACCCCCGAATCCATAGAAAATATTTTTACTGGAGACTTATTATTATATAGAAATTACTACAGTGAGAAATTTGTTGCGTGTGTAATTTTTCTTGGGTAATTTTAATCTGACCACACTCTTCGATGTTTGCATAGCTTACTTTTTCATCCCGTTTCGAAAACTGGAGAGAGAGCTATTGGAAATGTTATCAAATCGTCCCCACCTAACCTCAATACTATATATATACGCTTCTGAAAAGTGAAGTTGTGCAACAGGCTTACAAGAATAAGTCATTTTCAAATAAACTATGTTGAAGTACTCTTTTAGCAATCTATATGCTTCAAATTTAGATCAGGAACACTTTGAAAAATACTACAAAATAATCTGAAAACCGATTATTGAAACGTTTATGGTTTCTTTGCCTTTAAACATGAGATTATATTATTATTTGCAACGCAAATTAACACGTTTCGTTCCATACCCAGGCGATAAATACACTATCTACTTTTAAATCAGAAAGTGTCGATTTTCGATCACCATTTCATTTTCATACGTTAAGATGACGCTCGATAAAAAATACGCGGCCCAATTCGTCTGTCTTCAAAGAAAGT
This sequence comes from Himalopsyche phryganea, assembly GCA_022494535.1. Classification (NCBI taxonomy): domain Eukaryota; kingdom Metazoa; phylum Arthropoda; class Insecta; order Trichoptera; family Rhyacophilidae; genus Himalopsyche; species Himalopsyche phryganea. Next base: position 2,652,294 of record JAGVSL010000032.1, read on the forward strand.
CAATACGTGGGGCCTGAGTGAAAAGGCCCGACCAGCGCCAGATATTGGTGATGACGGCAATGCTGCAACACTGCTCAGATAGATCGATGCGTTTGATAAGGTATTAATTTATTTTTGTATACAGGCAACCCACACTTGGCGTTTTGCATAGAGCGACCGTGAACGTTGAACGCCCGCACTGGCACACGCTCAGTGGCTGACTAAAAAAATATGCAGGGCAAATAGACATGAAAGCTAAATCTCATACTGATACCTTTTATGACAATAACACATGGATCGTCCGCAGTTGTCGGAAGAAGAAGCAAGTATTGTTGAGACACTCAATAGGCACGTAGCATGGAGCCAAGTGACCTTACCTCTAATATCCAATTTAAATGTTTATGAAACCTGGAAAATCCTCAATAGCTAAACGGAACCGATTCTGTTTTTTTTTTAAAATAAATAATGTATAATTTATGTTTGTCTCATTATATCATGTAATGTCTTTCCACCAAGAAAAAACAGTGAACAGTTTTTAGAAAAGAAAGATATAAGTATGTATTATATAATAAATGTAATAACTTATTTTAATCAGCATCCAAGCAATAACATTTTTTTATAAATTTAATTAATCTAGCTGATTGTATTGTATCAAAACGGAAAGTATCCGTTACTTAATCAAACTCTCTGTAACTTATACGAAAAAGTCGGTACTTAAAGTAACTTAATCTAACCAATATACTAATTTTAAGCTAATTACAAATCAAACAACAAGTTACTGCAATATTAAATTTTCACACATAAATTTTCTTTTTAGATATATATAATATGACTATCTCGTATTATATTTGATCACATCCTTCCAAAAAGTACTGCACTGTTCGTCTCCGTCGTGAAACCGATTCGTTCATTCATAATAACGAAATGAAATGTTTTAAAATTTATATAATATTATTATGAACGCGCGGCCATTCGACATGTTTAATGCCCATTGTACACCCACGACCAAGCCTTATAGTCCGATGTGGTAGTTGTGCGTTTACGCCAAGCGAGAGAACTTAGTAAAAGTCATAGAGGTTCCGAGTTGATCTTAAATAAACACTCACACAATATAATTGAATAGCGCCGAGTATGGCAAATTGGTCACATGGGAGATGTTTTCACTGTGGAGAAAATTACAGTAATAAAACGTGCAGGAGGAAATCGAATTTATGTCGAAGTATTTACTAACGATAAAGTAAATGCTTAGGTTTGTTTTTACAGAAATATTATTTTGAAAATAGACTATAATAATGTTTAGTGACAATAATCCAGTTTCATAACCATTACAGGTTTAAATCAAATCAATTAAATTCAGTGTTTTATGAAATGCTTTAACAAATATTCAGAAAAGGACAAGAAAAAGCTAAAATAGTGATATGAGAAGAGCTTAAACAAAAATGTAATTGACAAAATGCAGATTGATTGAATTTATAAAAAGTCTACGTTATTAAAATGTGTCAACTCATTATTCGGGCATTAACTAATTCCGTAAATGGTCAGCTAAAAATTATGTTCGGTCAGTAAATAATTGCCAAATAAATAAAAGTTGGTTTAGGTTAGATTTAATCAAAAAACTGACCATTTTATATAAATATCTAACCGTTGAATTCAATAACTGACCATTCAATACTTGTTACTCAGTTGCTCAACCTCCCTTTTTTTAAGAGAGTAGGGATAGAAGGATAGGATTAGGACAGAACTAGTGGTTAGCTAATAGCTTCTGCTAAGCCCCGTTTTGAGGATCGGATGGGTGGTAGGGAGTTTAAGACATCACAAACACTCAGACTACAAAAAGAAATTCATAAATCGATTAAAAGATTAATTTATGAAACTGTCCGTACCGGGAATTGAACCCGAGACATCGGTAGCCGTAGCCAACGACGTTAGCAACCGCGCCATGGAGCCGACGAATGACTATGTTTAGTGTAAATAAATTGTGTCAGAGAATGTCATATCAGCGGTTATGGAGAGACGTTGAAACTTGCTGGGTCACGTGCTGCAGATCCTTGAGGAGTGCCTCAATCCTGCTTACTTTTTCTTCGAAAGTGGGATTTTGGCATTCTGTACAACCATCGGTTACTATCCACAGGATGTACTCGACGGTGCTAAGGTACTCTGGCATGTCATGGGAGGAAGCAAAGCGATTGGCGGGTGACATAGAATCATGGAGGCGCCATGTTTTAAATAGGGAGCAAATATGGTCGAAGAAGAATAAGATTCATAAATTACTGAAAAATTTAGGTTTTTGAATTGTCTGGTAGTTATTTTGCTTTATTAATTTTTTTAAAGAGAATATTTTACTTTAAAATGTACAAAAAAAATGTTCAGAACAGATATTCCCATCACGTCAAACTGTATTATGAAATGATAAATAACTAGTCCATAGAGAAAATTTGCATTGTTGACGAGCAGATCTTACAACTTACGTTTTATATTATTACGAATCCAAAGTATGTACTGGATTAGCAACGACTATTCCGGTACCATAAGAACTAGGCATTGTAACCTCTATCGGGTCAAGCGGATGTGACAAGTGAACAATGTAGAAGGCGACAAGTACCGCGTGGCATAATCCACATTGTCTTGTTACAAGCCACTTAATCCACGTCTCATTTATTCAATCTGATTGTGCTTGTGTAAAAATTTGAAATTCAAATGTATGGCCGAGCCGAAAGAGGAGAAGGGCCTTTCTTGCCCGCCGCCTAAGAACAGACACGAATCTACCAACTGGCTATGTTTCTGTTGGACGTGTGTGCTGTATTAAAATTAAATAGTGTAAAGTTTTAAAATTATTCAAATTCTATAGCCGAATGTTAAACGCTGTTGGGTATTCATTCTAATTGGTTGTGGGGTTTCGGGGTGGGGATTCTTGGGTAGAAAATTTCATACATTGACTATTCAAATTATGTGCCCAAGGCATGCTTTAAATTCTTTCTCACGTAGCTGCAGTTCGGTTCTAAAAACGGAGCAAAGACAGAACAATTCGTTCTATCCATACCCTGTCTGAGATGAGAGATTTGGCGACTAAATTACAACAAGACCTTATGAAACAACACCTGATGTGATGGTCTATTAGAAAGACACGTTAAGAGCTCACGTTGTTTAATGGTCAGTATCTACTTCAATTAACGGTCAGTAAATATTAAAGAAGCGAACAGTAACAAATGTTTAAAATGGTCTGTAAAAAAATGAAAATGATAAGTAAATATTAAAGGAAGGTTAGGTTAACTAAGTAAAAAAGATAAAATAACAAATTAGGTTTAATTTAATAACTCACCATTTTATATAAATTACTGACCGTTTATTTTATTAACTGACCACGTGTATACTGACCATTCATCGAATTAATTACTGACCCAATAATAATTAATTCACTTTTATTCACCTCTTTGCTATTCTTGGAACTTTAATCTCTCGAAAAGAGAGGAGATTAAATTACAAGCAGTTTTCATAAGCCCTGTTCTTTAACTACATATTTAGTTTTTACATATTTCCAGATTTTAATAAAATACATATTGTTCAAATTTATAAGCTAAAAGGCAAATTAATCTAGAAATTTATTTGTGTTCGTAAACGTTACAAAAATATAAATACTTTAATCTCCATTTAAAACTATCAACACTCTCCGATATATTTTTATAGCACTTGGGCAGCCGAGTTCATTAGGGTGGACCTGTCGCAAGCACGCGTTACGAAAGCTTTCAACGAACAAACCCTATTTATTGTTTTGAGCCGTCGAAAGCCAGCTTTGTTTGCATTTTGTCTTTGCATATTTTATTGGTTTGTATTGATTCACGCAATCAGTGAACATGTTAAGGAAATGAACAACCTGCTAACTGGTGCTGATTATGAACCATGGATGCTGTAGACATCATCTTTTATATTGGATGAATACTTATAACTGATGCCAGACTTGAATGGACATGCAAACAGTACTAACTCTAATTTACATTAACATATCGGTTTCAAGGATTTACATATTTTTATTTCTATATTGATTTTAGAGAATAGTCTGAAAGGGAAACAAGAAGGAATGACATGTACATTTTTATTCAGTAAAATTGTCAAAATATTACATTAGCGCCGTCAAACGATACCATGTTCTGAACAACAAAATATACACTTCAATTTCATCGTTAGGATTCTGTGATTGGCATTGAGATTAGAGGACTGAGTGAAATGGAGGAGACTGATTGAGGTGGCCAAAGTTCATCCCAAACTGCAACACCAGAAAAGAAAATTAAAAGAAGAAATATTGATATCAAAGTTTATGTTTAATTCATCCGAAAATGCCTTTCAGCAAAAGCTGTTTTTTTTACTTAGTTCGCCACTGTTAATGCGATATGTCATTTAATTAACTTTAGCAAAATATTGTTTAAAATTTGGCGAATACTTTGTGGCAACTAATATTAAACGCAAAACTTAAAAGTTGCCAACTTGAACATTGTAAAAATACAACTTGTTTCACCGTCACAAAAGAAGCTTTGAATCATTATTTATTTAGTCAACATTGACATGATGAAATACTGTTATAATAAATTAAAAATTTAATGCATTTTTTAAGACATAAATAAATACTGTTATTAACCTTACAAAGTATGTCAATCTAATTAATGCCAATCCTGTAAATAATAACACCTCACAAGTCATAAATATTTCCTCTATAACGTATTGATTTTATTAAATAAGCATCAACAAGTAATAGCACAAGACAGATTTTTTAAATCTACACTAGAAAAAACATTACACAAAAATACGAAAACAGCTTAATTTTTGAAATTCTCTAATTAAATCTAATAAAAAATAAGCATTTTTGTGCACTTTGTTGTATTGACGTTATGAGCTGTGAACTCTTCTTTCAATATATTATGTTAAAAATATAACACTATTTTTTATATGAACTTGTATGGTACTCAATTTTTCTTGCTTCTGTCAATCGAATGAGAGCTTATAAATTACATGTACTATCCATCAAAATAAAGGCTTTAAATAACTAAGCTCATAAACTAAAAGTTCTCACCAATGTTTATGGAAATAAAATCAGGTAGATTGATCTCATCGTTGTCTTAATTTGTTAAATATTTTTTCAAAGATTCTCCAATAGTTTTATAATATTAAGATTAATGGTAATTGTATGTGATTTATCTTTATCAATTCTTGTTTATGATTATCAGTCAAAGTTCATTAAAAACCTTCACAGTCTTATTCAACTAATTCAAGGCAAACCGTCGAGAGGAATTTCTTCCATTTCAAACCAATACCCATAATACATTACTATACAACCTCTAAACGCATAACGATTTTTAATATCATAAGATACAATTAAAATTTTCGTTCCTATGTGACATCGTCAGATTTGTCAAAGTTTTACGCCTATATATCACGCATATATGAGAGGAAGCCTCAAAAGCGTATCACATGTTATGTTCCTGATGTAAGACGGAACGTTGGAAGACACAAGGTTGGTGTTAGGGCTTCCAATCCCGGGATGCCGAGCAATTAGTCAATCCTGTAATCCCGGGATTGACTTAATACCAATATCGGGATTTCGGGATTCGCTATAAAATATTAAAAAATATTTTATAATAAAATGCAAATTCTTATTCTTATCTCCGATGGACTATAAAATATAAAATGCAAATTATTACCGACTTACTATACGAACAACGTTTCCGGCAGCTGAGTGCGTAAGTATGTTTGATTTATATATTTTATACATAATTGATATATGTGTTGTCTTCTCTTTCACACTCATATCTCGCAAGCGGACAGGAACAGACAATTTATTGCTTTTTTGCATCAAACAGTTCATCAAATCATCTACAAAAAACAGTTGAACTCTATTCTATTATTAGAAGACTTTTGTCATTTAACTGTAACATGTCTTCAATTACTAATAAAATACAAAATAATCGAAGAAAATAAACGCGCAAGATTTTGCTTGCAAATACTTTTTGCATAATTATAAAGATACATAGGTACCTACATATTTTAGAAGCATTTTTTGTGTGATCGCACGTGTTCATAATTATCATAATTTGTATTTATATTCTGATACCTAGTTAATAAAAAAAATCATCGTACTTTTAGGAACATACCTACCTATCCTCCTATTTTGGATGACTGCAAATCCCTTTTCACAGGGTTTTATTTACATTTTGTACTAGTGAGTACCCGGCATGCGTTGCAATGCCACTCAAAGAAAGAAAAGGTTTGTCTTTTAATTCTGTTTATTGAACTGCTTTTGGATTAGAGGTCTGCACAGGCCGAAATTTCATAGACTTACCCGGTTCGAGCCCATCATCTTCAGGTCTGGCCCGACCCGAACCCGAGTTTTAATATCACACTTGTTATAACACAATATTTTTGTTTTTCGTCTGGTGCGTACACGAATAAATCAGAAGGTTTTTCCTAGATGTCGCTGTACGTACGTATTTGATTCTTTTTTTCAATTTTAGATTTTCAATTTTTTTTTCTTCAGAACCCTTCACGGGTGTGTGCACAACAACTCACCGAAGTTTCATCGAAATCGTATGAATGGCAAAGGAACGCGTAAAGGACAAACAAACATTTATTTTATATAATATTTCCCGGCATGATCACAATAAGTCCTTCCTGAAAGTTTCGTCGCGATCGGTTGAGTAGTTTAGGAGCCTATAAGATCCGGGCAAACCAACAAACCAACAGACACTCATTTTTATATATATAGATGAGGATTTTAATATTTTTTTTCCTTGGCTTCATTTACACGGTTTATCGTGGTACATATAAGGTACAATTTCAAATTTGAAAACCTGGACTTTTTTCAAAAGTCAATCCCGAAATATGGTATAGTATGGTAAGCGCTAAATCGAATTAAAGTATAAGAGCGTGTCAGTAAATAATAAAAAATATTTTTTTCAATACGATTTGGATGTAATATAATTTGAGTATCATTGATTCATTCAGGTCTTGAGTATAAAAAGGATGTTAATTATTTTATGATGTGACAAGTGGAGTTTCGGATTCAGGTGTTTATGTTGCTGATGTACCTGTGACATGGGAATAAACTTTCATTTAAAGCTCGTAAAAGCTGCACGCTGCCTTTATTATGATAACACAAACATAAATTAGGATGGAGCCTTAATTCGTCAACGGTTTAAATTTTTTATCATATCTAAAAAAAACTTAGTTTAGACTTGAAAAAGCTTACAGAATATTGAGCTTGCGGTCATTTTTGCGTGTTATTACAATATTTTATATAAATCTGTTTATCAGTAACTTAGCACACAGACAATCTCTGTCAGAAAGTGTGTGTATGAGATCGTTAGTGGTGAGATAATTCTTACAAATGAGTAATTTTGTAACGCACTCTCTTTATATGCGCATCGTTCACATCAAGCGTATTGAATGACAGGTGACTGCTGTTGGTAGCCAATCAACAGGATATTTAGTGTTGAATTAATGATATAAGTTTATTAACCTCCTTTGAATTTTGGTGTGAGTTAAATGCGTTTGAAATTTATTAATTGATTAATTTTTATTTTTTTTACGATGTCCGCTTCCAGTGTGAAGCATATGGCCTCCTAATGGAGGTATCTCTACAGAAGTTCTCTACGAGAACTACATGTGACTTAGTTACTCAACCTCTCTTTTTCAAACAGAGTAAGGTTATAAGGATATGACTAGGACAGAACTAGTGATTGGCTAAGCGCTCTCGTTTTTAGGATCGGACGAATGAGAGGAAATTTTAAACATTGAAAACATTCATGCCTACGAAGAGAAATCCATAAATCGATTGAACAATCAATATATGAAATTATTTGCGCCGGGACTTGACGTAGTGACCATATGCTTTTCATATTGAGTGAATATGGAAGAAGAAGAATACAATTCGATTTGAGGAAAAAATAACGCGATCATAAATAAAATATTAACTCTTGATAATAAAATATTATATTATTTATTTTACAGTTCTATATGTATATCTTAATTTTATTCCATAGTTTGCAGCACTCATCTCCGCATAATACGCAACTGCATGTGTAGAAGGAAGATATAGCAACAACCAGTATACCTGAGAATAAATCTGATAGCTAATACCAATAAAATCGATATTCTTATTAAATCTTCCGTAAACTGGAAATTGACAAGGCGTTGATAACTTAACACCTTTATGTTTAATAACCCGTGAAATTGAATATCACTTTATAATCCTAACCTACCAACTATTTTATTTTGACGTGTGAATAAAGTCCGGTTAATTTTTTCTTTTTTCGCTTATTCCATTTTCAACAAGTGGTCTTCATTGGCGTTTTTTTATTTTTTTTACAAGGGTTTCGAAATAAATAAATTCACTAAAATACAACGACGGTGTATTGATGTAACCTCCAAAAAATTCGAAAATGACTAAATTATTAGATCTCATTTTAAAGACGACAGAGCAGGTATCGAGATGTAAATTAGAAAAATAAATTGATCACTTTTAGGAAGGGAAACATCATTTAACATTGGTTTTCGGTTTAAAAATTCTGACCCGGCCACTTGATGTAAGTCACTATTATATATGTGCGTATCGGCAAACATGAGAATTTACAGGAGAGCATTTCAAAGATTCATATAATGTTTTCGATATAAACAGTTTTTACTCTCTCCTGAACAATTTCAGGTTTAAATTAATTGGCCAAAACACCATCGATATGGTGAATTAATTTATTTCGAAATACATTATTTTTGTTTTGATTGTTAAAGTGGTACAGCACCAATTATACACACTAATGCAATAAATTATTTGGATTATTGAGATTTTGTACACTGTGCACTCGAATGCCTGAAGATGCCGAAAGGCGAAACCTGGGTCATTAGTGACAAAATACATGGAAGTGTACAAAATCTCAATAATCCAAATTTGATATTGAAATTCCATCAAGTACCCTCAGTCGATGTCTTAAAATTATATCAATAATTATTTTCAATATATAAATCTAAACAAAAAAAAAACAATTTGGATAGATAGTGCTCTTTATTGGTTTAAACAATGATCCTTTTAATAAACATTCTAAGCCAGTGTTACCATAGAAATTGAAATACTGAATGTCTAAAGTAGCTAGTACGTCGGAACTGTGTGTACATTGCGTAACATTTTATTATATATATACACACCGTGGACGCTTAAGTCATGTGGAAATTTCATACCTACATTTGATATGTGATAATAATAAAACGTCTACAGAGTCGTGGTGGACAATGCGTCTAAAAATATTTTCTGACGTTTACCTTCGTGTAATTTCTAATTGTTGGTGGAAAAAATGAAAAGTTATTTGGATGTCTGGCTTTCTCTTTCTACTCACACACCCTCTCCAATTATGAAATGAGATGTAGATAGATTAATCATCTTTTCTTTTTTAAAAAGAGAGATGAAGCGACTTACTAACAGCTAATTGTCGATATTTTATTAGTGTTATCCTACAATAAGAATTGAACGTTCATCGAGTACTTAAAATATGTATTAATATTCACACTACGTAAAAAAACAAAAATACACAAGCTTAATTTATAATTGCGTTCTTCGCGAGTCTTTTGTTTTCTTACTTTGCTCCAGCTACCGAAAAACCTGTGTTAGAGTGGTAAAACAAATGATTTATTGATTTATGACATTTCTAATATTATTGAACATATTGCGAACATGTGACCTTCCTTCATTGAAAACAGGATACAGTTCGTTTGGATTCGTCTATTTACAAATAACGATTTAAAATGTACGTCATTAAAAAATGTGTTTTTAAGCAGTGTCAACTGTCAATTATTAATCAAAAGACATTATTTTTATTATCCAAATAAACGCATTTTTCAGATTTTGCTTAGCAAGGGATCATTTTAAATTGTTAAAAATAAATATAGAATAGACAGAGTATCGGCTCCATGGCGCATTTGGTTACCGTTACGGATGTCTCGCTTTCAATTTCCGGTGCGGACAGTTGTCATAAATTGATTTTTCTCAAAAACGGGGCGTAGCGAGAGCGATAAGCTAACCACTAGTCCTGTCCTAGCCTTATCCTTCTATCCCTAGTCTCTTCGAAAAAGAGAAGTTGAGCAACTGAGTAACAAGCAATTCTCGTAGAAAAACTTCTGCTGAGATACCTCCATTAGGAAGCCATATGCTCCACGTTGGGAGCGGACATGGAAAAAAAAACTAGAAAAACTTTTATAGAGCACCAACTGAGTTATTAATGTGAGACCGGTAGTCCTACAATACTGAAATGAGATGAAGCGCATCTTAACTAAAGTTGGACGTGGTATAAAAAAAATCAAAAATAACTGTTTATGCAAGGCAAGGAATTGGTTTCTCAGGTCGATCAGGTGAGATGAAGAAGTTTTTCCATGGCAGTCAATGGCCGCCTTGGGCAACAACATTGCGATGCTGGTGAGACGTGAAGTCCTGTTCTGAATACTTTATTTAAAATGATGCCAGTAAAGATACACAAAAAATAATTGAACTATTCAATAATTATTGGCTGCATGTTTAGCAAGCAAACATCATTAATCACATTATAACATGATATCAGAAGCTACTTAAGAGCCTTACATACATGAGAAAACTCGCGCAGGATTTGTTCCGCTAATTATTTAATCACAAACGTATTTTATATGTTGAAGCATTTTATGGAGCATTTCATAAAGTCTTATTTTATCGTGAGGTATATTTCTATTACCAATCTATATATATCATATGATGAATGTTTGTTTGTTTGTCCTTTATGCGTTTCTTTACCAATCATCCGATTTCGATGAAACTTTGGTAAGTTGTTGTGCGCACACCCGTAAAGAGAAATAATCAAATAATAACGAACATCGAAATCTAGAAAAAACCTTCTGATTTATTCGTGTACACACTAGACGGACAAAAAAATGTTGCAAATGCATTTCAATTAACAGAAAAAAACACAAACTTTATCTTTCTTTGAGGTGCATTGCAACGCATGCCGGGTACTCACTAGTATATATATATATATATATATATATATATAAATGAATTTTTGTTTGTTTTTTTGTCCCGTATGCGTTCTTTTAGCATTCATCTGAAAAAAAAAACACTAAAAAAATAATCAAATGCGTACTAACAGTGACATATCAGAAAACTTTAAGGTTTAGTTGTGTACACACTAGACATTAACAAAAAAAATATTATGTATCCAAAAGCACTTCAATAAACAGAATTAAAACACAGACACTTTCTTCGAGTGGCATTGCAATCCATGCCGGGTACTCGCTAGTTATAAATAAAATGCTGTATACTATTGTGTTTATTTTAAATATATCTGATGAATTCAATGACTACGTTTAGTGTAAATAAATTGTGTCAGTAAAATGATCCATGGGAGTAACTCGGACAACGTCCTGTCACATCAGCGGTTATGGAGAGATGTTGAAACTGGCTGAATCACGTGCTGTTGATGCTTTCGGACAGCCTCAATCCTGCTTACCTCTTCTAAGTAAGGGATTCCAGCGTCCTGGATGACTATCGGGTACTATCCGCAGGATGTACCTGGTGGTCCTAAGAGACTCTGGCATGTCATGGGAGTAAGCAAAGCGATTAGTGGGTGACAGTAAATCATGGAGGCGCCACGTGCTGTACATATGATCTACATAAGGAGCGAATGTAGTCGAAGAAGAAAATGATCTATGAATGAATAGTTTTATAAAGTGTTGAAAAATTCAGCTTGTCGAAACATTCTATCTTAAAAACATTTTTGAGGTCCTGTAGTTTTTTTGCTTTATTACTTCTTTATTAAGAAGGAATATTTTACCTTGAACGATTTATTTTGTACGAAACGAACTAACAAAATGTTTAAAACAAATATTCTTATCCCATTAAACGCTATTATGATCTGATAAATAACTAATCTACTCAGAAAATGTGTATTGTTGACGAGAAGATCTTATAATTTAATTTTTATATAATTTTTTTTGAATATGTAAACATATTCAGCAATGTTTTTAGTGCCAATATTTAACTAATTACCCTAACCTACTCAAAAACTTTAGATTGCATTACACCATATACGATGACAGTTTGCCTAGATTTATAATTTGGAAATATTCTCGTGCAAAAACCGTTACATTTAAACTACTAAATATAATAAACAAAACGAGAAGACGCAGCTTTCAGAATCAGTAATACAGATTGTATATTGTATGACTAATAAATGACGTATTTAGATCATTGTTCGATTCCCCGCTGGTACGTCTAGTTTTAATAAAACAATGCTATATGTAATTATTACATAACTATCTAATGCATGGCCGTTACTAAGTACTACTAACTGTTGTGAAGTTAAAGAAAGAATTGAACAAAAACTTTGGACTCTTTCAAAGAATCGATGAAAAGGCCACCCATGTTTTATTAAAGATAATGAGATTAATAATTGATCGGTTGCGTGATTGCTCGTCAAATATTGTTCAATTTATTACCAATGAATATGATAAAACATTGATTTCTTACTCTTAAGCGAAGTTTATTAAATCTATGATAAACACTGATTTTATTTCAAAATATCGTCGCTGATGTGAAGATCAAATATAATATCGTGTTTAAAGTTATCAATGTTTCTTTTTCAAGCTCGTTTCATGTATAGTAAAAGATACAAATTATTATAATTCATTAAAGTAAAGTTCTCTCTTGAAACACATTTATTGAAAACATAATAATAACACAAACATTATACAATCTGTGAAGTAAAAAATGAATTTGAATCGTATATGTTGTATCATTTGCTTACATTGCATAGTAAACGTGATTTTTATGATATTTTAAAATTACTTTGTTTAATTGTATGCAATTGATTTACAAATATTAATAATCAAATTTTTAATACGTTTGTTGATGTTCTGTTAATGTTTTAATAAAAGCTACGACTTGTAATGATATTGTTGAATTAAAAAAATGGAGAAAGTCATGTGGTGTTGATACCTGAAGTGTGATCTCGTCGTCTTTTTCTTCCGACTGGATGCATTACATCATTGTAAAAGACCACTAATGATCATCTCAAGTGGGAAGACGGAAAAGTTAAAGCCAGGCCTTTAGCAGAGTGATCAACGTGGTCGGCTTCAGTTGCAGTCTTCAAGGGTTTGTCTCCCAGTATCGATAGTTTCATTGAAAAAAATATTTATGGATTTGTGTTTGAAGACATGGATGCTTAAGTTTCCTAATTGTCACTATACCAAATAAATAATGACATGAGTGAAAAATAGGATAACTCGTCTTGAGAACAATATCAATCTCTTTTAGGTATGTAGTTTGATTCAAAAAGATTTTTTATCTTAGGCACGTTTAAAACTATTTATTTATTTCAAATAGTTAAAAATCTGTATCACCTCTCCACCTGTTTATATTTTAACATGCGTTATCTTGATAATTTAGTACTTTCGGATAAAAAAGACAATATTTTGACGTACGATGCCGTGTTCTTAGTTTGTCACATTAAACTATTTTTATGGATCGTTTAAAAATGGATCGTTTTGAAACTAGTTCATAAACGATACATAAACCTGATTGATTGTTTCCTCTGAGATAAGGTGACACAAATAAACAAGACCTTTCCAACAGCCTGCTAATCACGTCTACAAGGTTTGAGTCAGTTTTTTTATTCTAGTATATCCTCTCCATAATTGAAACATACCGTCTAATCAATCAAAACATTTCGTTAGTAACAATCAATATGTTGTGGTATTAAATCCTGCTTCAAATTCATTTTCATAATGAGGTATTTTTAACAAAAAAATGGGTAGAAAAATTGTTTATATTTATAAAAAACAAACTCTTGTAACCAGCTTGGTTCAAAATTTCGATTTAATTTTCTTCAGCTCATAGCTCAGGAAAGAAATCATATTGACTGTGTTTTGACCAAATGATTTAACCCTAAAAATATATGAAAGTGAACTAGTGATTAAATCTCATTTTAATGACGACAGAGCAGATCTCGGCCAAATGATGTAAATTAGAAAAATAAATTGACCACTTTTTGGAATTCAAACATAATTTTACATTGGTTTTAGGTTTAAAAATTCTGACCGGGCCAATTGATGTAAGGCACTATTTTATCGACACTCCCTTTAAATAGTCCTGTATCTGTAAACATGACAATTTACAGGAGTACATTTCAAAGAATCATAACGCAACTCACCATATAATGTTTTCGATAAAAACAGTTTCATTTTTGAGGAATACATCAATTGGTAATTAAATATAGTCCTATTTATCGATATTTTCATGAAAAGTATGAATATTTTTAATTTTAAAGTTAAAATTATGGAATAAGTGGTTACTTAAAAGATTTCTGTAGCTTAGAGGCTGGAACTTATCTTAGCGAACAAAAGTCCTAAGATCAAATCATAGTCAATACCAACTCCAAATATTTTTGATGGATTCGCCACAACTAGTCGAATAAAAAAAGTTATCAATTTAAATTGCATTTTCCAAACATTTTTTATTTGCTAAGCCTATCTTTTTCTTAAGTACTTTGAAGTTCTTAATTAATTCTATCACACATAAATAGTTTGCTAGTCTTACTTTATTTTAATGTAAATACCAACAATACATATATTTAGAACTTGTCCTGAAAATGAAAATACATACAACTAATGAAACAACACACATTCTGTTTGCAAAATATATTATTGAAGTAATATAATATTCTTTTTATGACAAATTTTCACTACACAAAATATTTAATATTTTATTTTAGCACCAAATATCTATTCAATGACATTTTTTCATTATATACATTCTTCATTTGTTGCAGTCCACTTAATTTATCATCTAACAAATCAAATGTAAAAAATGAGTAAGAAATAAAGGTAATAAATATATTCTACTTCAAAATAAGTTTATTTTTACCATGTAAGCCCAATAACAAAGCCTTAAATGTACTATAAGCACTTATTGATAATCAGTATAATATGTTCTATGTAAGGAATTCATATAGTTATTATTTTATACCGTGAAAGAATTTTATTTTATCTTTTGAAAAATATATATATTTAAATTATAAATATTATAAACAGAGAGGTGGCACTAGAGTACTGCGTTCAAACCGTAGGGCGACAAAATCAATAAAAAATATTGATATCTTGGCTTGAAAAAATTACCATTGTTGAAGCAAAAATAGTGACCATGTATTTTTATCTCTAAATTGATTTTTCTTACAAAAATTAGGCCTGTAGAATCGCTATAAAATAAACTGACGAATTTAAAAATTTAAACTATTTTTCTTTCATTACATCTCCAAATAAATTCCCTTTTTTGCCCTTATAGTTGTTGAGAAGGTGCAATTCTGAGATATTGACCTAATAAAGTTACTGAAGCCGGGGGCCTTTTACACACATTAAAATTTAATTTAAAAAGCTTGTATTTTGTACATAATAAATAACATTGTTACTCTATTATACTTTTTAACGTTTTTTTCGTAATTTTACAATATAAATATAATTTTTTAACAATATATGAGATACTCAATATTTTTTTTACTATTTTTTACTAAAAATCGTTTTAAATAAAACATTTTTTGAATTCAAGTTTTGATAGGTAGATATTGCATAAAGCGTTCTTAATTAAATACAATATATTACATTTCTTAACTTTATTGCTTCTTATTCATTAAAATAATTAAATAATATGGCGTTTTTTCTTTCAGTTTTTAGTTTTAAAATGACGTCTTGAAAGCTATGAACATTTTTTTTTATATTGTAGGGAAGTGGCCGAAATGCGGTTGATTTGCACTACATTTATGACTAATAAATTAATGATCTAAAATGCCAAGTGTCACATACTATTATGAGTAAAGTATGGCTATAAAAAAAACGCATAATGTGTTTCCTTCCTTCGCGTGATAAATTAAAGATATAGTCCAGTAAAAAGGTTGCCAACTAAATTGTTTTTTATGGACTTGATAGCTGTTTAATGCCATAAACTGAAACGTGCTTTATTAATTTAACAATTTTGTGGTAGTTCCCAGACACAAATTTGTCTTGGAGCCATTACATTAACTCATACTCCTAATTGGCACAATAAAATCGATGTTTTCATTCCTGTGAGAAAGGGCATGGCGTGACTTTTCACACTAACTGAACACCCAATAAACATGTATAATATATCAGGAAATTTACAGAAATTGAATAATATAAAAAACTAATTAAATTTAGTAGTTACAACAAACCATAGTATTGCTCTACAAGTTAACATTTTTATTAAGCCACGAGGAAGTGGTTCACGAAAAACTGACTGCACAAAACCTTTCTCTAGTGAATACTTTATTGCAAGAAAAATCACCGCAATTTGAATTTACCGCACAGTTATTATTAAATTATAGTATTTGAAAAAAATCTTTAGTAGTAGTAAATTATTCGCAGTAAATTCTCTACAAGCGATTTTGCGTACACGAAAGAAAGCTGTTAGCCAAATCATGCAATGAGGATAAATAAGAATACAATTATAAGTCAATACAATTATTTTTGTCAATAATATGTTCTACAAAATGTTCTAGAGAATTAAATTTTAGTTTTAATCATAATTAATGATAAATAAAACAAAATATTAAAAGCAAACTATGATGAATCAAGTATGTTTTATTAAATTAAACGGATATAACAGTCAGATGTAGAAAAGTTATACAGATTCTTGTTTCAAATCTTTATGATTATTTAAATTATTATAGTATTATATTCAACGCTTAACAGTTTTCTTTCGTGTACATAAAATTAACAATGGACAACTTGGCACACAAACAATTGATCGTACGATCAATTCAATTTGCTGACAATTGGGGTCATTTTTATAAAATTTTATTTATTGGAATATTAAAAAAGTGCTGCCTGGGAGTAATGTTGGAATGTATTAGGGAAGTAGTTATTAAATTGAAAGAACATTTATAATTTTTCTGATTGAAACACAGTTAAAATGATTTTTAAAAGTTCTTGTAAAATCGTATGCTCGAGCGACTTGGTAAATCCGATTCGTAATAATGTCAACCAGTTAGTATGTGCATGTGAATCAGGGTGACTGAATTCGAGATAAATATTTATGGAGCAATGAACAACGTTTAATTGGCGATTTACATATGCTGCATTTACATATTATGCTAAATTATTCAATGACGCAACAATAGGATAATATTTATGATTGATACTTTGCTAAGTGCCCATGTAACCGAACAGAAATAAATCGACGTATTAATCTGTAGCTTTTGTACGTTAAATTCTATTACAGAATACGTCGTATAATTTACAAGAATTAAATCATTGAATTGTCTTCGTAAGTAAAAAAGCAGTAAACGGAAAATGTAACTTTCGGAGCAATAAAACATTTACTGTGATTTTATTTGATATTATCTATGTATATAAAAATTTATGTATGTTTATTTGTCCTTTATGCGTTCCTTTACCATTAATGTGATTTCGATAAAACTTTGGTGAGTTGTTGTGCACACACCCGTGAAGGTTTCTGAAAAAAATCTAAAATAAAAAGAATCAAATATTTACAAACAGTGACATCTCTGAAAATTTTCTGATTTATCCGTGTACGCACCAGATGGAAAACAAAAATATTGTGTATCTAAAAGCACTTTAATAAACAGAATAAAAATACAATTCCTTTCTTTCTTTGAATAGCATTGCAACTCATGTCGGGTACTCACTAGTTTTTTTTTTTAAATTTTGTTGATAATTTCACTTCACGATTGTAATAAACGTTAAACCAAACAATGTTTAATGTTGAAAACACAATTAGTGTATCATCGCTCCGTATATGCCAATTATTTGTATAAATCATTAATACAATTGCGATAATTAGTTTATTGTTGTGATGTATCTAGGTCAGTGTTTTTCAAACTTTTTACTTAACGGCACACTGGTGAATGTGATTAGTTCCGCGGCACACCAAATAAAAATGCTTTAATAAAAAACGAAATGTACCTTGTTAAAATGAAGCAGAAAGAAGTTCAAGTGTCCTCTGCACTTCTGACAAAATTTTAAATTTGTTTGAAGAAGCATCTACACCAGCTGGGAAGCAATCAAGCTCTGAGTTTTATAAGCATATATACCAGAGTCACTGTATAGCTGTGTCACGTTGACCACTATGTACGAACGTGACAAATATAGATGTTGAATATATTTAAAATTGAAGAAAATTTAAATGAATAGGCATTCTTTAAAGTGAACAGTTTTGAGGCTTCTGCGTTCATGGCACACCCTGCGACTTCTTGTGGCATACTAGTGTCCGTAGTTTGACAGACACTGATCTAGGTATAGTAAGTTTGGTGAGTGTTCTTTGAATCATTGTTTCCTATAGACACAGAAATTTTTATATTATTTAATTCCCTTATTAAATGAATAGTTTATTGGTCATAAATCGAGTGTTTTATTTTAATTTCATTTATTTTAGAATCCGAGTTTTAATATAATAGCGTTGCTCATTTTAAATCTTTCATATGTAATGGAAGAATAATATATTATAGTACTCAAGCAATAGATTACCTGTTCACATCGACAAAACTATCTTACAATATAAATTAACCTCTCGTAATCTTAATATTATCTCTAATCAGAAATCTATTTATACAATAGCAATACGTAATAGCACGAGAGTCATACAATGACCTTATTTACAAGTATAACATATTATTTCTTTACACATGGCAACTTCATTCGAATGGTAAAAATATACACTGCACATAATTGTCCACAGCGACGTCGAAAACCGCACGCCACGACTCTTCGTCATGTCAAAAAATAGTCACTGAAAGCGTCCGAGGTAAGTGAAGGGTCTGTAAAAGCGTCCTGCAGTAAAGACGGACTATCGAAGTCTAGAGGTGAAAGGCAGGATTCAGGAAGATCCGGTGACGTCAACATCGGGCTGTAAGACTCCGGAGATGATAGAAACGGACTATCAGGTAGACCCATGTCAGGACTCAGTGATGAATCAGAACCAGGGAGTGTTTGAGGACTACACGTATGCCGGCTTTCATCAGAATCTAATAACGCGTCTAATTCAGGAGGGAATAATGGTGGATCTCGCAAAGCTGCCGTTAGAGATCCTATATATCTCATAGCAAGTCGCAACGTTGTTATTTTTGTTAGCTTTTCACCTTGAGGTGTACACGGTGCTGTGGCCCAATGAGGCACACATCTTCGTAGGGCTTCAAAGGCTTGGTTTATCTCTCTCATGCGGCTGCGTTCTCTTGCGTTTGCAGTTTTACGGCGATATTTACTGAGAGGTGCCGCTCTAGGTCTTGATTGAGTCCTCGGTCTTCCTTCTGAGTTTTGATTCTGACGATTCTCTCTCGCTCGTCCTCGAGGCCGTAGTTGATACTTATCAGCCGTTTTCGAACTTGCGTCTCGGGAACCTCGCTTTCCGTTATTGTTGGCGTCAGGAAAGAGACGCTGACCCTTGAAGCTGAACTGCATCATCATATGATCCATCTTGACCCAATATTCAACACTGTTTCTGACATAAAATAAATACCATTTCAACAGATTCTTTCTCTGAGTTTATCAATTATTTTTCCGTATCTTATGACTTCTATTTATTTAAACTTGTAGACTTCCTGTCAATTCCGCGTGTTAAAATACGTTTTGTTTGACTTAATAGTGCTGTTTCGTCTTCTTTTGAAATATCTCGTACCAAATTCTGAAACAAGATGAAAAAATATACATTAAAAAAGCACTTTACACCTCAAGTTTTTTAATTAGCTCCCACTATGATTGCAAAATATTTAAAGCTAATATTAGTTTAATTTACAAGGTCTATTGGTTTTCGCTTGTCCCACTTAAAGAATTTACAATGAAAACATACATTATTTTATTCATTCATAAAACTCTGTTGTAAAGTCGAATTTGCTAGCCCGTAGTAAATTTTTGATACTTTCTAGAATAATAGCCATGCTTCTCCCAGTGTACAGCATATGGCCTCCTAATAAAGGTATCTCAGCAGCAGTTTTCTACGAGAATTACTTTTTACTTAGATACTCAACCTCTATTTTACGAAGATAGTAGGGATAGTAGAGAAAGAAGGATAGGGCTAGGACAGAACTAGTGGTTAGCTAATCGCTTATGGGTGACCCTCCCATTTAATTAATACTCAACAATCTTTTTTTATCATGTTCGTTTCCAGTGTGTAGCATATGACCGCCTAATGAAGGTATCTAAACGAAAACTGCTTTTTAACCAGTTGCTCGGCCTCTCTTTTTTGAAGAGAGTAGGGATAGAAGAGTATTGCTAGGACAAGATTAGTGGTTAGCTAATTGCTCTCGCTATGCCTTATTTTAGAATCGGGTGGGTGGGTGTTCATTTTAGACATCACAAACATGCATGCATACGTACAGAAGTCTATACATCGATTGAAAAATCAATTTATGCGACTGTCCGTAGCTAATGACATTGATAACTGCGCCTCGGAGCCGACAAACTGAATTCAAATTAGAATGTTTTAAATCAAATTTTTTGAACAGACGTAGTAAAATGGAAAAGATGGGGCAAAGTTTGTTTGTTAGGGTTATACTTTAGATTTAGATATAAAAAAAATTATTGCAAAAAAATATATAAAAGAACAAGAACTTCATGTAGATATAGAGTAAGCCTAGTTTTGTTTTTAAGTAAAATTTGTTTCTTTCTAATTTAACGATTAATAATGGGCTAACAGTTCTTTCGTCACGTTATCTGAATCGGTTAGGGTGAGGTTTTGTGTGTAAATTGTAAAGTCTAAACGTTGACACCGTTAAAATTCCAATCTATAAAATTGTCCATAATTCCATCGCTTTACTGCGCCACCGAGTTAAACCAAATTCCTAGAATGTTTCTTCTTGGCAACGGAACCAGCATACAATTGGTATGAGCTCTAATTAAAGTTCAAAAGTTTATATAAATCGACAACTGACACCCAGCCATCGAAATTAAAAAAACAAATATTGAGACTTAAGATATTAAATTCATTTGAGATGATATTTCCTTCTTAACGATCTCGGTAAATCCTGTTTTAATAGCAAACGTACTAATTAGCAACCACTTTACAGTTATGTTTTATATTTTTTTGCTTAAATTTATTTATAATCTTTAATGAAAAATATTGAGCCTCCAACTTAAATAAACGAACAACTTTAAGAAATGAGTTAATAGATTGAATAATTTGTGAGGATATCTATTGGATATTTTAATGCATTCACGTAAATATGCATGTGTCAAAGCACTTTAAAAGTACGAATAGCTTGGAAGGTAAGTAGGTTATAATTGAACACATGTGTGTATAAAGGTGCTATGTAAGAATTTATGTAAAATACTGTTTGTTGCTGAATGAACATGCTTTGCACCCATAATCCATATGGAAATATCAGACAACTTAAAATTTCAACGGTCTGTCTTTATGGAAATACATGAAGGATGCTTTATTACTTTGTGTTTTATTTGATAATGGATGAAGTTGTCAAAGGTTATCATACAGTATAATCATCAAAGTGATAAATAAATGCCACGTTTGAAGCTTTAAATAAGACTATACTACTGAATGTTAATAATTGCAAGGTACAGTGGGTGTTCGGTTAAGGAACAGTTCGGACTGCGAACAAATCGGACAACGAACACTTTCACGGAAGATTTTTGTGTTCGGACGACGAACACATATTCGGATAACGAACTAAACCGATCTTTCTAATGTACTTATTCCATCTGTTAAATGTCTATGGTAAATCGATGATCGGTTAACGAACAATTTGGATAGTGAACATAGTCTTGGAACGGATTATGTTCGTTAACCGATCACTCACTGTATATCAAACAGTTGGTTCAAGAATACGTTTAATATTCCTTCTAATAAATAAATTCCTTAATAAATTTAACATTCAATTTTGTATAAATGGCCTTTATACAAAATTTTACGATGAAAAAAAAGATTTTTATTTTTAACAGTTGATAATGTTTGCAATGAGCGAAACCAGTCCTAATCATTATAAACATGTGAAAGTAGTATGAATAAATTATGTTTTATTCACTGGTTAAATTGTCTTCAACTGAAAAAAAGACATCAAAAAAACTTTGACCTTGATTCACTCTAAATTTTGTTTATGTAACATACTTTTATTAAAATACCGAATGAATTTTTTAAATGTAAAAAAAGTACTGTAATACGTTCCGGTTTCGCAGGATAACAAAAAGGTTACAGCTCTGCATAAATCATAGGTCAAGGAAAATAGAAAATAATAATTGTACAATGGACGGTGGATGGTCCGAGCAAAAGCTGCGATGTTTTGTTACTTTACAATATGACCGCCACTCTAGTGGATGCTGTGGCGCTGCTCTCAAGTGATCTATAATGTAAACTCAAAGCCTCGGGGTATTCATATTATGCTAAGATATTTAACCCTCCGATACAAGGATAACACGTTTTTTTATAAATTCATCACTTTAATGGTTTGACTGCTAATTATTATACAGTTTTTGATGAACGGTTTAAATCGTTGAGTAACTTTGTTTCCGATATATTATTTGAATTGATAAACGAAAACCAAAAGAGACGATCAAAATAATGCTTCAAGTCAGTCGGGCTATATTGATTTTACCTGTGTATATAAATTGATAAAATACAATTCATTTGTAAAACTTCCACATATTTATAATGATCAGGACCGGTTTCGCTCATCACGAGCATTATCAACTGATAAAAATACAAACATAACAGACCTATTTATATAAAATTAAGTGTAAAAATTAAGGTATATAAAACTGAATGTTCATGAACTAAGACAAGAAAATACTGATTAGCAAACAAATTATACATAAATCAAACAAAAGAGTCTACAATTAAAATATTATGGACTTTTATTGTAGACTTTTTTGTTTGATCAGTTTTATATACTTTCATTTTTACACTCAATTTTATATAAATAGGCTTGTATTTTTATCAGTTGATAATGCTCGTGATGAGCGAAACCGGTCCTGATCATTATAAATATGTGGAAGTAGTACAAATGAATTGTGTTTTTTTTTAAATATAATGTCTTTCCACCAAGAATTGACAGTTGACACCTTAAAAGTATATAAATTGGTTCAGAATATCCAAAATAATATACATGGTTTTTATGCATTAAGAGTAGGTTAAATATTTGACTCAAATTAGAATATTTTCTCAATTAATGCGTAATAACTTAATTGAATTTAATGTATTACTAATAAATACATATTTTTGGTGACTTATTTGCTTTTACAAAGAGATTGCGTAATTCAGTCATACATATGATATATACGTAAAACAAACTAGCAAGGAATTCAATTGAGTAAATTCTGACGAAATCTACTGATAAGAGAGTATTCGTTTGACCTTTGAACTCACTCACGTCCACATACGTATTTCGTTATTCATAGAAATATATAATCGAGAAGTTTGGCGCTTTTATTATTAGATTCATTATAAGAATCAATAATATTCCCGATTCTTCAGAATATACTCATATTAAAAATAAAAATACTGACTGAGGATGTTTAGATGGAACTTCAATATGAGATTTTAAACGTTCAAGCATAAATACTCAAGAATGGAAATATTCTCATTGTAACCACGTTACGCTGAAAAAATAACTTAATACATTGAACGTGAGCTTGTCTAAGGCCACGAGTAATATCTATTATATATTATAAAGTCTTTGCTACTGATAATAATATTTTATTATAAATGTAACCAGTGCATGATTTGGGAAGAAATATAGAAATTTATATCAGTTTTAAAAAGTTATTTAATGTATGTAAATTCTAAAAGCGCAGGCGGTAACAGCGCCTCTTAATAGGGTTAAGCCCTTTAACCTCTTGCGGTACGCGCATATAAACGCATGTTTTGATACGATATTATGAGTTATGTTTGTCCAAGATTTACTCTTGTAGCGAGACGCTAGCGATGTAATAATATTATCATCTCTATAGAATCGTATGATAAACAAGGTGTAAATTTACATTCGGCCCATAGTTATTAATTTATCTGAGTATTTAATCGTTATTAATGGCTAGATTCTTGGTTTAATACGCGTGCGTTTAATATTATATCAGTGAGAAAGTTATCTTATTAAAATCAAGGTGTCAAAGTAGTGCTTTATGGCGACAGCAAATAAGTACGAGTTTCTGTTTTAATAATTTTTTTTATGAAAAGTTAAGACCTTCTGCAAGTTTGGATGGAAGTTGATCTTTTTTGCCTTGTGGTGACTAAGTAGAAACATGATAAGGTACGATATTAATAAATATGAGATTTATAACAAAAATAGTGGGACACCCGTCATTGAAATACTGAATGTTTAAATTATTATTAAATAACACTCCAACTAACCAGTCTGGGATATTATATATAAAATAATTTTAATATAAGATATCGAGTGAAATCACCTGATGGATTTTCGATATCAAATTTGATTCATTAAAATTTTGTATATTTTCATACTTTTTGTCACTAGCGACGAGGTGAAATTTGGCAATAAAAATATGGTCCAAACCTATCTGCTAGTTTTTTTTTTAATTTTTGAAAAATTAAAAGGCTCGTGACAAAACTTATCGAAATGTACAAAATTTGAGCCATTCAAATTTAATAATAAAGTCAGTTGACATCAACATCGTTTATGAGTTTGCGAAAGTTGTCAAGTCAAATATATAGGTTTTCCAGATTTTTTTCTCAACATATTATAGAAAATAATAATGATTTTATAAACGGTAAAAATAAGGGTCTGAAAATAGGACATAAGGATTCTAAGGAACCAATAAAAGCCATCACAGCAGCTATTTACATTCAAATAATGTTTTAAATAAGATATAACGTTCTTATCACCTTTCATTGTTTCCATCATACTTTCTCACAATATTTATGTTGAAATCTACTGATATCCTTGCCTATATGTGGTGCGTTTAGAAGGTAAGTGATTAAAACCAATAAATGAGTCGCCGAGTTACTAAAAACGCTCATGGAAAATTTTCAATAAAATAAGTTTTTAATATACTAACGTGCTCTATCGATAGATCTATCAATCTTTTCAGTTGCAAGTCTAAAATTTCATCCTATTTCATCCCCTGTTCGAAATTCAAAATTATTTCAAACTTAAAAATGTCGTTTTTTTTACACGATCTCGATCCTCGTTTTACACAGTCGACGCGTTCCGAAAAAACGACAGTGTAAAACAATATATTACTTTAATTATACACAGTTAAATACAAAATAACTTAAATTATACTTAAAACCATCATACTGCTCAGAAAAGTTTTCCGTGACTTACTCTAAACGTTAAAAACTTTCGGGAACGTGTTTAGCGACTTAAAGAACTCATATTTAATGTTAAGCGATATGCTCAATATAAAGATGTCTATAAAAATGAATCACAAGACACGCATTCTAAAGCAATACCTGGAAATAGTAAAGTTACTTGTATTTCATTTTATAAAAACTCAAATATGTTTCAAAATATTAAATTACTTATTACCGTAAATGTGCATAGTACGAAACTTTAACGGGACCAAGAAATTTTCTTAGAATAACTGGGCTTTTATTAAAAAACAAATGTGACCAAAATTTATGAGATTACCTTACTCAAAATTATGCAAAAATAATATAAACCAACAGAATCACCGATTACGTGATATTACTTTGTAATATTTTGTCATTTATTAAAGATACCGATTATTACTATGCATACAATGTTTCTTGTAAATTCTTGTCGCATTAAGCAGATCTCATTTTTTAAGGAAACGAAAGTTTCTCTTTCTACGTCAAAGCCTTTTATGCGTGAGCCTGCGTGAATACCAACATACCTCGAACCAGGCTTTGTCAACTACGATAAATGAACAAACAATGAGGCTTGCTGTGAAATACGCTCAACCATGCATTATAGAGAGAAGAAAATCAATAATCATACACAAAAAAGCTATTTTAAATATTTTACTGATGTATTTTTACAAAAAAACTTAAGTTTGTTTTTATCTACGAAGTAAATATCGCAGAACTCCATTACTATAAGGTACACAATAAGTATTTAGATCCAAAACAACTATAAGGAATAATGATTTGACGATGGGGTGATGCCGAAATCGCTATCAGCATAGTACACATCTTTTGTGTCGTGATATGCAATTAATATTAATATAATATTATAAATATGGAATTTTTTAGGCAAGTGTAAGAAATCTATTCACGCTTGATTGACTGTATTTTTGTTAATGGTTTAGTTTCTTATTTTGTTAAGGTTTAGTATCACCATAAACACGAATAATATTTTTTAATAAATTGGACCGCACATTTCCAACACACCCAAAAATAAATTTTCATGAAAAGATACAGCATTTGAAACGTGAATAAATTTTTTTAATAAATTAATATTGACAATAAGTGTATTTTGTGAAATTGTTATGAAAGAAAAGGTTGATAAAATCTGTTAACGATTTGTTCTGAATGCATTACTAGAATATCAATCAGTTTTATTTCTTATTTAAATTCACATTTGTTTCACTCTTGTTCTTTTAATACTTTATGATATTAAGTAAAGTTTTCTCTTGTGTCTGGCTATAAAAAAAATATTGTCATCGTATTTCTTTATTTGTATTCTTAATTGTATTTATTGGATCAAAAATGTGGGGATCGTTACTTAATTAAATAATGAAGTGTTTTTTTTCCGTGACAGGGAATGCGCTACGTTAGTAAGTTCATAAATTATAACTAAATT
This sequence comes from Himalopsyche phryganea, assembly GCA_022494535.1. Classification (NCBI taxonomy): domain Eukaryota; kingdom Metazoa; phylum Arthropoda; class Insecta; order Trichoptera; family Rhyacophilidae; genus Himalopsyche; species Himalopsyche phryganea. The sequence continues at coordinate 2,679,020 of JAGVSL010000032.1, forward strand.
AATCAATAGTAAAATCAAAACAAAATATTTCCAGGCTTCTATTACTGAAAAATCACACATTTTAGTATATATTTTCGATGTATTTTTACGGCAACGACGGGGGAATTCATTTTTAATTCACTGCTTGTGTTACTAATTGTGACACGCGTTTCGTTTTTTTGAGAAACATCTTCAGACCTACTCTGTCATCGGGTTTTTATTCATAACGCTTTTTGACAAATTTAAACAATATTTTCAAAATTTTGTAATAAATTTTAAATTGAAGGATACATGAATGGAGTTAGAAAGAGACTTGTAGTAAGCTTATCAATCTCTCCACGCCTCGTTTTCTCTTCTGCTAAAGTTTATATAATACATACCTATATCTGTTTCTTTTTAGGAACGAACAATACGTTACTGTGAACACGATTAATAATACAACCGTGTAATAAAAATCAGTAAAACCAGAGTTATGTTCTTATTTCTTGAAACAAATTACTTTCAATACGTGAATATAAACGTAATTAATCTATTGAAATATACATTCTTATATTTTAATTTACTGTAAATAAATAAATTTGGAAATATGATTGTTGATTTTTATTAAATTTAGTATAAAAGTATATTTATTCAGAATTACAATAAAATGTTATAACAATTCTGTGTACGATAGGAAGAGGCCGTTAAGTCTAAAATTGGTACTTTCCAGGGGAATCAAAACAAGATTTGTATTTATATGGTATTTGATGAAAAATGTGACCTTTAAACATGAATCTTACCAATTTAACAGCATCCATTTGTCTTGCTTTTTATATTATATGCATGTATTTATTGTAGTTATTTTAGAATATTTAACTCGACTTAACTATCCTTTCCTTTCGCACACTTTTTGCTGTAATTTTTATCTATTTTATATCTGTTTTAGATCGAATTATTTAGTGTTTATTAAAAAATGGTACAATTTCTCAGACCATGTCATTTCGAAAAAATCGGTACAAAAAGAGAATGAGGTGTATTTTTGATTGTTAAAATTATTACTCTCACTGTAATTGATGACGTTATAATTTACTCCCTATCGAATTGTCGTTTAAATTCATTGTTTTTATGCACATAATAAGAAACAATCAAGCTTGTGATATACTACGTGCGTCAAATCATGCAATACACCCATTGTGTAGTTAATAGCCACAACGTTCCGGTCCGTAAGTGTGGCAGGTGAGTCCTACAACATACTAAGGTGGGTGTAACTTGCCTTTTGTTTGTTAATTTACCAGGAGACAAGTGTGCGAGGTTACTTATTTAGAATTGGACCCAGTTTAAGAAAAGCAATAGTTGGTCATATTTTATTGTGCGTAAACATGTCTGTATGAAAAGTGTTTAACAGAACCGATTCAATGAGATTAGATGATTCAATTTGAAAATCATCTCAATTCAGCTCCAGAGTATTTATATTTTTAGGCTATGTTAAATGTACCTAAGAGGTTAGGTTAGGTACATTGAGTCATTCTGAGGATAAGTAACCTGCTTCATGTTCAAGCTATTTTAAGACATTTTTTATTGGAAAAACTTTAACTTTTACTACATTTGAATTATTGAGATTTTGTACAATTCCATGTATTTTGTCACTAACGACCCGGGTTTCGCTTTTCGGCATCTTCAGGCATTCGAGCGCACGAATGTACTATTGACAGACAGTAAACAGTGTCTAACGTTTATATACAAGATACAAACGCGACAAATATTATTTACGAGATAAAATATTATAAGCCTAGGATCCACACTGATACCTGAGTTAAAATTTTGAGAATCGCCTTAATCCTTATTGTGTGAAGATGCCGAAAGGCGAAACCCGGGTCGTTAGTGACAAAATACACGGAAGTGTACAAAATCTCAATGATTCAAATTTGATATTGAAATTCCATCAAGCACCCTCAGTCGATGTCTTAAATTATAAAAAAAATTAATCTAACACATTAAAATTAAAATTTCTACGTTTGTGGCGCAGTTGGTAGTGTCGTTGGCTACGGTTACGGATGTCGCGGGTTCAATTCCCGATGCGGACGGTTTTCATAAATTGATCTTTCAATCGATTTATGGATTTCTGTTCGTAGTCTGAGTGTTTGTGTTGTCTAAAGATCCCTCCTCACCCACCCATCCGATCCTCACCACTCACGCGAGAGCGATTTACTAACCACTAGTCCTGTCTTTGCTCTATCCTTCTATCCCTACTCTCTTCGAAAAAATAGAGATTGAGCAACTGAGTAACAAGCAGTTCAGAGTTCTGCAACAGAGTAAAAAATTCTGTTAAGACACTTCCATTAGGCGACCATATGCGCCACACTGGGAGAGGACAGCGAAAAAAATCACATTAAAATAAACTAAAAATAATATATATGAGATCAAATTCATTAATTTTTTCTTGTGTGTAGGTATATATAACAAAACGAACATAAGTTAAAGCATAGTTATGAAGGTGACGTGATGCTGAAATAGCTATCAACTTTACTCACAAACAGTATTGTGGAGCTAAATAAATTGCTCATTTATTTTATTATTAACAGTATGTACTATTTTTTAAACCATTAAACTGCAGTACTAATGTACTAAAATGTATTGTTTAATACCATATAAATAATTGTTTTCATTTAATATTATTTACTATTCAATTATCATGAATATGTGTCTTTTTACATCATTTTTGTGAAAGTGAATTTAAATTTCAATGAATGTTTTCAAAATATCTTCTGCTTTACTTTTTGTTAGAACAGTTTAACTTTTCTGGATCCTCTCGATGAATTTGTGTTCTGAACATTTACAATAGATATAATTTAAGACATCGACTGAGGGTGCTTGATGGAATTTCAATATCAAATTTGAATCATTGAGATGTTGTACACTTCCGTGTATTTTGTCACTAACGACCCGGGTTTCGCCTTTCGGCATCTTCAGGCATTCGAGCACACGAATGGACTCGAACCGACAGACAGCAAACAGTGTCTAACGTTAATATAGAAGATACAAATAGGACAAATATTATTTACGAGGTAAAATATTATGCGTCTGGGAGCCACACTGATACCTGAGTTAACATTTCGAGAATCGCCTTAATAATTATTTTGTAAACAACACATTAACAGAGTGGCGAATTGCCGCTTTCCAACTACTTTTAGAATTACCAGTGATTTTACAATTATAATAGCATTGTGGGTTTCAACAGGATGCAATTCGACGAAAGGATAAATATATACAATCATTCCACATTTAGTGACATCTGTTAAGTGTTTCACCGTATAGGATACAATAACGGAGAATTAGGAAGGTTCAGCTGCTCATTCAGAATTGGCAAGGAATTTAACTGGGAACATTGATTTCCAAAATTTCTTGATAAAATAATTTATGATCCCCCATGTTTTGATGCAACAGTTTAACCCCATCATCCGCATTAAACGGGTTTCTTTAGTGACAAAATACATGGAAGTGTACAAAATCTCAATAATCCAAATTTACAATAGAGTTGAAAATATATATATGCAAAAGTACAAGTTACATTTATATGGTGTATAATATATGTGCACTTTGTATTATATATGCGTTTTATCTCACAACGGCTGGTAAGTGGATGTAACAAAAGGTCATAAATCTTATTCAATCGTTGCTTAGCCACTAATCCGCCACGTCGGATCCTCGTTTTCCAATGCCCACGTGTATCTTCTTTACTTATATTATTATGTGATCAATAAATCTTTTTTACTGAATCAACTGTCACTTTCAGAAGAAATAAATAATAAAGACTCACAACTGAGCACTCCCACTATCTATCAAAATACAAAACAGTATTCATTATTATATTTCTGACAAAATTGAAAAAAAAAACACACTTCAATCTGCATTTTAGCATACCATATAATTCAAAGCACTGAGCAAAAAAATATATGCATTAATATGCCATATAGAAACAGTTATTTTCTAGCCGGATTCACTAAAAATTTTCATTTTCCTCAACTAATAACTAGGAAAAGAGACGTTGTAAGTTGAAATAATCACTTTGATTATGGATTCAGTTTAATAACCCCACGGTTCACCGTTCGAGAGTCGTGTGACGAGAAGATACAAGTATTTTCAATTGTAAAACTTACGTATTTCAATACAATTATTTAAATATCTTTCAAATTTTATAATGCACAAATCATGTATTGAACATTGGGAAATTTGAGACTTTCAAAGTATTTTATTTTACTTATTGAATCAAGAAGGCAGAATTTATCATTATAATGACACTTATATTCGTAAGCACATAATTATCAGATGATAATGATGATGATGAGTGAAACCAATCCTGGTAATTGTAAAAAGAAAATGTTTATTTTTTAATAATACTGTTTTGAGTTAGTTCAAAAGATACATTATTTTTTTAGAATCTTTGTATCCCATTGCCAACTGTATTGAATATACCACGGGAGCTTCATTATAATTACCCACATTCGTAAAATGATTTGAAAATAAAATTTTCGTACACACATAAATATTTTAACGCGATTAAAACAATAATTTTACGTTGAAGATTATTTTTAAAATACAATTTTTATTTTATTGGATTTATTACGAAATCAACTTCAAGATTGGCATGTACGTCATTTAGCTTCATTGAAAGCTTTTTATTTATTTGCTTTCTTCTGCAAAAGCTATTTATCACTCAAGATGCATTTCCTATTTTGATTTGCAAATAAGATAAGTGGTGGCGCTTGCAGGCTCTTACATATCATTCATCAAGCAATCAAGTTATATTTATTACAGCAGAATCAAAGAGAATTACTTTGAATGTATATTATGTAATACTTATCATGATTAAACAAGTCAACATAATAAAAATCTAAACTTGAATAACTTCTAAATGAGGTGTCGTATATATATTTACATAATAAACAAGTTAGGATCTTTTTTTATTAAGATTTGTGAATTTATTTTGAGAATTTTTAATGAATCATAGTCAGAATTGTGTAGTATTTCATTATTTTAGGATTTAGATTTGTAAAAGCTATTGTGAAATCATATTTGGTTGTATTCGTAAGTACAATATAAAAAACTACTATTCTCGGAAATATTTTAATATCTTAAGCACACTCAACTTATTCAACAGTTTTAAATATATTTATGAGCAATTTTTTCATAAACTGTTTTTTAATAAGTACGTCAAAAAGCCTGGAGTTGATATTTCTTCAATATAAATGATACTTTTCCATAAACTTAATTTTTTATAATTATTATTTATGTGACTAAAATTTTACTAGCTCACAATAAAGGAAATTTACAAAACGATCAAAAACTGTATCAGGATTTAAAAACTTGGCAAAAGAGCGCAAATTAATTATGTAGTTTAATAATAATTATGAAATGGAATAGTGATGAGTATTATTTTAAAATCATATTTTTATTATGACCCGGCATGCGTTGCAATGCCACTCAAAAAAAGAAAGGGTTTGTGTTTTAATTCTATTAATTGAAACGCTGTAAGATACAAAATATTTTCTGTTTTCCTTCTGGTGCTTACACGAATAAATCAGGTTTTTTTTCCAAAATGTCGTTGATTGTACGCATTTGATTCTTTTTTTTTTAGATTTTAGATTTTTTTTTCTTAAAAACCTTCACAGGTGTGCGCACAACAACTCACCAAAGTTTCATCAAAATTGGATGAATGGAAAAGGAACGTATAGAGGACAAACAAACAAAGAAACATTCATTCATAAATATATAGATTATTAGCAACTCTATACTACTGCCTAGCTCTATATTGTCTAGCTCGTATGTTATTGATAGTCATCATTTCAATTAAAAATTACTGCTTTAAATTATGCACTACTATTTTATTTTATATGAAATAAGTTAAAAATTCTATGCGTAATATTTAAATATATACAATTAAAAACTCTTATTTGATTTATATACCAGTACGGCTATATATTCAGTTGAAACTGCCTCGTTTCGTTTCTTCTTTCTCAGTACTCAAAGTATCCCGTTTCTACAATCGCATCAATCTTAACTAAAATATAATCCAATTTCAGGTTATATTTATTGCTAGAGCAGTTAAAATATCTACTACTGGAGACAGATTCTATCGTCACTCCAACGTACCGGCGCTACCTAACTGGCAAATAAATCTTTATTTTTAATTCGATTCAATTGCAGGCCCGACGGACATATTCCCGGCGATTATTCTTGGTAATTCCTTGGAGGACTGATTCGAGAAACCGATTGAATACGAAAACTTTTCCCACAGGAGCTTTTGTTTCTCTTACATCGGGTATCCATTCCTGACATTAAATATAAGGAATACCTACTAGATAAAACGAAATATTTAAATGAATTTTATTTTATCGTTTACACTTGTGAAAATTCATATTCTTTATAACTAAACATTAAGCAGCGCTAAAAATCTGTAACCTCCGATTTTACAATTAAAAAAGTTAACCATATATATCCCAATGCGTTTTTGTGTTGCCATTTACATAGACAGTCGTAATTATTACAACAAATACGAGCATTTTTTGAAACACTTAAAACAATTTGATAAATTATTTTAAGACTGCCACGGATTACATTCACAAAATTGTTATTTTTATAAAATAATCATCTCATGTTTACGTGAAATCTTTTTATGTTCGGTCTGGTAATAATTGGTACTCTGCATTAGTTTCAGTAGGATAGTGGATGTATGTTAAATTATATCTAATCTTCATGGAATTTTCTTTTTTATTATTTCAAATAAACCTTGCAATATTTTATAAATTTTGGGTGACTGAGATCAAAATAATAATTTATCCCGTAAATCGGATAGTAGGTTTTTATTTTCATTAATACTAATAAGAAGTTTTCAACATTTCAATCCAAAAATAGATTTGCACAAATTGTGATGAAAGTCGCGTATTTAATTTATTATGCTACACAAAAGTAAATTTAAGCTTAAGATACATGTGTTTAAAGTATCTGTAGAAAGATAAACAAAACCAAATTCTTTGGAAGGAACATATCACACACCATTATTTATTATTCGATGAATAGATTACGGAATCTTTTTTTGATATAGAAACTCAAGAATTACAGATGTAACTTTAGTCAATCAGTTCAATAACAAGGTCCGTTTTTTTCAATATTAAAATATATTCTTTTGGTTTCAATAGTAATTGTAATCTAGTAATGAGACAATTCATATTCTATGATATATCATAGTAAAACCTGGATAAATATCCGATTGAGTGGTATCAATTGCTTTACAGTGTGGTTACTCCACATAGCGTATTACGGGAGATTTTTCAGATATGCGTAACTTTAATTTTATTCCGAACGCATTCGATTTGATGCGATTGTGATGCTGCGTGCTTCTGGAATGCACTTCTAATCGATGCAACTTACCCCAGGATTTTTCTCACACACAATATTTATTTTTTGCCGCAAAACACGACAGTGATTATAATTGTTTTTATTAATTGAATTGGCAGTCGCGGTGTAGAACCACATTTTAATTTGGAAAAAAATAGCAAAGTATTGCATTCCACAGTGATTATCAATTTAACTGGAGTTTCTTTCGCAGCATGACATCGTCATAATAATTATTAAGTAAGATTTTGTATTTATTTAATATAACTAACTTTTTACGGAAATGCAGAATTAAAATAGCAATTACTATTACCCAAATTTGACCAACGAGAAAGAACTTTAAATTATAAGACCAAAAATATAAATTTACAGTAAAAAGAAAAAAAAGTAGTTGTATGCACATAGTTATACGTTCTACAGTTAAAATGAAGTGAGCTTACATGTTCAAATTATAGTTATAGAACCATGGCTAATGAGTTCTTGATATTCAGTTATTGAACAATATCGACGGTGTTTTGGCCAATTGATGTAACCCTCAAAAAATACGAAAATGAGTTAATGATTGAATCTCATTTTAAAGACGACAGAGAAAGTCTCGACCAAACGATGTGAATAAGAAAAATAAATTTACCACTTTTTGGAAGAGAAACGTCATTTTACATTGGTTTTAGGTTTAAAATTCTGACCCGGCCACTTGATGTAAGCCACTATTATATCGACACTCCCTACATATAATAAGAATTTACAGGAATGCATTTAAAAGATTTATAACGCAACTCACCATATAATTTTTACGATAAAAACAGTTTTTACTCTCTCTAGAAAAATTTAAATTTTGAGGGTTATATCATTTGGCCGTCAATATTAGAATAATTTATTTCACTATCCTCATAAGTACATCACATTGTTTTCAAATATTAATTAATATACAAAGCGAATAGTGTTATTTTTATACTAACTTTAACGTTGACGCTTGTTTATATTTAGAATATTATAGACACTTATCGTAAGTCCTCTCATAATGAAAATATTACATAACTGCAGATGAAGTAGGGAGCTAAATATAAAACGGCACTCCTTTAAATTTCAGATTAAAGATTACAACGTATGTTTGTTTATTGTCTTCTTATACAAATTATATGCAAAACTATTGAAAATTGAAAATCAGTCAAATAAGTATTTATTTAAATGGAGTTTTGTGATTTTATATCAGAAGAGAAACCCCGTCATTTTATTTAAGTGTAGTTTTTACGATAAAGCCCTTGTAATTTATATTATGCTTTCATATCTTTATTCCGTACCAAACATGAAAACCATACGTAAAAAAACGATTACCCAACAAATTGTATTTTTCTAACTATTTCATTATTATATACTAATTCTTGTGTTAAGATATCATTTAAGATACAACTACTTCCACATGTTTATATTGATCAGTACCGGTTTCAACTGATAAAAATGTAATAAAAACAGGGCTATTTATATAAACAAAACCTTAATCGGTACTGATCATCATAAACATGTGGAAGTAGTACAAAAAATTTGTGTTTTATTTTTGAAAATACTCAAATATATTGCTGAAAATAAACAGTAAACAAAATTTTTAAATTTGGAAAGTTTCATGGATTAGGCAAATTTTTAACCACCCAACTGAGTTCAGTCACTACTATCCATTTTTTTCATGATTGAAAACACAATTGTTCCTTTATATAATTTCGAGCGTTTCCTGATATTTCATATTGAAACACTTATCATGATTCACTAAATTTAAAACTCAACAGAAAAAAGTAAAAATAAAGTTTTTGCATACTTCCAAATTGAATAATTTGGCTGATGGACTGAAAAAAATATTATTTAAATAATTACCTTTATTTTACAACCTGGTAGACGACAGAAGAATATTGTCCACAAAAAAAGCAGTTCACATTATCTGCATATAATCCATAGAAATATAAACAGTTCACAATAATTATGCACAGTTTTATGTCACCATATGAGTTCACAATTAAAAACAAAGTTATTTTGTTGCAATAATCACTAATTTTGGAATTGTCAAAAACGAAGATTTTCCACGCTTATCTTACAGGAGAGGAATGATATTTTGGGTATCGCGATGGTAATTTATTCGCCGCGATGTTTCCACTGGTTTATTTTTATATACAGCCTCCTCGTACGGACCAGCAGTGTTGCTGGCCGGCCGGCGACTGAGGTCTTTTACTCTGAACACACCCTATATACTTATCGAAACCTCTTATACACTCTCTATTGAAATGAATTATTTTTTGGGGACAAAAATATGCATTATTTAAATATTCAGACTCCTTTATATAATTTTGATCAACCAATAAATAAAGTGTCACATAAAAAGCATGAAAATTTGTAGATCTTTCGATTTCAGTTGAAAACTATTAACTATTTTTTAATCTGATAGTATTTTCTGTTGTTGTTGATTTATTATATTGAAATCAAAGTACTTATTATAGTTCTACACGAATAAGAAAATAAATTGGGTAACAGTTATATTGCGGTGGCGTAAAGCCAAAATAGCTCAACTTTATCAAAATTGTTGTAAAACAAAATACGTTCACATTTCATGCTTTTTTTACAATGGAGTTCTATCAAGTAAATATCAATCAATCAATTAAATTTGGTATATTAAAATAATAATAAAACTGTACAATTTACCGTTTAAAAAAATTAATTAGATTATATTTTATGTTTTATCTCATCAAATATATTCCTCTATTTACACGGTAAATTGGTTTCTTAAAAATCCTTTTTAATTAAAAGAAAGTTGAAATGCAGATTTAAAACAGGTGTTTGGTTTTAAGACTGTTAAATTTTAATTTATTACTTACGTCCTAAATATAAACGTGTAATGGGTATTTTACTCATAATATGTAATTAATTATAAATTAGTCTTACTTGTGTAAGGTTTCAAATAAATAAAACTAGAAAAGATTATTCGGTTTAATAACTTCATCAAATGAAAATAAGGGAACAATGTTTTTCTTTTTATTTAAATGAAATTCATCTTAATCAGAAATAAGTTATTAAACATGAGCAAAAACTTATTCTCTGTCAATAGTGAGTAAATATTTTTTTACGGTGGAAAGCAAAACATCATAGCGACTTATAAGGAAAAAAATAGCTAGGTATTTAGTTCACACCCCATCTTCAGATCTATCTATCTGAACTTATCTAATTCTGAAAATGGCGTAATTCCGAAATAGTTACAAACACATTTGTATATACCTTATTGAAGTAAGCATTTTACTATTTTCACATTATTAAAATGGAATTCTACCAACTTAATGTCGATTCAATCAATATATTATCATCGTTACTATTTGATGGCGTAAATCAAGCATCTTACACATCGAGGGAGAGATTTTAAATTAGGCCAATTTAATTGACCGAATAAAAATAAACGCGAAACTCTATATGATAGCGATATGTATTTTAATGTAATATATTATTTTGTTTATTTAGGAAAAACGAATTTGCAATAAAGTATGATACTAAGTGACATCAGAATAAACAGCCTTAAACGAAACCTCTTGTCCGCGTTCCCATTGTTGTGAAACATTATCGAAAAACTTTTGTCGTACAGGAAAACTTTCTCTCGAGTTTCGATCAATGTGATTGTTTAAACCGAAACTGCCGGTCAAGCGCGAAACCTACTTGAGGGATATTTTTATTCCAATTAAGGCTAATTATTATATTTAAATTCAGGATGACCTGTCAATTATTTATACTTTCAATACAGAAAATGAAATTACACAGCCAGAAGGATATATTGAAGAAGAAAAGTAAAATGAATATCTTATTGAGATTTTTATATTTAAGCTCGTATAATTGCAGAAAACATTTAATATAATTTTATTGATTCAATATTATAGTGTGAAATATTTATTATTTAAAAGTTATATTGAAGTACTACAGTATTTAAGAATACATTTGTTTCTGATAAGTTCAATACCGGTTGTAATTATGCTCACCCATCGTGAGAATCTGATAATAATCATATTTAATAAATGCGGAAATATTACTGTATCCAGTACCGATTGAATTGGCAGAACTCCATTAAATTTAATTAATCGAGTTAAACGGTGTGACACCAATACGCAATTTTTTACTTTTTATAAATTAATTCTAACTGCCAAAAGAAGTGAGAGGTTAAATGTTTTTTTTTTGTTTTTTTTGATGTTGAATTGACGGAGCTTAAAGCTCTAGGACACGTTAGCGTAAGAATTATTGTTTCTTTCATCTCTATATCATAGTTTTATTCCCCTTCCATCGTTGCCGACAGAAGGATGTGATCGCTGAAAAGATGAGCAATATACAGTAAAGCCGGTTCACGTGGACAGCATTTGAATTTGTATGTATATTATATACATCCTCATACACATATATATGGGAAGTTGGTTGCCCTACCTCCACCCGCTATGTGTATGCAGCCACTCGATCAAGAAAAGAAACGAATTTACCTCTCATGTTCTTGAATCGATGCAGAGCTGTATGGGGCTGATCTTTTAACCGTGCACTATTGTGTTTAAGAAAAGAAATAAAAAATTTAAATGTGACTTGCTCAGCCACTCCGTTTAAGCTATATTACGTATTCTGTGTATCCGTAAACTGAGAATCCGCTGTAGCGCTAGAGTTTAATTGACTCCGCGTTGAATCTAAAATGATTATCATGTGACTATTTGTAATTTTTAATCAATGTTCGCAAAAAATACGAGGCAAAATCTATTGACATGACAATCAGCCATATCCTGAATTTATCTTGTTATCCTTATACTGACTGAAAAAATTATACTATGTGTCGGCGTCCGTGGCGCAGTTGGTAGCGTCGTGGGCTACGGCTACGGGTCTCGGGTTCGATTCCCGGTGCGGACAGTTTTCATAGTTTGATATTTTAGTGTTTGTGTTGTCTAAAAAATCCCTCCTCATCCACCCATCCGATCCTCACGGGGTGCAGCGAGAGCTATTAGCTAACCACCAGTCCTGTCCTTGCCCTATTCTTCTATCCCTACTCTCTTCGAAAAAAAGAGAGGTTGAGCAACTGAGTAACAGCAGTTCTAATAGAAAAAGTCTGTTAAGATACCTTCATTAGGAGACCATATGTTCCACATTGGAAGCGAACATGGAAAAAAAATTGCAATAGATTTGACTAACGATCGTATATTATCAAAAACTTACTGTAAAAATAGTCTAAAAATAGTCCGTATGCGCCACAATACGTTCGGGTTTCGTTTAAAAAAAATATGGTATGCGAGGAAAGTATTTTCAAAACAATTTTTAAAAAATCATCCACACATTTTTTCGGTACACTAACTGACTCAGATGGCGATAAATAATTCAAATATTTTATCGACATAATTTTACGTTATTTATTGCCTGTGTTTTAAATTGTACAACATTTTTCTTCCCTTCTTTTGCCTATGCCTCATACAGAACACGAATATTCGGTTCATTCAGGTTCATGGGAACGTATTTTTAAAGTATTTTATCAGAAATGTAAATCTTACTCGTTTAAATTAAAATATCGTTACTTTTGGATACGTTTACCGAATAACTACTGGGGAAATATGTATACAGGCATTTCATCTCATACCACTAGTGATAATGATAATCTGTGTCATTGATTAATAAATGAACTCTCCCAAAAAATGTTTCAGGGAACAGAGTACAAATAATTAATTACACTGGTACTTACTTGATTAAATTAAATTATTAATATATAAGTGAAAAAAAGAAATAAAAGAATCTTGTAAGTTTTGAGAATTTCACTCACCAAAAACCACCATGAACTTATATATAAATTTATAATTGTTAACCATATCCGCTTCTAATGTGGAGTGGTGAAGATGCATACAAACTGTTTGTTACTCATTTGTTCAACCTTTTTTTTTCGAGAAATGATAGGGCTAGGACAGGTTTAGTGGTTAGTTTATTGCTCCCGATACACCCCGTTTTTAGGACCGAATGGATGGGGCGGAGTTTTAGACATATCAAACAGTCATGCTATTTCATACAGTATTTTATTAATCGATTGAGAAATCAATTTATGAAATTGTTTTTTTTTTTTAAGGTGTTAACTGTCAATTCTTGGTGGAAAGGCATTATATTTTCAAAAATAAAACACAAATCATTTGTACTACTTCCACATATTTATAATGATCAGGACCGGTTTCACTCATCACGAGCATAATGTTCAGTTGATAATGCTCGTGATGAGAGAAACCGGTCCTGATCATTATAAATATGTGGAAGTAGTACAAATGATTTGTATTTTATTTTTTAAAAAAATATGGAATTGTCCCCGAACTTTGATTCGAACCCGTGAGCCTAATAAATAATACAGTTATTTAATTTTTGAGACATTTTGATTAAATCAATTGTTTTGCACGAACAATACCATTGGTTCTGCTTTGGTTCACTCATTGTATCCATATAAATAGCACACACCTCATGGTTTAGTTATGCATCATCATTAGTGTTTCCAGATCAGTTAAACAAACATGAAATTTGGATTATTGAGATTTTGTACACTTCCATGTATTTTGTCACTAACGACCCGGGTTTCGCCTTTCGGCATCTTCAGGCATTTGAGCACACGAATGGACTCAAACTGACGTGACAAAATACATGGAAGTGTACAAAATCTCAATAATCCAAATTTGATATTGAAATTCCATCAAGCACCCTCAGTCGATGTCTTAAATTATAAAAAACATGAAATTGATCTATAAATTTACGTTAGCATGGATATAATACAGTATTGCTTACACAAATTTCAAATAAATTTTGTATTATAAGCGCAATTAACACGCAAAGAATGTGTTAGACTACTATAAATACTTGTGATTAAATAAATTTCTTACTAAAATTTATTTGAGTATAAATTTCATGAAATTAAATACATTACTAAAAATAAACATACGTGGTAGTAAATTTTAGCACAGCCTAAATACCTTCAAAGTATCCTCCGTGATGCAGATAATTTGATTTTATTTTAAACGTTGTACACCCCACGCTCGATATTAAATGATTTGGTTTTCCGTCGACCAATAAAACATCAATTTTATGGGTATCAAGGAGCAAGGATCTGTACTCAAACAGTAGTCAGTGAACCAAAGCCCCTTAACCACAGACATTTAATGTTGTAAGCTGCTTGAAGATCTCATAATACTTAATCCAAATATTTATTCAATATATCGTAAATTTAAATAAATTCGTATAAAGCTTATAGACTTGAGTAAACACTCGTTATTATATTTTATTCGTACTGCGCTTGCGCATTATACCTGAGATTATATTATAAAACCAAATATTATTGTACATAATAACACTTCTAATAATCATGTTTATTCATGCACCTAAATCTTATTTTTGAGCTTTGGATTCCGTCTTTTGTTTGCTTTATATGTGTGTTGTTTTCATTTCATTCGTTTGACGTCATCATCGAATATTGAAAGTTTTCGTTTTCAAATTGTCTGTAAAAATATTATTGTAAAATAATAAAAACATGAAAACATACAGAAATACTATATTTTTACTGAAATAGAAACGTTAGCATTGCTAAACATTCATTACTTTAGTGATATTATATAATATCGTCGTTCGATATGCAATACCGCGTCAGCGACAGTTTTACTAAAACTTATTTTTGATACCGTTCCATACAAACTTT
Organism: Himalopsyche phryganea; assembly: GCA_022494535.1. NCBI lineage: Eukaryota > Metazoa > Arthropoda > Insecta > Trichoptera > Rhyacophilidae > Himalopsyche > Himalopsyche phryganea. The sequence continues at coordinate 2,694,069 of JAGVSL010000032.1, forward strand.
GTTTTTCCGTAAATATGCATATACAGAATGCAGGGTGTTTTTTTAAATCAGCGTTTTTGTAGACAAGTCTTACTTAGCACATAATTTATTGATTTTTTATTCACAAATTAAAAAAAAATCAACCTTTTTATATCCTGCACAATTCAGTTTTTGTCTCTAACGCGGTGTTGCATTTCAAACGACGATATTCGATTACAAATTATAACTATAAAATAATAAATATGCCGTGTTTCCAACGAGGAATAACAGTAATAATTAGCTTAATATATTAAAACAAAATTTATTTTATTCGTCATTCGTCAAGAGGTAAAATCAAATTTGACACAGTTTTTTAGAAGACAATCAAGGCCAACTAGAGGAGAAAACATCACAAACACCCATGTCCAACATTTAAAATAAAAATTGAAAACATCTAGTGTTGATATTGATGTTGATATTGACCCACCTGATCGCTATGGTGAATCTCCACTATCACATTATATCAAAAAATTGATTTCGTCTAGCTCAAAAATTCTAATAAAATTTATGAATTCATAACAGTTAAATAGAAAATTATACAACATTAATATTCAAAAACATTTAATCATAATTTATAATGCGACTATTTTTTAAGATATTTTAACAATACATTATGTAATTGTGTCTGATTGAATATACAAATATAATATAATACGTGAATTACACAAAACCTGTGTTCCTTACGTTTTTTCTAGAAAGACGATATCAAATGAATAAAAAACAAAAAACACAACAGAGACAATCATGTTCTGCTAATAATCAATGACAGATCAGAGTATCATATATTTTTTTTTTATTCATTAATAAATTACAGCTCTTGGTTAAGTCATAACATCAAACGAAGTTGAACGGCGCAATCATCGTCTAAAAATACTATTATTAATACAAAACTAAGGCTGTGTTTCTTGTTATCACATTGGCTATAACATGTTATTAAAATAATCTTATGGCTATATTATGCACATTTTTATTTGCAATTTCTATTTCCATTTATGGTAAATAAATGTCTCCCAAGGCTCGATGAATCATATCAAATTAAATAAATGTGGCTATGGTAAATCTCTTACCGTAAACACAGAGTTGGATTCAGTTTTATTTTTAATAATTGGGCAGATTGCTAGTCTTAAACAAATCAAAACGTTTGAGTCCTCAAATATTCGTTATGAATTAATCGTTGTTTACATGGATTTTCATCCGAAATTGACATAATTATGTATCAGTTTTAAGATGTTAACTGTCAATTCTTGGTGGAAAGGTATTATATTTTAAAAAATAAAACACAATTCATTTGTTCTACTTCCACATTTTTATAATGATCAAAAGTGGTTGTGCTCATCACGAGCATTATCAACTGATAATTATATATCGCAGTTCACTATAAAAATCAAAAAATACCACAAACGAATGAAGGTGTCGTACTGAAAATTATCAACCGTCTTTTTGTAAAACTGGTATTCGATGCGTTAGAAAACCCAATTTGATAGGCTCTTAAAAAAACCGTACACTGAGCCTTGAGAAAAAAATGCTTACCTAGAATATTGGGGATACAGTTGTTTGATTTGGTGAAGTATTAGTAAATCTGGCAAAGGACCGAACAGACTCTTACGTCAGTACTCAATGGTAATATAAAGACGTTGCAACCGACTAAGAACATCAACCTTGTTTGCATTTTCGTCGAACTGTAATTGTCTTGCGTATTACTATTTATAGAATATATTACGTTAAAATAAGGGATGTTGTCGTGGACGGAAGCAATGCTATTGGTGGGTGACTGGTAACGTTAAAGATATGATAGAAAGTGAAAATCAATGCGTTTGAATTCGTTTATATTGATCTATATGCGAACCCTCTAGCCATGGAGTAAATACTGTTACGCTTATGTCCATTTGTGTTTCGATTTTGGAATCGAAACTATTATAATATATTGATTTTCCAATCCAGTAATGTTTATATTCCATTCTACCCATCCAATTCTAAAAACGAGGCACATGGAAGAAAGACGCATACATTATTCTGTCGCCATACAATCTCTGCCATAGCTGTGGACCACCTCTTTACATGCCTTGACCGTATTTTGGATGGATTTTTTCACGAACGGTGCTTATTGCAAGGTTTGATCGGAGTATGCACAATGCGAGGGAATTATTGGGGACTGTCGGAGGTGGCGCATGTTTATATTTCTCGAAATTAAGTGTTTTTATTTATTATGAAGAAATTTGACCTATTTTCAATCGGAGTGCCGGGGTATACGTTTTTTTAACATTGTAAAATTTTGACCTTATGGTAATTCGAATTTCGGGTGGGGTGCTAAGCTAACTTTTAATATTTTCCTATCCTCTATTTGTATTAGTATTTATCCGAAAAATAAAGGGAGCAACTCTGAGTAAAACAACTTCGCAATGGATAAAATTGTTATATTATTCCTCCGATCAATTAAAACAGTAAACACAGAACTTTTCCATGTATTTTCTATGTGCGGGCCTGTTTTTGTAGCTGGTTCGCAACAAACACTAGCGGCATAGAGTCGCGGCTCGCTACCGTAACTTGTCAGAAGACGCGGGCAAGGAGCATGGACCATTACCATAGGTAAGCTACACATAATGGGCAAGTTTTACGCACGCGCGATGTCTGTGACGAGCGTGGGAGCTAGGCGTCACCGCTGACCATGCCATATATGGAAAAACAAACGGCAAAACTCACGTACGTTTTAAAACGATCATTGCATGACGTCTAGTATCGAATACGGCAAAAATTCATCTTAATAGCGTAGCTATATGGTTGCTTTTGTTTATTAAGTTACTACTTCGTACGCAATACCTGGCGACTACGATCTTCTTATGCAAGTAAGAAGAAAAGTGATTTTTTTAAATAATACTCCTTAGGTTACGTTTTTTTTTGTATACATTACGTTTTGTTAATAATCCACAATCGGTGTAGAATAAAGAGTTGTCATAATAAATCTGTGATGCTTTTTGGAGCTATAGAAATGGATATATTACATTATATATTTTGGAATCGTGCTCTTAACATGTTTTATTACAAAGATTTAATTTAAGAATAGAGCGACCATCAACCTGTGTGGAAGCATGCGTGGACACGTGTGGTTAACGGCCAGTGAAACGGTATTTTCACCCGTCCGTGTGTAAGGTAGTGCGCGTTCTGCCTGTGTCTATGCTTTTATTCCATCTTGTCGTCATCGTTCCTCACATATAATATAAATGTCAATAAAGGCAAGACAGATTTTTTATATTTCAAGCATTGACTTTCAGAATTATATCTTGCGACTATATATTAGAGTTTATTATAGATTATCATAACTGATTTTCACAGTACGTATATATCCAGAATCTAAAAGACAACACATTGAAATGAGTACGTCAATTTGACAATTCAATAATTTACATAGTTTCTGTTTCTAAATCGACAATCTGAGATTGACATTTGCTTCAAGAAACAACTCCTTTTACCTACCTCTCTCCAATTTGGTTATCTGAGGAGTCGGTAAGAGTTTATACTTAAATTCTTGCCGGCCTTTTCTTGCACGCCCTACCATATTTCTGCATTATCATTTTCCGATTAAAAAAACTGTAATTTCATATTTTTCTATTAATTAGTTTCCAGAAATATATCCAAGTGATGCTCTTTTATAATTCAGTTTGAAGACTTTGGATTGAAATATTGGTATTACTGAAATCGGGATTCCCGATTTAGAATCAATAATTCAATCACTGTTCGACCAGCAATCGTTTATTATCAAAGAATTTTTCTGCAGCCCAAGGTTTTTTCACCACGATTGTCAGATTATAACATTGATATCTATTTAAATTCATATTTTAATTCTAATAAACCATTAATTCACGGTATTCATGAAAAGCGGCGATGTATGCTTAAAATGACTGAATTTATTATATTACAAAATATCGACATAGGGGTATTGATAAATTCGTCTGGTATTGAGATTCCAATTAACCCAATTTTTGCCTAGTTTCATCAATTTTCATAATACCGGTTTTGATAAAATAATTGTAATAACACTAATAACTATTGTGTTTTCATAAAAAAACACCTGTGTCCGTCAACATTTTTTTCAAACTCAATCATAGATTACATCAACGGTATCTCATTTTAAAGACGACAGAGCAGGTCTCGACCAAATGATGTAAATTAGAAAATCACTTTTTGGAAGGGAAACATCATTTTACATTGGTTTTAGATTTAAAAATTCTGACCCGGTCAGTTAATGTACGTCACTATCCGTACGTATAATCTCGTATCTGCAAACATGAGAATTTACAGGAGTGCATTTGAAAGATTCATAACCACTCTTACCATATAATGTTTTCGATGAAAACAGTTTTTACTCTCTCCTGAACAATTTCAAATTTGAGGGTTCCATCAATTGTCCAAAACACCATCGATATAGAGATAGTCAAGCTTTAAAGTCTCCGTATTGAGTTTGTAGAATCCCGGGATTACATACCTAATCGCAAACGACAACAATGAGCATTACATTTAAAATAGTGCGGCATTGAATTAAAGTTATGAGAAGGACGGCGGTCGGGCAGAAGAGAATAGAAATAAACGTTCTGAGAGGAAATGAACGAGCAAGTTAACTCAGCCATTGTTTGGTTGATTCTAGTATCTGCGGCTTATTGTTACTTAGCTCAGCGCAGGCTAATTATTACAAACTTGGCCGGCCGATGCAGGTGGGCGGCAGGAAATCGATATGGAACAATCCCAGTGGCGCCAGACTTGGAATATTTACATACATATTAAATAAAAGTATAATAAAATAAGATATTTAGCATACCAGCTGATCAGAGCTAAGTCGTCAGACATATTTATTTTTTTAAATATCTGAGATAAGCTCTATGAGAATTTTACAATTTAATCAAGATCAACTATACCACGAAAATTTACATCCAAGATCTTAAATATTAAGTTTGAAAAATTTAGATTTGTTTTTGACTTCCTGTGGACTTGAATTTCAGAACTGCTTGATTGCTAAGGTAAAGCTCTTACTACTACACCACAGATGCCGACATTATATAGAAAAATTGATAATAATTATCAAAATCTAAACTGTGATCGGTTAGTAATTTAGAATTTATAAAAAAGTGTTTAACACAGAGCTGTATGACCACTAGGAGAGGCCTAATATAAACCAAAAAATCTCAGTCACCAATTTTGCGTAGTTGCATATAATATTACGTATCCGATTGGTAAATCTGTAAAAGGTTATTAAAAATTACGCGTGACCCTAAAATAATATTCGACATCAAAATTGACAGCATTTTGCAATTCCACACCGTTGAAATTATTATCGTAGATCTTGTTGATATCAATGAAAAAAATAAATTATTAAAAAAAATGTATCTACTGTTTATTTCATTTATTTTCTGTAAACACACATAAAACATGTTTCGCTACTTTGAGAAGCATCTATAGTCTGAATTCTGAATACATCGAAAATCAGGAATTGGGAATTTCAATAAAGACAAGATGACCCACCTGACATGTAAGGGGACCCACCACAAGCAAAATAACTAGTGTTTTTATTGTTATTATTATGTTATTCTTATTTATTTTAAAACTATCATGAAAGTAATTGATTTTAAAGTAAGGTTGCAACAAAAGTTTAAACCTTTAATTCTTTATTGCTTTGTATATTAAGTTTTCAAAACACTTTGCCATTTAAAAATATGTTTGTTTATTTTATGAAATAAGATGGGTGCCAAGATTTCTTTTCCTAATATGGGGAATAGGGAATTAATTTTGGAAACCACTTAGCTAAGCAAAAGTGTTGAAATTTACTAGGAATCTTGTAAAGAAATATTGATTTATTATTGATTTCGAAGCTTGATGATTTAATGCTACCGAGATTACCTTTTTTTTCTTTCCATATCCGCTCCTAATGTGGAGCATATGGTCTCCTAATGGAGGTATATTAACATAATTTTTCTACGAGAACTGCTTGTTACTCAGTTCTCAGCTCTTTTTTTTTCGAATAGAGTAGTGAAAGAAGGATAGGGCTATGACAGGACTAGTAGTTAGCTAATTGCTCTCCATACTCCCCGTGAGGATGGGATGGGTGGGAGGGAGGACTCAGACTACCAACAGAAATCCATAAATTGATTGAAAGATCAATCTATGAAAACCGTTCGCACCGGGAATTGCTCCCGAGACATCCGTAACTGTAGCCAACGACGCTACCAACTGCGCCACGGACGCCGACAGAATCGAGCTTACATATAACTATTATCATATTAAAAGGAAAACTATCTTCGTATTCGAAAACATTTTGCGACTGCAAAGAAACTGCCGCTCGAGACTATTTTAACTGATTACGTTTTTCAAAGTTTGGATATTATTTTCACGCACCACCAATGCTTAATCTATATCAAAACTAACCGCAACGCTAATTAATATGGAGTTTAGCTTTATAGGGAGACGCAGTCCAACCGCGCGCGCTCTTACACCTGTGCGATACGAGTGTGCCACCCACGCGATCCACCACACCAGTGACGTGCGGCGGCCTTGACAATGAATTACTTTTGAATCAAATTAATAATAACAGGCTTATACACCGCGAATCTAATCCAAGTAATTAAGCTTATTTATCATGGTTGAATATACTCCCACGCGCGTCAATTTTGATCGAATCATTTTATAATCTTCGAAGGATTCTAAGATTCAATGAGTCAATGATTTTATTTCGTATTGAGCAAAACAAAGATGATTCAAATACACATTTATTAAATAAAAAGTAAGACCATATTACCGAGTATAGTTTGAAAAAAGCGGCTTCTATGACAGTAGTCGGCAACCTTTTTAGTAAATAGGTTTTCCCAAATGGCTTACTTATGCCAAAGGGCAGTATGGCTTAATTTTGCTGTATGAGGCAGTTGCACACTTATGTAATCCCACTAAGTAATATCAAGTAGCAGTTCAACCAAACACTGCCATGAATTTAAAGTGACCAAATACGCTCATTGATCGCTCTTCTCACATTTACTGACCATTGTTTATATTATCGTTGGTATAGTTTTTTATATAAAGTAGTAATGTCGTTTTTGATGCATTTTTTGAACAAAAAAAAACGATTGTCAATCGTCAAAGGAAGATGGGAAATGGGAAATGAAACCGAAGAATTACTCAAAGTTGACTATGACGACTCGGTTTGCAAATAAGTACGTATTATATTGCAACGCATATTTTTGGTGCGTCATGTGGAGAGCGAGTTGATCTCAACTCATGTAAGTTTTCCCGTTTCATATTGTCTATATTTTGGTCAACTTAACGCTACTTTGTTACGTGTCTCGTACAAAAAGTCTGTAAATACGTGTACCGTTGAAAGATTTGGCATAAAAGATGATTATAATTCAATAATGTTTATAATTACCTACCTTGCCCTCCCCCATCCACCACTGCTTTCCCATCCATTAATTGTATACTGCAGTATCCAGTGGCGTAACAAACGTTAATCGTATCTACAGTTTTTTCCCTTAGTTGGGAGTGTCTTTGGAGCAACCGCCCAAGACTTGGTGGGCACTTAAGTGTGCATAAAATCAATTCATCGAGATAAATGAAATTTTTTTATGAGTTGAGGTCTACTCGCTCTCCGTATGACACAGATTTTTTTTTAAATGCCTCGTAATTTGCCTCATCCGTCACCAAGTCAGCGTGGCCGATCGGTCCAATGGAAGGTTGGACCGACTTGTGCAGCTTTTTCCTTCCTTCATGCATTAAACGGCACTCCCGTAGGATGTGTTCAGCATCCTGCTTTATAGTACCACATTTGTATGTTGGCCTATCCACTAACCAGCCATGCTCAAAGAGCTTATAATTACATAGAACATTTATGGAAAATATTTCCGGAATCCCTTCCAAGATTCATATATTATTTTCGCTCACTACAAAAGTTTTACTCTAACTTATTATTCGTTCAGTTGTTTCATGTTTCATGTATTGTCGCTTAAAATTTGCAAATCCAAATCATTTTACAAAAGAAAACTCATTGAATAAATATTTCAATCTCAAGAGATTAAGGTGATTAAATTTAAAAATAAACTTGAATCCTAACATAGGTTTCTCAGAAGGTCTATTTTTTACCTTTTTCTGATTGGTGGACATTCAAAGTAAGATGACAATTTGTGACAGCAACTATTGATGTAAAATAATTTAAACACACACAAAAATACTAAAGGGAGATTAGAAATTTTAATCAGTAACTCGTATCATTATTATTATTATAACAATCTACTGTTTTTTTAATTCAAATTTTAAGAAATATTATATAAATCAAATCAATATAAAAAACCACAGCAAATAGTGATGTGATATACGTCGTATGAAGTTATGGCATGGATTTTTTTTTAGCTACAAACAAATGAATATCGATTTAATTTGAATTATTGAGATTTTGTAAGTTTCCATGTATTTTGTCACTAACGACCCGGGTTTCGCCTTTCGGCATCTACAGGTATTCAAGCATACGAGTGGACGCAAACTAACTCAAACAGACAGTTTATAACGATTATCTACAACATAAAATAGGACAAATCTTTTTTCTCTTAAGAAAGAGTAAAAAGATTTGTCCTATTTTATTTTGTAATGGAATTTTTTTTAGCTACAAACAATTGAATATCGATTAAATTTGAATTATTGAGATTTCGTAAGTTTCCATGTAGTTTGTCACTAACGACCCGGGTTTCGCCTTTCGGCATCTAAAGGTATTCGAGCATACGAGTGGACGCAAACTAACTCAAACAGACAGTTTATAACGATTATATACAAAATAAAATAGGACAAATCTTATCGCTGTGTCTAAGAAATTAACATCTGGACTAGTGACCTTACGACTGAACAGAAGGGTGAGGGGTTTTTTTTAAATGCAATTCCAAGAAATCCCAATTTCAAGTTAGGGTGACCGTGGACCGATGAATTAATATTAAAAGAATATCGATTATTTGAATAATATGTTTTATTCGATTGAAGCTCCATCAGTAATTAGTTTATGTAATTTTGTGTTTTAACTTTCATAAGGCGATATGTTTATTGTCGTACATAATAATTGTATCACGAGAGTTAATTGATGTTGACAAGGTATTTAATTATATACCAGCTGTCTGGTTTCGCTCGTAAGTAAAAATGGCTTGGAATGTTCATTATCTGGCATTAAAAATAATTTTTTCTTTATATATATATTTCCAATCTGTAAATCTCAAATAGATACATAGCTGATGGCACTTTGATCGAATAGAATATATTATTTCAATAATAGATATTCATTTGGTTAGCTATTTTCAGATATTTATTCAACATTTTGCATGCTATAATTGCACCAAATTAATATGTGCTATGGCTCAAACGTTGATGAGGACTGTTTTCTATAAGCAGAGTTTTACCAAAAATGGATAAAGAACTTAACATTTTTAACAAAACTAGTGTGAAATATTATGTGATTAAATATTACACTATTGCAAATAAACCAAACCTTCTGTGTGTCTCCGCATCATGCGCATCAATAGAATTGTGTAAATGTTATAAAGTGGCCAGCTGGTAATTTAATATTTTATTTTTAAATATCAATTAAAATTGATTTAATCACCGTGGATTAGCTAAGTGTTCTTGTTTCCGTTCTTCGATCCAAGTGTTTCCAAGTCTTTTTTCTCTGAAATGCGTAGCCATTAGTAGTGTAGTTAACCCGTTAATATTTCTAGATAAATCTCCCAATCTGAAGGGGTTTTAGGGGTCGTTGCGTAATCATTATTGAAAACACTCAATTAATAGTAGGGTAATAAGATTCAGACGGGGCAAGAAATGTTTTAACAAATGTAAATAAGTAATCAGTCACGCAGGGTCGCCATCTTTTTAAATTGACACAATTACGGTTTCATCGTGCAATAACGACCTCAATAATTGAAGTTCACCTTTTTTTTTTGTTGTGGCCCAGAGATAAAAGATCCCGCAACTGCGTGGGTTGCTTTGACTCTTGTCGTGCCGACGGACCCCGGTTCGAGTACTACCTCGCGCCCATCTCTCGTAAGTACTCTCAGTGCAGCAAATGAAACGTTTTATTAGACCCATTAAGATTTCATTGCGCAATCCTTTTACGACCTTTGTTTGCTGCGGTTTCACTCAAATGAATTTAATTCATTGTTTTATTTTATCATTGTTTCTTTTTGTAGGTTGGTAATGTAATGGTTAATAGCGGTGGCGCTGTTATCACTAGGAATTAATCAATTCCACGCTTTTATATCCCCATACTCTACATTCTATGGAGTACTCAAAGTTAAACCCACCACCACTACGGCTTGACACTTTTATTATACAGACAGCGTAACAACGATAATCGTGTTTAAAAAAATCAGCATTCAAAATTGTTGACAAGACTTTTTTTAAATGCTATACTGAAAAAATACTAAAAAATTGTAAACAAGTATATATGTTACTAACATTTTTATTTTACCTTTGTCCGAAATTCACAATTCTGAATTTATTTTCCTCGAGTCATAATTTGAAAATAAAAGGACAAAGCTAGCTAAAAAAGTCTAATGCACCCTGATTTGGAAATAAAAATAAAACTAAACTTTTCTACATTTCCATGTATTTCGTCACTAAAAAATCCGGGCTTCGTCTTTTGGGATTTTCAAGCATTCGACTACACGAATGAGCTCAAACTACAGTAAAAAATATTATCACTTAGTTTAGTTCCTAGACTGGTCCTATTCCTAGTTTATTCGAATGCCTGAAGATGTCCAAAGGCGAAACTCACGTCATTAGTGTTGACATATATGAAAATGTACAAAATTTGAACAATTTAAATTTGATATTGAGATTCCATCAAGCACTCTCAGTCGACATCTTAAATTATTAAAAATAAATTGATTCAAATTTTTTTTCAATTGTTGAAATTTTGTCAGTTCGAGTTCACTCGTGTGCTCGAATGCCTGAAAATCCCTAAAGGCGAAGCCCGGGTCGTGACGAAATACATGGAAATGTACAAAACTTTAAGAATTCAAATTTGATATTGAAATTCCATCAAGCACCCAGTCTTAAATTATATAAATTCATTCGATTGTTTTTGTGTATATCGCATATTTACGTTTTTTTTCCTTTTTATATTTATACATGCTAGTTTAAAAAATGTTATTTACGGATCGTTTCTTCCCATGAATATGGTTGCATAAATTACATATTTTAATTACGCATATAGCAAAAAAATAACCTTCAAGACTTATGATTGAAAGTAAATTTAATAGAGAGAAAGCTAAATGTGTAGTTATAATTGTACAAAATATGTAAGAAGCGTGTTAAAACACCGAAGCACTTATCAAAATAATTCATTTAGGGTACATTAATTATGGTTAAGTACAGGCGTTTGCAGTCATCGAGAATTTCACAATGTTGATCTAGATTCGTGCATTTTTTATTACGGTTTCAAAGAAAAAATATGTATGCGCAGGTCGACCATAAAAAGCCACATGCAAAAAAATATATAATAAATAACTTCAGGGGTATTCTAACGTTGCAAATTAATATTATCTGTATCTATACATGTGAAAATGAATGTTTGTTTATCCTCTATGCGTTACTTTACCATTCATTTAATTTCGATGAAACTTTGGTGAGTTGTTTTGAGAACACCCGTGACGATTTCTGAAGAAAAGAATCAACTTCGTACAAACAGCGACATCTAATAAAATCGGCAAATCAAGACCGTTTTTATGCTAAAGCTACAAATGCATAGTTTGATACAAATAAATCTGTGAAACAGACGTTTACACAATGATATATAGACAAACACTGGTCGCCATGACAGTAACATGCTGCACTCTCATTGGCTGGAATAAAGATTATTAGTTTATAAAATTATAGGGCTTTAGAAAATATGAGTTTTGAAAATAAACAACATTTTCACATTTATTTTATATGGGAGTTTGTAAGCTTAGAAAGATATTTCATAATATAAATGGATGATGTGAACATGTAGAATAATGCTGTATTAATAAATTATTTTTTTCCATATGCTGGAGATTATGAGTTTATGATACTAGAACCCTTATATCAGCTTCGGTTATGTAGCCGATCAGTCGACGCCGTTGTGCTTTTGTCAACTTGGTTGCACGAGACAGATTTGAGTCTTGGAATGGAACTATTCTTATGTTTATTCTTCAAATGGTTTATAGATTTGTACCCAAAATCTTGCATGTCTTTTATATATCCCTCATCTCTTCGAAAAAGAGAGGTTGAGCAACTGAGTACCAAGCAGTTCTTCTAGAAAAATTCTGTTAAGATAAGTTCTATAAGGAAACCATCTTTTCGACATTGGGATCCGCTCCCGTGGTCACAAAAAAATAAATATGCTAAGCGATTGTCCATCCAGGTAGTCGGACGAACAAAAATATAGGAATAATATAAAAATAATTGTACCATCATTGAATCGAATTCGCTTCGATAATTAATATTATTGTACAAGAATGTTCTGCTTACGCCATAATAAAAAATCTCTTAAGTAGCATAGAATAATTTCTGACATTTACAAAAAGTATGTATGTAATAGTATTAGCAAAAAGTTTATCGCTTGAAGGCATAGTGCATGTTCATATATCAACGAGTTAGCTAAGACTTTGCTTACGCTTATTATACATAATATATACCATTTATATAGAATACCTATAGTATATAATTATCTAAGCATATAGAAATGGAGAAGAATCGGATTTTGCACACTTAGAGTCCGGACATGGTCATATTGACGTGAATTAAAATTTACTGAACAATTCAGGGCTATATAGTTTTTTCCATTTACAGTTTTACTTTGAAATACATATAAATTAAGAGTTCTAGACCATTCTTGTTATCCTGGGAAACAATTTTAGAACTAAATGTGTCCAACGAATACCCTACAATGAAGTCATTTGAGAGATTTTTTCTCCTACCTCTATTTTACTACTGAAACTATTACGTTGAGTCCGCGAAGCGGGCTCTTAGTTTCCTGGTTAAAGTCAGTGCTGGGGTGGATACAGACTAAGATTCTGTCAGCTAAAGGATTTGAGTAGGGAAAACACTTATGATTGTATCATGTTGATAACACAGAATGATTGTGTTTGAATCATTAACAAAAGCTCAATTCTTGCCAAGAATTGCTCGTAATTTTGGCGTAAGTTTGAAGAACTCACTAAGCTTATTTTTAGACATGTCCATTCACTAACTGATATACGAGCCTGGCTAAGAGAATTCGCTCCTGAATTTGAATAATTACACATTTGCCCCTTGCTACACTCGTTTGCACATATTTATAGACAAAATAAAAAGCTGGAAACTTTTTACCACCCCCTGAAAATTCAGATGAGACGTCCCCACTACCATATATAATATATATGTAAATTAAATATCGCCAATCAGTTTCCTGAAAAAAAACTTTTTTATAACCCACAGAAAAGCAAATCGTGGAATTGTAACTTTCATTAACATTACAATCGAATAATGGATTTGTATTCAAAGGGCATGGGTGTCAGTATAGTTTAAAAAACTTACCACTCCTCCCTCCTATCTGATTTTGAAAACAGGGCGTTAAGAGATCAACTAACTTTATTCTAGTCTTTTGATTACTATACCGTAAGTTCTTCTTCTGTTCAAATTTTAAGTCATAATTAGACTATTATTTTGGTACCATTTCCCACAAGAAAGGTTGAGTGACTGACTTATAATCAATTCTCGGAAAACAACATATGTTGTGAGGGGACATGTTTGACAAAAAATGAAAACGTTTTAAAGAGTGTAAATAAACTTACTTAAACCAATGCTAATATGATATTTGCGACTACAATTATAACTATTTAGTTAGCTTTTAGCGTTATAAGACAACATTTTCTGGGGTTAAACTTATTAAATATTTTATATTACATTGAATAATTTAGCATTGGACAGATAAATCTATATCCTATTTATATGAATTATTATTTTATATTACCCGGTTTCGCCTGGGATTGAAGGGGCTAACTTAAAGACGTTATTTTGGTGTCAGCTTATATTGAAAGTTAAACGTTTAAAATATAATGTCATTCCACCAAGAATTGACAGTTAACACCTTAAAAGTGTTTAAAATATTACCGTGGACTGTTTCTCATGTAACATTCACAAAATGTAGTCCATAAATTAATAAAAATAGTAAAATTAAAACAGGACAGTTTTTGACCTAGAAACGGTAGTGAGATTGACATGTTCAAATACATACATGAAATATAAAAAAAAAACATAATTTGATATAACTTTTGAAACCTAACTCATTTGATCGTTATTTTAAATCACTTACTACTAGACCACAGACGCCGACATATATTTTATTATTACAGATAAATTAACATGAAATCACTGTGAACGAATAATAATAATTTGTTAAGTGAAAATATTGCTACGCCAGAATAATATCTGCAAACACGTAAATGACCGCGTTTTATTAACGCGATGCAATTATGTTTATTTATGGGGTAATTAAATATCTCAGATAATATCGTTTCGAATTTAGTTCTTAAAATGTGGCAACACACAAGAGACATGTGAAGTTGTGTGACTCAAATAAATCAACAGAATTGTAGTGTCGGTCCCGTAGCCGAGTGGCAACGCTTGTAAAAATTTAACTCGTCTTTTATTTTTAACTCACAGTTACTTGATAGGAACACTGATGGAGTTTATCTCAACAGAAATTTTCTCTCTGTTTTCTTAGAGAGCAGAGATAGAAAAACTGGGTTAGGACATGAGTAGGAATCAGATCTCTTTCCATATGCACTGTTTTTAAGTTGGGTTCGGTGAGAGGAAATTTGAGACATCGCAAACATCCATTCCTTCCCACATAAATCGATTTTAAAGTATTTGAACCAGTGAGCACCGTAACCGAAGCCCACGACGTAGACCACTCGACTACAGGCCCGGAAAAACATAATCAATAGTCAGTTTTGACTTGTTTTGCAATGTGTACCATCTTTTAAAACCTGTTGATAATTCTCGTGGTGACCGAAATTATAAAAAGTGTGGACGTAGCACATATAATCAAAGTATGTTTTATTTTTAAAATGTTAACAAACTATTTCCTAGCTGTCAGTTAAACTCATCCGTGCAACTTCACACTTATTCAATATGCCGAAAGGCGAAACCCGTGTCCCAAGTTACGGAAGATTAAAGAAATATGAACAATTCAAAAATCAATGTATTTATATGTTTAGAATTGGTTAATTATACTGCATTTACGCAAACAAGCGTAAAATTTTGAAATTTTAATGGATGATAATTCTTAAAATTGTTATATTATTCATTGAACCTACGATCTGTGAGCTAGTTACTTACCATTAAAGATAGTTTTTAGCATCTATTTCGCGTGTATTTTTTACGTGACAAATTTGAAGTTTTAAAGTCCAAAATTAAACACATTTTACTATACAATATCCAATTTATTGGTACAAAACCTTTGAAATTCCTATAAAAGACACAAAAATATTAAGGATCTAATTGACAATAGAGGAAAACATAGATTTAATCATTAATTATGATTAAAATTGCTGAACAATAAGTGATTGTTTGAACGAAAAGATGATCCTCAATTTGAAGGTTACCTTTTCCTACCAAAATAGTACCAACATAAGAGTGTGGCATGAACCATAGACAATGAGTTAAATATAGAGTCCGAGAAGCATGCCCATTGACATAAATACATTAAATAAGAGATGAGAAGCGATATTCAGAATAATTATTTCTATTCGCATATTCTACAAATTTCGCATATATCGTTTCTATGTCGCACTTATCGCAAAACGTGATAATGACGTATCTCTACTTATAATCATTCAAAAAAGTAAGGACATATATGTGGTTCATAGCTGTGTAAAATCGTAAATTAGCTATGATTGATGATACGGTTTCCTTAACGGTTATTTTTTTGAGATTTTAACTTAACTGCAAAAACAGGTCGTTAATTCTGAAAGGTGGCTTCTTGTTTTATGTATCACAACGATGCGATCAAATGCGGAATTTTTACGATGTAAATACTTTTGAAACACTAATGATTAAGTGCAAAAAACGACATAAAAGTGATTTCAAATTTGGATTATTGAGATTTTGTACACTTCCATGTATTTTGTCACTACGGCATCTTCAGGCATTCGAGCACATGAATGGACTCGAACTGACAGACAGTAAACAGTGTCTAACGTTTTTATAGAAGATACAAATACGACAAATATTATTTACGAGGTAAGATATTATACGTCTGAGAGCCACACTGATACCTGAGTTAAAATTTCGAGAATTGCCTTAATCCTCATTTTGTAAACATTACATTTACAGAGTGGCGAATTGCCGCTTTCCAACTTCATGTGGAATTACCAGTGATTTTACAATTATAATAGCATTGTGGGTTTCGACGGGATGCAATTCGACGAAAGGGTAAATATATACAATCATTCCTCGTTTAGTGACATCTGTTAGGTGTTGATATTAAAATTCCATCAAGCATCCTCAGTCGATGTCTTAAATTATAAATTATATAAAAGTGATTTGTTTGATTATTTTAAAACAAGCAAAAATACCGTGTGACAAATATGACGGTCCGTGTTTGTATGATCATCGTCGTTGGCTTCCATATTAGTATTCATAGGTTTGAGTTCTAGTACAGACAGTTAGAATATGCGCCGTATAACTTTTTACTACACTGATACGCTTTCTGTATGATACACAGAAAATGTCAATATATCTTATTATAATTTACGACTAAATCTTTTCCCACTTCTGTCAACTCCCAGATGAGTCAATATAAATACACAATCCAATGCCGTCCCATTGTATTGAAATATTTAAAATTTTCAGCTGCGTCGGATTATACTTTAAAAAATAATACACAAATCATTTGCACTACTTTCACATATTTATAATGATCAGGACGGGTTTCGCTCATCACGGGCATTATCAACTGATAAAAATACAAACATAACAGGCTTATTTATATAAAATTGATTGTAAAAATGAAGATATATAAAACTGATGGTTCATGAACTAAGACAAGAAAACACTGATTAGCAAACAAATTATACATAAAGCAAATAAAAAAGTCTACAATTAAAATGTTATGGACCTCGTACAGATCAATAAATACTAATCTTAAATAACAAATACAGTTACATTAAAAGTCCATTAGCTGAGCAAAAAATTTGTACGACATTACTAATGCAATAAGCAATAGTGGATCAGGAAAATTATAAGATATACGATACCTTCATTTTTACATTTAATTTTATATAAATAAGCCTGTCATGTTTGTATTTTTATCAGTTGATAATTCTCGTGATGAGCGAAACCAGTCCTGATCATTATAAATATATGGAAGTTGTACAAATGAATTGTGTTTTATTTTTTAAAACATAATGTCTTTCCACCAAGAATTGACAATTAACACCTTAAAACTGCGTTGGATTACTCTAACAGTATTCCTTCAATTGCTAAAATTACGGCGTGATTAAAGGGTTTTTTTTTCACCGAGTAATTCATCAAAGTATTATGATAAGAAACTGAAATCGCCCGAGTTGGGTGACGACAAAAAAAGCCACTCCCTGGGGTATTGATTATTGTTGTTAAAATAGAAATAAATTGTCATGTGATCTTTCGTGTTCGATTTTGTAAAATATTTCATTAAAAATGATTGAGAATAATATTCGAAAAATTGCCCAAGTATTCGAATATCGAATAAATAAAAAGGACCGAACGTATTCGGATATCAAATATTCGAGTTGGAGTCCGTACTACATATTGATAGAGAGCATTGTTAAAAAAATGAATTTTACTTTGCATAAGAACCGAAGGTTACTAAACATATTTAATAGATTGACCGTACATTACTTATAATTTAAGACATCGACTGAGGGTGCTTGATGGAATTTCAATATTAAATTTGGATTATTGAGATTTTGTACACTTCCATGTATTTTATCTTCCACGTAAAATACTTCCATGTAAAATACATGGAAGTGTACAAAATCTCAATAGTACATTACTTATGTTTAAACGGTAAGCAATCATTTAGACCAGAAGTCACCGCACACCTTCTGTAATAATCATTATTTATTGTGAAGTTATATTCATAAAAAAACTTTGGGCGATAATCCAATGGCTCGGTAGCTGGAGAGGTTCAGCGGATGACTGGCGGACCGGCGGACAACAACAGGAGAATTAATGTCCCCAGACGCGCTGATCGGGAGAATATGAGAGGTCTGTGGGTGGTCTGTGAGGCTATTCTTCCTAATAAATGCCCGAAATATTTAACCCTTTAAACTACAGCGAGAAAATTCTTAAGGAAAATGTTTTTAATTGAATATTAAGTTATCACTTTTATTGTGTTAACTGACAATTTGTGGTGCAAAGTCCATATTTATTTCTATGACAATAAAGTACATTTTTTTTATTATTATTTTACACATTATTTCCGTAATTTTATTAAACGATCACGACCATTTTAAACTGATAAGCGAAACCGGTAATTATTATTTCACAAACTTTGGAATTAGTACAAAATAATATGAAGACCAGATGGCCTAGTTTATGACAAGTTCATCGGTGCACTTGATTATCGAATGACGATACTTGGTTTGGTAGGGGCAAAACTCATGAATGTGTAGCAAATTAAAGGATTCAAGTAATTTGAGGATAAAATTTCATGTCGATTTCATTTCAACACACATGCCACACATAACGACACAAACAATAGAATAAAAAATTTATCAGTGCTGTATATATTCACCAAGATGATATAAATATATGCAATATATTAAGTATAAACACTCTTATATAAAGAGACTAAAATAAACAATAAGGCTAGGAGAGGCTATTTATACGCTTATCGTAAAGTGAGAAAAAATGAACAATGAAAAAGTCTTTAAAAATGCGGTCTTCAACCTTTTTCACACGGTCAGTTAAATTCACAATTTTGAATCCCGTGGACCACTGACATATTGTTTTAAAATAACGAGTATAAAAGCTACGTTTTTATCATGAAATTATTCTGAATTGTTTAGTATGACGTTATCCTTATTTAAAAATAACAAACTACTTAGTATGAAGTAATATTTTGTATTTGAAACAAGTTTATGGACTATTGGCTCCAATGCCGTTATTGCATCAACTTCACCCACCAAAATATTCTCGTGGGCCACTGGTTGGCGACCGCTGTATTAACAAACTTATGATTCCATTACTGTGCCTAGTCATTTGTTGAATTCCATTTATCAGTCTGTCTTAGCATTAGTACTGATTTTTTAAATTTTACGCGGCATCTCATATTCTGTTGTTTGTTTTTGGTAAATCAATTAAAACAATGTCACCTAAAGATGAAAGGGTTTTTTTTATACGCTAAGGTCATACAATAGGATCGCAATTGCCATAAATAGTCCGATCGATAAATTTCACAGTAAAGTATCCTTTATTATCAAAGTATACGTGCTGAATATAGCGTCAAGCGATCGAAAATTTACAGCGATTGGTAAGCGTGTATTGATTCATTGCAAAAGACTCAAACACTTACTGTGTACTCAAATAAACGTATATTGACAGTTTACCTCAAAGCTTACGCATGCAAATTGAACCAAACTTTAAGCTAGCCTAAAAGTTTGCTATGTTTTATTAATTAAAATATTCGATATAATATAAATAAGTGGATATTTTATTATTCATTATTATAAATAGATAATTCATCGGCTCCTTGGCGCAGTTTGTAACGTCGTTGGCTAAAAAAACTCCCTTCCACCTATCCGATCCTAAAAAACGGGGCTTAGCGAGAGCGATCTGATAACCACCTCCTGCACACTAGAGTGCATGTAACCAACTCTTGAGGAAATTCTCCTCGGACATTCCTGGCAAACATTTGAAACACGCATAACGTTGTTACGCTGCTGAATACACTCTGTAAGAATGTGAATCCGTAGTGGGTGGTGGTGGGTACAACGTTGAGTACCCTAGGGCAATAAAAAAAACACTAGTCCTGTCCTAGCCCTATCCCTCTTACCCTACTCAACTGAGTAACAAAAAATTCTCTTAGAAAACTTCTGTTGAGATACCTCCATTATGAGGCCATATGCTCTAAGTTGGGAGTAGACATGGTAAAAAAGAGCAGAAACGATTCATACACAGAGCATATGGCCATCACACGGTTCTTCCAAGATTCTCTGTCGTCCGCTGGTCTTTTTGGTTTCTCCTAAGTCATCCCAATTTTCGTAGCTCCACGAAGAATATCGTATGGATCATCAGTGGTCTTCCTGGGCGACGGAATCCATCCGGTTGGTAGACGAGACAGAAAGAATTCAGGTTTCCCTAGGGCATTCACAGCACATCTCTAAGCCAGGTCCGTCGTCGCTTTCTCATTACAGACGTAATAAGGGGTTGGTTTGATCGCTTTCTTATCTCCGAGTTCCTGACAAAGTCAAACCACCGTAACCCTAATATTTGCCACAAGCATCTGTTTTCGAAACACAGTATACAGTTACCCTGTGATTTAGTGGGGTGCAACGGTAAAGGAGCAGTGTCAGAATCCATGCGTTGAATAAGTGTTTCTGACTGAGTACAATCGTGAGTCCCAAACTTTCCGCATCGAGTCGAAGGCTGCTCCAGCTATCTCTAATCGGATAGTGAGCGATCGAATAAAACGGAAGCGAAAGACCTAAAAAATCCTTTTTTTATGTAAATTTAACTTTCTGCACACTACAGTGCGTGCAATCAAGGAATTTTTCCTCAGACATTCCAGTAAAAAACCGTGGAAATGCTGCGTAATAATACACCTAGCGAGAATAGTCTGAATCAATAGCGGACGGTGACGGGTACAACATTGAGTACCATTGAGAATATTATTATTCATAGCTGTAAAAAATTTTAAAAAAATGTTTTTTACTAGTTTTTAAGCATAGCAAACAGGTGGTATAT
Organism: Himalopsyche phryganea; assembly: GCA_022494535.1. Lineage (NCBI taxonomy): Eukaryota > Metazoa > Arthropoda > Insecta > Trichoptera > Rhyacophilidae > Himalopsyche > Himalopsyche phryganea. The sequence continues at coordinate 2,715,045 of JAGVSL010000032.1, forward strand.
TATATCGTTGGCTTAGCATCGAAAATTCGTGTCAATATTTGAGCTATTTATTTACCACAGAATAAAGCAATCATAATCGGTCATCTTTTAATTCATTATTTTGATTGCAACTTCCAACGTAATAGTTTGTATTTAAATATGTTTCGCATTAATTACATTTTACTTTTCAACATTTTTTCCTACTTAAAGCTTATTCACTTAGTAGAATTCATATAGGAATACAATTAATAACTGAAAATAATACGTATTTAGCGATGTAACAACAGTCATTTAATTCATTTTCATGTGGTCATGTATTTCTTGTCTGAGCTCAACTTTATCATTTTATATTAAATAAATACGGTCAACATTGAGTAAGATACCCACTTTTTAGTAATATTAGATACTCTCTGAATATAGGTTAAACGACTGATTTACAAACAGTTCTAATTACCATTTTCTGTCGAGATATTTCAGGAGTAGGGCTTATAATAGGAGCAGATATAGTTTTGAAAGAGGTTTTGATTCACAAGACTGCTGATAATGATTCTAATTTATAACTACATATTATATTATGAGTATATCGTGTAAAAACTATCAATTTATTTTTTCTTAATTATGAAACTATTATACAATATTTGATCGTAGCACCAAACGAATTGGGCAATTACTTATAGTTTTTTTTTCAAATTTGTTACATTACGATAAGTACAGCAATCCTATAGAGAGCGTTTTAAGTCGTTGAACAAACAATAATTTCAACATTTGAAATGACTGGCCGTAAAAAATGGTATTTAATATTTAATCTCTAAAATAAGATTCGGTAATATAAAAAGAAACACTCTCAATTATTGAAAGTATAGCTTGCTAGCATCAATTTTCTTGTCAATCAAATGAAAGATCCTCTACTCGCTGAGTGATTATACAGCAGCAGAGGCATACTAAGTCAACTTAAAAAACAGATTGCTATACCAAAATAACTATAATGTAAATATGTGTGAAAGAGAAAAATGATCAGCCGAATAAACGCGTACGTTTTACGTATCGTAATTATTTTATGTGCATAAACACATCATATACACCATATTCTCGTTTTGCACGGATCGAAATAATAAGGTTCAAGAAAATGAACCCATATTTTTTTCACTTTAACACGGATTTAAACCAAAGAAAAAAATTACATATTGCACTACATAATGTGCACCCTGTGAATTTTTTGCATCCTGTGCGTCACGCACCCAGCGTGGTTTAAAAATGATTATAACACGTAATAAAGAATCATATAAAGTATAAAGAATTTAAAAAATAAAACCACAGCATCTGATGATGACCTGTGACGAGAATGATTTTTCGCCTCAAAAAAACAACAGAAAACGGACACGTTTATTATCTAGTAGTGATGAATGACTAAATAATTATGTTATATGAACTAATTATGCTATTGAACACAATATAGTTTTTAAATAATATTTGTCATAAAAAATGAATGTTTTTTTATTGTGTATTATCAGTTGGAACCTACCTACCATTTTTATATGAACATTTTGAATATTTTTTTGCACGGTATTCTTTGGAACGTATCCCCCGTGCAAAAAGAGAATTTGGTGTATAGCATAGAATATTTAAAAATTAAATAATCGTATTTTTTAAGGCACACGCAACGCATTACCTTGCTCTGTATTGATTTCAAGATTTGCTCAACACAGTGCCATTACATTTACCACGGTACATTGACTGTGTCATATTATTGCTGCCTATATATGGGCAAATATTCAATATTAAAACAAAAATTTATATTTTTTATGCCGAATGAACTCATGATCATTTTTATATTTTTTTAAATCAAGTCAAGAGAAGTTGTTCCACGAAAACTACTCAATCACTCGAGAATACTAAGGATACGGCTAGGCAAGGACTAGCGGCTCGTTAATTACTCTCGCTACACTCCGTCTTTTTATACAAATCCATAAATCGATTAAAAAATCAATTAATAAAAATGTCCGTGCTGAAATTTGAACCCGCGACCACCGTAGAGCAACCGAAGCCAAAGATGTCCTGCCCTAGCCCTTTCATTCGTTCGTTTATAATTATAATGTAAAAATTACTAATCATAGCTATTTAAGAGTTACATTGATTTGATTCTGAATCAAAATACTCAGGTACTGGTCTATAGGGGAGTTTTGTGAGAGTCTAATTTGCAGGTTAGGTCAGTTGATTGATTACAAGGGGGTGCCGCACTCTTAATACCCTTCTTTATTAGTGTCGATGTATTGCTATTTATTTAAAATTAATAACTTCACGTTCCGTGGTCAAATTGAGGTTTCAAAGTTTTTTTTTTCAAATTTAAATATTTCATGTTAACTTTTGAATGTATTTTTAACTACACCACCATTTTGTCGATTGAATTGGCATATAATTGGTAGAATTCCATTATAATGAATAACAAATTTGATAACTATTCCGGTTTCACACCACCGTTATGTTTAAACTGATTTAGGTTTATCTATATGCGTCCGTGGCGCAGTTGGTAGCGTCTTTGGCTACGGCTACGGATGTCTCGGGTTCAAATCACGGTGCAGACGGTTTACATACATTGATTTCTATTCGTAGTCTGAGGAGTGTTTGTGATGTCTGAAAACTCCCTTCCATCCGATCTCCACGGGGCATAGCAAGAGCCCTATCCTTCTTTCCCTACTCTCTTAAAAAAAAGAGGGGTTGAGCAACTGAGTAACAGGCAATTCTCGTAGAAAAATTCTGTTGAGATACCTCCATTACTAGGCCACATGCTCCACGTTGGGAGCGGACATGGATAAAAATTTATATTTTTTTCTTTTAAAAAAATAAAACACAATTCATTTGTACTACTTCCACATGTTTAGTAGTACAAATGAATTGTGTTTTATTTTTTAAAATATGATGCCTTTCCACCAAGAATTGACGGTTAACACCTTAAAGGTGATATATACACTCGCTTAGTAGAGACACACACTATAATGTATGTAGTTAATATTCATTTTTTTAAATTCTAAAGATTTGTTTATTTTTTTTTAAATTCAAGACATCGACTGAGGGTACTTGATGGAATTTCAATATCACATTTTGATTATTGAGATTTTGAGCACTTCCATGTATTTTGTCACTAACGACCCGGGTTTCGCCTTTCGGCATCTTCAGGCATTCGAGCACATGAATGAACTCGAACCGACAGACAGCGAACAGTGTCTAACGTTTATATAGAAGATACAAATACGACAAATATTATTTACGAGGTAAAATATTATACGTCTGGGAGCCACACTGATACCTGACTTAACATTTCGAGAATCGCTTTAATCCTTATTTTGTAAACAACACATTAACAGAGTGGCGAATTGCCGCTTTCCAACTACTTTTTGAATTACCAGTGATTTTACAATTATAATAGCATTGGGGGTTTTCGACGGGATGCAATTCGACGAAAGGGTAAATATATACAATCATTCCACGTTTAGTGACATCTTTTGGGTGTTTCAACGTATAGGATACAGCAACGGGGAGTTTGGAAGGTTTAGCTGTTCGTTCAGAATTGGTAAGGAATTTAACTGGGTTCTATTGATTTTCGAAATTTCTTGATAAAATAATTTATGATCCCTCATGTTTTGATGCAACAATTTAACCCCGTCATCCACATTAAACGTATGGTTCTCCATTAGCAAGTGATTCGCGAATGGAGATTGCGATGCCGAAAGGTGAAACCCGGGTCGTAAGTGACAAAATACATGGAAGTGTACAAAATCTCAATAATCCAAATTTGTTTATTTATTTACTTAAAATTTGGGTAGTTAGAGTACATGAGTAAGATGATATAGTGTCTATCTCATTTTAAATATAGTTCCGACGATGGCCAGAAGCCGAAATAGCAATCAAGCAATTCATACAGTTCCTTATCACTAAAACTTTTGATATTATTTTTTACCTTAGGACCATTTTGATTTAAACTAGAAAGCATTCACTCACGAGTAATACAATTTAATATACCCTCGTTTTTAATGTCGGTAAAATTTATAGCAGCCAATAAAACTATTTTTCGAACGATTTTAGTTTTTTTTTGTGTTTTAAATTGTTGTTTTTATTGTATAAACGGCTTCTGGTTGTTCGCTATAACATTACTCAAAGAATTGTTTATGGTTGCCCCGAGGCATATAATAATACTAAGCGAACGGAAAATAATATTGTTTATCGCCCGCAATTGAAAATGTGGAAGCTTTAAAATTTAATTTACTTCAGTTACTTTGTCGTACCTCATTATTTGAAATAATAAATAAGCGTTTGATATATTGCAACAAGTTACACTAATAAAGCATTTCATATCATATATTCACATAAGATATTTGTGTTGTTAACAAAATTATACTTTATTATCCAACATATTCATATTTCATACGTTACTTCTTGATCTTATATTCGAAAAAATATATGACTTTTAAACTTTACAGCGCGAGCCGTTTTTGGACGAATTTATTTTCAGTCAATCGATGTGTTAAAACGCTCAATATGGCTAAAAATAAATCAATTTCAACAGTAAAGAATAAACAAGTATGTGAAATATATATCAGTAATCTCAAATACATCAAGTTAAACTAAACTTGTTGCATTCTCGCTAAAATAACTCGAAGAATATGAAGACGTTGAAAAATATTTAATCTACGACTTTTTAAGCAAAATGGCTGCGTCCAGTACAAACAATATACAAACAACAAAAATACAACAGTTCAAAGCTGAAATTTGAAAGATTGAATATCGAAAGCTCTATCGAAATATTTCCTTGTATTCTACTTGACATTTTCATGATCTGTTGCTTAATTTCTCTACTTAAGGGTTTTAACAATTTTTTAAAGTATATATCCACAAGCGTCCTTCTAGTTTAACCGTAAATACGAGATAAAATCATGGACATGTAAACATGTTCAGCGCGTTCATCGGGTCAATTTTATGAACTCAGAAAAAAAAACAAAAGTTTGTGAAAGGTGGCAATGATTATAGAGGAAGAAATATTTTTTTTGTACATGTGTTGTCAATAAATTATTCATGGCCTCAACTAGCCAAATCATTTAATTTCTTTTCATGAATGGTTTTTCCAAAATAATGATGTTTTTTGTCACTCTCAATGAGGAGTTTATGGACTACTAACGCATCATATAAACAGAACTTCTTTTTAATTAAGAGAAATGTTTGTTTTTTCAGTCATTTAACTTTTCTTTGCGGAGAGGGTAAGAAAAAAAGGAATGAATTAGGGTATCAGTTAGCTGATCACTTTTTCTACGCCTCGTTTTCAGTGTGGCATTGAGATTGGGAGCGGAGGATGAAAGTATCCCATACATACATATATTTGAGTACAAAATTATAAATGGATTGAAAAATCAATGTATGAAGTGTTCTTTTTATGCAAGCCAAGAGCCTTTACCGTTCGGCTATGAGATCGACTTTTAGATAGTGAATATGGTTACATAAATTCATACTAATAACTGTTCCGTTTAAATTAAAAATATCACAGTTTCTCAAATACTAATAATTTCTTACAACACTTTCTTATTTAATTAAACCAATCTTGATTACTTTACACACTTTATGGTTTACACAGCAATTATAATACATCGTAACATTACGATTTCTTCTCATAGTAACAACGAGCTTCTGTTTAAAACGCTTATTAGCTTTATAGTTTAAAACTAATAGAGTTTCCGCCTGTACACTATATATTTAATTACTTAATCTGGAAGCTGTCATTAAACATATAACCGAGGCCGAAGTAGGTAAGTTTAATGTCTTACTCAAATACAATCTACGTCGTTTTTTCATTTAAAGTATTAACATATAAATTAAATTTGTTCAAATTTATAAAATACCTTTATAGGCAGGTTAATTAATAATACAGGTATTTACTTTGTGACGCATGTCAATATTTGTTAGATATTATTTAATAAAATGCAGTACGGCTTGTCGATTGCCGTTGTGTTAAATTACATTTTTATAAAACATCAGAGCTGTTATTTAAATTAATAAGAAGTTATGTTAACTTTGTTATAACCATGTCAAATAAAAAAATACACTTAATACGAATTAGTAGGTTTTGTTCTCATTTCGAGAAAATCTTTAATTGTTTTCCGTCGCCTAAAAAATATGAAACGTCAAACAAATTTATTTTTTTTAATGATTGCACTTTCCGAGTATTTTTTTACTCTACTGCACTTTTATTTAAATAGAAATAGTAAATTTTTCAAGCCTGTCTAGCAAAGAGTTGACATCTGTTTTTTAGATATGCTTTTATTTGCTTTACGCCGTGACTAGAATAGGGTTTATTGTAATTTACCGACATTTGATGTCTAAGACAAAATTGTAGAAAAAAGAATTTTTAAAATACTGATCGATATGGAATTTGCAATATATTGAAAGTAATGATTCTATTATATTTTAATTAAAAAATATTTTTTTTTCACGTTTCATATTTTTTAGATGACAGAACGATTTTCGGGAAATGAGAAAAAAACTGCTTATTCCTCTAACGAATCGTAAATCATAGTAGATTTTGAAATACGACGTTTTCAATGAAACACAGACAATTAATAAATCCAATTATTAGGCATTTGTAATGTCGAAATTTGGGCAATGTAACAATTTTTTATTTACTGTTATTTATATCTATATTTAATTTCACGCTCTAAAGGGAAAGAATCAGTAATAAAATATGATTATTTTTAACGAATACGTTAAGGGAGTACAATTATCAATTTGAGTGAATTTTTGCTCTTAACAATTATTTAAAATTTTACTGTTACTTCTTTCATTGGTAATATAATGGACTGTAGTTTTGGCAATGTAAGGTTTAAATATACAGTAAAGATTTTATATTGTAATAATTGATTGAGGCCGTTGAGGGGTTATTTAGAACAGCGCTACTTGAATGATGGTCCACGCTCAATAATGCAAATAAATATTTTTTGAAAAATGAGAAAAATAAATAATTGATATCGACGCGCGTCTCGTGTAATTTCAATTCTTAGAATTCAATAGAAATATATTACTACCTTATTTTTATTTAATTTACATGATGAAAAGGCAGTGAAAAATATTTACAGATCCACACACCGAAAATGTGTGAGTTTTCGAAAACAGATTTGTAAGATTTTGTAACTAAATATGACGATGGTAAAAGGAGGGTCAAAATAACGAAAATGGTGTGAAATCGTTTTTGATAAAAAAAAACTTTTTAAAAATATTTATTTAGAAATTCAAAATATAAAAATATAAAAGTGGCTATTTTTAATGTATTGTTTATTATTGAAAATATTCCTGCTTTAACATTATTTGGACTCTTAAAATATCTCTATCATTATATATTATTAAGAACGCATTTTTATTTAATATAATTGTTAATATTTTCAGACTCTTTATGATTTCTAATATGGCAAAACAAAAATAAATAACAAGCGTAGGTTTTTAAAAACAAATAAATCTAAGCGACCTATTTTCTATATCACATTGAATTCGAAATATTTCAAACCTTCTTACACAGACACAACAACGAATTCGACTAAGCATATTTTCTATCAAGATCTATACTTTTTACAGAATTCGACAACTGCCAGCTTTCCTAGATTTACACGTTGGGTTCGATTCCTGATATCTATTAAAACAGCTGTTTTTTCACCGAGAAGTGAAACTGTAAATAGGACGTCTAAGAAGTGTTGCAAAATATTTTAGCTGTTCATTATTTTTTATAATAAATAGTTCATATCACTTTCAACAGTGTACATAGTAATTAGTTACAACACTTAAACTCATCATTTATAACATGAAATAAATAAAAGAGTGTTTTATCGTCAAATCAAAATACAGTTTTTCACAACGATTGCTGAATAAATTATTATTTAATAATATATATCCTATTTCCCTCCCGCCTATCCGATCCTAAAAACTGGGTGTCAGCTGTCCTGTCATAATCGTATCTTTCTATCCCTACTCTCTTCGATAAAGAGAGGTTGAGCAACTTAGTAAACGCAGTTCTCGTAGAAAAACATTTCTGTTAAGATACCTTCATTAGGAGGCCATATGCTCCACATTGGGAGCAGACATGGTACAAAATAAATATCTTACCTTTGGACGTTTTTTCAAACAAAGTTTCATCCCTTTGTAGTATATACATAGCTTTCATTCTGACTAATGGTGAATCTTGAAAGCGCCGCGTGTTGTGCATATGTTCTACACCAGAGTTTCCCAAACATTTCCTGCGATGGAACATCTTATTTAATGTGTTGGGTAGGTAATATCAATATGAATTCAAACATGTATAAATTTGATACAGCCGTAGCAGCAAATAAAACCATTCCAGGGTTTCGTGGAACACCAATTAACGTTCCTAAGAACACCAGTGTTCCAATGAAAATAGTTTAAGAAACCCTATTCCACACGGCAAGAATGATATATGAGTATGTATTTAGGGAAATAAAGATAATTGCATTTAAATATCAGCTTCTTAAAAATCGATATCTGACGAATTAATTTTAACGCCACAAACTTTAAGTTAACAATCGGTAGATAAGGTGGTCTTGATTTTTGCTTTTTACGATTCTAACTAAAAGTTCCTTATACTTTCAGATGCCTTAACTATGCTGACATGGGAGTATAGTTAAAATATGACTGACTGCTTCATTAAAAACTGTATTATGCAGCGATGGGGATTTTCTGATAACAATGTAGCTATGTAATGAATTAATAAAGTTTCTATTAGAAGAACTCATTAGACAGAATTAATTTATCAACAAACTTTTCTTTCAATTAGTTCTAGCAGACGAAACGAAATGAACATAATTATATGGTAATTATCTCGTTTTAGCTCTCAAATATATTTAAGGTATTTTTAATCATGGCTAATGACACGATGTTTTCTCTCAAAATCCATTATTGTTAACAAGACAAGCTCTATTATTTACCTCCACGCACGGTAGCATATCTAAACAATAATTTAGTGAGCCAGCGTTAAAAACACTATTTAATCTATGGAATTATCACTCGCAAGAATGTGTACAACAACCGACTAATAACAGTGATCTATAATAAATATCAGAGCGGCGCTATAAAAAATCGGTAATTCGGTAGAAAGCTTCTGGGCCTGGAATTCATGTTTATCATATTATCAAACAGGATATGCACAAAATAGTTTTTGAGCTTTTAATTCTTTTCTTAATTTCCTCTCCTAGTGTTTATCATATAAACTTCTAATGAAACATTTCAACGAAGGTATTTTTTTTAAGAAATGGTTGCTATTTTGTTACTCCCGCAACGATTTGTTTTTTGGAATCGGATGTGTGGTCTGTATTTAAAAATCACAGATATTTATATGTAAATGATTACGATATATGTAACTTGCAGATCGGGGATTTGAGCCCGGCCTCATATCTGCCTCTGTGGTCTAGTGTTAAGTGTTTGTCCTAATCCGTGTATAGTCAATATCAAATTGAGATTTTTTCAATTTAAATTTGTGATCTTGGACATGAGTGACTTCTAAAAATTTTTATCGAGTTTATCTCGAATGTTTTTCTAATTTTCAAAATATTTGGCGCATTGGCTGTCAGCTGTAATGCCAAATATTTAAAAAAATATATTAAGCTCGTAGACACCGCTATCGATTAAGACGCACACCCAAGAGCATTGACCGCATGGATACAGAACTGGCCGTATAGATTTAGTAAACAAAGTTGTTAGTGTGCATATAAACAACACAAAAAGTATAATTTGTCGTTTTCTTATTATTTTGCTAATAATTCTTGGCTAATAAATTATTGAAAAAGAAACATTAAAAGATTTAGTTGTTTCATAAATGTTTAACAAGTAACTAGATTGATTTGCTCCCCAGCAAGCATTGTTACAACTCAGGTTTTGTGAGGACCTAAAAATACAAAGTCCCATAGATTACAAAAAAAGCAATTCTGTTCAATTACTCCCTTCTCTCCTTTAAAAAGATAGCTCCTACTCAATCAGTAATATAGCAAAAGTATTTATCTAGAATAATCTTAATGTGATCTCGTGGACTGGTTTCACCATGGATTATTCACCAATTTTTAGTGCAAACATAGAAATGAAAGAGGTAAATAGTAAAAAACTCGGGAAGTAGATAGCATCAAAAATAGAGTTCAAAATTTTTCGGGCATTACAAAACCAGCACAATTAAAACTCAATTTTGAGAGAAAAGTGCTTTATTAAGTCGATTGTTATATGTTATTTTTTTCAATGAAACCATATAGTTTAACAATGTGACGATATTGAATTAGACGTAAAAGACAAAATCGTGTGACGAGATAATAATATAATATATGAACGACTCCGATGTAGGTGTTCGTGATTACTGCGATTCTAGCTTGACTGGTTTATTTCAGGTTGTAATTGACATTTTATGACAGCTTGAATTAAAGTTATGGTTTCTCGTACAGTGATTCAATTTTTCAGTCTTAAAATCTATGAAATATACTATAAAATTCAATTTAAGCTGTTGTTGTTTTATTTCAACGTGATAGTTATTTTCTAGTGACTCTGTTTGTTGATAATGAACGATCAAAAACATGGTTCGGCCGAATATAACGTAATGGGTGGTCGAACACATATCATTAGTAACTTGTCTTCGCGCCGCTAGGGGGAAAAAAGCACAAATAAATACAGAAACGTATTTCAAAAGATGCAAGCGTAGCATAGCTGAAATTACTAATCAGAAAAAAAAGCTTCTTTTTAACACTACTAGTTACTTCGTAGAAATATCAAAAAAGCAAAATAACAGCTTACAACTAGACGAAAAAGCATTACAAATAGACAAATTGACATTTGACATCTTAGGAGATACAACGCTGAGCTTTGCGGGCTGTATGATGTTGCTAAGACAGATCAATTAGATCAATTAATCAAAACAGATTGGCTTGTTTATTTGTCCAAAATTCGATGAATGGAAGTTGTTTTAAAAAAAAAACGTTTCATCGTATGAACTAGGGCTTCCAATCCCTGGATCCGGGATCCCGCTCAATTATTCAATCCCTTAATCCCGGGATTGACATTCAGTCATTCCCGGGATTTCGGGATTCACTGGAAATGCTAAAAAATCATCTATCATATCAAAATTTTCTAAATATCTACAACGTGTATTTAAGTTTTTTCATGTACATACATAGTTTTTATAAAAAACCTATAGAATTAAAATGAATTTATTGTAGTCTCCTTCCTTCTCATATTTTCTAACAGGTGTTTTTAAATAATTTTAAATGGAGGACAAATTAAGACCGCTTCTTAAATGAATGAAGGGCAATATCTCAAATTGAAGGACGTGTCCTCTTTTTTTATAAATTTGGTAAAACCTGCCAGTAATAATGCAATAAATAAAATAAAGTTATTTTGATCATCATGTTTTTTTCTAAATTTTTTTCTCTTTTTTTGTAAAATGACTCTGATTTTAAATCAACAAAAAATCATTTCAATGCCCAAAAAAAATATTTAATCATATGTAAATTCCAATTGAAGTAATAATGGACAGAAATTAAATTTTAAATGTACAATTTAAGACATGAAATTAAACTTAATGACCAATCCCGGGATTGAGAAATTCAGAATCCCGAAATCCCGGGATCGTAAAAAGGGTCCGGGATTGGATGCCCTAGTATGAACTATGATTATATGATTTTTAGAGCCACGAATAAACCCGAAAAATTAGTTAAGGAGTGATACCGAAGATGCTCTTTAAATATGTTATCCACATAAAGCAGCGGTCGCTAGCTTTTCAATTCTCACAGACCACCCTCATAAATTTACATCAGGTGGACGACTAACATATAAATATATTTTAAAGTTGTGCAAACATATGTGTGTAAAATAACGATTACTAAAGCGGTCGTTTATCCGCGTACTCATCTGATTTATTGCAATTAGCTACAGTTTCACGAAATTTTTAATTATGAAAAGGTTACACATAACGGATGTTTATTTGTAATAAATTAATTAGTGTGCTATTTGTTGCTGCATATTTGAAATAAGTTAATGAATTTTTGGCTCCAATGATGTTACTGCAACAACTAAGCGGACCACCGTTTGGCGACCGCTGATCTTAAGGATGCCAAAGCATGACTTGTGTTACATTGCCGTCACAAGTAAAAAGACAGCTATTGGAAAAAATGAGGAATATTTTGAGAAACAAAAATGTGGATACATCGAAATAATTCATTTAATATTAAAAATTATTACTGTTTATTTTTACTACTCTCAGCCATAGGAAGAAAAAAATAGTATAGTAGTTGTAGAGCTATATTTTAAAGGGAAATAAATATTTTAACATATTCACAAAAAGTTTCGGTTGCTTTTTTGTGTGTAATTATTTAAATTTATTTAAACAGGAAACCATTTATATCAAACGTAACCAAATCCACTAAAAAATATGTTTATTTGAAATATTATACGTGCTACTGTACAGTGATTAATATTCATTCATGAGTTTTATTACTACAATAACAAACGAATGTTGGTCCCGCACTTTTTATCCACCTGTTGGTTTTTCTGTGACAGACGCTTTGTTAACATCATTGTCAAATCGCGTAATTAATTGGACAAAATACAGCAGAAGGATAACTCGCCTTCGCAAAACCGCCTACTCTCAGATATTTTCTGAGAGGGCGGGAACACCGCACTCAATTACTCAAACCAACGAAAAACTTGTTAGTAAAAAACAATAACTATAACAAAAGCAAACAAATTGATGTATATTTATAGTCATACATCAATTGAACTTATAAATACACTTTGAATGATCATGGAAGTATTTTAAATATTAAAATGAAGAGCAGTATTGTTTTTGCAACCACTTCCATTCTGAATTCGGAGCATAGTTTTAGACTATGACAAGTCAAAAATGGTACTTTGAGATAAATGGATTTTAAGGGAAACGAATAAATACGGTGGACAACACCGACGAGCTAACAAAACCTTAGATACCGACATAACTCGGATACCATAAACCGAGACGGGCGATAGACGGAACGCGATCGAACGTTATAGAAGCCGCACTACCCAACTCTTCTGAAAAAGACAACAATAGTTTCTCAACGCCGTCGACTGCAAAGCTTGCGGCAGATCCATTCCAAAATTTTAAAACATCTGTAATTACAACAAGGCCAATAAACACATTCAAAAATGTATAAGGGTGTCTACTTTTGGATGAAATAAATTTTATATTGAAAAATCTTACAAAAAATGTATTTTTAGTCGTATTTTTGACATGTCATAGTTTAAAATTTTACTATTTTGACTATGTATACAATATTACTATTATAAACTTATAGGAAACGATATGAAAGCTCATTAATACAATATGCATATCATGTTAAGTAATAAACAACATGTTATTTTTTAAATATTTTTTATTTTTAAGCTATTTTTATGTTGAACAACTTCTTTCAATCTTTTTGATCACTATTGTTACTGCTTGACAATTACGTTGTTTTCTTTTATTGTCATTACGTTGTCCATTCCAGAATTATGACAATTCAAGATGATTCTAAAGCTCAATAAAATTTTGAATATCGACATAAGACTCAAAATAGCATAGTCTTTAAATATCACACACTACAATTTCTAAAAGTTTAAGACTATTCATTCTATCTTGTATTTCCGTAGAATTCATTTAGACTTGTGATAGTCTTTAACCAGGTAAATAATGATATTTTCAACCTTTCTGCATCATCATTAACTCAAAATGTCAAACAAACTAGGGTTGCGATATTTACCCTTTATTGAACTTATCTCAACATAAGCTGTTTTACAAGAACAGTTTGTTCACTCAACATCTCATTTTTGGAGAGAAGGGCTAAACACAGAACGAATAGTTAGCTTATCGATTTTGCTACGTGGTAGAAAATTTAGACATTCATTTCTTCGAACACATCCGTATTGAGATACGAAACTATGAAAACCGCGACCAAAGCCGACGTTGTCTACACGGCTGCAGGCTTGGTATTATTTCTACTGGAATTTATTCATATGGCATAGAGCTAATGCAGTAAATGTATAAAATTACTATACCTACACTAGGAATAATATAAGCCAGGAAATAAGGAACCCGATTTGGAGACTCCGGTTTAGTCTTATATGGTGTTTATAATAGAGCGAGGATACAAAAAGAAATTTTCTTTTAATGCTACTGTACTAACTCTTTTTATCCTTTTTCTGTAAAAAAACAATCTTTTTAATTCCAAAACGTTATTTTAACTCTTTTACCTGAACTTTTTTTTTGTTTAATCGATCCACAGTAGAAAAAAGTTATATGTATGTTTATAGGTGTCAATGTTATATCATTGCTATGCTGTTAACATAATCCCTTAACGCAAACTAACTGTGAATCTTCAATAAACATAATTTAAGATATCGACTGAGGGTGCTTGATGGAATTTCAATTTCAATTTAGAATTGTTGAAATTTTGTATATTTCCATGTATTTCGTCACTAACGACCTGGAACACGAAAGAGCATGAACTGACTGACAGAAAATAGTTTATATCGTTTATATATAAGATAAAATATGACAAATTATTAATCTAGGGGTCAATGTAGTTCCTAGACATAGGGATAGTAATTTATCGTATTTTTATTTTATACATAAATGATATCAACTAATTACTGTCTGTCAATTCGGAGTGATTCGTGTGATCGAATGCCTGAAGATGCCGAAAGGTGAAACCCGGGTCGTTAGTGACGAAATGCATGAGAATATACAAAACTTCAATAAAAGAATTAATGTATTTGTAATGCGAGTAGAAATTTTTCTCTCCTAAAGGATATTTGAAGGAAAGATCTGGACGCTTACGGATACTGGTCGTAGAAGTTAAATTAACATTCGAAAACTAACAGCATCCAATTGAATATTGATTTGGTCTAATAAAATTGATTATATATCTTCAATTGTACATAAAAGGGTATGTTTATTATGGTTGCTTAATACTATAATTTTGATTGCATTTATCACGTGATAACTCGTTACCATAGATATCGATCTATAGACAATATTAATTAAACATTTTTCGTATTGAAACGGTGATGTAATCCGTTTTCAAAAGTCGAGTAGCCGAATCTAGTTGCAAAACAGTAGGGTGGCAATCACGGCGCAAGCTTTTTTCAATCAATTAAGACTGCGAGGCGAATCTTTGGACGGCTCTCGCTACCGGCCCCTCTTAAAACCCGTGAAATTTTGTACGAAATTGAAAAAAATAATTGTTTACCGCGACGAATCGCCGGGCACCGTCGTACATTTATAATTATTAATATGGAGATCGAGCAAGGCAACTGCTCGCGTAATTGCAGCATGATCGAAAGACCGCTGGTCTCTATACAAAAGTTATTAAATCATTTTATTTATTTACATAACTTTCTAGTTGTTATGACGACCGGCATTTTGATTTATTGACATGTAATCGAAAGCATAATAGTATAAGGGTTTGACGGCTATTCTTATAGAATAATTATTTACTCAGCAATGTGTATTTAGATTATAAATCCTTGCCTTGGTTGTGAACTAAGCTACTTCACACAAATTTCATAAACGTTTTTTATTGTCCAAACAATTCTTAAAAATAGAAATTTTATAACGGTGAAAAGAATTCGTCGTTCCAAAAGCAAAAAGACACTAGACTTGTGCAAAAATTGAGTGTGGGCTATTTATTAGTATTTTGTAATGAAAATTTTATACAATATAATAGTGTTACTCAAAGATTGAAATACGTTTTTTCAAAAGGTTATAAGTTATAAGTCAAAATCATATAAATACATGAATTGTAGATAAGTTTACAGATACACAGGTTACCTTTTTTTATTTTTTCAATTGTGTTCTCATAAGTTTTGTTTTGCAAATCTCTTTTTGCCTATTATCCGGAGAAAAGAAATACCAAAACTGCTTTTATAGATCCAAGCCGCTAAAATGTCACAAGTGTTGTTTTGCTTATCGGGTGACGAAATACATCCATCCCTCAATTTACGCTGTACCTATTTTACACGGTTTCATTTCAACGTGACCAAGCAAATTTTTTTTTAATCCTATCGTGACGATTACCCCCGCTTCCCTCTTAGATTTGTTCTCCATACAATAGAAATACAAAAAGACTTCATTGATCACGGCATTTCTAAATAAAAAATACCCATAGCTAAACAAAGTGTTCTACAAATAAAAAGTAATTAAATATTTCTTACGACGAAGATGAAAATAGTAAAATCAGTAAAAAGTCAGCGTCCGTGGCGTAGTTGATATCGTCGTTAGCTACGGTTACGGATGTCTCGGGTTCAATTCCCGGTGCGGATAGTTTTCATAAATTGATCTTCCAATCGATTTATGGATTTCTATTTGTAGTCTGAGTGTTTACGATGTCTTAAACTCCCTCCCACTGATCCGATCCTCACGAGGCGTAGCAAAAGCGATTAGCTAGTTCTGTTCTTAGACCTATCCTTCTATCCCTACTCTCTTCGAAAAAAGAGTGGTTGAACAATTGAGTAAAAAGTAGTTTTTATAGAAAAATTCTGTTTAGATACCTCCATTAGGAGACCATATGATCCAAGTTGAGAGCGGACAAGGAAACAAAGAAGAAAAAGCCAGCAGCAAAAATGAGGAGAAATGTCATTTTAATTTTCAGCAATAAATGATAGTTTGTAAATGACCTACTAAATTTCTGTTAAAATGTTTGTATACAAACTTTTCTTTTATTTTTTTTACTAAAAACAATGTAGACCGTTTCTACCGTGGATTTTTTTGAGCACATCTTCCTATTTATTATGAATTTAATTCCTCTATTCATGGGGCTTTTTTAACTTTTGAGCCATCTCATGTTTTTATATGTTTTCTTTGACTTTTTTACGCAGTTTCCGTGTACGTAGTTTGCCACGTTAATTGGGTCATGGGTGTAAGCGATATTTTCAAAGTATTTTAATACTAGCTAAAAAGTGTATATACGCATCTAACTCTAAGAATAATTTATGCCTTTATAATCATTTGATAATCCTTTATAATCATTTGATACTTAAACTTCTGACTGTGACAGGGTGAGGATGCTTAATGTGCAGTAATAACTACTACGAAGGGCGTCAGTATGTTAACCTTAATCACTTATTACTGAATCCTTATGCCATAGCCGAAAGGATCTTGCTGAAAATAGTTCCTTTGTAAATTAAAATATCTTTGGTAATCATCATACGTAGTGTATGCAAATTTTAAACGGCTAGTCGCGAATATATTTTTTATTTTTGTTTTAAAACTAAAATTCTTCATTTTTACACTTACTATTTTATTTAATTTACCCTAAAACATTTCGGCCGGCTCCGTGGTGCAGTGGTTAACTTCGTTGGCAACGGTTACAGATGTCTCGGGTTCAAGTCCCGTACGGATAGTTTCATTAATTGATTTTTCAAACGTTTTGTGAATTTCTGCTCGTTGGTAAGTATATTTGTGTAGTCTAAAATTACCTCCCACCCTTCCGTTTCTAAAAACGGAGCATAGCAAGAGAGATTAGCTAGCCACTAGTTCTGTTCTAGCCTTATTATGCTATCCCTACTCTCTTCGAAAAAAACAGGTTGAGGAACTGAGTAAAAAACAGATCTCGCAGAGAAAAGAAAACTTCTGTTGAGATACCTACATTAGTAAGCCATATGCTTCACATTGAGCGAGGATATGGTAAAAAAATCAATGGAAATATTTGACATTACAGCCTATAATTTCCAAAATGAAAAATTATTTTTTTAAGGCATTCGAGATTCCATATGTACATTAAAAAAGATTTTAAGTTAAAGCTCACACCACTATACAACAGAGGTCAGCACTTTACGTAATTATATGTTATTAAATATAAACTAATAAAATTAGGTATGTCACTTAAACTATGTGATTGTTCGTGATTACACGGTCAATGTACATGGTTAAAAGATCGATCTCGTGTAGCATTGTATCAGGTCAAGAGAATTCGTAGTAGAGCATTATGGAAGACCGCCGTCAGTCAATGGCTGCATACACATAATGGATGGAGGCACGGCAAACAACTTGTAAATATAATAATCAATTTAATCTGAACTTCAAAAACGAATCCGAATTTAAAATATGGTATACGATTATAAAATGATAAAAAAAAAGAAATTACATTTATTTATTGTGTCGTAACTTAAACGTTCAATTTAAAAACTTATTCAAAATCAAAGCTATTTTTTAATGATTCTGTTGTGATTTCTTGTCGTAAGAAAACATTTGAATTTTTGGTTTCCAATAGTAAGTTCCGTAGTTTCAGCTGATGTTTTCGATGGCACCAGACATTTGCGAATTTAAG
Organism: Himalopsyche phryganea; assembly: GCA_022494535.1. NCBI lineage: Eukaryota > Metazoa > Arthropoda > Insecta > Trichoptera > Rhyacophilidae > Himalopsyche > Himalopsyche phryganea. Next base: position 2,733,380 of record JAGVSL010000032.1, read on the forward strand.
AGATTCTTGGTCAGATGCGTCTTAACAATAGTGAGAGCAATTAGCAAAAAGTATTACTTATTCGTTTATGTCATTAATCTACAATTACTTTTGATTTTAATCATTAAAGTAAAACCAATTTAAAACGTATATACTCCGAAAGATATATGTATTCAAAATACCATAGCGTCCCAGTTCTTGCCCCTCAATAAAATTGCACAGTGTATAGTCCTAAAAGTAATAAAGAAAGATAGCTCACGTCCATGTGCGAAGGATGGGGTGGGATAATCAGCATGTTTATCATCGCACCCTGACAAATGGTTTGCGGCTTTGCAGTACATTATGGACCAGTCACCATGGTGGATTGATAGATGGCTTAGTAAATTCAAAGCACGGCACACAGCTACGATTCAAGAGCTTTATAAAACACTTTGTTATTGCTGAATGTTTTGACAGATTTATGAATGCGAATTTGTTATATTGATAAATGATTCCAAACAAGCGGATGAGAAATGAATGTTAAATTAAATTATATTTTATACACATCCATAAGTTCTTTCACTATCAACCCAGGTTTCGCCTTTCGATATCTTCAGACATTCAAGTGCACGAATGAGCTCGAACTAACAGTAAGTGTCGGGAACGAATCAATACATATGGCAACCCAGACGAGATTGCAATATGAGAACAGAAGCATAGACACGGAGGACAAAGGAAGTACTATCTTACACACGGACGGACGACAATACTGTTTCACTAGACGTCGGCTCGTGGCAGGTTGATGGCAGTTTTTGTTTATATTAATTTGTTAACCATAAATGTTGACTTCCAACACGATACTTAAACACTCTTTTCCTGTAGAGTTTAGATAATCTTGCTCTATTAGCAATACTGGTATGATTTTAAATACCGACTGAGGGTGCTTGCTGGAATTTCAATATGAAATTAAAATCCTACAAAATTACATATCGACGGTGTTTTGCCCAATTGATGTAACCCTCAAAATTGAAATTGTTCCGAAGAGAGTAAAAACTGTTTTTATCGAAAACATTATATGGTCAGTTGCGTTATGAATCTTTAAAATGCACTCCTGTAAATTTTCATGTTTACGGGATTATACGTAGGGAGTGTTAATATAATAGTGATGTTTCCTTTCCAAAAAGTGATCAATTTATTTTCCTAATTGTGTTACATCAATTGGCCAAAACACCGTCGATATAAGATGATTTATGCATAGCTTATAAAAATGTTTTTTTCGTCTTACTATATCAAAAAAAAAATGGTTCTGTTCTTTGAATTAAATATGGAATACGTAGATACTACAGTGCCCTCTCGTTAGCAACTATTGCACTCGTTGACAGTTGCTGTCAAATCGAAAGGTTTAATCGTTCTTTCATCACATTATGGTACCTACGCTGTTTGTTTTGAATTGATATTGCACAGCAAAATGACAGTAAATATTACGATTAAACAAACCGTCATCTTGTTTATTGACTCTAGTTTGTGAAATTTTTGATCCGGGAAAGTGAAGTAAATATGACAGCTACGAACTGAATCCCAGATACATCTACGAAGCCCGCGTCGATAATGAAGACTGTGATAATATGTACTGTCGTTGGTATAATGGAGCTAGATGTGTATATTATTGTATTATGCTAGTTAAATACGTGTATGTCTACATATTTATAAAAGGAATTCGTAAAAAATCGTATCCATTACCAGTAAAGCGCGCGAGCTCTCCAAAGGGGAGAGCGATCTCGATTGGTGAGGCCGCGGTAAGATGAGGGGGTAATCGCGGGGACAGGACGTGAGAAAGTTAGCCATTAGGCCTCTTGACCACAAGCAGCGCAGTTGTAAAAACGAAACGGGTGTACTTTGCACATAATTTTAACTCTGGCATAAGGCAAACTAGGAAATGGGATAGATTTCTTCTCTGTGCATAGACCGCCGTTGAATCGAAATATGCGAATCAATTTCATACGTTACGGTTATAAATCATCATATATAATAAAGGAACATACGTCATCTATAGCAGCTTTCGCCAACTTTTCTGATCTCACCGATCACTAAATTCACAATTTTGATTCCTACGGACCATTACCATGCATTTTTTAGAAAACGGTACCATCAAATAGAAAAAAACGATCACAAATATCTGTATTTTATTATGAAATCGTAATAACACTTGTTTAGTTATAACATATAATGTTACTGCGATATTTGTTGCTGTATGTATTGAATTAGTTTATGGATTCTTCGCTCCAATGACGTTACTTAAAAATATCCGCACACCACCAAAATTTTTTCGCAGACAACCGGTTAGCGACCGCTGATTTATAATATGTCGCGACAATATCGAATTTAAATTTGGAATACTCAAGAATCTTTCAGGGAGAATGAACGGAAACAATGAATATTTAAAATTTCGAACAATAATCGCGCATAATGAATGTGGATGCTGAATGAACTAAACTAATGTAACTTCATTTTAAATTTCGAATTATAATAATTTACATACTATTGCTACGGCTATGAATCTTTTCAAATATAGAAAAGAACTATTATTTTTTGGTTGTTGTCAAAAGAATTTCAATTTCAATTTGGAACACTCAAGATTCTTTGAGAATGAATGAGTGAAAACAAAACAAATTTCATAATGTAACTACAAACGATTTACAAATATTGAAAATTTCATTTAACATTTACAACTAGTCATTACGTTGGATGTAAAAAATATTATTTTATTGTAATATATTTGGCTTTTGGGAGGTGTGCATCGTCGGTGGCGTTAATAAACATTTAAAACACATATTAAAAATTGTTTTAATGGTTTTTTCGTCGTTATTTTCCTGTACGAAGTTGTCCAGTAGTTAATGCTTTTTATTTTATTATTATTAATTTAAAAAAAAACTGAACATTGAAGAGTCTTTCATGATATTCTAACTATTGTAGTTCTGTAAATAATCATTCATGAAAAGTAGTCAAAAGATCATGAAGAATGATTGTGTGTAAGAAATAATCTGTACATTTAATATAATTTGTTATATGTATAACATTTTACGGAATGAATCATTGAAATTCATATTTATTCCACTCAAAAATAATAATTTATGTACCATGTTTAAGAAGACACGAATAAGGACGTACTGAACTGTCAACGGGAACATTTTTCCAGATATATTAAATTGGTTTGTATAATATTTATAAAGTAATATTTTTAATCCCGACTGTAATTGTGGACCCGTACCTGATGTTACGTCCAATTGAAATAAAAATATCATTTATATCTATATTATATTATTAAGTCACCATATTAAACTCTTCTTAGAAAAATATTACTTTATAATCTTATTAAACAAAAAAATTATGTGGAATACAGTAATGTATTTTCATATGTATAATTGCGCTAAAGTTTTGTACTTAAGTAATTTTTATTCAAAAAAATCTACAAATAAATAAAACTTCATTTATATATATATATATATATATATATATATATATATATATATATATATATATGTGTGTGTATACTTCATATTAATATGATATTGCATTATATGAAAATTATGTTTATTTTTACTAAATTAAAAAGAGTTTAATAATTCGCATTTGATAAATAGTTTACATTTCTTAAATGATTCTAATGAAAAAAAAGACCAACATCAATAATAATTATCATTTCACTTTTCCTTGAAAATATACATGAATAACTCATTAATCAATTAATTTTAATGAAAGTTTACATGCTTAAAGAGGCTTAGTAGATACACATCATTATATGAACTAAATATATCTATTTGTCATGATTTATCTATAATGCAGTACACACACACAGACTATCTCTGTGTGTGAGCACATGCGCAAAGAGAAGATATGTAAATTATAACGCACAGCACAGACACACACTCACTCTCTTTTTTTTGCGAATCGCTTGCATCATGCGTATTAAGCGGAATTTTACTGGTGGCACTGCCATCTGGTAATAATTAATAGTTAATATTTTTAATAAAAGACTATGACATTTTTTTTGTTGCTTATTTTCAGTGGTTCTAAAATTTTTTTAATTTCTGCATTCATTTTTTCTAAATATAAATCACATCAATAGATTCAAATATCTATTATACATACTTCACCATCATTCAATTACATTCGTGTCCCATTTTGGATTTGCACCACGCATCCGTATGTTTATGACCCTCTCAAAGATGCCCCAAGTCCACCCAATTACACACCTGGCCATCATCAAATGTGATTGGATTGGAGCCAACGGCGGCCAGAGTGATAAAACAAAACGTTTTTGCAAGCTATATCCACGGTGTGATATAAAATTAGTGTTATTCAGGTGTCGGGAATGATGGCTTTTGGGATTCACTGTAAATGCTAAAAATAATTATTAATGTATCAAATTAAAACTTCCTGATTAACTATAACGTGTACTTCAGTTTGTTCATGTACAACAGTTTTTTTTAATATTTAGATAATTAATATAAATGTATTGCGGTCTCTCTCTGCTTCTCGTTCTTGTAATAGCCATTTTTAAGCGATTTAAAATCGAGGACAAAAGAGGACATCTCTTTAAATGGACGGATAACAATATTTTATAGTTGGTTTGAAGGACATGTCATCTGTTTGGATACTATCTAGTAAAACCTACCTTAATAATGCAATAGATAAAATAAAATAAAAAACGGTTTTGATTATTATGTTTTCTTTTTTGGAGATGACTGCCTGATTCCCAATTGATAAAAAAGCTGTGCCAATGCCCAAAAAAAATTTAAATCATAAACTTATTCCAATCGAAGCAATAATGGAGATAAATTAAATTTTAAATGTACAGTTTAACACACGGAATTACACTTGATGACCAATGAGAAATTCTGAATCCCGAAATCATAAAAATAGTCCGGGATTGGATGTTTTAGTCATAACCAAGTCTTGAGTAATTGTTCCTGAGTCAATCGTCGAAAGTTTAACTATGATTTGATTTGAGATTGACTTATAAGCTACATTTTAAATCAATATGAAGATAGCGATTTGTTGGCTTTATATTCTTACATTCATTCTTCAATTAATTTTTGTGCTGAATTTTGCATTATTTTTCAAAATCATTATGTTGCTTTTATTAAACATGTGGACGTTGTGGACTCCTTGTGGAGACAGACGTTAAAATATGAAAGATTAATCAAGCGTAATTAATTATGGGTCCACCCTTCACCCTGAGAGTTAGACAAGACTAGAAATTCTTCTCACTGCGTCCTGTTTTTAGTATCGGAAGGATGAGAGAGAATTCAAAAATCACATATATCTATGTCTAAGTTTGAAAAATCAATTTATGAAAGTGTCTGTACTAGGATTCAAATTTGCGGACACCGCAGCCCAAGACAACGATGTTGACCACTTGGTCACATGTCTGGAATATTTCAATTTATTTGATTAATAATAAATCAGTCAATGTGTCCATATTGGATGTCGTTTTCTAATTCTTGTAACTAAGAAACATGTAAACGCTTGAGAATCACCACTCGATTGCGAGACTGGCATCTAAAATAATTAGTTAGAACTCTTTTCACGTACAGTTGACCATACCTGCTGGTATTTATATTGCCCCATAAAATAATTACACAGTACCCCAAGCAAATTCAGTAAATAGTATCAATTATCGTAAATATTCGCACTTCGTCCATTCAATTACTCAGCCACCACGTTAAACGTGGCGTGGTGGGAGTTGGTAAGTCTTGACTAAACTAAAGAGAAAGCCTAGACATGTTGTCGGCGCCGGCGGCAAAGCAATATGAGAAGCAGGCGGATCGAATTCAGCTATAAATTAATTACCCACTAAAAAAACACATCATAAAACAATAGTTGTGCCAGGGTATTAAATTCATAGAATGTTCAGAGCGACGAATGTAAATCATCATCATCGAAGTTGTAGAAAATTGTAGATTTACCCCAAGGGCATATCCATTTGAAATTGTTGTACTAATATATCCTGAAAAAAAAATATTTATTTTAACCCGCCAAGTCCTGAATTAATTTCGAAAATGATTTTGTGTTTATAAAAAATATATAAAACCTATTTTAAAAAATAAAACACAATTCATTTGTACTACTTTCCACATATTTATAATGATCAGGACCGGTTTCGCTCATCACGAGCATTATGAACTGATAAAAATACAAACATAATAGACTTATTTATATAAAATTAAGTGTAAGAATGAAGGTATGTAAAACTAATGGTTCATGAACTGAGATAAGAAAACCATGAACCATTAGTTGCCATTATACCCACATGAAGATGCCGAAAGGCGAAACCCGGGTCGTTAGTGACAAAATACATGGAAGTGTACAAAATCTCAATAATCCAAATTTGATATTGAAATTCCATCAAGCACCCTCAGTCGATGTCTTAAATTACATAAAACATAGTATCCGTCTGAACTCATTCATGTCCTCGCGGAATATGTTGACATCCGAAGCATTAACAATCTGTGTTAGCTTTAAAAAATACCGCATCCTATTTTTTGTAACGCATATTTCAATATCCAATAAATTGCAATATCAATGAAAATAATATGTTAATATGATGTCCAACGTTCGCCTAGCTTATTTTTTATTATTATTTTATTAGAAATGACTACTAACTACTTGAACGTTAGTAAGAAAGGCTATTTTAGTTGAACATTTTCAGTACATTTTATAAATCAATTACATTTATTATATTACATTATAGCTTTGTCAGACACGTCTTTTTAAATTACGCATTTTTTTGCATTTGATTCATGCTGCTTATTATTGGTTTTACTCTTGATTTAATACGCAAATGAGTACTGACACAATACAGCTTAAAACAAATCAAATTTTTTGGGCTGACTAATAAAATACGTTTCAAAATCAGTTTTTTTTTAAATTTATTATTGCATCAATGATCGTGGTTTATTCGACGGTGTTTTGGCCAATAGATGTAAGCCTAAAAAATACGAAAATCAGTTAATGATTGTTTAATTTAAGACATCGACTGAAGGTGCTTGATGGAATTTCAATATTAAATTTGGATTATTGAGATTTTGTACACTTCCATGTATTTTGTCACTAACGACCCGGGTTTCGCCTTTCGGCATCTTCAGGTATCGGTGTGGCTGTCAGACGTATAATGTATTGCCTCGTAAATGATATTTGTCGCATTTGTATCTTCTATATAAGCGTTAGACACTGTTTACTGTCTCTCAGTTCGAGTCCATTCGTGTGCTCGAATGCCTGAAGATGCCGAAAGGCGAAACCCGGGTCGTTAGTGACAAAATTCATGGAAGTGTACAAAATCTCAATAATCCAAAGTTAATGATTGGTTATCATTTGAAGGCGATAGAGAAGATCTCGACCAAATGATGTAAATTAGAAAAATAAATTGACTAATTTTTAACCAGGGAAACATTATTTTAGATTTAAAAATTCTGACCCGGCCACTTAATGTAAGCCACTATTATATCGACACTTCCCATGTCTACACATGTCCCGAATCTGCAAACGTGAGAATTTACTGGAGTGTATTTTTAAAGATTCATAACGCAACTCACCATATAATGTTTTCGATAAAAACAGCTTTTACTCTCTCTTGAACAATTTCAATTTTGAGGGTTACATCAATTGGCCAAAATACCGTCGATATTGTACAAATAAACTGTCAGCTCTCGTGTTCTAGTTATAAGATCTCAACGCAGTAGTGATCAAATTGATCCAGGTTCAGGTCACGGAAAGATCAAAACCAAATTATTATTTATTTATGTAAAACTGATGCATTTTTTAAAATCCCAATCGGTGTACAATTTTATCGAGTGTTGAAAATTTGTAATACACGTAAATTGTTGTCTTTTTTTAATGTACGTATCTCATGTAAATACATTATAAGATGTAAACACAATATCTAAGAACGGGCTGACATCAAGCTTAAAATATAACGCTTGGATTTGTTTACTGCTAGAAACTTTAGAAGTTTGCTCTCGCCCCTGGCATATATTTTTTTGCTTTTGGCGTAATAAATGCAATCTAGTTTTTTAATGTTACAACATTATTACAGATTTATTATTATTTTTGATATTATATTACGACATCCTGTTAAAAAATCGTGTTAACTAATCGTTTGAAACCCGTTAACTCTTTTGGATATGGACAGTGAACAACATTGTGTTGTAACTCCATAAAAAAATCTACCTCTCTGTACTCAGAAATATCAGGCTGTGTATAAATATTTATACGATCTGAGCGTGCGAACTGCAAACAGAATTAATACAACTCTTCCAGTTATCACTATCTAAGTATTTATTTACCTTATTGGATGGCTCTTACTGTACTGTAGCACTGTATCAATCGAAAAAGTAAATACTTGGTGTAACATTTTTAGACCAATTTAAGGACAGAATTTTTATTATTTTATTAATGGTTATGATAAATTAATTAGCCGTTTAAAAAATGTTCAAAATAAAAGATGATTATAAAGATAGAAAATGATTGTTGGATTCTTTTACATCTTCAATAAACTTTGGACAGAACTTTTTTTCTATATTCTTAAGGGTACGTAAAGTTGTACTTATCACGAGCCACTATGAATTCATACAAATCTTGCATCATGTACACATCGTAATAACATTTGTCATGTTTTAATTTTTTTCAAGAATGTTCATGGAGAAATTCTAGATTGATCTAGAAGGATTTGAATACTTCAAGGGATTTTATAGGTTGAAATAAGAAGCCGTGAGCTATTTTAATGCATGTAATTTGATTTAGATGCAACCAAGGCATGTCCTTATTAAAACATAACTTATGTCAAAAAACTATAAACGTATTACCGTTTTAATAAAATCCACATGCTCTCAATTATTATATTTACGATATTTTAACCATATACTGTTAAATTGTACATAATTTAGTACACAAATATTCAACATCAGATTAATTACAACCCAACGTTAACTGTCAGTTCAAAAAAGATATGTGTCATGAGTGCATATACAATTTCACTCAATCGTAAAAAAATCCTATTCACCAAGTAGAATCACATACTTAGTAAAAAAATTAATATTATAACACTTTTAAGGTAAATATAATCTAAATGAATGATTGAAAATTGATTGATTATCGGTTACGTTAGTTCAAATTGCTGTGTATTTTTCCAAACTAAAAAGGTGTTTGGGAAATTATGGTGAAATTTAGTTATTAGTTAAAAGCATTGACATTAAATATAAGTACATCTCATTTCACGTTGATTATCAATACAATTATTATACATAGATATTTTAAATAAATATTGTTAAATATAACTCAATTTTTCTTCGATAAGTATTATACTGTTATAGTATAAGTATTATAAAATAAATTTAAAATGATAATGGTAAACAATAATCTAGGAAAAAAATCCTAGAATATTGTTTACCACGTCCGCTCCCAATGTGGAGCATATGGACTCCTAATAGAGATATCTCAACAGAAAGTTTTCTGCAAGAACTGTTTGTTACTCAGTTGCTTGACCCCTATTTTTCGAAGAGAGTAGGTGTAGAAAGATTGGGCTAGAACAGGACTGGTGGTTAGTTAATCGCTCTCGCTACGCCCCGTTTTTAGAATTGGATGGGTGGGAACTAATTTTAAACTTCACAAACAGTAAAATCTATAAATCGATTGAAAAATCAATTTATGAAACTGTCCGTACCGTTACTTGAACCCAAGACATCCGTAACCACTGCACCATGGACCCGACAATTTTGGTAAAGAAAAATGACACTAGAGATTTTAATTGCAGTTAATTTTAAAATGACGATAATAAACATCTCAATTTAAAAGTAATTTAATTTCATCGTGCAAAAAAGCAACGAAAATAATCCATTAACCAATATATTTTTTTCGTTTTGCTCAAATGAAATTGTACATACTTTGTACAACAGCATTCTGGCTTTTGTCCATAATAATATGTAAGTCTTTTTTTCAGCTTTGATAGTTTCACATCTAGATTTTCAACGATTACACAATATAATCATTAAAAAAAAACGTCGAATTAAAAAACATTATTTAATTTATGATGCAAAAAAACTTTTAATAAAAAGATTATCTGACCTAAGGGCATATATCGCAACATTTAAACAGCAAAAAAACTTACATTTTAATTTTTCATATTGAGCAATTTATAGATAGCGACTGATGATTATATTTTTTACTGTATTTTAAATTATCACCAAAACATTGAAATACCCCAATCACATTCGAATTGCGACTCACACAAAAACAACAAGGCAACATCAATTAGAATACGCAATCCGTTTAAAAAGCTGTAAACATTGCTAGTGAATTTCACAAAACTTAAAACCACCACTAAAACTGCAACTATAATAAAATTCCTATCGCAGATATGACAAGCGGCGTGTTTCTTACTTCAATTGGAGCGTTTGGTCAAGTTTTATCACAGTGCAAGTGGGGTTAGCTGGTATATCGTCGCGGGGTTAAACGTAAGTCCTTATAGGGTAACAGGTTTGCCTACTTATCGTGACTTGGTCCACCGTCTTACGCGGCGGGGACTTTCAATTGGTTGGCGCTGCGGCGCGTCACACGTTCGAAATCTGAACGTTCGAATATCATGACATGTCAACTGGTCGTGGAATATTTTGAATAAATCTGTCATCTCAGGAATAACTTTTTTTTAGAATTTCGAATATCAAAAAAGGAATTCTGGCTTCTGAATACATTCATTCGTACTTTTTTTTAAGCGGCGCGACAGTTAGAATAATTAAAAAGTATCAACCTGTCAATGATTATTATTAACGAATGACATTTCAAAACGTAATGTATCCTAAATAGTGTGGTTGAGAAAATAATATTTCTATTAATTCATTTAAAAACAAACTATTTTATTAAAATTATATATTTTCTATTCATACATTAGTCATAACGCAAAAGAACATCTTATTCTACATGAACTCTTGAAGTTTGAAAAACAGCATGTAAAGTAAAAGTGTTGTGCAAGCTTTTCCATATTTGATGTAACAATATAAATTAAAAATAACCTATAGTTATAGTTTTATAATATGACCGGGAAGAGTTTCACATTTCTAATTGTGAATGATTCTATTTGAAATTTTTCACTTGCTAAGCGAAACTGATCTTGATTGTAGTATAATAAAAAAAACACAAATTCTTTTATTTTGAAAGAAATAAAACATTGGCTTACCTTGCCTTCGAAATTATAACATACCATATGTCTTCAAGTATAATACGCCATCTATCAAAAGGTGCAACCTTATTTTTAAATACCAACTAAAGTAACATAATCAAAACATAATGACATTAAATTATTTTACGTAAGTGTATTAGAGACGTACTTTTACCACCAGCCTGTAACTTTGGTTTTCCTAGTCGTTCCAGAAGATACCTCTTTTTCATTTTGGACAACGATTGTAAGACGGCATGTATTATAAAACATATTCCAAATTCAATGAATCCAAAATAGGTAAAAAGTTGCGTTTTATAATCGTTTTATAATAAATAAAAAGGAAATACTGTAATACAGAAGTAACTCTGGATTAAATGAATATGGATATAAATCAAAATGAACTAGTTCGGAAAAATACCTTCTTTTTTAAATAATTAAGATTAAAAGAGAAAATTTAATACATATTATAAGTAAGCCGCCATTTCACGCACGTCATTTGTAATAATATATTACATAGCATTATAACGGTGATATGTCAACCCCTGGTCGTTGAACAAAGTTAAATATGACATCTATAATACGGCATCATCATCTTTCATAACAATTTCGCACCATCTAAGACGTTTCGGAGACATGTGCTGCACGTCTCCGAGTCACGTTACACGCACTCACTAAGCCATTATTCAATAATACACACAGATTATTCAAATTAATGTATTGAGAAATTGTCCTTTAGGATTAAAACACAAATGGAAGAAATACAAATATCGACGGTGTTTTGGCCAATTAATGTAACCATCAACATTGAAATTGTTCAGGAGAGAGTAAACACTGTTTTTATCGAAAACGTTATATATTGAGTTGCGTTATGAATCTTTGAAATGCACTCCTGTAAATAGTCATGTTTGCCGATACGGGATTATACGTAGGGAATGTTAATATAATAGTGGCTTACATCAAGCGGCCGAAACCTGCTCCCTCGTCTTTAAAATAACATGCAATCATTAACTTATTTTCGTATTTCCTGAAGTTTACATTCATACATTCTTCATAATTTCGCTATTTAGTACATTATTGTTTCGAAGCATGAAGTTTCGACACTACATTTAAATATTTGCAGCAACGGTCCATAATATAAATCAAAAATACAAAGAACTTTTTTAATTAATTCGTGACAAACCTTATTTTTTTAATATCTGACACTTTTGCGTGATACTTTTGTTTTCTCGCTCTGTTAGCTGTTGAAAAAACCGTGTTAAAATGGAAGAACAAATGACTCGCGGTTCAATTTTTATTGGATTCTCTACGAGTCATTCATTTTCACACTCTTTTTCCAATTGAAAAAGCAATATTAGAATGGGAAAGCAAGTGTTTAACGATGATTATAATTTTTATAATATTAACATATAAACGAATGATTGTATCTAGTTCACTTTAATGATACATTAATTTCGATTCATTCATTTGCGAACAAAGTAGGTTAGTTTATGATTTATAAACTTACAAATAATACGCTTCTATCGATCTGTATAATAGGGAGAAATCAATTAACGCATTAATGCGATATCTCGCAATCTTTATGAGTATATTAATATCTTTTATGTTATCCAATTCATGCCAATTAAATCATGGCTCCATAAAATTCACGAATGGCATAATTTTTGTCATGCAGGAAAAATCGGGTCATTGATAAAATCAGTATTAATATAAATGAAACGACAAGCATGTTGTGTTTTCTTTTAAAAAGCGTATTTGTATAGATTGACTGCACGACTTGTTGTGACCCCATACTCTGTGGATATTGATGTATATCTATGTCAAGGTACTGTTCGTTCAAATCTTGTATGAATCATCAGTGATTCTACTTGAACTGTACTATTTCATAAGATAGTTTCTAAGTCAGTTGTTAGATGTGTTTATGGACATAACTTTAGGTAAAGATATCGCAGTGATATGTATTTGAGATGGTTTATAAAAGGGTGATAAATCTTTAATAAAAATCTTGAAGACAATGACGTTGTGAACAATATTTTCTTTATTTAAATAAATGTACAGTATATGGTGTCATTTTCGAGTACTGAGGTACCGAAGACAAAGGCATCACAAAGAGGATTTTTTATCTGTGGGGTGACAATTTTTCTCAAATCTGATTTTGAGGGTGATAGCGCTCGTTTGTGATGAAGTAATCTCGAGCTTTATGTTTGTGGTGCAGGTTTTTTTCGCTTTTTATTATTTATTTATCTTTGAGATCACGTTTCAGGAAGTCAATCTACAAGTTTCCAAGACATTTTTAAAGTTGCCTCATCATCGTGCTGTCCTCATCTTCTTCCTTCTGATCCGGGGTCCTGCTACCGTCTTTCAGACGGATGACAGAGGGGAGGGAAGTGGGTGTCAAAGAGATTTTAGGGACAGCATCTTCCAAGACCTTGCGAAACCAATCTGTGTGGGTTTGTTTTGAGTAATCATGTTGGATTATTTTATGCTGATATTAGGATGGTCAACGGCGTCACTAAAGAACTACTTCAACAGCTTCATGGCGTGGTAGCTAACAAGTTTTGTGTAGATAGCAACTGTGCTATATTATTACAAGCAGGGGTGGCTCTACGGTCTACATTAAGGGATGCTGACTATCATGCAAACGTGATCTAAATACAAAGCAAAGCAAAACGATGACAAATTGGCATGGAAGGCAAAGACATTGACTGACAAAAAGTTTTTTTTAATCCGACTCTCCATATACCACCATATACACAAACCCTTTTAAGAGGCTTGCGATTGCGCCTGGAATAAAATCTCTAAAGGGGGTTTATCAACATATCCCTGACAGATTGCTTCGATGTTAATAAGAATACTTATTCAAAGGATTGTCATTTGTATGTCGACCAATCAATGTATTTTTTCTATAAAGATATTGCTATTTGAAGAATTTGCCGATACAAAAAATGTATTTATACATATTTTTTTTTGTAGTGATATTATCATAAACTATGACTTTCAATTTATTTAGACGTTAGTTAATGGTAAATAATATATTAATTAATAAACAAACAACATTATATTAAAACTAAATAGTGGAAAAGTAACACTAAAAATATGAATGGATTAAATTGAAGTAAGTATTGCGTAAGTTTGCTCTCATAAGTGCATATTTTGTTTTTTTTTAAATGTACACAATTATTAGTTAATGAAATAAAAATACCTTTATATAATACTTTCACCGCAATGAAATTTCTGTACCTCTCGATAAGTAAATAAATAAATATTGAATTAGTTCTTAACATGTGACAGGCAGCACAATATGCAAAATAAAACATATGACACGTAAACGTTGGCACCCTTACAACAGGTTGCCAAACCGAACAAAACAAAAGTAACTACTTACTCACTTACTTTCCTTTGGCGCTAACGAGACAAATAATCAAGCAGGCCTGCAAGTTGAAAACTTGACGAAGACAATATTGTTTTATTTAAATTTATTTAAATAAGAATTTGGAAAGTCTGGTAACGCAATACTTACTATAGTAACTATAAAGTCACGATAAAGTATCAAACAGTGATAAAGTAAAAAGAACTTCAATATAAAATTAAAATTGATGCTTTGAGTTAACAATATAATATAAATTTTATGTTTTATTAAAATAAGCGGCAATTCTTATACATACTTAGAATAATTAATTATGGGTGCTATTATGTGGAAAAATACTATCAATTGTATAAAAAGCATTTATTGATTTTTATCCCTTAAATATTAAATGTACCATGAATAACGGCAAAGGGTTATATAGTTGGCGTGGAGGGGGTTAAGAAGTCAGCACAAGTTTTACTATTATTTTTCAGTATTGAAAAATGACCAATAATAGAGTTTTACTCACTGGTCCTTCCATCATAGATATATCACTAGGGATTGCAATACCGGGTGAATATAGCAAAACTGGTATTTCGGTTTTAAAAGTTTAAATACTGGTATAATAAAATTATACGAAAATCGTAATAATTATTATTAAGGCTAATGGAATCGTGGTGCCGTTCGAATACACGATAAAATAAATTGTTCAATACAAGATGAGGGCCACAAACGAAATATAATGTATAATTTATTTATTCACTCGGTGAAATTAAAGCTATAATCGCTAATTCGATAAGTTTGCAAGGACCAACGCGTAACTGAACGCAAAGCATAAAAATTTTACGCTTCCTCAATTCGATTTTCGATTATGCTTAATTTCCAATACTGAAATACCGGTATTTTGCATTTTAAAAAGTGGTATTTCGGTATTGAAATAAGTAAAAATACCGAGATCCCGGTTTCGGTAATACCAGTATTGAAATCTATATATATGTGGGGTAAGAATCAATACAGATAGCAACTCAGACAAGATGGCAATACCGGAACAGAATCATAGACACGGTCACAACACGTAATACCGTCAGCACATACGGACAACAATACTTTCTCACTGGCCTTCTACTGCTAGGGTCCACCCGAGCTTCCACATATGATTACAGTAGTTATATTCTTAAGTTAAATTTCTATAATAAAACAATTTAGAAACACGATCATAAATACGTGAATCACTTCTTTATTGTTTTAACCAACACATTAATTCACATGAACAAAGATGTCGACGCATCGAAAGATGTCAATTGATTACGCATAAGTTTTGTAATAAACAGTTTCACGCTGTTTAGAATAAATAGAATTACTTATAAGGACGGTTCTTAAACCTGTGACAAAGTTGTCGCATATTTCAGCCTAGTTTCTTAGACAAATATGGTGAGTGGATGTCACGCGTTGGAATTGCGCAAAGTTAGCCAAAGTAATTGATCGCTTTTGGTGATGACAATGGCGGACTGTCACCGGGACGAGGCGCCGTCGTGACTCGTGAGTCAAAATCATCAATGCCCCACGTGAGTCGTGCCATTTTAAAAGACATGCCATTCGATTCATTTGAATCATTGGATTTTTATTCTAAACGCTATTTCTGCTTAGATTCAATTCATTGCGAGCGAATCGGATTTGATATGCGTAGTGTTTTTGATTTGATTTCATCAGATAAGAATTAAGCAAACAACTATGTATATTTAATCCGTGTTCATTCTCAATTATCCTCCACGCATATGGAGTAATATAATATTATAATGATATATTACTTAGTAAGTCGTTCAAAATCGGAATGACAATAAGTCATTGTCATACATATGTACAAAATTTGAAGGATTCAAATTTGATATCGATATTCTTTTTTGAACAACCTCAGTCGCTATCTTAACGAGACGAGCGTGACCATATGGTCACAGTAAACATCATAACCCATCTATCCTAATATTTGCCCCATCTCTTGCTGAATATCGTTGCCTTCACTCATTTTCGGCTAAAAATGATATTTACGTCAGTTTTACACCACCTGTTTTCGCACCGATATCTACTAAAAGCACGAACGATTTATTAAAATAAATCTAAAACATCGTGCATGCTTTTAGTAGATGTTGACGTGAAACGAAGGGGTGTAAAACTGACGTATATATCTTTTTTAATCTAAATTGGGTGAAGGCAACGATATTCAGCAAGAGATTGTTAATGTGGCCATACGGTCAAGCTCGTCTTTGGAGGGTTTTAAATTGACATACATAATGATAAGCTATTTCAAATTGACGGCTTAAGTTTTCACTCTCCATTACACTGTATTTATCTTTATCAGCAAAAAACCTATTTTTGTTTTTGATTTAGAAGATATAGACATCTAATGAAAAATGTCTTAGGTTTTTTAATGACACGGTCGCTTAACCCCACTTTTCAGGGATGATAAGGATAAAAATAACGGTTTGTGACTACTAAGAAGTTAACTAATCGCTATATCCTTGCCCCACACTCTACCATTCAGATAGTATGAATGGGAAGGTATTAAAAAAATACAGTCATTCACTATTTGTAAACGAATTCATAAATCGATGAATGTTGGCCATCATTCCGATCTTTTTGCAAATTCCCTACGTTACGTAAGAATTCAAAGTTACGTCAATACACCGACAAAAAAGGGTTTAAGAGATAAACAGATTGCTCTATTAAGTGTTGGTACAAAATACTTTTTCTTGGTTAATAAAAACGTTCAATATCGAGAACGGACACATCCTTAAAAAAATACAGTCTCATTATTTTTTTATTTAATTTGAACTCGGTCAAACTGTTAGATAATTTACTTATCGGGTTCTTTAACCCTCAGAAGCCCATCGCATTGCATAATGTTTCTGTATTAAAAGTGTTTGTTGTTATTTTTGACTGAAATTGTATTACATACAAACTATTTAGAAACAGCATATTTATACTTTTACTTCCCTAATAATCGCTGCTGGAAATAATTTTATATGATATTAAAAACCACTTAGATAAAAAAGCACTGAAAGGAAAATAAAATATATAACATGGATAATGACAGACATAGGATCAGTTAAAGAAAACTTTTCAATTTTAAAATAAAATTAAAAACAATGCTTAATAAGAGAACACTTTTTTATCTAACATGTAACATCTAACACACATTAATTATTAATAATAAATACAGGAAAGTAATTCTAATCCCATCTAATTTAAATAAATTAATAACGAAAACTTAACACAGAATGCATATTGTTTCAGTAGGTAAATAAAGATAAAAAAATAAAACAAAAAATTGATCCGCGTACGACGTCCGCCATCTGTACCTGACGGGTTAATACGATCATTTCAAAATCTCCATAGACAACAATCAAGATATCAATCAAGCTAAATACTCAATAAAACAAAAAAAGATCCAACCTGTCCGGCCACCGGAAACCATAGATAGTGCAGTAGTTTTTCCAAACATTTTAATTGCTACAGTGACAGAGGCACTTACTGGAAGCCGTTTCATTACTGCTACCAATTAGTTTATACATACAACAAATTATAAAAACAAACCTGTATGATTAAAAGGAGGAAAAAAATATTAAAACCATCCATAGATTGTATCGATGAATTTATCATCGCTGTGATATTTACCTGCCGCGTCAGGTAGAATTTTATCTGTTCGAATTTTGAAATTGCAATGTCAATCAGTTTTTATTCGATTGCATTTCGAGGTGATGAATCATTTTGTTTTACTTCTGCATAGTGCAACGTCTAATTGATTGAAATATTTTTTTTTAAAAAATCAAGAAATATAGTTTTATACATTTAAGAATAAAACAAATCGTTACCTTACTTTGAAAAGGTTCTATTTTGAGATACGAGCGTTGGAAGTTTTGACTGATCATATTTTGTATTTTAAAGGAAAAAATGTGTTTTTTATTGGTGAATTAGCATAATATATAAATATCTTACAACTTTTTCATATAATCTGTTTTAACTTAAGCCTTTATATTAGACAATAATGAGTATCTAAAGCTTTAATTAGTACTGACAACAATAGTTTGTTTGAAAGGGTTTTTTCGAATATTTCACTTTTATTAAACAAAATGTTCTGATTTTTGAGATATTTATTAATAGTATATATTATCATGACTTGCTGAATCATAAAAGCTAATAATAATATTATAATACAACAGGAGAATAATACATCTATACTTTGAATGTTTGAACGAACTCAGCTAATTTTTGTCAAAAATCACATCGATAGAACAGTAGAAGTAAAGGGTAAAACACACACCAACCATCGAGCAAAGAATGTTCGACATGACGTTAAAACCTTTTCAAAAAACTGTGATGTGTACGTTTGTTCTGTGAGATGATAATAATAAGTTATATCGATTCATAGAACCATATAAAACAAATTTATGAAAACTTCGTAATACTGCTAACTCCCTCATTGAACAAAATATGACTCTGAAACCAACGTATATGGTAGAATGTGGCTAATACAACATATTTCAATCAAAAGGTCATTTTAAGCCAAAATGTAAATTAGAACCATTTCAAAGTAAGGTAACGAAATGCTGAAACTTAGACATATATTACTAAGAAAAAGTAGGAATTTTAATTTTATAGATGTAGAATCCGCTGCAAGACCGTTCCCGAAAAATAATTTATTTTTAGTTATGGATGTCATTTAATAGCCTAGTTCATAGAGCACTTGAGTTGTATAAAATCAAAAACGCCAATGTCTTTTAAAGTCATATCGTGAGAAATCAAATAAAACCGATACTACGGGAATTCTTATATTGTATACGAACACGAGAATTCTACGTGAATTGCTAAAGAATATATCAATATAATCCAAGTAACTAAGACATTAGTAATTAATGATTGTGTACTTGACAATGCTGAGTTTGCATTTAACGCAATTTATAAATTCAATTTTACGGTTTTCTGGGGATATTGCATTTTATCTGTTAAGTTGTATACATACACAATAATATAGAGAGTATTTGTGAATTTTTATATCATTTTTGACTTTTTGTGGACAAAGGCGTTTTTGCTTATACATAACTCACTTTGTATAATTCTTAACATGCCAATATTACTCACCGTCTCGGAATACATAACAATAACTGCGTTTTTTACAACCGTTTTTCAAACCTTTAAATAAAGATATTTTGAAATAACGTTACTTGGACATTCACCGGTCTTGCAAGGACCCTTTACATATTAGTGGAATTCATAAACTACAAAATGATAGAATCAGTTGAAAATGGTATTACCTGTAAAAATATTCCACTAATCATCTGTTTTATAGGATATGTAAGAAGCGATTGACGTCTTAAAAAGTTGATCAATTATTTTGTTGACTAGATTATTTCTTCTCAACTAACCCATATTATTTTTTTCAAAAACAACATAAAAAATTCAAGATCGATGACGCCAAAAAAAATGATATCTCTTTTCATGTTATTTTTATATTGATCATAAAGTATTTTAAAAAAAAATTAAATTACTTTTTTTTATCACTAGCAGATTTCACTGCCACTTGTGTTTTAGCTATCCCTTGTTTTTATACGGAAAATGAAGTTTTATAAGGCATAGAATAATTAAAAACATGATAAGGGATCACCCAAATATTTATTCATTTACTGAAAATGAGCATTACAGCTAACGAAATTAAGTAATGAATTGGTCACAATAATTTACACACAAGTTCATATAAACACAATAAACAAAAATGTAAAAAAGCATGTATTTCGCCATTAAAGACCCGGGTTTCACCTTTCGGCATCTTCAGACATTAGAGCACACGAATGAACTCGAACTGACTGAAATTCCATCAAGCGCTCTCAGTCGAAGTCTTAAATTATAAATGAATATCTGCGTTATATTTCTTAGCATTCTTTCGATCTCGAAAAAAAGACTAAAGAAGTTGATGAGCTAGCTATTCGTTCATTCCGCGCCCTATACTTTTATCTTTAACCTAGCTGAAAGATTTCAAGTAATTAATTTACAACCGGTTGTCGTTGAACACAATATCCGCCATAATTAATAGCGTAAAAGAATTATTATTAGAATAAGTAAAAGTAATTATAAAATAATACATAGTTTTCATTACCGGACAATCAAACTTTTAGTACGCAAATGTTTTAAAATTCCATTAAAGATTTAATCCTCGACAATATTGAGTACCATTTAATTGTAAAAAGAAAAAAAAAACAACTCTAACGGTGAAACAAGGCTGTCTTTGTGAATTAAATAAAATGTTTCATACAGCTGTGTTGGTCGCCATATATATTTCTCTTGCCATTTGAAAAAATAGTTTGTTCGTTCAGAAGAATTTTAAATTAAGAATAAACAAATGCAATTCGACATGAAATGTAGCCCCATTGATATTTTGACGTTAGTGAAATTCTTTTGAATTGCAACTGATGCTGTGCTATCAACTTGAAGTGGTGAAATGGTCAATTGAATAAGATTACTTCAGATTTTAACAGAGCCGAAGAAGTGTATAATACATATGATGAAGTGCCTTTCAATTGTTCTTTCAAAGATGTAAATTTAACGTTTCAATTTCTGACGTACGAGTATCTGATGAATTTTTCTTTTTATAGTTTTCTTGCTGCTTAAACCTGATTGTAGTTTGTACTTTTAGTTGCAGAGAAGAGGAATTTCGAACTTCCGCATCAGTAAATACAATAAAAAGTGGGTTAATCCCTGAATTTTCTATAACAGAGACGATAAAATGATGTTTCACTGGAGTTTAGGTTTTTAGGATTTGATTAAAGTATGTTTTCCTTTTAATTTAATGCTTTTCTTTAAAACCTCTGATTTAAACGATGTTGAGTCGTCCATAAACGGAGACATTATTTGTACTCCTAAATTAGTTTTTATTAATTTTTTTCCATGTCCGCTCCCAATGTGGAGCATATGGTCTCCTAATGGAGGTATCTTGACAGAATTTTTCTACGAGAACTGCTTGTCACTCAGTTGCTCAACCTCTCTTTTCTTTTTCGAAGAGAGTAGGGATAGAAGGATAGGGCTATGGCAGGACTAGTGGTCAGCTAATCAATCTCGTTACGCCCCGTGAGGATTGGATGGGGGGGAGTGAGGACTCAGACTACGGACAGAAATCCATAAATCGATTGAAAGATCAATCTATGAAAACCTTCCGCACCGGGAATTGAACCCGAGACATCCGTAACCGTAGCCAGCGACGAAACCAACTGCGCCACGGACGCCGATTTATTAATAGCCCAATTAAAATATTACTTTTTACTTTCAAAACTTCATCAAATTTTAAAGAAAATAAACAGCTTTAAACAGCCATTTTGCAATTGTTTATGCTTTCATAATAACATTGAACATAATAAATCTTCTAAACGGATTTTCGATGGAGAAACTGTTGAATTTTAAAAATATGTAACTAGGTTTTTTTGAACATTTCAGTGCGTTTATAATTTAAGATATATGTGGATGAAGCAGTCATGTTACAAGATTAAAGTTTTAAGCAAAATAATTTCACTATCTTCCTGGTTTATTTTAAACTAGTGATGTGTTTAGGTGGTATCTTAGAAGCATCAACACAATTTTGCAAAGTAAACATATTTTTTTAAAAACTTTAAATGTGTCATTTTCGTTAAAAAATTTGACCTATGATTATTATAGATGAAGACCGTAACAACTCATAACAAATTGATCCATTTTAAAACAAAAAAAATAAAGTAACAAGGGGCTATACATTCTATGGAGTCTACTGTCGTAATGACAGACTATTGAAATGTTAAGTTGTCTGATACGCCCTTATGAAAGATGGGTACATAACACCTACATCCGCTAATATCTATAATTTTTACCCAAACACATTTTTTTTTTTAATATTTAATATTTGGCATTTAATTAATAAATGAGTAAATATAAAACACATTTCAGATGATTTCCCAACTACCAATTTTTTTAAATCACATGATATCAACTCGATGACAAAATAAATAATGGCCTGCATTGATTGGGTCAGTAAGTATTTCAATTTTGGGGAGTAAATTTAAGAAAAAAAAATCTAAATTCCAAAAAATTCCCTCTCACCCATCCGATCCTCAAGGGGCTTAGCAAGAGCGATTAGCTAATCACTAGTCCTGTTCTAGCCCTATCTTTATATTCCTACTCTCTTTAAAAAAAAGCGAGGTTGAGCAACTGAGTAACAAGCAGTTCTCATATAAAAATTCTGTTGAGATATATCCATTAAGAGGCCAAATGCTCCATGTTGGGAGCGGACATGGATAAAAAATTAATAAATGCTCAGTAAGTATTATAAATGGTCTGTATACACGTGGTCGGTTATTAAATTAAACTGTCAGATATTTACATAAAACTGTCAGTTTTTTAAATTACAACTAACCTAACCTAACGATTTGGTAATTATTTTCTCACCAAACATTATTATTAACTGACCATTTATTATTTCTTACTGGCCATGTATGGAATTAGTTACTGACCAAATAATTAGTTAATACTGTCAGTTTTGACGAATTAGTGAAGAACGGACACCAGAAGCAACTTTTTCCCAAGATCTCGCCAATGAATTAAGCCGGGAATCTCCAAACGGAACAGAAGGATTGAGACAATAGTAAGTAATAACTTGTTCGACGATCACACGTTCTATGGTATTTTAAATAGTGACGGAGCAGCAAAAATAAATAAATTCCCTGTACTCTTTTGGCGAAAGATAATATGTTATTTTACGTTATTTGTTTTTTAAGTTACGTATGAGTCAAGATTGCATTTGATTAATGAAGACATTACCGTTTCCATTGTTTTCGTTGTTGTAATACAAATAAAATTCGAAGAAATACGCTTACATTGGTTGCCATAACACCATGCTGTTTTCAATTTAATTGAATTATTCCGTCTCAGATCGAATCAAATGATGGAGTCAAACATCTCTTGCCTCTTTTTTGATTTATATTGAAATCGAGCGAATGAGACAACGCAAAATGTTGACAACACAATTATTTACATACAAAAATATGTATAATATTTTATAATATCGACGGTGCTTTGCCCAATCGATATAACCCTCAGAAAATACGAAAAAGAGTTAATGATTGGATCTCATTTTAAAGACGACAGTCAAATTAGAGCTCGGCCAAATGATGTAAATTAAGAAAATAAATTCACCGCTTTTTTGAAGGGAAACATCATTTTACATTAGTTTTAGGTTTCAAAATTCTGACTCGGCCATTGATTCTAAGCCACTACTATATCGATACTCCCTACGTATAATCCCGTATCTGCAAACATGAGAATTTAGTGTTTACTCTCTCCTGAACAGTTTAAATTTTGAAGGTTAAGTCAATTGCCCAAAACACCGTCTATATATTATCCAGAGAATCGTTTGTATACACATTGATAGTATTCAATTTAATAATAATGAATATTTTTTCGATACAATTTACAGAGGTTATTTTACGAGAAAATCTACAAGACAATTCAATCAATCAATCTTTCTTTTTCAGACAGAGTATGGCTATAAAAATAAGGCTAGAACTTGATTAGTTGTAGCTAGTTGTTGTTGCTACGCCAGTTTTTAATACCAAATGGTTGGGAGGGAATTTTAGACATCGCATAAATCCATGCTTTGGAACGTAAATCCGTAAATCGATTTCAAAATAAATTTATGAAATTGTCCGTACAGGGATTGGAAGTGCGTCAGTACCTTAACCGAAGCCAACGACGTTGACCATTCGGATAAAGAGCTGGATGGATGAGTGGGAGGGAATTTTCGACATTACAAATATCCATGCCCTTGGATTAAAATACACATATCAACTGAAAAATCAATTTATGAACGTTTCCGTACTAGGGTTCGAGCCCATAAACACCACAACCGAATAGGATGAACGCCTTGACCACATATCAAATACCAGTAGAGTATAAAATAAACTGTTCAAGATGAGCAAAACTTATTTCATTAACAACTAATTAAAATATTTAAACAGTGAAATTACAACTGTATATAGGTGCAACTTTTACAAGCCCCAACATGTGACTGAACGAACGCAAGATGAAGCTGGGCTGCTTAAACATTTTACATTAAATAAATTACTTAAATTTCGGTTCTACTTAATTTTTAATACCGAAATACAGGTATGTTGTATTTTAAAAATCCGTATATCAGTGATGAAAAACCAGCCAAAATACCGGGATTCCGGTTTCATTAATACCGGTATTGAAATCCCTAGATGTGCACAAGCATTCAGTAAATGAAAGTTTCAGTTAAAATTATGACAGGGCGCACAAATCAAAAAAGTTTCGCTATGCCTTCAGTGTCTTCTAATTGGCGGAGGCAAGGCAGTGCACTAATCACAGCGGGTGATCCGAGGCTGTTGAATAGGCTCCGCTCAAGACAGCGGTGTAATGCGGTGATAAAAGCTCTTGCCGTAAGCTCAAAAGCTTGTCAGCGCGTCTTTTCGTAGCCACGTGCATAATGTTCCCGTAAATTCAATTTTATTTCAGCGTGGGCGCAATTCCGTGACTCATTTCGGAGTGCTTATTTTTAGTTTGGCGGTTTTAGTATACTGGAAATACAGATAAATTCGAAACATAATATTGGTCACCTAATTAAAACGACTGGCGCTCATTTTGAAGGTGTTCTTAATTAACCCTAAGGAATAAAAAGTAATTAAATGTTGCAAATAAATTTGATAACATAACATTGAGCATGGGACATGTATAATAATATACGCTACATAATTTCCGTGATAAAATAAACAGGACAACGAAGAGTTGGTGACATCTTTTCATTGGAATGATTAGTAAGACAAATTTACATTACTGCTAAAATATAGATTACTTGTATGTTTATATAACTTACACAAAAGGTATTGTTTATCCAACCATTAGCAGAAATTTTACAAAGTTCAAAAAGAAACCTTTATAATAATGTAGTCTAATATTTTTTATCGTTTCAGGTTTCATTAGACGATAAACGAATTTCGAGAGAGAAACTATAAAATTTGGCTGCCTTTCTAGCAAGCTGGACTATATTAATTATTTTGAAAAACTCTTCCTTTGTTTAGTATTATGTTATTGTATTGACATTATGTGTATTTACTTTGTGATAAATAAATAAAATTTTCAATTCATGGAAAAAACAAAAGTCAACCGAGATCAACTTGAGAAAAGAAGACAGCACATACAACGATGCACTGGATCTCAAATCGTCATTTAAATTTACCAAATCAACGAAATAATTTAGAGAAATCAAACCAGGGTTTATCTGATCGTTAAATTATATTTTTACCGCTAGGCTGCAGAGGTCGGCAAGTTGTTATTTAAGTACAAAAACAAGCTCACTTTCTCAGTCGACTCTTTTCCATGGTCAAAAATATACTGTTAAAAATTAATTTAATTAAATTTATATTTACTCATATCGTTTTCAATTTTCGGGTGATCATTTGTCTTATTTTGACACGGAGTCGCCTCTTTGACGTTTCACTGTCACTGTACAAAGTGCCTCTCTGATGACGTGTCCCAAATTAAAAATGCCGCATTCACTTATGTTTGAAAAATATTTAAAATACATATTATTTTTTACAAGTAGTATACATAATAACATTTATGTGGTACAGATTCAGATTTTTAATAAATATTACAGATTACAGTTTAAACTTTAAAAATACATATCATGACATAAAACCATTAGCCGTTACAGTGTATGGTGACATAAAAAGTTATTGCTATCTAACCCGATGTTTTATTTCTCAAGTGGAAAAATTCAAAGGTCAATTTTGTCAATCGGTAACTGATTTTATAATTACTATGTCTCCGCACACTATCATTATACTTAATAATACAATTTTAAAACAACCAACTTCTTTAGGCCCATTACTGTTATCAGTACGCTATTTCAAACTCTTTTTTGCATCTGAGTTAATTGAAACTACACATATTTCAATTCGCTTGCTGATATACTGGCAAACTGGTTTATACTTTGGTATAGATGCGTGATGAACCCAAAAATTTTTAGACAAACAGTCTTTCATAAATCATAACATCGACGTTGTTTCGGCCAATTGATGAAACCCACAAAATTTAAATTATTCAGGAGAGAGTAAAAACTGTTTTTATCGAAAACATTAAACGGTGCGTTGCGTATGAATCTTTGAAATGCACTCCTATAAATTCTCATGTTTTCAGATACGGGATTATACGTAGGAGCGTCGATATAGTAGTGGCTTACTTCAAGTGGTCGGGTCAAAATTTTAAACCTACAACCAATGTAAAATGATATTCCCCTTCCAAAACGTGGTCAATCTATTTCTCTAATTTACATAATTTGGCCGTGACCTGCACTGTCATCTTTAAAATGAGTGTCAATCATTAACTCATTTTCGTATTTTGGAGAGTTACATTGATTGGCCAAAACACCATCGATATTAATTTATATCCAGACTTCTTGCAGATTCTTGAAGATATCTCTTCTTCCCTATGTTTCCAAACTTACCCATTTTAATCGATAATACTCAATTGTTTCACTTTCAAATTTAGAATGCTTAACTGTCAAAATACTTCTTTCATTTGTTCTCATAAATTTCTGACATTTTATCGCAATTTGTGTTTTATTCTTTTGGGTTTGCTTTCTGTGAAAGAATTCACAGGTAACTGCTTCATTGGTCGAACATATACTTTATATGTGTTGTGAGGGAAAATGCAGGACTAAAATCGATGAAACCTTTGGTCCATACATACAATTTTGCTGACAAAACTTTTCGTTTTAGAATTGTAGTAGAAGATACAATTTTTAAATCGACCATTACACCCTTACGATGGGATTCACACCTACCCCAGATACCGACGTGGAGCGTTGAATACTACTTTAAAACTAACAGCCTTTGCTGCGACCCTTACGATGTCAGTGAATAAGAAAAGTGAGGTTTTGATAATGTTGAAATTAAACAAATAATGGAATGATAGCTGGGGTGTACATAGCAGACACATAAGGAATTAGTTCTGACGTATACACAGTTTTCCGGTCCTATTCGAGTAGTCACCGTTCTTGGTCGTGTTATTAGATTGAAATATCCACAGGTTCGATTCCCAAGTCGAACAATTTCATTGAATGATTTTGCAATGTATTCATGGATTTGTGTAAATAGCACAAGACGTGTTTCAGATAGAGTAATGATACAAAGGATTAGTATTTAGTAAATCACTCTCTGATGTTCTTAAAATGGGACATACGGCAACGATTAGCTAACTGCTAATACTTTCCTAACACCGTCTTGCTATTCTCACCGTCTGAAAAGTTGAGTGATTGAATAAAAACCAGTTCTTGTTAACCAAACTTCTCTTGGGATGAACCACTAGGAAATCCACGTTCAAAGTATGGATTAATTCTAGCATATATATATATATATATAGACACACAAACACAAATTTCATTAAATAATGAAAAAGCATTCTACAAAACTCGCTTTCATTCTCGTTAATAACAATAATTACACCATGGTCGCATACACAGCGTGTGGTTTTATTAATTTTCGCTTAATCTCAAACGCAATCTGTTTCACATTTTGCATCAATAAAATTTTACTCGTTATTCTTTTATTATAATTTCTTAATTAAAATTCTTGCATATTATTCGCGATTACGTCGCCTGCCGCTGCATTAAGAGAGCCAGTGAAAATTACTTGTGCGGATGCTTCTTACTCAAGAAAACGCAAACGGCGATTAAATTCATGACGCCGTCTCATTTATAAAAACACGATGTTTTTGAGCGGTTACAGTACTATAAAATTTAAAACGTGAATAGTATATCTATACAAATATGAATAATGAAATCGCGACACAATGTTTTTGAAGGGACTGACTAAAGTATTAATAGAGAGAAAACTTAGGTTAGGTAGGGGTAACAAATTACGCATATTGTTTTGGATAATATTTTGGGTTGTTTATGTAAAGTTCTTTCGAAGTGTATTATAAATTATTAATTTAAGGATTCGTCTTGAACGTTATGGATTCTAGAAAAACAGGTTTTTACGCCTTCAATGTACAATATGACATCATCTTAGGTAGGAATTAGATAGATTGAGCTTAGTTTTCATGTATTAATATTATCCATAATATACCAAAATGAAAAGGTGAGTTGTAAAATACACTTAAATAAATGGAAAATAGTCTGTATAATCAAGGTTACACTTTATATTGAAAAAAAGCTAGATAATTGTAAGGAAATACACAATTTCGGACAATTCTTTACAAGATTTCACCGTTTTCCGAATTGATTAATGGATGACATCCGTCATCTTTACATACAATATTTCAGTAAATTCATTTTCTTAGTCTGGTAAGTGAAAATATGTGCTTTTTACGCGGTATAAAACGCCATTGTGAAAAACTTTCTGGTTAATAATATTAATCTTTTCCTTAAAACCTTTGAATTTTTCTACCATCCGTGTTACCTTTATATTTACAAGAAACAATGAATCGATTTATTAAAACTTTCAAGCGGTTTTGCATAATAGATTCGGTTTTAAAATAACGCAGTCAGACGTAAAAAAATATAATACAATCACGCCCACATGGCGCCTCAAATTGTTATTACTCATTGTTGATTCACTTTAATCTGCTTTTGTCGACAATTTAATCGGTCGTTTCCTACACAGCTCATCATTTACTAACTTTTCTTCTCGACAGGGCTTACCGATTTAAGGTACAATTTTTGTCATTTCATACATAGAAATTAATCATATAATACCCAATTTTCGTATATTAATATATTCAAATATCATGCTTTAACTTCAAATTATTGTATATTGTCATACGCCATATATAAATACCAAATTTCCAATTACTTGAATTACTTTCACCTAAGCAAAAATTTTAACTAAACCGCTTGAAATCTCAAATATAAAATTAAAACAATAAATTTGATGTTGATCTCTCCAGGACTTGGTAGCCCCAACCTGTAGTTCTTTTACTATACCGCAGAGGCAGTATATTAATATCCTTAATACTTTGCGAAGAAGATAATATAAATATATATCGATCTCAATATTTATAAGTGAATGTGTGTAGGGATACACGACGCAGCGGATTTGCGAAATGTGATATCCGAGAAAATGTTTTGTCTTCGGTCAGCGAAAATTATGATTGCTTTTAAAGAAAAAAAGTTTCCATAAAATGACAATTATATCAAGTCATCATTTCACACAACCGCAGTTACGAAATGTTATATTAATGTGTGCAAAGATAAGTAAATACGTGATTGTAAAAGGAGACCGTCTTCAAGCGCGAGAATCATCAAATGTGATATTTTGGAAAACGTAATACAACGAGTGAAGAATATAGAAAAGTATCATCAGTCTCTCGCCACTCTCCGGTCGTGTAACATCCACTACGGACTGCATTACCGACCTCGCCATCATCATCAATATCATCATCCGTATTGCGGTTTAATCACGTCATCATTCAACATTGGAATCACACATTCCTAAATGTGTATTTTTGCTTTTTTTTTAATGATAGCTATTGCTATTTTTGTGTGTTTATTGAAATACCCAATTTATCATTATTTCATTGCAGTAATTGTTAAAATGTGTCTGATAACCCTACATCCTCAGAATATTATCATTTTTACGCGGGCGTTAAAGTAAATACACCTTTGTTCGGCACGTTGTACTTAATCCGCATTAATTTTGTTCCTTTGTTGATTTTGACAATACAATTGTATGGTTTTTTCTTTCTCTGCTGGTCATCCTCCCACTGCTCGGAACGCAACATGATATCTATACTAATACTTCATGTTTTGTCTCAAAAGAATTATTGCTGATGAAATGTACCCAGGAAGCTGCTTTCACTTAACTGTGAGATATTGTAATGGATGGCGAATGAGTCACGAAAGTTAGCCATATAATATACCTATTTTACAATTGAAACACTTATGTTTTTCATTACAGAAGCGAGGACTATTTACAAAAAAATGCCATGGGAATCTTAATTGAAATGTTTGTTTTCGATAATTTAAAATGTATACTTGGCTTAAATATACTAGTTTTATTGTCAGTTTTGTAGCCTAGTGTTCGACGCTCTTGTGCGTTCATCATATTTGGTAGCATAGTCACGGGTTGGAATCCTCAAACGGAGACATTCAAACAATGATGTTGGCAATGTTTACATTCCTTCCCACCCATCTCCTGTATGATTCTATACACACGGCGTAGATTAAATGGTGAGTCAAATGCTAGCAGAATCATCACCTTTCTACAATTATTCTCTTCGGAAAGAAATGCAGAGTAGCTAAACTACAGCCAGTTCTCGTAAAATGTTGTCTGTTGAGATCCTTCACTAAGAGTCTCCATGTTTTACGATGGGTACGTTAAAAAAGAAATCTTATATATAATAAGCTCTGTAGACAATTTATTTTTATCACATACCACATGTAGGTATGAAATTTTCTCATGACGTAAGCTTTCGCAGTGTAAACAATGTACGCACAGTTCCGACGTAATAGCTACTTTAGACATTCAGTATTTCAATTTCAATACCGTAATCCATGACGGGTACGGTTATACTAGTGTTGAAATATTACTCAATATTGTATCTCCGTAGATATTTTTTTTAAAGAAATCTATTACACTGATATTTAATAACAACTAACATTTAATTAATAAATTTTATCCTTCGTTTAAATATATTGCATTAATCTATTATAAATATCCAAACAGTAAATTCAAATAAGTCTTACCAATCAAAACTTTTTTAAAACACCATTATTACACATTAAGAATGCTTACTTACTTAGCATGTTTACAAATTAATATAAATCCTTTTTATATATAAAAATATATGTTGTTTTCAAAACCATAATGAAGCAGTAAGTGTTGACAAACTATACATGGATAATGGCAGTCTTATATCGCTAACAAGCTACTACAAATAGCACAACTTTAAAGCGTTGATTTAAGTGCAATAAGTGGAGAAGTAATTATGCCTAATTATGTTTAATAATTTCATGTATGTTTTTAGGTATCAACAGGTATTTAGGTATAAAAGGTTTTTAGGTATAAAATATTTATTTAGGGGACCTTTCTATTTGCATTTTTCTCATATAACACATTAGAGTAAGATAAAGTAGAGTGATATAGGAAACTCCATACTCCTCGAAGTAATTTAAGATAAATTTGATTTATTTATTGAAACAGTATGTATTCAAATTTATTTATAATTTGTCAGATAGAAATAAAAATACAACAAAAACTGCCAAAGAAGTGAAACCGTTTAATAGAGGTTATGGGTTGACTCTATATTAAAGATTTTCTGGTAATATTTTCAAACATACCTTGACAACCATTCTACGTCTACAACTTCTATGTCGTTGGATAGATACACTTTGAAGGCGGTAAAGAGTGACAAGACACAATGTATCAGAAAGCAGAGTGATGTGTTTCCGACCCCCTAAGATTGTCTAATTCAATACGTAGATAAACATGTTTTTGCACTATAAAAAAAATTGTATTAAACGTCTATCTTTATTATTTTCGTACGCCAAAAATTAGTTTGAATTTTGTCTATCTTTTGACCAAACTGGTTTGACTCTGGTGTCTTATAAACAAACAAAAATACTACAGACACATTGTTTGGAGAGACTGAAAGTTGCTATGTATAATCTTTATAATGTTCCAAGAGCACTAAAATTTGTAACCATCACTGTCTGTTTTATTTCGAATCGCATGGCGTTAATGATTACGGAAGCAATAGCGATTAGATTTATAATGATTTAACGAGGTAGATCTTATGTATGCATATTAATTTTACAGCAGTCGATTTCAACTAGAATATATAAAATACTAGTGAGTACCCGACATGCGTTGCAATGCCACTCAAAGAAAGAAAGTTTTATTGGAATCGGATGAACGGTATGGCAGTGCATGAGATACAAACAAGCCCATATGGATTGTTTTATATTAGATAAGACCTACTAAAAGTTAAAAATCAAAAAGTTGAAAGTCGGGCTCGGCCAGGTCGGGTCTGATTCTACTATGCCTATATCCTTCACGCAAGTGCAAGCAATAGCTTAACAAAGTTTTATCGGAATCAGATGAACGGTATGGCAGTGCATAAGATACGAACAAACTCACATTGATTTTAATATACTAGATTGAATTCTAAAGTTGATTGATCATTCATCTACTAAGAATGTTTCCAAAACATTTTTTGACATTTTTCTATTAAAATTGTGTGTCGTTGTACATGTCGATGGCCCAGTTGCATTGGACGATAAGTTAAAAAAATTATATTTTGAGTCATATTAGCCATTTTATTCGAACACCGCTCTTCTACAGTTCCACAAAAGTACAGCTTGTAAAATGTACAGGTTTTCTCTCAAAAGGCAGATATTTGCATATGGAAATCAGGAAATTTAACAATTCCTCAGTTCCATATACATACATATCGAAATATCGTAATGTGGAAATATTTTTTTGTGAATCGTGGCGTTCCATAAAGAAACAAACTTTAATCCTAAAACTGTAAACTATTGACCACCTATTTGAATAAAAAAGTAATACAAATAATAAGCCATCACTTTTTACGTGTCAGTTTAGCTGAGTCAAAACTTTGATCGGCCATATCTCAAAACGACCAATTTCTAGTTGTATCACTATGGAACTAAGCCATCGATGTATTTTGAAAGGACAGTAAATCAAAAATATGTGTCCGAGAGACAACGTTTTATAGATTTCGTACTATTCAATTATGCATTGTTCAGCGAATGGATCGAATCCATAGATTAGACACTTTCATACATTGATTTGTTAATCAATTTGTGGATTTTGTGGTAAAATATTTGGATGTGTAGTTGTTTCCGATTCTTTCTTTTTTCAATTAGCTTAAGCCAGTTCTTTTCGATTAAGAGTCAATATGTGCAACAGAGCAATGGGCATTTTTTTTAAATAACTTTTAATTTATTTTAAGAATTATGCAAAACTGTAGATTTGAAGTGTTCAAAAATTGGCCGTGAACTTTCTTTTAATATTTCGATAAATCCTCGTTTCAGTTTATTGAAAAATACAATCATTTTTACCAACCAAGGAATAAAATATTTAACTGAGGTTTTTAATAGTAACCTGTCTTATAAGGATACTTTGTTGCTTTTTATTCAATTTCATTGCTAGGCGCATAAATAGGATAAGACTTGATACAAACGGTCGGGTGAGGGTGGAGGTAAAGAGGGTAGCAGTCTTCTTCTGTAGACGGCAATGAATAAACACCTTCCAGGGTCATTCAACAGTGAAAAACATTCATGTCTCAGATTTCAAATGCGACTAATAATGTCATTTTAAAGACGAAAGAGGAGGTCTCGGCCAAATGATGTAAATTAGAAAAATTAAAAACTACTTTTTAGAAGGGAAACATCATTTTATATTGGTTTTAGGTTTAAAAATTCTGATCCAGCCACTTGATGTAAGCCACTATTGCATTTCAAAGATTTATAACGCAACTCAACAAAACAATGTTTTCGATGTAAAAAGTTTTTACTCTCTTCTGAACAATTTCAATTTTGAGGGCTACATCAATTGGTCAAAACAACGTTGATATAACATGCCTGATACTCTTTCAATGTGTGAACATATACGTTGAATGGAGTCGTCTTGTCGACATCCCAAATGGTTGCTTCATAAAAAATCACTATGAATTCGCTGACAAATTGCCGTGTTACGTAGACCGATATTCCAATAGCGCATCTCACACAAACACCGCACCCTAGTTGTGTCGCCAGAACTTGATCTATGACGGTCATTGTTTTTAAACCTTTACTATAATATTAACAAGAACATTATCCGCATGATTACTCACCCAAGTAAACCTGGAGACTACTTTCCATATTTTAATCAGCCGTTGATATGCTTCATTTAGAATCTAGATGAAATCTTTTGATATTTTTCATCGAGGCAATAAACTAATAGATGTTTGTCGTGGCCCCTTCTCATCTTTTGACGTAACTTTATGAAATTGTATCATTTTCTTAATTTTTTTATAAAAATTGATCGCGATAATATTTTGAATTTTAAAGCCACTTTGAAATTTAATGTAAACTTATAATTTCATTTTCAAGAATTACCGAGTGAAAGAAAGAGGTTTTTCGTATATCCCATGTACTTGTATATTTAAATAGCAAGTTTCGGAATATTTTTCGAATTGTACATGCGTTCTCATTATAAATATCTTCTAATATATAAAAATCAATGTATGTTTGTTCATATCTCATGCACTGCTATACCGTTCATCCGATTCTGATAAAATGTTGTCAAGCAATTGCTTGCACTTGCGCAAAACATATAGGCAAAATACAATCATATCTGGCCCTGCTCGAGTCCGACTCTGAACGTTTTAATTTTTAACTTACAGTAGGTCTTAATATCAATCTTAAATCAATTTCACAATCCAGTATATCTAAAATCTAAAATAATGAATCAAATTCGTACAAATAGCGACTTTTCGGAAAATCTTCTGATTTATTCGTGTACGCACCAGACAGCAATAGAAATATAGTGTGTCCAAAAGCACTTTAATAAACAGAATTAAAACACAAACACTTTCTTTCTTTAAGTGGCATTGCAACGCATGCCGTGTACTCACTAGTATATTATAAATAATATAAATGTTGAAAACAACGGCTATGATGTATTTTATAAACAACGACTTCAATTTTAACAATCTAGAAAAGTTTGACTGCATAATATCGTCATTATAATGGCAGAATGCGTTAAGTCAAACATCTTTGATTTGAGATAATCGACATGTATGAAAATCATGAAATTTAAGTCCTTCTATTTACATACCGTAACAATTATTTATTAAACTTACTTATGAGATTCGTAATCATTTACAAATTCGATTCAAGTATTAATAATTATGTTTTATAGTAACATTAAATATAGGTTTTTGCCACTTTTAACTGTGAACGAAATTGACTTAATTTATATTAACTTCTTAAAATTATGTAAATAATCAATGGAATACGGCTGAGCTTGTTTCTTCAGACGATAGATCGTCATAAAATCTATTATTATATTTGTATCTACCACCGCAATAATCTGGATGATAATTATTGATTTTACCACTACTGTGTATTATAAAAATAAGTGAAAAGTCACTTTTAACGGTAAAGCATGTGGAAGTAGTGCAAAACAATTGTATTTTATTTTTAAAATACATGAATACATCAGGTGCAATGGTATAGTATAGTTGAAGTACAATATTCCCTGGAGAAGTCAATAAAAATATATTTATAAACAATAATACTTAAAAAAGAATTTCTAACGACTTCGATGTGCTAATATACAGAGGTTCAATACTATATATCCAATTTTAAAATCTTTCGATCAAAATATAGAAATCGTATCATCGCTTACTTTTCGTGAGTTACCTCAAACTAAAAGTGTTGTTTTGTATCTTTTTGAGTTTTATTTAATCGTTAAATGGGCATGTAATTGTTAATGCGGTGATAAAAGCGGTCAGTTCTTTGTGTCTGTTTTTTTATTTGATGGAATTTCGGTATATTGAGTTTATTCTATAGAATTCGTGAAGAATGGATTTGAGCTGAGTCAATTAAAAATTACTACCTGTCAAGGAAATCTAAGAGCTTAATTCAAATAACATCTTGAGTTAGTTCTGAATAATTTCTTTTCTCTCATTATAAGTGTTTTAAATTTATTTCTTATAAGCAACTTTATCTGGTCTTGCTCGTATCTATTTTACAATGGATAGAGTCAATTTAATTTGGAAAAAAATCTACATTTTTTAAAAAAGTTTTGAATCACATGGCGTTTTTTAGAACGACGATGTTTTGGCCAATTGATTTAACCCTCAAAAAATAAGAAAATGCATTAATGATTGAATCTCATTTTAAAGACGACAGAGAAGGTCTCGGCAAAACGACGTAAATTATAAAAATAAATTGACCACTTTTTGCTTCATTTCACATTGGTTTTAGGTTCAAAAATTCTGAACCCTCCCCCCCACTTGATGTAAGCCACTATTTTATCGACACTCCCTACGCATTTCAAATATTTATAGCGCAACTCACCATATAATGTTTTCGATACAAACAGTTTTTACTCTCTCCTAAACATTTTCAATTTTAAGGGTGATATGATTTGGTGAAACACTGTCGAATTATAATATCACCGCATTTGTTTTATTTAGAGTGAGTATTTGTTTTTGTCGCAACATATTAACTAGTCAATATTTTTTTGCTGTTATAATTTGGCTGTCATTTATTCACTCAAGTAATTCTGCATACTACATAAGTTAAAATATGATCATATCCAATAAGGAACGCACAATCTTTAAAAACACTGTGTTATGTACTGAATATACAATGAATTTTAATACTGTGAAAAACATATGTTTCACAAGAATTATGTAATTTAATAGTTACCCTTTTTCTAAATAAAACACAATTTTTTTGTACTACTTCCACATGTTTACAATAATCACGACCGGTTTCGCTCATCACAAGCATTGTCAACTAGTAATGTTCGTTATTATTACCTCGTGCTAAAAAATTATGTTTTATTTTAAAAATATAATGCCTTTTCACCAAGAATTGACAGTTAACACCTTAAAAGTAATAGTTTTTCCAGGCAATCGTCAGAACTGCGAATCTGATAACAGCCCACTAAATACTGTACTATTTTTAACTTATTATAATTAATTTTTATAAATCCTTAATAAAGTAAAATTTTAATTTTTTTTTAAATATTTATAATAAATCCGCTGAGTCGTCGGGCTCAGCGGCTCTCACGGCTGAAACCACCAAATGCAGAAAATACGGCTGTCTGTCGCCAAATTTCATTTTCTGTCCATTGGGTTTTGAGACGTTTGGTCCCTGAGGACCCTCTATTTTGAGGACGGTGGTCGGAGGACGGCGGAAATTGGTCGAAGGATGACGGACAGGACGGGTGAGTGCCACTCAAATGAATACCTTAAACAGCGAATAAGCATAGAAATCCAACGACGGAATGCAGTCGCCGTTATGGGTACGCTCGAAGTATCCGGGGGGATGGAGGAAATTTTTTTCATTCTGGGCGACAAATTTATTTAAATGTTAAAAAAAAATGTTTGTATATTTGTGGTAATGTATTTATTTATTCATATTGTTTTGTTTATATTATATCATAATTTAATATTTTTTAAATTACACTATTTTAAATTAACATTCATTCGTTATACCCATAGGATAAATATTTATCCAGTATTACAACATTTTATTTGTAATACAGCATAATCTCTAATATTTATATTGCAATTTTTAATACAGCCAACTCTGGGTTCGCTCAGTGAGTGAGAATTAACTGAAAAAGACCGGTCCACATCGTTTAATTTTCATACATCTTAAATAATAAATTTAAAAAATTTCTTTAAATTAAGAAATGATAATTTTGTTTCGCTCGGTAGTAATATTTATGTGCCGGTTCTGATCAGTGTGGTCAGCGCTCTTGAACGTTTGCCCTATTCGATTGTGAGGTCACAGTTTAAAATCCCCAAATTAACGCTTTGTATGTATACATTGACTTTTCAGTCGATTTATGAATACATTATTGGGATGTATTTATATTCCTTCCCATCCAGCTCCTACTCTATAGTATAGCGAATAGCCATATATCATTACACTCTTAAAAAAAGGAACTACAAACAGTTCCCGGAAATCAACAGACTGTTGAGATGCTCTATTAGGTCCATTTGATCAGCACTGTCAGTGAACGTGGTATAAAAAACAGTAACATAACATTATTAATAATTTCAGAGGAGAGAACTTCGCCATTCTTAAATCATCGTGATTCTTTATCGGCCCTACAAAAGACATTTGAATATATGGGTAAAAAATCATCACTTAACCAAGATTAATATTGTTGCAAAACGTTATAATCATTCTATCACTCAAACAAATTCCAACACCTTCTCACGTACGTATCGAATTTGAGAATAAATACCGCATAATTGTAAGATTGGAATTGTATAAAATCAATTAGCTTTTCATACACCTAGCCTCGTCGATCGCTCAACTATTGACATACATGATTAGTGCCAGAGTGTTATGTACTTGCGGCGTTTTTGTTTTGGTTACTCTACTAATTCAGTGGTATACAACTATTTTTCCCCATTTACGACGTAGGAGATTTTTACACTTTTACGAATAAGAGTAACTAAGCAATCGATCTACGATCGGCATGGCAGGCATGTCATAATCGATTTTCTTCACGGGTTATCTAATGTAATGTGTATAAGGTGGAAGGCCGCATAGTTTCAATATTTAAAAAAATGGGCCATAAAATGACGCTGCTTCAAATCAAAATAAGAATTTCTACCAAGACACAGGCAACTGCATTGGATTGCCATATTAAGGACCGCGAAAGAATGCTATCAAATAAAGTAACTGAATGCAACTTTATCAAGTCATTTCGTGAGTGCAAAAGAATTGCTGCGTTGGTTTGTACATTATAGTCATGCACACACCAAAAATACTACTGAATAAATCGCACTACATACTGGGAAAGCTCGTAAATAAAGTAAGCAAACACAACCTTATCGATATATGAACTGATGCTTGGATGCAACGAAATTTCTGCGTTTGCCTGTCCATTGTATCTATAAATATTATAACGCTCATCTTGTATTTTTAAGTAATTTAAAAATATATCAGAATAAACGCACTTAAGAATAGGTATACTCTCAATTAAAGTAGGTAATCAAATGCCACTTTTTCAATAAATTCCGTGCGTGCAACGCAATTGATGAGCTGGTCCGTTCATTGCAGCCGTGCGTAGAGTATACGCTGCATAATTTTGCATCTTTTACTACACTGATACGCTCTCTGTATTCTTCACAGAGCGTGTCAGTGTATTAGTATGTATGGGTCCCGTGTATAAATCAGTATGAATCCTAAAG
The DNA here is from genome assembly GCA_022494535.1 of Himalopsyche phryganea. Classification (NCBI taxonomy): domain Eukaryota; kingdom Metazoa; phylum Arthropoda; class Insecta; order Trichoptera; family Rhyacophilidae; genus Himalopsyche; species Himalopsyche phryganea. The sequence goes on from JAGVSL010000032.1 coordinate 2,772,877, forward strand.
CCGTGTTTGGATCTCGTGATCCTAAATCCTAGATCCGGTACATAGAACCAGAATGCAAAGATATATGGCGTGTACTCTACAGGGTAAAAGTTGTGGTTTACATTTTATATTTAATGAAAAATACATAATACACTGTAACCACGACGTTTTGATCTGAAAAAATTTAATATCTCAATTCAATATGTCGTTTGATTGTTTTATATACTTCTTCGAAAGTTTACGACAGCTGCACTAATTGCAGGCAGCGTGAGGCGAAGACTTCTCTGTCAATTTGTCGGCTCTCGGCCCGGCGTCTTTGCCTTTCTACCGCTGTTGGACCCTGATTAAAATTTGGACAAAGAGGCCGGCCACTGGACGTTTCAAAGCGTTATCTCAAGTCAATATGTGCACAGACGCCACTAATATTCTATACAAAGATCCAGGAGAGATGACTTGGACATGTATCATTTTGTCTTAATAATACCGCCTACCGAAGTTCGCTCGTAAAAGATCGATAATGAGAGGCAAAGTAAGCTTATGTTATTATTTAATTATCGAATAATCATTGAGTATTTTTTCTGTCTATGTGTATTGTATTCAATTATATTAAACAGATCGCACAAATGGGTACAGTTTTGAAATTGAAGCGATACGAATTACTAAATGGTTTACTAGTATAATTTAATCGCTAGCGAATGGTGTTTTCTGTCAATTCTTAATGTAAAGAAATTAAACTTACAAAAAATGGAAGTCACAAGTCTAATTCTACAATTTTATAATATAATTAAATCTGGTTGAGCTCAGAATGTGAGGACTATTTTGTAGAATACAAATATGTGTGCGCAATAAGATGGTGTAATTATGTAACAATTGATTAATTAAAAATATAATTATAAAATCTTATATATATTAGCCCAGACCGCTCTGTTAACGTTTTATTATTATCACATATCACATGTAGGTATGAAATTTTCTCATCACCTAAGCATTCGCGGTGTACATTTAAAATAAAATGTTATGCAATGCAGAAACAGCTCCGACGTACTAGCTACTTTAGACATTGAGTATTTCAATTTCAATACCGTCATCTATGACGGGTACGGTTATACTAGTAAACATATAATATATTTGGCGTTACAGCGAAAAGTGCCAGATATTTTAAAGCCATTTGAGATAAACTCGAGAAGACAATACATCACAAACACCCATGCCGAAGGTCTCAAATGTTAAATTGAATATAAACTGAATTGAATATTTGCCTTGCCCGTACTTCAACTCAGACTCTACTAATCACGGGTGAGTACATCTTTCACCATCATCAGTCGCAGAGGCCGATCATAATGGTTTTTGAAATGTTTGAACTATTTATTTATATCATATAGTTACTAAGTAAAAATATTAAAAACTTTAAAGTAATTATGCGCATTTGTATAAATTATTCAAAAGTTTCGTTAATCTTCAATAAAGATAGTAATAAAATAAAATTTAGTAAAGATATTCACACTGTTAATTCTTGGACAAAGTACATTATTTTAATAAAATGAAATCACAAGTTTATAGACGGTACGGGAAAATTATATGAAGACATGGCCTGTAACAACCCTTATGCTAAAATTAGCTAAACAATTTACAGCTTCCATCGCGGACTCGTATTATAGAAGAAACGAAAAGAATGACTGAGTATTTGAAATTTGAAAACACAGTCCGTTGAAAATGCTCACTCACTGAGTAATATCGGTCCTCTTCGCATAGAAACGTTGTTAATTTTAAAACTAAAATACCTCAACTCTGCTGGTTTATGATTGGTTGGCTATCGGTAGCCGTACATAGTCGTAAAAACCGATCCATTGAATGATTCGTTAGATTTTAGCCCTTTGTGCCCTAATTGATTGAAACGTGTTCTAATTTTTTAATTACAATAGTTTAACGTCTCAAGTCGTGATACTATTACACTTTTTTTATGGATCTTTGTAAATATTTTATCATATTAATTTGTTCCCGTCTGAAAATATACGGCGCCTGATTTTTTTTGTATTAACGCCTATATAAAAACAAAACAATATCTATTCATCTAAATACATTCAATCCAATGCGAAAAATCTAGAACTCGAGTGTTTGTTTTTGAGTTTTTAGACTATAACCGACTGCCACCATGTATTCAATTTAATGCCAACTCTTTAAAATCCAGTCTAATCATATATTAAACTGAGGTTCGTCAACAGATGCTTGCGGTGAAGTACGGTGGTTTGTTTTTTTTTTTTAAGATCGGACAATTCAGATCTTTATGACTTTCTAATTTAAAAAAGTCCTACTGTTTTTTTCTGTCCTGCCTGTTTCTTCTTCAACCGGGTGGATCAACCGTAAAATGTACACGGTTGAGCTAGGGAATGCTAGCGTGACTTTAAATATAAAATATTATTAGATATTTTGTTTTTTTAAATTATTTAAGATATCAACGGAGGGCGCATGATGGAATTTCAATATAAAATTTGATAGGATAATATATTACGCGTCTATAATTCAGCACAAGTATTCAGTACAAAAATGTAAAGCTCCCATTAATGTGAGAGAGTAAGACAGAAGAGTCTCGCCGCTCGAGGGGAAGGTTGTGGAGCGGGGAGAAGCGGGGTGTGGAGCGTCAACACACTTCGACAGCCCCGAGTTCGGCGTGGGGACAAAGGATAATTCACAGCTTCCTTCGTCTTCCATTAAAACCCGGTCGTATTCAGTATACTTTCTCTTTAATTGCAGTTAGTTTACACTTATAAATTCCTCGAAGGCAGTTACACAAACACAAACAGATTTAAAATACACAATTTAAATTTAAAACTCTGTAAATGGTTTTATGGTAGGATCGTAAATCTCGGACTAAGTCGCCGGAGAAGGCCGAGAGGCGAGTGCTTCTTCCCTAAGCAGCGCAAGCTTTTTGTTTACTTCTAACGGTAACCAAACAAATATGAAAAATTATTTTTGAATGCCTTAGGAGAGATATTACATATTAAATTTGCATGAAAAGGAAGAGTCTGCGGATTGGTTTTGAAGACCCCTATCCGCCCCATAAGTACGGGACGGTGTCAAATGCTATCATGCACAAAATAATGCTGTACCCCGCTATAATTTTGTTTGCCTCCTGGTTAGTCACAGGTGGATAATCATCAACATAGTCTTCTTGATAAGTCGATAGTGTTTTGACCAATTGATGTAACCCTCAAAAATACGAAAATGCGCTAATGATTGGATCTTATTTTAAAGATGACAAAACAGGTCTCGGCCAAATTATATAAATTAGAAAAATTAATTGACCACTTTTTGGAAGGGAAACATTATTTTACATTGCTTTCAGGTTTAAAAATTCTCACCCGGCCACTTGCTGTAAGTCACTATTATATCGACGTATAATCCTGTATCTGCAAATCTGAGAATTTACAGGAGTATATTTTAAAGATTCATAACGCAACTCACCATATAATTTTTTCGACAAAAACAGCTTTTCTCTCTACTGAACAATTTCAATTTTGAAGGTTACATAAATTGGTCAAAACACTGTCGACATATTTAAAAAAATAAAACACAATTCATTTGTACAATTCATCACTACTTCCACATATTTATGATGATCAGGACCAGTTTCACTCATCACGAGCATTATCAACTGATAAAAATACAAACATAACAAGCCTATTAATATAAAATTGAGTGTAAAAATGAAGGTATATAAAACTGATGGTTAATGAACTAAGACAAGAAATTACTGATTAGCAAACAAATTATACATAAATCAAATAAAATAGTCTACAATTAAAATGTTATGGAACTCTTACGAATCAATAAATACTAATCTGAAATCACAAATATAGCTACATTAAAAGTCCATTGGCTGAGCAAAATTTTTTAATGACATTACTGACGTATTAAGCAAATAGTGCATTGGGAATATTAAAAGAAAAAATTAGTGAACCATTTAAAAACAATCAAATATTAAGTATGTAATTAATATTAAACAATAAACAGCTCATAACTGCTCTGCGTTCTTCACTTAAGATGGCTGTTTATTGTTTAATATTTTGTTTTCGATTAAATGACTTATTTTAATGTTATGTAAGCTTTGTGTTATTGCCTCATTTATCTCATTGCTTAAAGTGCTGTTGTATATGAGATCACATCACATTTCAATTGTTTATGCATACGTTTTACTTGAGATTACAAATAACATAATAATTTTTACATGCGACGTAAATAACTATTCTATTCCATTCTTGATTATGTTTCTGTTAGAGATTTGAGATTTGGCCCAATTAATCGGAATTGTCTGTACATATAATTGTTTTGAAATGAAACATAATATGTTTCGTGGAATTTCTCTTTCAAAATCAAAACATGATAGCAATCATTCAGATTAGGCAACAATTGTTAGAGAAAGAGTTTGACCCGCAGTAATTGGTAATTTGTAAAACATAGATTGCTGTGTTCTTGTCTCATTATGACGGTTTGACCTTTCGCAGATTAAGTACAACGGCATTGTATGTGAAGTTAACCAATCAATATGCTCACTAGAAATGTTCGCTTAAGTTAGTAGAACAATTAATAATAGAGTAGTAGAGGCTTGATTAAGCGGCACAAGTTGATTGGCTTGATGTTTGGTTTTAGACCTGTGAACTTGATTTGTTATGGTACTGTAATATTTGATATACCATCTCCGCACCCAACGTGGAGCATATGACCGCCTAATAGATGTATCTCAACAGAAGATTTTTTCTGTGAGAACGACTTATTACTCAGTTGCTCAATCTCTCTTTTTGTTTTGAAGAGAGTAGGGATAGAAAGATAGAGCTAGGCCAAGACTAGTGACTAGCCAATTGTTCTTGCTACGTCCCGTTTTTCAGGATTATATGGGTGGGAGGAAGTTTTAGATATCATTAGAATAGAAATCCATAAATCTATTGAACGATACATTTATGAAACTGTCCGCACCGTGAATTGAACCCGAGACATCCGTAACCATAACCAATGACGCTACCAACTGCACCACGGCCACTTTATGAATTTAATATACTATTCGACAAACTTATTTAAAAAATAAATACGACCATTTCCTATGAACTAATGAGCATTTTTAACTAATTTTTGTTTTTTTTTAAAAATGAGAAATATTTTCTGCATTACTATTTTATTTAATACAGCTCGTCAATAATAATTAGATTCACCATCTACTATTTAAAAATCAATGTTTGTTTGTTCCTATCTTATGCACTGTTATACCGTTTCTCCGATTTTTTGTTGGTTTGTCCTCTATGCATTCCTATACCATTCATACGATATCGATAAAACTTTGGTGAGTTGCTGTGCGCACACCCGTGAAGGTTTCTGAAAAAATACCTAAAAAAAATTTAGATTAATCAAAAAAAAATCTAAAAAGGAATCTAAAAAAAAGTATCAAATACGTACAAACAGCAACATTTCGGAAAACCTTCTGATTTATTCGTGTACGCACCAGACGGAAAAAAATATTCTGTATCTAAAATCAATTCAATAAACAGAATTAAAACACAAACACTTTCTTTCTTTGCGTAGTATTGCAACGCATGCCGGGTACTTGCTAATTTTGTATGTATTTTAAAATTTTCCGGACATTATGGATCTTGGACTCGGGCTTGTGACGGAGGATCTCAACAAAACTTTTTATTTCAAGAGCTGGTTGTAATTCAGTCACTCAATGTCTTACTTCGAAGATATTGTAGTTCAGGAGTTCGAAGAAAATCGAGGAATTTGAAGAAAAGAAAACGCATTCAATACAGAAAATATTGTATGTCGAAAGGAGTAAAATATTATGAATTTGAAAAAACAATAGAAAATTTTACTATTTTTACGAAAGTTTATTAGATTGGAGATATTTCCTTGGGAAAATTTAATATTAATTTTATAAGGTTTATAACATAAAAACAAAATTTCGCTGGATGTGAGTTTTTTATATATGGTATACAAAAAAAATACTATATAAAAAGTTTCCATGACAAAATATGATTGGAAAACGCTGTTCTAGCGTATCTATCTTATGGACACTTCTCGTCTATATTGCAACGTTAGATATGTACATAAAACCATTTGCAATACATGCGTTATGTTGTTAGAAAATAAAAACAATTATCATTTCGCTTACCAATGTTTCAATTATCCAAACATACTGATGAAACGTCTATCAAAACCTCAATCAAAACTCACCTTATTGCAAAACATAAAAAAAACGATAATTTACCTAGCGTTTTTGCACAGAAAAAAATGCAATCAAAATGCACAGGGCCATAATTTAATCGTGTGATTTCCATGTTGATAAAATTCGCAATGCATTATTTAAATTGATCATTATCACCTGTCAAATCTATCGCCTGATTGAATTCACTAGAGTTAACAAGACGTGTTATTTAAAAATAATTATAGAGGAATATTCATATAATATAAAGCGCCAATCTATTAACTACCGGTTAACGCTTCCTCCTCTGTAGCAGAAGGTCCTTAACCCTTCATTCAAGGTTACTTTAATAACGAAAATATTCATAATCTATAGGCTTTGGATTGATTCGGGAGCTATTTTGTGATACTCGTAATATGAAATGCTTTCTTCGTGAAAACCAAAGGTATCGCTAAATCTCCCAAAGAAACTCCGTGAAACACATCGGTTTCCAACCTTGATGCTACAATGCCTCCCTACTAAAAAAAACTGAAATATAATTAAAAAAACAATAACAAGATTTTGCTATGACATGCAAATACATGCAACAGCTAGCTAGGAGTTCTTCCACCTCCCCCTCACTCCTATTTTTCCTCCAAAAATGATTTAATATTTACAATAGTGTTGGATTATGTGTATCTTTAAGGCTACAGAAAAATTATACTTTGGGCGTCCGTATAGTGCTCAATACATAAAATTTTAAGCATTGCATTGAACAGTTATACAATAATTAAAATTATCAGGGTAAAAGGTGCAAAATCATAAATGATAGCTTTCAGTATAAAACTTTTCATTCAGTTTAATTCAAGTATACATAATCACCTATTCTAACATTGAATTGAAAATTATATTTCCAAGCACTCATTATCTGTTTGAAGATTTTGACGTCTGAATTAATTCTAACTACTTAATTAATTCAATGTTAACAACATACACTATCTTAATTAACGATTTATCACTCAGCATTAATAGAGCATCCATTTTAGCCACGTCATCTTCCTATCGCCTTTGTAAATTGAAACGAGGTGTATAAAAGTATGATTATTGATAGATGAGATATTGCCTGTCTTTCTCTAGTACCCTGACTCCTGACAGATTTGGTACTATAAGATTCCTGCTTGAAAACTGGTGGTTGATGCTGCACTGTTAGTGCTGTAGTCGAGGTAGATGAAATCAGACGGTGGAGATTTTTGCACCAAATTTTCAGACCATCCAATACATGACTGGAATAGTGACTTTGGTTTCGAACTTTTCTAAGTTGGTTGGTGAATTAACAAGGGAAGTTTTAAATGTCGCAATAAAACACATGATTTTAAGCATATCCTCTGGGAATATCCGGAGATTGACAATACAAGGAAATAATTAGTAAAACAGTCCGACCTAGGACTGAAGTAGTCGACCACACCATTTTGGTTGCTACGAAGGTGAATTATATTTCATTCAACATTCAATAACTCATTCAAATTTTTTATAAAAAAAAATTTTCGTGTACATTTTATTGCATAATGACTAACGCATAAAATCCCGGACCCCTTTTACGATCCCGGGATTGGTCATTTTCTGTTTCCATTTTTTGCTGGTTAAAAATCATACTGTCATTTACAAAAAAAAAAGAAAAATATTTAAAGAAAAAACCAAATCATCGAAGTAATAATACATTTTATTGATTGTATTATTATCGTAGATTTTACTAAATGGTATCCAAAACGAGCACATGTCCTTCAATGTGACTTTAAAATATTCTCCATCATTCGTTTAAGAAGCGGTTCTAATTTGTCCTACATTTTAAATTGGTTAAGAACTGCTGTTACGACATATGAGAAGGAGGAAGACTACAATACGTTTATATTAATGTTATAGGTATTATTAAAAAACTACGTACATGAACAAACCGAGGTACACGTTGTAGATAATCAGGAAGTTTTTATGTGAATTATTTCTTAGCAATCACAGTGAATCTCGAAATCCCGAGATTGTCTGAACATCAATCATGGGATCACTGGATTGAAGAATTGACCGGGATCCCGGGATTTTGGGATTGAAAGCACTAATAACGACCATGTTTTGACATGCTTCTGGCAGTCATTTTAATTGAACGCTGCTGTGTTTACGTGTGTTACTGGGTACATCAATTGTTCGTGGCTGTTAAGACATATTCGAAAAATAGTATGACAACCACAGCAAATACGGCACCCCATGAAGAAACAGTAGAATTAATCAAACATAAGGATGCAGTATTTTCAATTTCAATTATCTATGGCACATCCTTTTTTTTTCTTTACATTATAGTGCACGCGCCCAAGCTTTTTTAATATTGTAAGGATGTTCCGAGCTTTTCAAGTAGAGGAATATATCATGTAAGAATGGTGTGATGGCGCATCGATTTTTGGTGTGTAATATCCTTTATACCCTGAAAACTGTACCAACTTTAATAAAATGCTAATCGCTGAAATTTGTCACATACCTCTTCATTATATAACAGTGTTATTTTTTAAAGAATAAAACACAATTCATTTGTACTACTTCCACATATTTATAATGATCAGGACCGGTTTCGCTCATCACGAGCATTATCAACTGATAAAAATACAAACATAACAGGTTTATTTATATAAAATTGAGTGTAAAAATGGAGGTATATAACGCTGAAGGTTACACTCAACTTTAAATAATAATTTAATGTTCGTGATGAGCGAAACCGGTCCTGATCATTATAAATATGCGGAAGTAGTACAAATGAATTGCGTTTTATTTTTTAAAATATAATGTCTTTCCACCAAGAATTGACAGTGTATCAATCAATATTAAATGTATTTGTGAATAAAGATTTTCTATGAAATTAAAGAACTCCTACTGAAAAAATATTAAATTCAAAACCAACGTATTAAAAAATAAAATAAACGACGAGTTTAAAGTGTGCAGCTTATAATTTTAATATCAGTCCATTTATCGCGTCGTAATATTCTGCAGTTTCATCTTACAACTATGTAATTATAACGATAAAAATTTTCCTCGTCAAAATTCTTCATCTACAGGATAAATTACTTCTTCATCATGACGTGGAACAAGTCAAAGAAGGTAATATTCTAAGTGAGTCTTATAAGAAAGATTTATAACAAGCAGTGAGCGTGGTTTTACTTAAGTTATAGAAAGTTTTTGAAAGAAATTGCGCTTAGTTTTATAACAGAATTAAAGATTTAGTTAAATATTTTTACAAACCTATCGTAGTGCTACAAACTACGAAAAAGATTATTTAAAAACTGCATTAAATTTTAAGGAACCCTCGGTTTTGATTTTCAATTCAGAGGAATGATACGGTACGAAGTATAATAGATTAGTTAAAAAATATTTCTCTATGATAGGGTTTAAAAAATAGATATAACAATTCAAATTGTTACTTTGGTATTCGTGTATTGGGCCTGTCGCGTAGCTGAAAGGCAAACGCTTTTTGGTATTTGTCTTGTTTGATTGCGTCGTTAAGGATTCACGGTTTTTTAATCAATTTATGGAGTGTGTTTATAAATATGGATGTCTGTGTTGTCACTCTTTTTTACTTACCCAACTACAATGCCACCAAAAAAACAGGACATAAAGAGATCAATGATCAATTTACTATTTTTCTCCTTATCGGTTCTGTAGCCGAGTGGGCAACGCTTTTGAGCATTCATCCTATACGACTGCGATTTCATGGGCTCGTCTGCCAGTTTAGATACTTTCATAAATTCTTTTATGTAGCTTTGTTCAAAGACATGATTGTATATGATGTTCTCTCCCACCCATCTGATCCTAAAAAAACGAAACGTAGCAAACCACTATTTATTTCCTTGCTCAACCCTTCTTTCTTGACCCTCCGAAAAATGGAGGTCAACCGACTGATTCAAAATCAGTTCACATTAAAACAACTCCTGTCGTTTTCCATTAAGAGTTCATCTCTCTATAATGATAGCTTAAATGGTTGTTAAAAAATAGAATGAGTCACAGTTAGTTACATAACTAGCATAACAACAAATATATAGTTTTATATCGGAATACATGTCAATGTAGTGTCGTTTTTGTTCGTAGTGAGTCATATATTTAACGAAAGAGTTGTTTTTTTATGTCAAATAATCGAACAAGCATCGTAACCTAGCCTCCCATATCGATCGTAAATGTCACATTACGCAATCCGATAATCACGTATACACTTATCGGAATACTGCGGCGATTGGTTGAATAATTGAAAACGCAGTCTGCCAATACGAGGCGCCCTACTTACGGCCGACCAATGGCCGTTGCCCTTATCAAGATAAATGATCGTTTCGAGAAGTTTTTTTCATCGGACACGACTAATAGATGTTTTAAGTGAGCATATAAAGAGTGACCTAAAAAGTGTCAACGACACCGCATCTTCTATGTGTACTTCTCTATGAATCATCGTAAAAGAACCTAAGTGACTTTATATTTTTGAAATGATGGTGATGAGTGAAGTCGATCTTGATTTTAATAAAAATGCAGAGGTAGTACACAACAAATTGTGTTCATAGTACTAAGTCACTTTATTATGAAAAGCTATCATACAATTTAAAAATTCGATTATTCTTATTATCCTGGTGAAGTCTTATATTGAAGGGTGGCTGTACGTCTCTAGGCTTTGCCAAATATTAGTTTTACGATGACAATTGCCATTCCCTTCTATCTTTTCGTCACTTTCAGATTGGTTTGTCGAAAGCGCAAAATCTCAGTTTGTAACATTTAAGAATATATTAAAAGAATTTAAACGTTTCTTGCAGTCAAATGGGCAATTCTTTTTGACATTCTTCCAATTTGGTTAACCTTTCCTAAAAAGATTAGTCTTTACCTTTCTATGGGGAGTAAGTTTTTTTTAAATGCATAATGTATATTTTTGCATAACTATATGTGTTATGATAGCAAAAAGGATTAATATGACTTAAGAAAAAGTTAATTATCCTCAAAGATAAAGTCATAAACTGTTTTGAAATATTTTATAAAGGTCGAAAAGGTACATGCAAATAGCATTGCAATACATTTTCAAGCTTATACACATCTAATATCACTGACGTTTAATGATCTCCATGCTCCTTTACGAAAATTTCGCGCGGACGTCAAGTGTCGTCCATACGTGTCGTCCATACTCTTTGATGCTAGCATTTCCTTCAAACCCAACCGATCCTTAAAGCCAGTAACAAATATCTTCATATCTCCATCCTTCTTTACTTACTATTTCTGAAGAAGAGAGTTCATATGCTTTAAACTGGGAATAGACATTGCAGCACTGCACGCATTGTGTTGATTCGTTCATCTGTATCCATCTCGTCTTGCGCCGAGCCAATATCTTTAATTTATAACCTCGTTAGTGGCAATGATGATACTATCCATCATTAGGGATATGTATTGATTTTCCTGTATAGATCTGTATTGTTTTTCGTAAATCTGATAATATACCACCGTATAGGATGTGACACTTATTGGTATAACAATCACAACACGGCCTTGATAATGAATATAAAGAGTATACTTGAATGATCGATATAAGGAACGTACGATATCTTTATTTTGCTTTGTGATTTGGTGAAGTTCAGAGTAGAGACTGCAATACCGGACGAATTAATACCGATATTAATAATTATCAACATAACTGGTTTTAATAACTGCATTAAAATTATTGTTTTTTTTTATTAAAATATAAGGAAAGTTAATCCATGCCCTGCAATTATCAAATTTATGAAACTGTCCGTCCTGAGATTCTAGCCCGAAAGCACCGCAACCGATGTCTATGACGTAGGTCCAACTGATAAATGTAATAAGGGCTTATTATAATGATGTTAATTTAGAAAAGTAATACTAACTAACAAAATGTTTTCAAATTTCGTAAAAATATAGCAGGTGTACACGTATTTCTTTCTAGCACGCTCTGTTCATTCTGAATAGTTTACACGTAATTCTCATGTCCCAGATAATGCGGCTACCAGTCATTAATAAATCGGCCGCTAAGCCACGCCATATTAGCGTTTGGCCGCGCACCACCGCCGACAATCAAACCAACACCAGATTCAAAATATCAATTAAACTTTACAATGTGTGTAATGACTTTTAGCGTGACTCACATTACAATTCAAAAATATCGGCAGCGTATAAACGCTTCACGGAAAATTAATAACGTATTATTTCAAGACAAATGATTTCTTTCGAATTCTTTTTTTGAATTTCGTTTATTTTAAATTTTGATCACGACTATCCGAAGAGCATTTAAACGAAACCAAATAACAACGCTTTATAAATTAATAATTATATATTACTATTTTTAAAAACGTCCACAGCACGATGCATACCTATATTAATTACAGTAAAATAGAAACTACGGTTAGTTTAATTAGTTTTATGAACTTGATAAAGTAGAGGTTTCAGGGCAAATATAATTATTAATTCATCATTCTATTAAAACTGCTTAGTTTAATTAAGATATTTATAATAATGGTTACGTTGTAAGCAAAAACGTTTTATCGTTATTTTTGTCGCTATTTTATTTTTTTGTGTAAACAATTCTTTATTGTATTTATAATTATCCGTAAATAGTGCAAAAGAGTGGATATACTGTTTTTATATTCTTCGTTCACCATAATATATTGTTTTATTCTAAAATAAAACAATAATACACGATTCTGGAAGAAAGACATCACATTTAAAATTTAATAGTATCATAAGCGGGTTCATCAAGTGAGTGGGTATTTTTAACAATTTTTTTTTGCATGTCCGCTCCCAATATGGAGCATATGGTCTCCTAATGGAGGTATCTTAGCAGAATTTTTCTACGAGAACTGCTTGTTACTCAGTTGCTCAACCTCTCTTTTATTTTCGAAGAGAGTAGGGATAGAAGGATAGGGCTAGGACAGGACTAGTGGTTAGCTAATCGCTCTCGCTACGCCCTGTGAGGATGGAATGGGTGGGAGGGAGGACTCAGACTACGAACAGAAATCCATAAATTGATTGAAAAATCAATCTATGAAAACAGTTTGCACCGGGAATTGAACCCGACACATCCGTAACCGTAGCCAGCAACGCTACCAACTGCGCCACGGACGCCGACACTAAGCAATAAAACAATAAAAATACTAATAAACACCATTACAAAACAATTCATCTGTTTTGAAAAATCATTGTTTCGTTAATTTTTTTACTCTAATTAAATATATTTGGCTACACAACACCATCGTTGTTATAGGATAAAATATCAAAGTTTTTAGTTCTACAATAATTTTGTAGAACTAAATACTTGTATACTAAATTGTATCCTATTATAATAGAGTTCTTCCAAGTGAATGCCAATTCAATCAATACAATCGTTGTCCGTTGATATTCTGATAGTACCAATATTTAAATCCGTCTAAGAGGTCTGGGATTCCGAGCCTGTAGCCGAGTGGATGACATCGTTGCTCAAATGCCAGTACACTTTCATAAATTGTTGTTGCAATCAATTATTCAATATCTTTAGATGTAATATAAAAAAATGATAACTTAGTTATTCCAGTAGCTGTGTTACTAAATGTGACACGTGTTTCGCTTGTTTAATAAGCATTTTCAAACTAACTGAGAATCTTCAGACAGAAGATACTACTTAAAGAAGCGAAACATGAATCAAATTTTGTAATAACGACAGTGGAATAACTGAGATAACAATTTAATTTTTTTTTTTTTTAAGTCAAATCCATCGAAAATACTCTTTCAATTTATTCAACTATTCAATCTTAACTTCTAATCCATTCATGATAAACTTTATTTTATTGTATTTTTTATTTATTATTATAATACTATGGTCCAAATTAAAAATCATTACCTCTTACTTATATTCTATAAAACTTTCCTTGAAAAGGTGAGTAGCGCATTGACTTAGAGTAAGTCTACAAACTCCCAATGTATAAAAAAGACACCATAATATTGTATTTGGCAAATACACTATTCACAATATCTTAAAAACTATAAAAATTCAAGGAATATTGAAAATATATTATGCAAAGACTTCGTACTGCACATAAAATTAATTAGTTTAGATTGAGCGTATTTCTCTTTAATAATGTCTTAAAGAAAACAAAACACCAAACATGTTGCGGTGTTTTTGAATGGTGATAAATCGTGTGCAAAATCGTTATAAATTATGGAAAACTGTCTCCATCTTGTAAATATTATAATTTACAAATCACTTATGGTCGAATCGTAAATCAATTTTAATTTGTCTTTTGGAATAAAAATTTCAACATGTTATTAAGCGTGGCCTTACTTCTCTTGAATTGGACTTTAAAATGATCCACTATAATTTATCTGAGATCATATTTCATTGCTGTAGTAGTTACAGGTGAATTTAATTTGTAGATAGATCTCTCAAAGTTGACGTACAAAATGTATATTTTTTCAAAACTAAAAAAAGCTTGGGATTTAAAACAAAAGATTAACATGTCAAATGTAAAGTTTCCGTATTTTCGATGGGTTTGGCAGTAGCTTTATTAAAATTCATTTTCAATATAAAATTAAATTTCAATACGAAAGGTGGTTTGTCATTATTAAATTTACTTCCCATGAAATTTTCTCCTTCAGACTCTAGTAATTAATTTTATAATTAGCAGTATTATGGTAATTGGCAGGCCTTTTTTTTCTATGTAACGGGGTAAAACGGCGTTCCGGCACCTTTTGAAGTTAGAAGGAACGTTTTCCTGCTTACATACAATTCGTTGTCAAAATTAACTTTACATTTCTAAAACAAAAATAAAATGTTTCTTACGTGCTTCGTGTCATAGGAAAAGCTGTCTTAAATTTTATTTTAATGATATTTGTATATAACTTTTTTTAGCAAAAAACTTGACAAGAAGTGAGTTCCGGTACCTTTTTTCTAAAAAAAAAGCCCTGGTAATTGGTATTATTATTGTTTGTGTTTAATTCCCTCCCTGTGTCCTATAAGAGATAATTGCACCGCACCTGTCGTTTTTTTAATTAATAAGTAAATAATTCGAATTAATGTTTACCTCATAAACAAATAACCTTATGATGCAGTAAGTCTAAAGATGCTTTTTAAAGAGGCGAAGCAAGTGTCACAATTATCAGTAATACAACCAGTGGAATAACCAAATTATCAATTTTAACTTTGTACTAAATTTTTTGAATTAATGTCTAATATTACTGATAAAAATATTATTAAATTTGATTTGTAAAATATGAAATAAATAGATAGTTAATAATATATTACGTCCCATAATATATAATGCTCTATCGATTTGAAAATTTGAAAATGTACAACAATATATGTTATTCAAAAATGACAGCTTAGCAAAGAAATATAAACATTAACGATAAATCGTTTTTCAAAATAACAACGTTTGAAATAGCTATAGTTCACTGTTTAGAATATTTATTTTTTTGGTTAGCTGTATTTTTACTTGTGACGACAGAATAGTATGAGTTCTGGGCTTATTTATTGTAAAGCACTTGATATATTGTGTCATTAAATTTTATATCTTGTTTCAATTGTATACACATACGTATATCTGGATTCAACGCAATGGGCTTCAATAATTTTTTAATACTTCTGGAACATATCGAACCATTTTGACTCATATTAGATATAAATATGTAAAACCAACATTCCTAAAATAGAAAGTATATAAACAACCAACTTTACTCAGAAAAAATATTAAAAATATAATTCCAAAAAGTTTACGGCGGTTGGGTCAATGTAGCTCACGTTCTGTGCTATCAACTTTAATACATCCGCATAGTAAAGGTGATCAATAAACAATATTTCATACGCACTGATGAGGGTTTACCTGTGCGCATTGCGCAATGCGCACTACAATGTGGCGGCGCGTTTTTTGATACCGAATTTATTAATTAATCGAATCATCCTTCATGTAAACGTCACGTGACCTAACTGGAATTAAAAAAATGCACTCAATATAAATTAGAATCTCATTTTTCATGTACTTCACATTACAATCATGTTTTAAGATGTATTAACACATGTACGATTCTTAACAGAGAGCACGATTATGCAAGAAATAATAGATGAGAATTTATGTAGATTGGTCAGCAAATATCGTATGAAAATAGAGAAAGTGAATGGGCTTAAACAAATCGGATAATAAATAAAATTAAAAAAAAATTAAAATACTCCTTACTCAAAAATTATATGAACCACCAATCCACAAATTTATATGTTATTTAAGGAAAACTAAAAAATATGTAAGGGAGAGTTACAGTACTCTTTACCGATAGACCGAATAAGGCATAGTTGAGACAGTGTATTAGGTTTCCACTACACGTGATGATGATGATAATGATAATAAATACAGCCAATCGTTTGTAGTCTATTCATATTGAGTGCAGTTTGTACAGGTCGAACGATCTCAAGTAGTGCAAACAAGTACCTTTATCGGATATGATTTCACGTGAGAGTTGTTTATTGGATCGATGTCATCGTTTGTCTTCTCGTTGTATGCTTTACGAGCGCAATGAAATGCTCATCGGACGAAAATGCGGACCACTGAGACCTTTTTATCGGTGCAAACTGATAAGCATGCGAGGATATTTATTTTATGAAACGGCTTTTTCACTGCTATTTGTTTCTAGCATTTTGAGCACTGTTTTGACGTGTGCTATACAAAGTAATATTAAAAGTAAAACATAAATCTCTACTAAATATATGGCACAAAATACATGTAGAAATCTGTATATTTGTATGTATGTATATCGGTCACAAGAACTTCTCCCAAACAGTGTACAATAGTGACGTGAAATTTTCTTATGTCATTCTGTCAACTGTGCTATTTAACTTTTAACCTTAAACTGAAAACGCTATATTTTTGACATCTCAATGAAAAGCAGCAACAAAAAAATAATAGCAAATGGTTTCTTAGCAACCACTTCATAATAAAATATTCCGTCATGTCGTCATAACAAATCAATATATACAAAATTAAGATAAAAGTGTTAAATAAACTAGTAATATATTTTTTTTGCAAAAAAACTATGAATATTAGATAGGTAAAATTGCAATTGAAGAGTTATTCATTTATTTATTGTTAAATAAGCAAAAATGATAGCATTACCGCTAGTACCAATGCACCTTGCATTTGACAACCTTAATTTAATACACGAAACATAAAATCGACCAAACAGAATTGAGAGGAAAACATAATGAAATAAAAAGAGATTCAAATTGAAAATTTTGGCGTAAAAACAAGATATGTCCAATTTCTTCCATTTTAATTTTATTTCATTTCTAGATTTCCTGTCACTTTCCTGATGACTCCATACAACTATGCAAAGTCCGGTCAAATCAGCTCTTAAAAATATGCCGCAATTTCTCAAAACATACAATAGTCCAGGCCATTTTGTATGGAAACAGTAAAGGTCTTTTAAAACCAAGATATTATGTTTTTACCCTCTCCTGAACAAAATGAGTTTTGTGACATTTGGTGTTTTTGTGCCAAGGTCTTCAATTAGAAAAGTAAAAACAATTGATTGCCCTGATTAACCGGACAGTTAAGCTCCGATACTATTTAGTTTTCTGAAATTAGTATAAAATTGAAATTTACATAATATTAAACTAAAACTCATATTTATTTGATCTTGAGGACGAGAATCATTTCGTATTTAGTTAGTGTTAATTTTATTACCAGTTAGCATACTGAAGTCATATGAAGTGTGCAAAAAAGTCTCAATTTTTCTATTTAAATAAGGTATAGAAAGAAGTAATGAACTGACTAATAGTAAGCTAGACTTTAAGACCCATTTTTGGGTAGGAGATAGTTGGGAGGTATTCAAATATCACAGATATGAGTCGATTGACAAATCAGTTTTAAAAGTTTCAACTCTACGATTTGAAACGGTGATTCCGCAATCGAGTAGACGAAAGCATTTACTTACCACTCGGCTATAACGTCAAAGTTAGTGTTTCTTGTACAACAAGCGGAATCACAAATTTATCGATTTTAATTTTGTATTATAATAGAAACTACACCCACTTGACTTTACGGATAATAAATATATCGCACCTCTAATAATACACTGTCGTAAGTCTGAATTTGGCTGTTTAGAATTTTGAATACCGTTTGATTTTTATAAAGTCGAAGGTATACTGACAAAACGTGTTAAGTCACTTTTTTGATGGTTCTCTGTTTTAAATATGAAAATTTATGCAATTTAATGTTTTACATACTGCTAAAACGCAGTAAGTCATAAAATATAATGGCTTTGAAAAAAAACAGTTTTTCATATGTTATTTTTAAATTGTGGAAGAAAACATGATATGCTTATAAATCATCGATATCAAATCTTAAGATTTGTATAACAAAAGTATTATTCTTCATAAGTGGAAGCGACGATATTTGTTGTGATATAAAGCTGGACATGAAACGTTAGATCAATTAAACTCATAAAGTTTGTTCTTTTTGTATTGGAAAATAGACGATTTCGACAAACTACAGTGTTCTTCTGGGGGTGCGAGATTGCTATGAGTATTCTTGTCAATAGTGTGGGGCGCCGTTGGCTTTCCGCGACCCGTTTACCTGGTGTGACCTACTCCCACAGGCCTGTGTTAATTATCGGAGCTCCACCGAAGTTGAATCGGGCGGAGAGTCATCACATCTCTCCATTAACACCACCAGTAGGTGCACTCGGGCACCATTACGTGATCCATGACATGGCTTTCAAATTTCACCACGCTTTCCAAATGTTTCGACTTATCTGCAGCGGAGAGAAGACATTTATTAATTGTTTGGTGATAGTTTTCCATTTCTTGATTAGATGGTCATTTTTAATAAAAAAATGAATCATTCAAACATTGACTTCATCTGTGCACTTAAACCCCTTTATGTTCCGAAAGATGAAACCTGGGTCGTAAAGGACAGGACTGTTTGAAGTTTGATCGATTCAAATTAGATATAAAACTTCCACTTTGTTATTCCACTGGCTGCATTACTGGGTATGACAAGTGTTTCACCTCTTTGAGAAGCATCTTCAGACTCAACAGAATTTTCATTTACGTAGTAGAACTCCATTTCAAAAATTTAAAACAAGAGTCATGTTAAATGTGTAAGTTCTTATGATGGTGCGATGTCTAAATAGCTATCAACTATATAACTTTATTCTTGTGGAACTAAATACTTCACACATATTTGCTCCTGCTGTTGAGCATAATTCGACGGTGTTTTGGCCAAGCGGTGTAGCCCTCAAAAAATACGAAAATGATTTAATAATTAGATCTCATTTTAAAGACGACAGAGCAGGTTTTGACAAAATGATGTAAATCACAAAAATAAATCAACCACTTTGTGAAGGGAAACATCATTTTAAATTGGTTTTAGATTTAAAAAATTCTGAGCCTGCCACCTGATGTCATCCACTATTATTTTTATTATTATTTTATTGCCTATGTATAATTCCGTATCTGCAAAAATGAGAATTTACAGGACTGCATTTCAAAGATTCATCAGGCAAGTCACCATATTATATTTTCGATAAAAAATGTTTAAACAATTTCAATTTTGTGGGTTACATCAATTAAGCCAATACACCGTCGATATAAACACCTAATGAAATTTTCTATTTTTCGGAGAACATGAGAATAGATGGATGTTACTAAGAAAAGACTAATAGCTAGCTTATCACCCTATTTTTTATGATCGAATGGATGGGAATGGTATTTAAACATCATAGACATATAACATACAAGGTATTAATGCATGTGATGATTTCATTACTTCTCACACATCCTCTCTCCGATCATCAAAGCGAAGCGTGGAGAGAGCGATTAGCTAACTACTATATTAGATAACCACTAGTATTTTGTATCACTACAGAATCTGGAAGGGTCTGACGAATTGTTTACTGAAGTTTTTGTTATACATAATTCACAATCATAGCTTTAATCTATTATTTGATCTGTCAGTATCCAACAAAATTTCCGTTTTAAAATATTTTTTATATGAGTAAGATTATATCGGCTATGTGGAGCAGTGGTTAACGTCGTTGACTACGGTTATGGATGTCTCGCTTTCAAGTCCCGGCGCGGACAGTTTCATAAACAGATCTTGCAATCGATTTATGGATTTCTGTTCATAGGCATGAATGTTTGTGATGTCGAAAATTCCCTCCCACCCATCCGATCCTAAAAACGGGGCATAGCGAGAGCGACTAGCTAAATATACACTAGTCCTGTCATAGCACTATCCTTCTATCCCTACTATCTCCAAAAAAAAGATGTTGAGCAACTGACTAACCAGCAGTTCTCGTTTAGATACCTCCATTAAGAGGTTGCAAGCTCCACGTTTAGAGCGGACATAGTAAAAAAAAAGATTTTTACATACCAATAAAATCTGAGATACTTATTTCAATAGACTATTTTTTTAATGTGTATCGACAATTTACGGAAATATCATTGTTACATTATTAACCAAAAATATATAATATACTTATAATGTAGCAAGATTTGGTCATAAAACAGATGTACAAGAATTAAGTTGTTATTTATAGATTGCCAAAAATTATAACTATTATTGACAAGCGTTGAAAGACGCTCCCGTCGACAGGGGAGGTCCTTAAGACCCCACAGCGAGCCTCGACAGCCTGTAATGCGCCTCTTTAGCCTTTCAACTGCACGCGACGTGCATAATGATGGCCTTATTTTTGCGCATATACATTATTTACTCACCATTTTATAAGACCGCGAGAATGACGAAAATCGTGAGAGCTTTGACGCCTTAAAGCCATTCCAAATAAAGTCCCAATAATTACTTAACTAACGAACAACTTACGCATCGGATATATAATAAATTTATTATATTAAATTTGGATTATTGAGATTTTGTACACTTCCATGAAAATCTCAATAATCCAAATTTGATATTGAAATTCCATCAAGCACCCTCAGTCGATGTCTTAAATTATATCTTAAATTTATTATAGTTTTTATTTTTTCAATGCCTATTTAAGCGAATTACGCGAAGTTAAAGAGTTAATATATAATAGATAAAACGGCGATATTTGTTATTGATTATTGAGAGAAACTAGATAAGTTTTATTTGTTGATATGAATCGAATAAAGCTCGTAACATCTTCTTTAATAATTATACAATTGAACGTCAAGGGATATTCATTCTTTTATATTTGACAAATCACGTCATCAAAATTACTCAGACCGATAAAAACTATTCAAAGTTCATACTCATGCTATATTTAAATCGTGAAAGCTAATATGCTTATATTTGGTTAATCGCAATAATTTGTATTTACAAGTGGTGATAGTATTGGAGCAGAATTTTTTTTAATGTCGTACTTCATTAACTGTAAATTTGTTGTACAATTCCTGTTGTTAATTTCTATTTTCTATATTGATAACAAACGGGTCTGTAGCCGAGTGTTCAACTGCATGCTCTTCGGTTGCAGTGTCCTCGGTTTCAAATTCGAGTACCCATACTTTCATTAAACTATTTTTTAATCTGTTTATGGATCTAATTTAAGATATTGACTGAGGGTGCTTGATGGAATATCAATATCAAATTTTAATTTTTTAAATTTTGTACATTTCCATGCATTTCGTCACTTACGTCAGTTCAAGTTCATTCGTGTACTCAAATACCTGAAGATGCTGAAAGGCGAGACCTTGGTCTTAACTGACGAAATATATGGAAATGTACACAATTTGAACAATTCAATTTTATATTTACAGATCTGCGTTAAAATGCAAGGCTGTCTGTGATGTTTCCATTAATAAGAATTTCAGTTTCGTAATTTTGCAGACTTGGAAACAATTTAATCTTATTTCTAAATCTCGTTTTCTTATTATTTAATAAAATTACGTTTGTCAAATAGTGTGAAGAACGATTTCTGCACGATTTGTTTTCCAGGGTTTGCATACTTGAAGCTCGCATTGAAAATTAAAAACACGAATAATCATTCATTGCAGCCACAGATCGCAAACATTTCAAGTTAATATCATTATTAGATTTGTTACTAATCTAATAATAATAGTAATGAATCGACCGAAAAATGATTCTATAAAATTGTCCTGTGACTGCACAAGTTAGTAAGAATAAACCTTAGCACACGTCTACGAAACGTTTTTTATTATCACTCCTTTTCAATTCCCGTATTTTGTATGCCCCAAAATATATATAAATTATTATATTGAAAGCGACACGTCAAATGTCAACGTATCTTTTCCGGTTTTCAAACACCTTATATATACAATTAGTGTATTTGAGGATTCCACCCCTTGAACCCATCACTAAAAAGGACAATCGTTACAACTAGGCAATGGCGTGTTTTAACTACTTCTTAATTTTGACTATTGTATGTTTTGTAGCATAATTTCGCGGAATTGACCTGTGAATTCCCCACCGAGATCATGTGACACCTTTGGACTTCTTTCTGTTGGGGTATGTGAAGTCGCAAGTCTACATCGATAAACCAGCGACGCTTAATGACATTTAAGCCAACATTCGCCGCGTTATCGCCGATATACGGCAGCAGCTGCTTCAGAAAATGCTTGAAAATTTGACTTCGATATTGCGCTTTTTTTGAGCCAGCCGTGGCGCCCATTCATTTTTAAAAGCTAATGGCATTTAATAAAATTTTCAATAAATCTAATATAATGAGTATAATCACGATTATTAAATGTTTTATTTCATTTTAAAGTTCTATACCTCTAAAAATCAACATCCTTTACATCTAAAGCTCTAACGTGTTACCATTAACGGGCTTCTTTTGCATAATTACTTGTCATTTTTTGTGTTTCTTTTTGCGCACATTAAGAAATTTTCAATTTACTCGTTAATTATAAATTCTTCTTCGTAACCGCGTTAAGTCTGGCATTATTACTGCACCTAAAATAATTTATATAATAATTTATAATTTATATATGCGTTGGATGTTGTCTTCATAATACGTGACCATCACTGTCTCGCTAGTTATCCGGCAAACTTGTCAGAATGAAAGAATAGCAATTTGTATCGAGCACATAATACCTGATGTAGAAAGACGAAGGAAACGTGTCAAGGAAATAATAGAGATACTGCAGCACGTTACAAAGCGCTAATAGAAATAACTGTATCGAACAAGAGAAAAATAAGATGCGGCTCGTGTCAGAGGTTAATATATCATTCTCGTCAATTCAATTGATTGCCGCTTGTTGGATGAAATTGTTGGAAATTTTTATATGCACCGTTATTATACATTACCAATTTGGAAATAAAGTATCATCTTATTGATTGCATTGGTATTTACTTGGTAGAATACCGTTCTAATAATGTAAAGTATTTAGTTCTACAGGCATTGTAACGCCACCGTCAAAACTATGTAGTATATACGGATTTGTGTTTATTTATGGTATATATCAAGGATGCCCAACCGGACGATCCCAAAGCAAAATTTCCGTGAATTTTTGAAAAAAATGAATTTTTTTATGTAAATGAAATAAATATGTTATGTATGTATATAGTATGTACAATAAAAATAATAATAAATACTATGTTAAAAAATATACGAAAATACTAAATTGTAATTATTTTGTAAGCACATAATTATCTAATAATATTTTACATTTAAAATAAACATTTTTAAGTCTGAAGAAAGGAAAAAACATTAAATACAATTTCCTATAAGAATCTGACACACCCTGGTTTTTATTAAGTATAAATGTCATTAGTGTCCAGAACTGAAATCACCCAGCGGCAACAGCAATAATTCGCAGAATCGGCCCAAAGCTTGTTACCATGCCGTTCAATAGCCGCGCGGGTACGTCCGCTGGACGAGTCCATTTTTACGGAAAGGGGTAGGGTGCAGGGAGTTTTTTTAATTGTATTTGTACACAGTCGATTACGATCTGCCGAGCGGGACGAGCTGCGCTCTCGTGGCGGAGGTGACGTGACGATGTGAATTGTCTGTTTTTTTTTTTTTGATTTGCATTGGACTTAATTTAAATTCATTGTGTCATTTGTATTATAACTTAAGTAAATTCAGTTGCTAAGTAAATGTAAATGTAGAATCAATTTTATGTGTTAGGATTTATATATTTGTTTAATGTAAACCACTGCATCTTGGATCCACAAACAAATAAGTTTTGAACCGGATTTGAAATGGTGTTTGTCTGAGATCACGGCCCTTCCAGGACTCTGGATAACCAGCCGCTCGCCTCTCTTCGATCCGGGGTCTTCTCAAATCATACTATAAGTAGATCTCAAGAAAATTAATTTATGAAATTTACGTATTGGGATTCGAGAACTTGAGTACTGTAACCGAAACGAACGTCGTTGCCACTGCACTACGTATCCAGTAAATAACATATCGACGGCGTTTTGTTCAATTGATATAACCCTAAAAAATTGAAATTGTTCAGGAGAGAGTAAAAACTGTTTTTATCAAAAACATTATATTTTGAATTGCGTTATGAATCTTTGAAATGCTCTCATGTAAATTTGCAGATACGGGATTATAGATAGGGAGTGTCGATATAATAGTGGCTTACATCAAGTGGCTGGGTATGAATTTTTAAAAAATTCCCTTCCGAAATGTGGTAAATTTATTTACATCATTTGGCCGAGACCTGCTCTCTCGTGTTTAAAATGAAATCCAATCATTAACACATTTCCGAATTTTTGAGGGTTACCTCAATTGGCCAAAACACCATCGATATACATTCTACTGACGCCTTTATTGAATAGGCGGTTTTATTGAATTTTATTTATTTTTAACTCGTTAAGTACAATAATCGTTCGTGGCCTGGTGCCTTGCACTGAGAACATTCTAAATTATATCGCTTGATAACGTGACGTATTGAAACGTGACTTTTATGCCTTATTGGTGGGTTTAATAACCGTCTCCCAAATGACCACCTTCGAATGTTAGGTGGTCAACATAACAATTTAGGGTTTAAATTATTGGACAGTAAAAAATCACGTCTTTTGAGATATATACGTAATATAATAGAATTATATATTCGGCTATTTACGCCTTTGTAGATCAATACTAAGTATAGTAATTGACATAAAATAGGCATATAAAAAAACACCCATCAAGTTTTAACACTTTTATTAGAAGTGAATTACATTTAAATAATATTCGGACCGTCTTCGAAAGTTCTACGGCCAAATAAATAGAACTATCATTGAGAAAGTTGAAACATTATTATTATTAGAACGTTTGGTAAAAATCGAATTAATAATACGATAAAATAACAAAGTAGTTAGTTCTACAAAATTTTTATATCAGGTAGTTGATAGCTATTTTGGATTTACACCATCGTCAGAACTATCTGTTGTAGAACTAAATACTTTGTTATTTTATCCTATTATAATGAAGTTCTACCAAGAAAATGCCAATTCAATCAAATCAAATTATTTACACATCATTTCTGAAAATTTCACTTCTAAGTACTAAAGTGATTATAATTTATGTATATAATAAGTTATTTATTTTTAGTCGATAATTTTTCAAGTTGATGGTCCACTTTTTTTGTTCCATTTAACACCTAATTGTTAAATATTACTGTCTTTTTTATGCGTTGAATATGTTCAACAAGAAATCGCATATATCTATAAAAAATTGAGGATACGTTACATATTTTTATAAACCACAGAAAACAAAAGCGATGATTTAAAATCATATAAAAGTTTATGCAAGTGACACTGACAATTCTTATCAAAATTGACGCTAACGTTTTTTCATTAATCTTATTTAAAATTTTAGTGACGGAAACTTACAAGTTGTATATGAAAAAGTGTCATTCATATATGTATGTATTCATAACGAATAATCACTGAATTAATTTTGTATGCATAATTACTTATTTATTTTATGCGCCGCATAATTTTAATTCCACCTTGATACCGTATAAAACGAGACTAAACTGTATGCACTTTCTTGAAGGAAAAATATCGTTTTCTGTCAAATGAATTTTGACTCATTCATTTTTGAAAAACAGCTTTTTTAAAATAATTTACAAATTATTTAGAGAAAAATAATATTAGATTTTTGTCTAGAAGTTGTCATTCAAAATGACGATTTCTGGCGATACGTATCTTTGCTTGAGTTACGACAACATTACATATATTTTAAACTTACTTTTAACAAAACCACTTAAACATTTAAATTTGTTTTCCTATATATCATTAAAAAACATATTACATGTGGTACATGGCAAATAAAAATATAAATATTATTATTTTGATCTTACATATTTTTTACATCAATTAAACTTTGTTTTAACGTTCATCAGCGATGATTGAAATGTTATATAATATACGGCAATTTTAATAATTAATATCTAAATGATGTATTGAATCATTAATGGATTGATTAATGAATCTGCCTTCATTTCAAAATTGATTGCAGATATCGACAAGATCTTACATCATTATCAAGCTAACTTGATAAACTAATGATATCAATATCCTCTGTGTTATATCCGAGATCTTAATTTACAGAAGACTTATAATATAACTAATTGAAACGATTGTGGTTTATTAAACGTTCATCTGCAGAGTTTATAGAACGTATGTAATGAATATTCATTGTCGTTTAATGTATCTCTAGGTATTAGGCAGCTGGAGTAGATTCTCTTTTTCCTCTTTCCTATTAAGATAATATTTTTTTAAGAAAAGCTGACATATTTGTTTTAACGTCAATACGATTGCAAAAAAATAAGTTTTTCATTAAAATATGCAGGATTTTACCATCTGGTCTATGTGAGCCCCCAAAACCATCTCTTAGTACGTCTGCTTCCTTGGGTTAGTCGTCAACCGGTGGTCCGTGGAGTTGTTACAGTGACGTCATAAAGCCAAGAATCCGTAAACTTATTTCAAATATCGTCGTTGTTCTGGAAGAAGACACTAACTGGAAAATACTAGTTTTGAGTGATTGGACTTTGAAGTTTGCCAAATGCTTAAAATGCAATACGTCTTTCATTCTGTCTGTTTGTATACAACTGTTTTTAAGTAAAAGAATAATTTATAAAAATAAGTGAATTCTGTCATACGGTAGAGTTTAAAATAAGGAACACTTTGGTATAACTAACCCAATATGTCATTTTTTCGATTTAGTGTTTTCTTCCAGAACAACGACGACATGAAGCAACAAATATCACACTCATTAATTTATTTGAAATTAAAAAGCGATCATAATTAAAAATTAAACTTTTATGATCATTATTTTAAATGCGATTTTACCTTTCTAAAAACAATCTTAGTGGTCCGCGAGGATCAAAACGGTGGTGACCGTTGCTCTATTGCAAAATTTCCAATAAATATACTTAATGGATTATTTAGAGTAAAAAACAGTTTTAAATTTTCGTTATTTTTGAGTTATGCACAGTTTGAAGAAGAACTTGGAAATTAGAATAGGACATGTCACATTGTTCAATTGATTTTCTCGTTGGTTCATAAAAGTTAACATGACAGACATAAAAAGCTTTTCCAGTACTCTTACTACAGATATACTATAATTTTATTCACTTTTATTGTGTTAAATGTCAATTCTCGTAAGAAAAGTATTGTTTATAAACAAATGTGCCAAGTAATATTGTTTTGAATCCTAAACGTAACTCAAGACAACTAATTATTTGGAAAGTAACTAATTCCATAAATGGTCATTTAGTAATTATATTTGGTTCGTAAATATTTGTCGAATGAATAAAGGTTAGGTTAGGTAAGGTTTAATTAAAAAACTGATCGTTTTATATAAATATCCGAACGTTCAATTCAATAACTGAACATTTTATATAAATTACTGACAGTTTATTTTATTAGCTGACAAATTATCGAATTAGTTACTGAGCATTTATTGTTTCTTACTGACCAAAAATTGAAATATTTACTTACCCAATAAATGCAGAATTCAAATAAATTACTGCATACAACATTTTGCAATAACGTATTTTAAAGTTCAGTGACTCATAGATAAACCATCATCAAAATCCAATTAGCTTCCTTGCTGTTTTTATATTTATGACATCTAGAAAAGTTATTTTCAAATTATCATGTGGTTAAATACTGACAATATAAATTTATTACGCTGTTCGCTTTCAAGAAAACGAATGCGAGTCCATTACAAAATTATTTAATGGCCTTATAATCTTTGATTGAAATCAAAGTCTTGACAAAATTTATCTAATGCGGTATCAATAACATGTATTTAATAAATGCCTTGATGACTCTATTAAACGTATTTTCTAGAGACTGTCCGCCCATCAGTACCGCCCAACCCAACGCACAGCCGAGATATTATCTACATCACATAGGCGGGAATAGAATTCAATATTTAGAAAGAGGTTTAAATTTATAGTGAGATGATAACGATTAAAAAATATTTGTAATAGACGTGATGTAATAATTTAACTATTTTTCAATGGCTTCCGAAATTGTAAAAAGGTATTTGAAATATGCGATAAATAGATAAGATTAAAAATGTGTCAATAATAAATAAGCTAACCAAACAATTTGATTTATTGATTTTTTTATCTATTAAATTAATAAATTATTTTTCTTTGCACTATTCATTGGTGGATCCAACGGGGGGTATCAGTGTCATGTCTCTCTCTCTACACCAGTGGCTCTCATGTTACTCACCAGAGGATTTTTCTGTGGCCATCAACGGTTCTATAGTAATGAAAATTGATGTTAAAAAAATGAGTAATATAAAACAAATACGACAATTTTTGTTTATTCGTATTGCGTGCGTATGCGGCTCTAAAACGTATTTGTAATGAATGAATATTTTTATTAAAATAGGGATCCTTTTTTACATAAAAAATAATCGTGATCAGTACGGTAAACCCATTGGGTTAATTTGTGCTGCAGTGCATTTAGTAATTCGGTCTGTTGTACGATAACCAACCCTGTTCATCTTGAAATTGTATAATTATCATTGACGAGAGATTTTCCAAATATATAAAGTGTGACAGTGATTATCTTCTAATTTTTTTTTATAAATAATGAAGCACCTGTAGGTTTTATTATTCTTTATTTTTCTAATTTTGAAGGGAATTTGATACAATCCCCGAGTTAAAATGGATATGAGAAATTATCTATAAACAGTCATACAGTAGGATAAAAGTCTAAAAATCTATTGATTTTTAGACATAATTGAAATACAAACCAGCAGGATTCTATAATATTAATATTAAAAATAAAATTTGTGAACGACAGGATTGTAAAAATATGGTACATAATTTTAAAGAAATTATATTAATACAAAAAAAATCTGCATGCTTGTCTCTTATGGTTAAAAAAATTCAAGTAGGTAATGAATACCTTAAATGCATCGGCCTAATATTTAAATGAATATTTAAAAATTTGGTGCGATCACGAGACATTTCCAAAAGACCACTGATGTTCATTATGCGGCCACGGAGAAATTTTCCGTGAGAACCGCTGCTGGAGTTAATTAATTACTTTAAACTATTTGTACAAATATTCTTCAGTCAAAAATAATAATATCTTTACGTCATATTTCTTCATGTTGTATTTTGTATTAGTTATCAATTTCAGGGAATGTTTCAGCACCAAGCAATAAGACATAACAATATTTTGTTGTATAATTTAAGTGAATAAAATTATCTATCACTCTTTTGACAAGCTAATAGTGTTTATACGGAATATACTGCTTTGGGCACGATTTCAATTAGATTTAGACACAAGTTAAATACTGTTTATCAAATTTATTTGAAATGAAGTACCTCTTTGTTTATTTTAATGGAAACAGAAAATTTGATTTGTGAAATGTAGTTACTTTCCGTGTCGCCTTGAGGTAGAAAACGACAGATATTTTCCGTACTTAAATAAGACATGTAATAATAAACACATTTTACAACTATCTTACATCATGGACTAACCAGAAAACTCTTTTATACTGTACATACTAGTTGTAACGTATGTTAAATTATATCAATACTGGCTTAGCGATTTCCGAAAGTCATAGTTGCATTGCTATTTATATTATTCCTTAAATTGCACAGTATTGATAATTTGATTCTGAAAAGAACTGCTTACTCAGGAATACAAGTTTTAAGCAAATCTATATAGAAAATTTATGTGCCGATCAGATAAAATATTAAAGATTGCAAATTTCGCAAGCTTTATAATAATTTATTGCTCTGCATCTAACACTTATTATAACATCAAAATTTAAAAGAAAATATATTCGTATTTTCTCTTAAGTGTGTTAATGTATGTTGGATGTTTTTTGACATAAATATGTATCTTTAGAGGGAATCTTAAGTTTTATTCATTTCATATGTATTGCGGTTAAAAGTAGTTTAATGTTTTGTGTAAAATTAGCGTTTTTGACTAGTTTTAAATATATATTTTTAACGGATAATCATGCGAATACACTTTTGTATATTTTTTCCATTGTTTTTCTATAAATTTTTTGTTATAATTCATGTTACAATTTCATCTTTCTCCATAATAAGCAACTATTATTCATTCAACTGTTAAAAGAATCGTAATAATGGCTAAAATATAAACTTTTTCAGTCAAAAATGGTCATTTACTGAGCAAAGCTTGGTATTGATTAATATTGAATGCTCTTTTCTGACATTCCTATTACAATAATTGTCAAAATAACCATCGTAGTTTTCAAAATTAAATATGGCGTTTTAGGTGGTTGAGAGAATTTTTTTTTATTGAAAAAAAAATGATTTAGGATGCCATCCACCCTATAAAGTAAGAATAGTTTATTTAAAAAAATACCGTAATCAATATTTCACATCAATTGATGTTACTGTCACAAAATCGAAAGCTTCACTCACCTTTTAGCTAATTTTATACTCAAAATATACTTTCTTTGAAAATATATGTATTATATTTAATAAGCAAAGAAGATATCATAAAGCACCGGTCACACGACGTAATATTGTAACCTCGCGATATTCCTCCACTGCCCCCGGCGCTCCTTGTTTCTTTTGATATATCTCTTATTTGGAATAAATTCTCTCGTTACCTATAGCTGCGGAGTAAAATGAGTTTATTTTTGTCATAGCTGTGCGTGCGACGGGGCTATGTTTCAACGAGCATGCGAGAAACATGAATACATCGACATTAATTGTCGCAATATTTTATATGGAATATGTATCTCGACCTTACATTCATGTATCAATTTAAAATAGGTACTGCACATTTCCATGTAAGGATTTTTTTAATTACTTAGTATTAATCAATACATGTATTATAAATAATTTATATTGTAAGAAAACAAAAGATCTCGTTATAGAATATTTAATCCATTATATAATCTCGTGGCATGTTTACGTATACAAAATGTATGTAGTTTTTCCACATTAATCCCCATCTCAAGACATTAACTCAAAAATTTGTTTTAAATAACATAAAAAACTGTGTTTCTTATAAATAATATATGTCAGTTTGTAGCCAAATGGTCAAAGGGTCAAAGTTCTAGGGCGTTCGTCGTTTTAGTTTCCGGTGAACGGTCAATTTCAAATACTGATTTTTCAATAGATTTATACGTTTGTATTAATTTTT
Source organism: Himalopsyche phryganea (assembly GCA_022494535.1). NCBI lineage: Eukaryota > Metazoa > Arthropoda > Insecta > Trichoptera > Rhyacophilidae > Himalopsyche > Himalopsyche phryganea. Next base: position 2,804,599 of record JAGVSL010000032.1, read on the forward strand.
TTTCCCACCAATCGGATATTAACGTGTGGCATAGCGAGAATATTCAGAAAACTTCTGATCGTTTTCTTCTATCATTATTCTCTCGGAAAACGAGAGGTTGAGCTAATGCGAAACAATCTATTATCGTACAACATCGTTTATTAAGACAAGATTATCTATAAGAACTTAAATAGTTGAAATGATTAAGCAAAATTGAAAAATATTCTCACAATAGCTTGCTGCTAAAATAACCATCGACAATATTTAACAATCCTTGAGAGATAGTATCTCAAAAGACTCTATCAAAAAAGAACAATCATTGTTTCCATTGTAAATCTGTATACCTGCATATACGTTTTCGACTTAATATTGCAAAAATCACAAAAATCAATTAAATGTATGCAAAATAATACAACCGCCTAAAATTATGATTAAGTTTAAATATAATTTAAGACATCGACTGAGGGTGCTTGATGGAATTTCAATATCAAATTTGGATTATTGAGATTTTGATAGAGTCCGCTTTAAGAACAAACCTGATATTTATAAATTACAATGCAGTGATTGCCAACATTTCTATGTGGGTAAAACCACACGTACATTAGATATAAGGGTATCAGAACATTTAGCTGCCTTTAAATTTAAAATAGAAACTTCGACATTCGCAAATCACTTGCTAATGGAGAACCATACGTTTAATGCGGATGATGGGGTTAAGCTGTTGCATCAAAACATGGGGGATCATAAATTATTTTATCAAGAAATTTTGGAAATCAATAGAGCCCAGTTAAATTCCTTGCCAATTCTGAATGAGCAGCTGAACCTTCCTAATTCTCCGTTATTGTATCCTATACGTTGAAACACCTAACAGATGTCACTAAATAAGAAATGATTGTATATATTTACCCATTCGTTGAATTGTATCCCGTCGATACCCACAATGCTATTATAATTGTAAAATCACTGGTAATTCTAATAGTAGTTGGAAAGCGGCAATTCACCACTCTGTAAATATGGTATTTACAAAATAACGATTAAGGCGATTCTCGAAATTTTAACTCAGGTATCAGTGTGGCTCTCAGACGTATAATATTTTGCCTCGTACATAATATTTGTCGTATTTGTATCTTCTATATAAACGTTAGACACTGTTAACTGTCTGTCAGTTCGAGTCCATTCATGTGCTCGAATGCCTGAAAATGCCGAAAGGCGAAACCCGGGTCGTTAGTGACAAAATACATGGAAGTGTACAAAATCTCAATAATCCAAATTTAAGTTTATATATATTTAATATTAATTGGGTGTTTTTTATTTTTGCCTTAATTTGATAGAGTTATTTTTAAGCTGTTTTTATGTTACCATGAAAAATTAAGATTTTGTGGATCAATTTTACAATATAAACGACTATATTTAAATTAAAATATAAGGATAATCTTAAACTGATTGCTATTCTTTACTCCTTTAGTTTCACGAGCAAGATGATCATTTGAACCTCGTGGTCGTGAAAATGACATACTTCGACTCACCTGAGCTACAAACGTGAAATTAATGTAGAAGTTACATTCTATTCCGACTGTGAGTGGTTTCTATGCGGCATATATACCGTGAGAACCTTACTTATAGGTTTGTATGAAAATATCTGAGTAAACCCGTTCGGCCTGCGGCGCTTAAAACCTAATAATAATTCAACGAAGCACTTGTCTTCCTTCCATGCTCCTCGAACTTATTCAGTAAGCCACGGAGCTTTTAACCCTGCAGTGACTTCCAGGAAGATCATTTATTTTAAAATAAATCAGCACAATCTGTGTCTGCGTTCCGTGCGCATCAAGTGTACTGAGCGCATTTTGACAAGTGGTACTGTCACCTGATATTTATAATAGTATTCATTATAATCGTCTGCTAAGTGGTGCAGTTGATAGATTCATTTGCCATGGTTACAGAAGTCTCGGTGTGGATAGTTTCATGAATAGGTTTTTCAATATATTTCTGTTCGTAGTCATACATTTTTGTGATGTCTAAAACTCTCTCCCACTCATCCGATCAAAAACGGAGCGTAGCAAGAGTGATTAGCTAAGCACTTGTCCTGTCTTAACCCTATCCTTCTATCCACAATCTCTTCGGAAGAAGAGAAGTTGAGGGACTGAGTAACAAGTAGTTCTCATAGAAAAACTTCTGCTAAGATATCTCCATTAAGAGGTCATATGCTTCACGTTGGGAGCGGATGTGGCAAAAAAGTGAATTCAAAATTATTGTAGGTATTTTGATTTATTGATACCAAAAAGATCTTTATCGACTGGTAAAAAAAACAAATTAAATAATAAAAAACAAACAAAGACAAGTGCTCAACACTATCGAGCTTTAGCCACACTCTTTCGCGTTGTCATTGGCTTGAATCTTCAAATATACACATTCTTGCAGTGGGTTTTTAATCGATTTATGAGTTTATATAAAAATGCACCAATATTTTGTGATATTTTTATTTCTTCCCACAGACACACCACCGGCTATATCCGATTCCAAAACCAAACGTAGAGAGAGCGATTATCTATCTTCCAGTTCTTACCTGACTTATATTATGTTCTTCTATTCTGACCCTATATAAAAAGATAGGCTTAGCAACCGACTTAAAACTAGTTCAAACAAAAAATCACTACTACTTCATAGCATTTGTAGCAGAAAAATTTTAAAAATATCAAATAAGGTTTGGCTTCGAAAATAATGTGAAAATTCAAATGGATATATAATTATTATTGTTGGAAAAAATAAGCAAATAATTAAGGAATCTCACTGTAATAAACGTACTAAAATATCCGACAAATAAACATAAAACTTACTGAATTATTTATTATTGTATATTTATTTATTTACTCAAGTGGTGCATAAATCCTTTTAAGATGGTGCTTAATGAACTATCTCGTGTTCTATCTGTTGATCAATCCATTTCTAAATAATAGATCTTCGTATGCTTAAGAATCATAATTCACGTCGGGTACGAATGCACAGTGTTTAGTGAGCCGCATAAGTGATTTACATTAAAAGCGTCATTTAGTTGATATCAGTGGGTGATAATCGAGAGCATAGGATTGTGGACGGTGGACGATGGTCGCAGCGCCACGCCGATCGCCTCAGGGAACAAACAACAGATTTCCCACAAGATTAATCGTACATTTCAAACAATGGGACAAAACTAAAGCACACAATCAAGTCATAGTAGATGCGAGCAATGCTTCCATGAAATTCTCGGTGCCTATCTGTATAATTCAGAGTAATCTGATTTTTGAATTCGACGTATTGGGATGAATGTGAAAGATTATTTTTCTGCCATATCAGCAACATAAACATTTAGGCTTAACAGAGCTTTAAAAATCAACTGACTGTACTTTTACTTGACCTACACTCAAATTAAAAAAAAATTGAATATATATTATATCAGGGGTGATGAACCTGCGGCCTTACAGGTTTTCAAGTGTGGCCTATCATCTAAAATAGATAAATATATAAATTTCAAATGTTGAAATTTTGTACATTTCCATGTATTTCGTCACTAACGACCCGGGTTTCGCCTTTCGGTATTTTCAGACATTCGAGCACACGAAAGAACTCGAACTGACAGACAGTCGAAAAAATATCTACTACATAATGCAGAGGCGGTGAACCTTTTCCTGTCGGAAGACCGCATTTATTTATCTTAAAATCAAATAAGACAGCATTTAAGAAACACACATGAAAATATATATAAATACATTATTTTGTAAATGAAATATGACAATGAAATGTATTTATTTATGTATTTTATTTTTAAAGATATCGACTGAGGGTGCCTGATGGAATTTCAACATCAAATTAGAATTGTTGAGATTTTGTACATTTCCATGTATAGGCATTTTATCACACGAATTAACTCGAACTGACAGACATTAAACAGTTTACAGCGCTTATATACAAGATAAAATACGACAAATTCTTATCACTAAGTCTAGGAACTACATTAACATCTGGATTGATCACAACAATAACCCCCAATCCCAGTTGGTAAAACAAAGGCATTATGGGTGGAATGGATGGTTTTAAAATGCAATTCGAAGAACTATCTATTTACTTATTCCAAACTAATGGGCCCTGTCAGAGTGACCAATCGTTGTGATCAATCCAGGTGTCAATGCAGTTCCTAGACTTTAGTGATAAGAATTTGTCGTATTTCATCTTGTATATAAGCGATGTAAACTGTTTAATGCCTGTCAGTTCGAGTTAATTCGTGTGATAGAATTCCTGAAGATGCCGAAATGCGAAACCCGGGCCGTAAGTGATAAAATACATGGAAATGTACAAAATCTCAACAATTCTAATTTGATGTTGAAATTCCATCAGGCACCCTCAGTCGATATCTTTAAAAATAAAATACATAAATGAACACATTTCATTGTCATATTTCATTTACAAAATAATGTATTTACATATATTTTCATGTGTGTTTCTTAAATGCTGTCTTATTTGATTTCAAGATAAATGAATGCGGTCTTCCGACAGGAAAAGGTTCTCCGCGTCTGCATTATGTAGTAGATATTTTTTCGAAATATATATGTTAGTACACCGGTGATGTTGGATGATTCCGCACTCCAGCACTCCCACTCCGACAACATAGTTCTGTTATAATAATCTAAACGAAGTTTTTTGACGATGAGTTTATGCATGATATCAACTAAATAATATTTTATAAATTTATACTCGCAGTTAATACCAATGTTGTTTGAATGGATAAATACAAAGCAATGATTCATTTTTACCAACTAAATTAAAAAATACGCCTGTAATTCCTTGCGAGTTGATCAAATCTTTCAAATAAATAGGAACCAAATCTTGTTGCATTATTGAATGAAATTGATAATTTTAAATTGGTCTTTGTAACAGGAACTATCAACATTAAAATTCATTTTAGTTCGTAAGGTGAAAAGAACTGAAAGAGTAAAATATTTTGATGATAATTTAAAGACACAAATATACGAATTGACGTAAAATTCAAATACAATTGAACTGAAATAAATTATATCACTCCATTGATAAGCAGTTCACATTAGTACAACTTTGTTCATTCGATTAGTAAAAATGTTCGAATTAAAAATAACTTTGGAAGATTTCTTCCCACAATTAAAGCAACCAGTTATTGTTATCTCGTTTATGGTTCTCGCGCTTATCTCCAAGAGCAAAAGCTTACATATAAAGCTTAATTAGTAAAATACAACATTCTCATTTTAAAATAGTGGACTTTTCTCACTATTTTAACTTTGGTCTTCTTGTCAATATTGACTTATTAACTGATACGGTTTGTCACACCAGGGCAGCCACGCATTCAGAAGGGGGGCATAATTATTTAGCTCGAATATAACACGATATTTTTACTTGAAATATGTTTTAATAAAAAACATAGTGGCAGAAGACGGTGAGTCTACAATCGGCTATTTTGAGTTATAAATGCAGTAGGATAGATTTCAGGACGGTTTATCGTCTGAAAAAACAAGCTCAGCCGTAGTCCATGTATGTTTTACGTAATTTGAATAAATCCGTGTGAATTAAATCAATTTCGTTCACCGTTGTGGTAAAAAACTCTATCTAATCTATTAATCTATGTATATAATTAATCTATGTATATAAAAATGAATTTCTGTTTGTTGGTTTGTTGGTTTGTCCGGATCTTATAGGCTCCTAAACTACTACCGATCGCGACGAAACTTTCAGGAAGGACTTATTGTGATCATGCCGGGAAATATTATATAAAATAAATGTTTGTTTGTCCTTTACGCGTTCCTTTACCATTCATACGATTTCAATGAAACTTCGGTGAGTTTTTGTGCACACACCCGTGAAGGGTTCTAAAGATAAAAGAAGAATCAAATACGTACATACAGTGACATCTAGGAAAAACCTTCTGATTTATTCGTGTACGCACCAGACGAAAAACAAAAATATTGTGTTATAACAAGTATGATATTGAAACTCGGGTTCGGGTCGGGCCAGACCTGAAGATAATGGGCGCGAACCGGGTAAGTCTATGAAATTTCGGCCTGTGCAGACCTCTAATCCGAAAGCAGTTCAATAAACAGAATTAAAACACAAACCCTTTCTTTCTTTGAGTGGCATTGCAACGCATGCCGGGTACTCACTGGTATTACTATAAAAAAGAATTACTAATAATTAAATCATATTCTTAAATTATTAACAATTCTCATAAAATGGTTGGTTTAATAAATGATGGTTAAAGTATGTAAATAGGGAGACTTAAATTTCATGAAGTCAATTATATCAGAATAACGTTTTTTTAATTAATGCCTTTTACCACTAAACCGATGATATATTCAAGGCACTAATGGGAAAAGTAATATGTAGTACAGAAATGTATTTTTCCCACAATATGTTTTATTCAAAGCTAAAGCATTAACTATCAGGCGCGTTTGGGTAAAGCATTGGTCCAGAGCTTATTGTTATTTATTACTGAGATTTATCATTTTTTTATAGTACTCTCGCAATTATATCAAAATGAGTAATACTCAATTGACAAAGGTATTCGAAGAAGATACCACATGAACACCAAAATCACTAAATAAACTGGAACACCAACATTTATCTGATGTTTGAATTATTTTCGTCTGTGATTTATTTGGGCTCTTACGGGAGTGTATTAAAAAAAAAAACTCAACTGTGTAAGGCTTATGTATTGAAGAGTATCGTTCTGTTTTGGTTTATATTTTTGAAACACTTTCGTTTAATATTTTAATCTTATAACTAAAATTTACATGCGCCCATTGCTCAATAGTTATAAAATGTAATATATTTGAACAATACATCGTTTAATTAAACATATTTTTATTCACACCAATTCAATATGGATTAACTCATCACTGACAGTTCTTCCCTAAGACTTTTTATCACAGTGGTGAAAAATATGAGAAACCAATTTTCTAAGACCGTTGCTTACGCAATAATTACTGATAGTAAGTTGGCATATAAAATTATCTGTCTATTTTCATTAGAATTAATCATCATTTAATACCCTAATCTTAATCGCGACGGTGAAAAATACCTAATGCAGTCCTGGTGTCCAGACTCGGTTTCCATTATTATCCTGGGCGCATCATTAAATGTTTTATCAGAGTAATTTATTTTAGAAGAGAGTAACACGTGTCGCGAGTGTTGCGCCCTCCCACGTGGGGCACTTTGGGTGGGCCTTTTGTGCCATCTTCAACATGTGAGGCGAGAGGCTTAATAATTTTCAGATGATTTTTGAAAATTTATCAATGAAAACAACTCTTTACATTCAAAATTATAATCAACAAAAATAATGTAATATGCTGACATTTTATCTCAACACTTTCTTAAATATGTGTGATAAAATAAAAATATTATTGATTTGATAATATAATGATTGTTAGATCCTTCTTACAATTCTTAACCCTTAATATCTTGTTAATTTGCTGATAATTTTACATACAAAGTTTACATAAAATTTTCTATATCAAAAACTGTTTGCTTGAAACCAATATTACTTTGAACAGAATATTGTATTCTTGTTTCTAAAGAAGTTTTTACATAAGGAAGTAAAGTTAATCTTCGATATTTGTACATAGGATACAAATGGGCATTAGCATAATTTTCAGGGATCATTGGCATTAACATTAAAAAAAAATCAAATATATGATTACCCCTTAATCGTCTAAATTCTAAAAGCAAAGCATTACCTTGTAATATTGTTTATCAAAACGAATTGAATACAGCAAGTGCAACCTGGAACATACGATATCGCTTTTTATGAGAGCTAATTCTACAATTCTAAATCATCTAAAATTCAAAAATACCGCCCATTAGAATAATCGGAGTTTAATCAATTTATATGACTAAATTATTCAGTATTTTCGTAATTCATTTAAAATATCTTAAATTATATTTGTTCACGTGTTTTGCAACGTAATTATATGTTTAGTAATTTTAATTTCAATAAGCTTTTATGTTTTCCCATAAAATGAAGATAACAATTAATGTAATTCAAAACATGTCTTTCTCTGGGTTTCATGGTATGCAATAGTATGAGGGTGCGAGCATTTAACATGTTGAGAATGACGGACCCTTAAGGTGCACAATAACTCACGCCACGAGTGTAAATGGTCCCTTTCGGTTACAAGATAAGCCATGGTCACACTCCACTTGCTGGTCACTCTCTTCATACCTTATATTATTATTATCATTTATATCACACTTCAAAAACGCCAGGGGTATACGAAACTGTGGTGTGGTCGCGGCACCATAGAAAATATATCAATAATATAAATTGCATCTATTAAAGTGTAATGTAAATAAAAGCATCTACCACCTCTCTTGTGAAGACTGTCAAGTTTCCTATGTAGGACAGAAAGGTAGAAATTTTAATACTAGAATTAAACAACATTTATGAAATGTCTAAATAGTAATAATTTTTCAGATTTTCCGAATCATTTAATTGAAAATGATAGAAATTTTAATAAAAATGATAGCGTATAAATACTCCATGTAAATAAAAACGGTATTGAAATTAATAGTGTACAGTTTTTGAAATCAACCAAACCGTTAATAGTAATCGATTATTGTAAATAACATTTGGACAACAGGGGGCTCACCACTATTAAATTTATTTCCCTTGGGATTTTCACCTCTAAGCACTAGTAGTGTTATGGTTATTAGTACTATTATTGTTTGTGTCTTACCGCCTCCCCACGTCCAGTAGAAGGAAATAAACCCACCCACTCTTTATTCTAAGTCGATAATTTGAATCATTGTTTACCTTATAAATAAATAACCTTGAGATATAGTAAATCTGAAGATGCTTCTTAAAGAAGCGAAACACGTGTCACAATTAGTAACACAGTCATTGAAATAACTAAGCTATCACTTTTAATTTTATATTTTCTTGAGTAATTTAACTACTAACATAGATATATAATACTTGACAACGCCTGCATTAGCCCCCTGGCTTTGATGCTTAGAGGAATTTTAAGCCTTCCGATAACCCTCGGCAAGTAGCTTTCACTGTTTACCATCCAGCTACCGGCACGTCGTGTTTGTCACCTAGTAAATCAATTGTAAATTATATATTATTTATGGCTATGATTTTTTTAAATATAATTTACGGCTTTGAACGGTGAGTTTATTATCATATTTTATTACATAAATTATTAACTGATCATAAAAAGAAATACCTTGTGGACACTGTTGCAGTAAAAATTACCATTTACATGGAAAACATTACATAGGCTATGTATAAAAAATATTAAGAGTTGTTAGATAAAAAAATGTCTTTGAAAACCATTAATAAAAAGTTATCGCCCGATAATCTATCGAAGATAATTTACTGGCAACATTATGATTTTTGGTTAACGATAGTAAATGAAATATGTTGGTGTTTGATTAATTATTTAATCATGTGTATTAAAATCCTAAGGGGCATATCGTTTATGTAAATATGTACATATATGTATAAATATTATGTATGTGTACAACGTCACGCGTGACGCCTGTTTTTTGAAGAGTGGAAGATAGAGCGGAAAATTATCTATTATTTTCATGTAAAAAACTCGAAAACGGTCACAACCTCAACGAGATATCATAAAAAATATTCTTGACTTAATACCATGAATTATTCCTTAATATTTTAATCTAATATATCGTCACTGTTCTGGAAGAAAACACTAAATCGTAAAAATGACATATTGAGTTAGTTTCACCAAAATGTTCTTTATTTCAAACTAAAAAAAAATATGCTTTTACATAATGACGGGTTTGTTCAAACAAACAAAATTAAAAAGGTATGGCATTTCAAACATTTGATAAACTTCAAAGTTCAATTACTCAAAGCTAGTATTTTTCAGTCAGTGTCCTCTTTCAAAACAACGATATTATACAATAAATATTTGAAGGAAAAATCTTCTTCGTTTTTTAATATCAGTTAACTGTAAAAAAACATTATTTAAAAATAATAAACTCGAATTGGCTGATGTCAATTTAGCATTGCACGGGGGTTCCCACGGGCCGAAGAAGTGTGGATGAAAGGAGTATTAGCTGAAACCAGTGATTATGGAAGTGTGCTGGCTCCGACTGTTGAGTTGAGGAACCTGTTCAGCCCCAGGCCGACAGGCGTCATTAGCCACTCCAGCCCATTCCACGCATTGCAATATATCTACAATGTTCGATGATATTTGCGCCATTCGCTTATTGTTTTGACAGAGACGAATTCAGAATAAAAAATGTAAATACGTTTTCTTAAAAAAACGTTTGTATTAAAACTATTCGTTGGTATTTATTTTATTCGAAGGTAAATCAAGTTATCATACAGTTCGTGTAAAATATTTAATTTCGCCAAATTACAGCTAGTAAATTTATTTTAATAACTAAGGAGTAAAAGAAAAGGGTTTGTGTAAAAATAACATATCGACGGTGTTTTCGCCAATTGATGTAACCCTCAAAATTAAAATTGTTCAGGAGAGAGTAAAAACTGTTATGTTTATCGAAAAGATTATATGGTACCTTTTGTGCTATGAATCTTTGAAATGCACTCCTGTAAACTCTCATTTTTGCAATTACGGGATTATACGTAGGGAATGTCGACGTACATAAAGTGACAAATTGAAAATGTGAAATTTTAAACGTAATCACCGTAAAATTATGTTTCTCTTCCAAAAAGTGGTCAATTTATTTACATCATTTGGCTGAGACCTACTTTGTTGTCTTTAAAATGATATCTCATTCATTAATTTTCTTATTTTTTTACATCAATTGGCCAAAACACTATTGTATAAATATTGTATTAATGTCGATAATTGCTTAATGATTTTTTTATAAATATACTTGTAGATTAAAAATACGACGTCTAAGTTAATTATAGTATTTTTTTAATACTATACCACCAACTGTCTACTTTGAAGGGTGACTACAGTGCCAGTGGCGTCTTTATAAATTGATGTACCTATCCAATAAAGTAATTAATCTAAAATAAAACACCATATTCTAACAATTCAAGAAAAGAAAATGCTCAAAGCTGTCATCTCTTTTTTCTAAATGGGAAAAAGCTTCATTTGATGGAAGCTATTTTGACAATTTACTTTTTAGAAAGAGATCGTAGTCTGATTCTCTGGTATTTTGAAATAGCTACGCGAATCATAGACTAAGTAGATTGTAGAAGGCTATCTTCAAGAATGAATAAAATGTTTCATAATTGTGCCCTTAAAGCTTTTATTATCTATTGATTGAGTCTCTTTAAGGTTTGCTTTATTTCTATGCAATATTCAACTGAAAATATATATTTTAAAAAATAAAACACAATTCATTCGTAATACTTCACATATTTATAATGATCAGGACCGGTTTCGCTCATCACGAGCATTATCAACTGATAAAAATACAAACATAACAGGCCTATTTATTTTAAAAAATAAAACACAATTCATTTGTACTACTTCCACATATTTATAATGATCAGGACCGGTTTCGCTCATCACGAGCATTATCAACTGATAAAAATACAAACATAACAGGCTTATTTATATAAAATTGAGTGTAAAAATGAAGGTATATAAAACTGATGGTTCATGAACTGAGACAAGAAAATACTGATTAGCAAACAAATTATACATAAAATAGTCATAGTATACAATTAAAATGTTATGGAACTCTTACCAATCAATAAATACTAATCTGAAATCACAAATATAGCTTCATTAAAAGTCCATTACCTGAGAAAATTTTTTTAATGACATTACTAATGCATTTAACAAATAGTGGATTGGGAAAACTATAAGAAAAAATTAGTGAACCATTTAAAAATAATCAAATATTAAGTATGTAATCAATATTAACAATAAACAGCCATCTTAAGTGGAGAACGTAGAGCGGCTATGAGCATCCAATTTTTATATCTGAAAAACAAAAATTAAAGAGACAGAATCAATTCTTACAAGTTAAAAATAGCATTACAGGTATAATACAAATTAATTAATCGGATATAACAAAGGAGAAGATGCAAAGACGGCTTACTCATTCAATAAATTTGAATTAACTTTTGCCCAATTCATCTTCTTACTTTAATTTTAATTTAATTTAATTCATTCTTTTGTACACTCAATTTTATATAAATAGGCCTGTTATGTTTGTATTTTTAACGGTTGATAATGCTCTTGATGAGCGTAACCGGTCCTGATCATTATAAATAAGCGGAAGTAGTACAAATGAATTGTGTTTTATATTTTAAAACATAATGTCTTTCCACCAAGAATTGACAGTTAACACCTTAAAAGTGAAAATATATATGATACTACACTCTTAGAGGTGTCCGTTGGCTCACAAAAAAGTGCATTACGCCGTATAGTATACTGGTCAAGATAAATGTGTTCTCTTTTATAATGCACCTTTGACTTGTGTCCACAATATGCAAGTATAATATTCTTTAATTTGTTCTTGTCCGGCTCTGCTTTAATTGACGCGAAAATAAAAAATGATTCATATAATTATTTTAGCGCTTGCAATCTTTACGCTTCGCATGTGACAGTAATTTTAAGTATTTTTTTTTGACCGATTACTTCAGTGACCGTGCCTGATCAAGCACGCGCATTATCTACTATTATTAATGAAAATGTTAACTTTCTTTGATATTACTGCATATTTTATTAGAAGATCACAAATTTTGTAAGACGTGTAATCGTATAGGGGTTAAAATAATTCGAACGAAAGAAATTAAAAGAAATAATTGAGAACATATTTTCAACCTTCAATGGAAACAGCAACGAAAGTAGTAAAAAAAAGTAAGTAATAAAAGAATTCTAAGCACATTATCAATAACATTAATTTATAACAATCAATAACGTAATACAAAAGTTAATACTGTTAAAGACTGAGATGTAACATTACCATCAATTTGAGTAAGTTTGCCCATCGGTCTAAGATTGGCCCACTACATGGAAAAAAGTGCTGTTATAATACCATGATAATACTAATGACATATGAATATTTTTTAGTTGAACAAAGTTATTGAGTATCCCCTGGTGGTAAAAATATGAACTGATATGCAACATAATTTGTTTTATTGTTGAATTTGTAAGCTGTCAGCTTGGAATGATAAAAACCTATATTTGAAAAAATTGCAATAACAATACTTTCAATTTGCACTAGTAATCTGTAAGCCAAATGCTGTAAAGTTTTTGTCATATCAATTATGTACAGAATATATAAAAGCATAAATAAAAGTTGCCAAGACTTTAAAATCACTGAATTTATAGTAAATACAGTGGCTATTTGTATCGTCGGCCAAAATTACCCGAGTTGGATGCAAACTTTGATCCAGCTTGTTTTACCTATTTTTATATTTCAAATATAACAATAAATTTGTTTATGTTAATTAAATTTCATCTTTAGGCATTAGTACATTTTTATGTAGAACAATATCACACGTAAATGCAATGGCAAACCATAAAAATACAAAAACACTCAGAACTAGACCAAAGTTACCCAGATTGACCGTAGTTTTAATTTAATTACATTAAATGAAAGGCATTTTTTTCTGAAATAAGCCTCGAATTTTGCTACTTTATTTCACGTAACTGAATCTATATGCTCGATAGAACTATGTATAGAGATTATATCTGCAAGTGATGTAAAGGATTATTCAAATGTCTTGATTATTGCCAGCACAATGGCAATTTTGGCAGAAAACGCACCATGTATACTAATTCTACATGGATATCGCGACTATTATCAACTGTTGATTAATTGATAATTCTCGTGGTGGGCTAAATCAGTCCTGATGATTATATAAAATTGTGGAATCAGTACGAGAAAAGGGGGTGTATTTTTCCGAATATAATTAAAACGTTAAAAGAAGATGAGTGAACGTCCATCGACTCAATAAATTTATCAATTTGACTTTCGATTATATTGTGTGAACACTGTTTTCATTATCTTATACATAAAATAGTTCCAGGAAATAAATATGACTTTAATTTATATAGGTTAAAAGGTAAATATGGATTATGTAAAATGTTTGTATAATATTATCCAGGATAGACTACCGACATATCTACCGACAATCTGGTGAAGGCCGTCGTCACAAGAAAAGTTTAAAGCAAAAAGGGACGCGGAATGATCTCGGCTCGTTGGAGAGATCAGGTGAAGGACGCCACGGACCTATCCTTGCTGATGGTCTTCAGAGCAGCGGAGTGCAGGAGCGAGTGGCGAAGGATCGTTGAGTGAAACGGATTGTGGCGATAAGCGGAGATCACGACCCTCACCAGTGAGGAAAACGACGACGAAGAGTAAAGTTTGTTTAATATAATGTACTCTTTATCCCATGCTCATAAGGGTATCTATCGCTGTTACACATAAATTCTCTTTGGTTCTCTGTAACTAATGTTTTCTTATACCTACAATAATAGAAACTGTATGTCAACCAATGCAAATCAAATGCACTGACACATCAATATGCACTTTTACTTCTGATTAGCATATCCCGATATGCAGTTATCAGATACCGATCGCATAGACTTGAATACAGAACCCTCAAGGTGGAAGGTGTCACCGTAGCTTGTTGGCATCGACCCCGGGGTCACCGGCTACAGCCCCGCAGCGGCATACTGATCTGCATAATAGCGAAGACAACGCTGCCATCAACACTTCAGCCAGTGATAAATTGACAAGTCTTCGCGCTTTCAATGGTTGGGCTTTGTTATGTGATTTAGTAACAATCGATGGCTGGATGGTTTAGTACTATGACTAACGCTAGACGTTTTAAGACCATATTACAAGCTTATATACAACTTCGCAACAAACTCACAACCAATTTTAGAATTATTTTAGGCTATTTTTTGTATTCTTTAATTTGAATATAATGTTACGTCTAACCTAACCTAACCTAACCTAACGCAGGATGCAAATCGCGAAAATACCTTTTGATGAAGTTTGTACGGCTTCATATTGAATATTGTGTATAACTCACACAAAACGTGCTAATGCATTATATTTATATGTGAATACATAATATATATCGACCATTGAAAGGCAAAAGGACATCCCCCCGTCTTTTCAACAAATTTTTTTTCGATAATCACAATGTCTACAATTTAATACACGTTTTATTTGGGCTATACACAATATTTATTGTGTGTGGGTTACGTAATTTTTCCTTTCCACAGTCGATATTATAGTTTTAGATTTTTTGGGCATGGTAAATGGAAATCAAAGTCATAGTAATTATTGATTGATATATGTAATCAATGACATTTGGTTTAGCTGCAAAAAACACCATCGAAGCGCTACTATCTATTTTGCTCAACGCATGAACTAGGCAGACAAATTTATGCCGAATTCACGCACTCGGCAGATAATTTGCATAATTCATGAATGAGGCAATGGGTTTGAACTTTTCGTGAATTGGTCAAAATGTTGCATATATCATGTAGTAAGCAATTTTACACATTCGGCGTAACATATATACATAAGCAATACTGTTACGATTTTAAGGATGTATTTCAAAAATCTGTGTGAAGCACACAAATCGTAGTTAATAAAGATACATCGAGGACTTTAAAAAAATAGTCTCCTAATTTAAATCAATTAATGATTTATATACATTTTTCGCTGATTAAGTTTTGATAATATTTTTGAATTGTGTCGTCAAAATTATGATGTCCAAAATATCAGTTAGCACCTTTAGAGTGATCAACTCTAAATGTGTAATCTACATATAAATAACCACCTGTCAATGTGTGTATAATATAAAATCAATCAGAAACAATATCAACTGTTCAACAAATAATATGAATTGTTCTATGTAATATGGCCTTCGAGGATGACAACACAGAAACATAATTTTATCTATGCGAATAGATTATCATGAAGAAATCAGCTATTCTCTCTTATTAACATTATATACTGTGTTTTTCTGTATTTATGCAATTGAGTGAAAATCAAAAAGTAACATTATATTATTATTATTTACAATGAATTCCTATTTAGACAATTTATATTTACTGGGTATGGTAATAATTACATATTCTTTCAGCCACCCTTCTCAGTGAAATAACTCTTCGCGAATTAAGATGCATACGAATATTACGAGATGTAGCAAGGAGGTCAGTCAACCTAGTCGTTTGCAGTGTTCACGGGTTTGAATCGCAGTACGGACAATTTCAAACATTGATTTCTAAATCGATTTTTGTATTTTTGTTTAAATACAATGCTTTGTGTGATATCTGCATGCTGTTCCACTTGCGTAAACTTGCGTGGCGAGAGATTATCCGAATACTAATCAATTAATTGAGCCCTATCCTTATATTCTTACCGTTTTCAAATAAGAAATGCTAAGTGACTTTATAACCAGCAGTTGTTCGTAAGATAAATTCGATTGGTAGTTTACAAAGGTAAAAAAGATATTTGAGGATGTTAAACGCAAAAACGCCACTGTCCACCAAAGTCATATGGTGAGAAATCATGAAATGTCAGTGCATATACTTTGCATGTAAATTCATTTTTCATACTTTTCTAGTAATATTGCAATTGATCTGTTAAGTTGTATACATACACAAGAATATGGAGAATATTTGTGAATTCATACATCGACATTTTGTGGACAGTAGCGCTTTTGCTTTTAACGTCCTAATTTTATAATTGTTGTGAAACTGAATACTAATTTTAATTTTGTATCAAATTATAATAGAGTTCTACTAAATAAACGAAAAAGAATACTCATACTGTCTATCATGATTATTGATTTTTTATCGCATATTTTCAAATTAAAAAAAAACAGAACTCCACACATGATACTCTCCTAATGGGCGAAAATATTTCAGTCGATATTGGGATAAATTCGGAAATCGATAAAAACTTCGATAAATAACAAGATAAAAAATATTTTTATTACGTTATCACATTATGGTGGTCATCGTGTATTATTTCTGAAAGAACATCTGGCCTTGGGAAGTTTTATTTTTGAAAAATCTTAAATAAATTGAAGATCCACACGTATCGGTTCTGAGCACAAAAGTTGTATCGCCTTAGGACATTGTATCACAAAGTGCGAATCTCAGATAAAACATTAAAGAATTACGAAGTATGTCGGTAAGATGATTCTTCGAGCATATTTTTATTTAATACAGATAAGCAATTAAAAAAATAACTGTACTCCTTGCATGCCATTTTAAATTCAAAGTTTTATCTTCAGTATTAAAACATTCCCTATGTGTTTTTGATTTAAAAGTTTGCCTTTTCAAAGTAAGTAACTACAGCAGATCGTGATAAAGCGGAACAAATTTTTATGAATGCGAAGTCTAACACGGTATACCCTTAATGTAGCATTTTTTGGTAGAACGAATGCAAAAAAAACTATTTTTTTCTCAAATCTTATTCAAATCTGATTTCAAAAAACTTTGTGACAATTAATTGGAACGGTAACTCATTTTGTTGTAAATACCGGCTGCCTCACACAATAAATGAGGTGTATGTTCAACGTCGTTACTGTTACGGATGTCTCGGGTTCAAGTCCGGGCACGGGCAGTTTCGTAAATTGATGTTTCAATCGATTTATCAATTTCTGTTCGTAGGCATGGATTTTTGTGATGTCGAAAATTCCCTTCCACCCATTTGATCCTAAAAAACGGGACGTAGCAAGAGCGATTAGTTAACCACTAGCCCTTTTTTTCTAGCTCTACTCTCTTCAAAGAAGAGATGTTGAGCAACTGGATAACAAGGAATTCTTGTAGAAAACTTCTGTTGAGATGCTTCCGTTAGAAGACGATATGTTCCATATTGGGAGCGGACATGGCAAATAAAATATGTTAATACGTGTTACCTTTACCTTAAAACAGCGGTCGTCAAACTGTTTCGAACGTCCAGTATTTATAATAGCTCTCATGATAGCTTGATAACCTGTAAACTCTTGTAATAGTTCTTGAAGAAATTGTTTGATATACCCTTTAATTTTTAAACATTCGTGTTTATATAAATAGTCTTGTTATGATTTATACTTTATTAGTTGGCAATGCTTGCGATAAGCGGAACTGGTCATGGTCATCATAAACTGTGTACCATGTACCTTAAATTTAAAAGAAATTTCCACCTGCTAAGACACAAATATCCAACTGCATTTGACTACTAATATAAGGAATTATAAATGAAAAAAATCAATTGCTATTCTCAATTCGTGATTTTTTTGTTGAATATGTGTTCGTCATATAATTAAGAATTCAAAATTGGCCCCCAAACATGTTACATTTGGAAACAAAGCATTAAAGAATAAATATGCGCTTCATGTAAACATAAATTGATCGATTTGAGTTAAATTTATAAAATAAATAGACAAGAATTTATTAATGCCTAGAGACGAAGAAAGTCAGCGAGTGTCTAATGTCGATCCGTGATACATTTTCGATCGATAAATCACTGCTAAGACAAGTTGGCGAAGCGATGTTTGCAGCGGTGACAGACACCACCAGTCTGTTTCGAGTACATCTCTCGCCAGAAGTGTGCGCAGCGGTGACAGCTTGTCTTAAAAATGCATTTTTATTCTTATCTAACTATAGAAACACTTATCTATATATATATACACATATATATAAATGAATATTTGTTTATCCCGTATACGTTCCATTACCACTCTTCCAATTTCGATGAAACTTTGGTGAGTTGTTGTGCGCACACTTATCAATTTTTCTGAAAAAACGAAATTGAAAAAAGAATCAAATACGTACAAACAGTGACATCTCTGAAAAACCTTCTGATTTATTCGTGTACGGACCGGCAAATACTGTGTATCCAAAAGCACTTCAATAAACAGAATTAAATCACAAACTCTTTTCTTTTAGTAGCATTGCAACGCATGCCGGGTACTCGCTCATATGGAATAAAATGGAGTAGATATTTCAGTCATTTTTCATGGATTTTACAGGAAAAAATGATTATAAACAATATATGTTTCAAAAGATGTCATTTATGAGAAGGCCACATCAGTTTTTTTATTAGAAACGTTGGAAAGAATTTAAAAAGTCGAGCCAAAACAAAATATTCTTTGTGCGGCTGGCTTATACTTGTTAATGCAGTTTGAATATACCTACTACATAAAGTGACGACATAAAATACTTTTTCACCACGTATGAGGGGTCATTGTCGGGTCCGTGGTGCAGTAGTCAACGTCATTGACATCGGTTACGGATGTCTCGGGTTCAAATCCCGATACGGACAGTTGGATTTTTCAATCGATTTTTGGATTTCAGTTTTGTAGACATGGATGTTTATGATGTCCAAAATTTCCTCCTACCCATCCGATCCTAAAAACGCGAGAACGATAAGCTAACCACTAGTCCTATTCTAACCCTATTCTTATACCTCTACTCTTTTTGGAAAAAAGACGTTTAGCAACTGAGTAATGACCAGTTGACGTATAAAAACTTATGTTGAGATACCTTCATTCAGAGTTCATATACTCCACATTGGTAGCGGATAAGGTAAAAAAAAACTTGAGCATGTATGCTCCTTTTGGAGTATTTCAACAAAAGAAATTAGTCGAGAACTTGTTGTGATTCCTTCGATCAACCTCCATTTTCAGATATTGTAAAGATAAAATGATGATTTTGGTAAAGGGCTAATTTTTAACCATTCAGTTACCATCCAGTTCACGTTGAACTTTTTGTTGATTCTCACAAAATATTTTTTTAATATATAGGTAGGTACTTATAGTTTAAACAGTATATTTTTTAGGAAGTATAAAAATAGATTTAAAAAAACACATTACTAGAGATCAACTCGAAGAGAAAACCATCACAAACACACACGAACTATATCAAAATTTGCATTGTATATAACCTTATCAGGACTTCATCTCGGTAACTACTGATTACTAAGTGTTCAGCGCTTTAGTATGATGGCCTACTACCACTTAAAAAAATGAAAGAGGAATAAAGTCTATAAGAATTATATATAATATGTGTGTATTTACAGCAAACATTATAGCACAAATATGTCCACTACATGAAATATGATAAAATAATCATTAAAAAAATGGTTTCCTATTGGAGTTTGTGTCTTTAATTTCTTTATGCTATCAATGTCAACAGTATTTCACAATCGTGAAATTCATAGTTCCAGGCGGAGGTTTCAGTCTTGGAAAATCACCGCGCGTTGATGTCTCGACACCGTGTCCCGGCGAAGGAGTCACAAATCATAATATCGTTACCAAGTGACGGGCCGCGGTCGTGATTGACCCCACAGTCTCGCTTCAGCCCGGGCCATTGTCCCAGCCGTGATTTACGACAAAGCACCCCCGGGGAGTTTTGAGTTGATTTCCCTGGTTGAATTATCTTGAAAGCTTTAAAAACATAAATTTATGTCGGGAATATAACGACATGCAATTCAGGAAGCTTTTACGTTTTATTTTGTTACATCTAGCAGTAGCACAGAGTTGAAGCATGAAAATTAATCATCAATGACGTTATAACTATTTGGAAGTTCTTATGTAATCTTTTCCATAAGTCTATTTTCCCAGATACAAATTTGATTACAATATAATACGTGATTCGAGCACAAATCCACTCAACCACTGGCCAAGCATGTAAATTTGGATAAAAATTCATAAATCAAAGTAAACAATTATATTGCAAAAACAATAAATAATTATAATTAACTGTATATTGATACAACCGGCATTTACCGATACAAGCAATACACACTCATACATTTTTTTCAAAAAAAATGTTAATGAATTGGAACCAATGTTACTCCTCAGATATTCCTGGCAAATCATCTGAAAGCGCATATGCTATGTTTCGGGTTACGCTTAGTATAATGTGTTGTAAATCCATAGTTCGTGGGGCTGGTGATACCCTGTGAAGATAGAGGTATAATTATTGGCACCCCATAACGCAATGCTCCACATGTTTCACTTTGAGATCGGTCATTGTTCAAAATATTACTCATTCGGTCAGTAAGAAAGACCTCATTAAAATTCATTAAACCCGATAAGAAAAAAAATCCCGCTTTTGGCACAGTGTCGAAAACAATCACTCGGCAACTTTTGCGGCGATGAAAGTTTAAGCGAGGTCTGAAATTTTATTATTATTTTATTTTATTCGTGGTCATGATAAATCGACTCCCATCGATTTCGATTCGACGTTTCTTTGTCAATTATTGCAATGCAGGTGAGCAAGTGTGGATTATAAACAGGGATGTCGCATTTTTATTTGCCATTGTGGCATACTTATTATTATTATGATAAATTGATTTGATATTTCTTTGGTATAGTTCCAATGTAATAGTGTACAAAACAACAATGTATTTGGTAACATAGTTCTGATTCCATTATATAATATTATAGATTATAGCTATTAACAATAACTTTTTAAGAGAATTATGTAAATTCTTGAAGGAGAGGCACTGTATTTATAAACATAAAGCACATTTGTGCGTTAAGAATTCTGATTTGTTATCTCTATATTTAGTTTAATAGTTATTTTTACAAACAAAATCTTGTGATAAGTTTGACATTAATTTAATACTATTTAATGCAATTCAGTTATATTGTTACAGTATTTCATTCATAAATCAAATCAAAAAAATAAAATTGTGGATAAAAACCATCTTCATAAGTGTATTTTGGTTGATAGTGCCTTACTTTGTATCATAATTTAATTTTTAAGTAAGCCCTGATTAAAAAATATATTTTAATTATTTTATAAATACTTACTTTATTATTAGAGAATGAGAAATAATTGTTTGGTCATTAACTTACTCCATAAATGGTCGTCAGTAAGAAATAATAAATAATCAGTTAATAATTATTTTTGATCAGTAAGTTGCCAAATAAATAAAAGTTAGGTTAGGCTAGGTTTAATTAAAAATTGACGGTTTTATATAAATATCTGACCTCTTATTTTAATAACTGACCACGTGTATACTGACTCTTTTGATTAATTACTGAACAATTATTATTTCTTAAAGACCAAAAAATAAAATATTTATTTACTCAATAGAGAATTACTCAGTTATTAACTCAACTCTTCGGTAGTCGCTATGCTGAATAATAGCAAGAAACTTCATATGGTTTACGTACTGAGTGCACGAAAGATTTAAACCTGCAGAGAAGTCAATGGCATTTGGAGAAAAAAGGGAAAGTTTTTTACCTAATTAAGGATATCAGGCACAATCATCCTCTTATTAAAGCACACAGAAACTCTGCATGTCTACAAAATGAATGGTGATAAGAGTCAGAAGAGTGAAAGAAGTTCACGAAGGACAACAATAAAGTGAATTTTATTTTGAAACTGCTTTCTACATCAAGTTCGTAAACGGTTTTTTAATGTCACGTGATTTTGTTACTGTTTCTGATGACAAAATTAAAGAAAGAATTTGGAACGTGTTTGATTCATGCTCATAGTTCTTTTAAACGATATACTACGACAAAAAAGAATGATAAATAATTTATTGCCATTCATAGCAACTTATCGATGTCCGTCCATGCATTGTAACAATCGCATTGCAAGTGCAATGATTGCATATCCTGCTTATTGCAACTATTTATTTATCGACGTGCTTACTTTGAAGGTGTCGCTGCAGGGTAAGTGGAAATTAAACCTTTAAACCAGAAACCAATACACCACCTGTGATTTTTAATACCTTTGTATTTGCATTGCAACAGAATAATTCGCATAATTAAAATCTGTGTTATTGTTACAAACGGCTCATGCGTTTAATTTATTACGACGAAGATATTTAATTTATCGCACGCATTATTTCAAACTTATCTAGCCTTTTATATTTTTTGCTATGCCATAGCAAAATGAACTTTTCCAAACGTTTGATTCATGAAAATGTCTTTTTAATCGTGACAAAAGAGCACCAGCAAGTGTTTTTTTTTCAAATGAATGTATGCATGAATAGGAACGATAAATTGTTTGACGATTTATTTCAACCAAAAACTCTTATTTTCTTAAATTTCATTGTCCTTTTTCAGTGTTTCAAAGGCCTAATAGAGTGTTTAATAATGTTTTAAAATGGTAACACTTGCAATAGCCAACGACGTTACCAACTGCGCCACCGTTGACGAACGACTATGGCTATGGTTATCTCCGGTTCATTTCCCGGTGCGGAAAATTTCATAAATTGATCTTTCAATCGAATTATGGATTTCTTTTCTTAGTCATAAATGTTTATGATGACTAAAACTCCCTCCCAGCCATCCTCAAAAACGGTGCGTTGATTGATTAACTATTTCACTTTAAACGAATTATTTAAAAAAAACTATATAATGAGATGTTCGTGGTGTAGTGGTCAACGTTGTTGGCTACGATTACGGATGTCTCGGGTTCAAGCCTTGGTATAGACAGTTTCAAATTTTTCAATCGATCTATGGATTTCTGTTCGTAGATATGGATGTTTGTGATGTCTAGAATTCTCCTCACGGGGTGTAACGAGAGCGATTAGCTAACCACTAGTCCTGTCCTGGCGCTATTCTTCTATCTCTACTCTCTTCGAAAAGGAGAGGTTGATCAACTGAGTAACAAGCAGTTCTCGTAGATGAAACTCACGTTGAGATACCTCCAATAGGAGGCCATTTGCTCCACGTTGGGAGCGGATGTGATAAAAAAACACTTATAATTGATTTAATTGGAATATACTCTGTAGAACTTCTAATAATAAGTTTAAAAAAAAGTTTTTAGTTCAACAAAAATTTTATAATAAATTTCATATCTTCTTTTTTCAATGGAGTCGGCGGTAACTTTGTGTGAAATTCATTTCTAATACGAAATTAATATTCATAACTTAGTCATTCTACTGGTTGTGTTTCATTTCTTTAAGAAACATTTTCAGACTAACAAGGTTATTTATTTCTAAGGTAAGCAATGATTCTAATTCTTAACTTAAAAATGAAGAGTGGGGTCGGTTTATTTTCTTCTACTCGACGTAAATAGGGGGTAAGACATTAACGCTAATAGTATTAATTACTAGCGTTTGGCTGTGAAGATCTTTCTTAAAGGAGCGAAACACGTGTCACATTTAGTACCACAGCCAGTGGAATAACTAAGTTATCAGTTTAAATTTTGTATCAAGTTTACATCTATTTCGTCATCACGCTATCTTCATATTTAACTCTGACAATGTCGTCATGCTAAAATAGCCATCGACTGTATTATGTAATCTTGCAGAACTAAATACTTTACAATTTTTAATCTAATTACTTTCAACTATTTTGTTTTTCGTAGCCTCAACACTTCAAAGGCCACCGAGCTATAAAAATATTCAATTTATCACGTTGCTCAGTAATATTGTCTTTCTAGCTGTGCTAAGTAATGTATCAGAATATTTAAAGTGTTTAGTTCAACACTTTGATTAATGTATCACTGATTTAAATTACCAGAAAACACGCACCGTTTGTTAGAATTGAGCCGAAATATTTGTGATAATTTAGAAATAAATCTTCATTTACAAATCAATATTAACATTAAGCACTTCTATAATGTATAAACACTTGGAAAGTTTACTTCATTAAATATAATATATGTTTTATTCTGTCTTATTAAATAAGTATTATAGTTTACTAGAGACTTTTTTGTCATAATAATAACTATTAAGAAAGAATATCACAATGAATCAAGATATTTTCGTATGTTTATTTCAGAGATGGGGAAACTTTTATATTGCGAGCCTGCATAAAACGAACTGTAACCCAGTTAGTTCTTATTTGAGAAAGTTCAATTAAGTGTATTTCAGACCGCACATTATTTTGTAAAAACTTATCTGTGTAATGATACATGACACATGACGCTACAGATTTACGAAACATTATGCTTGTCATTATTTATCAGCAATTAGACAAGGATAGTTGACAAATAATATTTTATTTCTTAACGCACTTGACAATGCAGTCAATGAAATCAAGCGGTGACCGATATACTACACTGATTCTGCATACATTGCGATAAAGGCGAACGTCCTAAATTGACAATTTATGATGACTAAAGTAGGACACATACAGTCGACGACAGTATATATGTATGAACAAATAAGGAAGGACCGGATTCATTCTGTAACCGCTGGCCGAACGTGATTTTTGTCGCCACTCGCCGAACTGGAAGAATCTCCTCTGAACGGCATAATGATCATCATCATCATCAAGGAAAAATGTAACGTTTGACATCAGCTGATACATAATATTTAATTGGCATAATAATTGACGTCATGTAATAAATATGCTATCTTCATAAATATAGCACGGTTTCATATAACACGAACATCCCCTAATATCACTATCCCATAGAGCACGATTATCCTCCTCCTTTCTCGTATAACACGATTCCATTTCTATAGTATTCATGTTGTATCTTATTGAAAACTTACGTATTTATTACTCATATGACAATATGACAAATTATTTACAAATCCATTCGTATCGAACTGTATATTTGCCAGTATTCCATATTTTATTAAAATTTGTTGAAATTTTGTAGTTAATTCCAGTAACCCGGATGGCTGCCAATAGCGTCTTAAGACGCGCAACTTTCCGTGAACGGAACGCCGCTCATACAAAAATGACGTCTTTGGACCTTCCTCTTTAAACGGGATTTTACTAACGTAAATCAATTATTTAAAACATATAAATATGTTAAACACACAACGATATTTATTGGGATTATCGTCATATACTCAGTATTGAAACATAATTCGTTTTTACCACTTAAAACGTAAATTGAAAAGTGCTTTTCCACCGGAATAAAATACAATGATAACCCTGATGTGTCATAAACATTTTAATTTTGTTATAATGGATAAATGGCGGCACAGTCAGCGCACCTTCATTTATTTGGTAAGTTTTTATAAATAAACTTTCATACATTTTCAAACACGATATATTTAGAAGGTTTTCTTTTTGCAATAAAATTCGCGGCGCGCAAGGTACCGCCATACATACACCTACCGGCAGTTAAAATGGTAAGTAGAGTATAAATATTTATAAAAAAGATGAAAATGGGAAATAAATCGACATAACTGCTTGCTTGGTGGCTAACATTTACCATCGATAACTGTTATTCGAAATAGTTATGTCTCTTTATTAATTATTTTTTTAAAGTACTAAAGATTAACAAGAGCCACTAATTATTTGGTCAGTAACTAATCCCATAAATAATCAGTAAAAAATAATAAATCGTCAGTTAATAGGTATGTTTGGTCAGTAAATAATTTCCAAATAAATAAATATTAGGTAAGGTTTAATTAAGAAACTGACCGCTGACTAACCATGTGTATACTGACCATTTATTGAATTAGCTACTGACTTTTTTGATCAATTACAGACCATTTATTATTTCTTACTGACCAAAAATAAAAATAGTTACTGATCTAATAAATATTAGGATATTAGTCAAAATGTTTCCGGCTCAAATATCTTAAGACAAGCCAGCTTAAACGACAAAAAAATATGACTGTAGAAAAGTTAATTAACCTTCTTAGCAAATTTTTCTAAATAACTGACGATTATATAGAAAAATAAAAATGATTGTTTGATTCCATTACAGCTTTAATACCCCTAGACCTGGAAGCTATAGAACCTTACTAGTAACAATAATAAATATACTTTTAATAGTTTAGTCTGTTATGTGTCCATTTCACAAGTGTACAGGTTAAAACGATATGTTTAAAATTACCTGTTGGCGTGATAAGAGGCCGGGTCACCTGTTAATTGGCTATTAAGTGACTGGACACGTATTTCTAATTCTGATGTCTCGCCGTTTTCTCGACTCCAGCAGTTGCCTGGTCGTGCCTTGTGTCGAGCTTTGCGATCTAAACTCGCTACTTACCTTAATTTCATTTAATTAACAACGAAAGTCGTACATAGATTAATCATTATACTGTAATATGAATTAAATCTTCGGTCTTGGGCTTAAGAAAGGGTCGCATTAATCTTTTTCTTGACATTAATATATTTTTCAAAATTAAGTAAATGTTTAAGCCGCTTTCGCGGAATATCCACCATATACAGTAAGCGCTTAATGATAAAATATTGAAAAGGTTTCTTTAATCAACTAAAACGTTTTTAAAATACTACTAATAGATTTGAACAATAACATGCATGACTTTTGACACCTTTTCTTAAATGATCACTCACCCTTAATGGTAAGGAAAATTGTTTAGTTTGTTTAACAGAGGTATCTATTGATAACAAAAATAGTAATTGATTTTATTTATAGAATGCAGTCATCCTGCCTCCGGTTATGACTACCGGCTCATATACAAAATTCGCATTAAAAATATATATTCCATCCTAGCAGAATTTGAATCCAAATTATACCACAAACTAACTTCATCCTCCTGTCCTTATCCTTGATTCTATTTTGAGCGATTGTCTTGAAACCAGTTCTCGCAGTAATAAATTCATGTGCTCCATATTGCGAGTGGGTATCGTATCTTCTTCTTCGAATTTTTCTCTGGCTTCTATCAATCTCCATCAATTTTGCGCATCCATCACGCAATTGACAACCCTCAAAACTCTTAAGTCTAGTGACACCCCATCCACCCAGTAAAGTCGCGATCTTTAAACGCTCAGTGCTTCCAAAAAGAAGCTCAATTGGTTTTCGTTAATTTATTATGCAGTTAAAATATCCACTTTAAATATTTTCTTAGCTGTCAAAAGTGGTATTAGATAACGATCAGTTTATATCGACGGTGTTTTAGCCAATTGATTTAACCCTCAAAAAATACGAAAATGAGTTAACGATTTGATCTCATTGTAAAGACGACAGAGCAGGTCTCGGCCAAATTATATAAATTAGAAAAATAAATCGACCACTTTTTGGAAGGGAAACATCATTTGACATTGGTTGTAGGTTTAATAATTTTGACCCGGCCACTTGATGTAAGCCACAATTATATCGACACTCTCTACGTATTATATAATCCTGTATCCTCAAACATGAAAAATTTACAAGAGTTCATTTCAAAGATACATAACACAACTCGTGATGTAATGTTTTCGATAAAAACATCTTTTACTCTCTCCTATACAATTTCAATTTTGAGGGTTACATGAATTGGCCAAAACACCGTCGATTATATAATATTAAATAGATATAATGGTACTGTTGCTTTATAAGGGGAACGTAATTATATTTTACTTGTATTCTAAATGGACAATAATCAAAACTGCAATGCGCAGTCCATAATCACAACGGATCGTTAAAATGGATTCATGTTTTGTGATTGCTCCTTATATGCAAACGATATTAATAAAGCTATCCCACCGAATAAAGGTTATGCGGACAAAACATGTTAGATGTTTTGTTTTAAAATAAATCAGAGTTCATGTACCCGAGCAGTGACAACACAATAGCTTGCCCTGGGTTAAATTAAATGTGTTTCCACAACTGTTTGTATCTATTATAAATAAACAGTTGACATAAAAACAAACTGCTAAAAAAGATTGCTTGAAATACTGAACTACGTACAGTGGAACCCCGATCTATCGCTCTCGCATTCATCGATCATTTTTTGTTGTTACTGTTTCGTCACAAATATTACCCCGATCAATCGTTTTCGGCTATAATTTGTCATCCTGCTCAGAAATACGCTATAAAATGTTCGCTAAAACCACATTCACCTATGCATCATATTCTTAAATCATACAACAATGCACAAAATTTACAACAATTACATGTGGAAATTGTTAATAATATTAAGGTGACCAACCGTCCGCCATTTTTGTGTTCTGTCCTCTCTTGAAAAGTGTCCTCCTTTTCGATATTTGAAGACTAATCTGCAAATCTCCGTATTCAATCGATTCCGACCCAGACGATTCATTGGGTGACGGTGTGACGTATTTTTATTTGACATGATACGCATTAATAGGGATGAAAGCATAATTACTACATAAAATGTTACAAATGTTTTTATTATGCAATTTTCATAATAATATTGTATTATTGCAATTAATAAAACGTTTATTTTATTTACGGTTTTTTTCTTCTTTTTTTATTTGGTGTCCTTTTTTTCATTGTAAAAAAGTTGGTCACCTTAATAATATACATGTTATATCCGAGATTCATTGTTGCTCAATTATTATCACGAGGTCGCTCGGCTTCATAAATTGTGACTTGTTCTGATCGACAATTTAACGTGCATCAAGGCAAATCCTACTGTCACATACTATCGTTGTCGTTCTGGCAAAAGACACTAACTGAAAAATACTAGTTTTGAGTAATTGGACGTTTGTACAAAACTATTTTTAAGTAAAAGTATAACTTATTAAAATATATTTGTTCTTTCATGCAGTATTTGAAATAAGGAACATTTTGGTATGACTAACTTAATATGTAATTTTGTCGATTTAGTGTCTTCTTCCAGAACATCGACGATATATTTACTTCTCATGTGAATTGTCGTAGTGTAAGAAAGTGATTCTAAGCACTCCTACCAACCCGTTAAAATCTCAACTAAAGAAATTCTTCAGTGGTGCTTGTTAACACACAACAGCAAATATCATGCGTTACCATCGATTCGACTGTTTAGTGTTTCAATGTGTTCCGTTTTAAGTGAATAATGTCAATTTTAATTTTCGAGACATCGTGAGTATCGTGACATTCAAACAGTGCGAACTAACTGCAACAATTACCCCTTTTGAACTGGTGAAACAATTGGGAAAAAACGTGCCACAACTCAAATACTATTCGTTACAATCGATGCCACTTTTGAGTCTTTCAAAATGCTACGTTTTAAAGCAATAATCTCAATTTTAATTTTCGATGAAATTGTGACATTTTGACATTAAACACAGTGCGAACACATTGCAACAATTACTCGTTTTTAACCAGTGAAACAATAGGAAAAAAACATTGCTCAACCAAATTTATATAATAAATTTTAAATCTAAACTAACCCACTGAAAATAGCATATAAAATCATATTAAACATATAGCAAAAATAAAAAATAACCTCAAAATCTATAGTGACAACGGGAATAACTGAGAATTTAAGGTTTCGCGGATGCAGACGCATCTAAAAAGTATGTATTCAAAGTTGCATACACTCAGGCGCCCGAAATTTTTACCAAACGAACCACAACAAAAACAACATGTTTCAAGGCTTTTAAGGTGTTAACTGTGAATTCTTGGTGGAAAGGCATTATATTTTAAAAATAAAATACAATTTGTTAATACTACTTCCACATGTCTTGTATAAAAAATATTAATTAAAACAGTGCTTAGCGTCCAAACATATTTGGTTCAATCGTGAATGGAAGTATCACAAAACAAATTATGTTTTATTTTTAAAATAGAATGTTTCAAGAAAATCAAAATTCAAGTGTCCAACTAACTATGCTGCAGACAGCAAAGAGTGCCCACACTTGAAGCGTGTGGAAATAAGGGCAATCCGTAACATCGACTATGGCCAGGAAGCGTTCACACACACACGTAGAATTCAGCATTCAGAACTCAACACAGCCTTCAAAGAAACCGAAACGTTACCAATCATACACTGGTGAAAACAGGCAAGGCAGATATACTTCTTTTCCAAGAGCCGTATGAAGGTCTCCAAACACTTTACCACATACTAAGCTGATGGAAACCCAGAAGACCCCTGCAAGGCCAGCATAATCATTGTCAACCCCGCACTCCAACACTTCTACAAAAGACTTATCAGACACAAGACACACATTCACAAACGTCTCATCAACGAAATACATAGATAAGACATTCTCAGAATAATTTAATAGATGTAGCTTATATTTTTTTAAATTGTTTCTTATTTTTTTTTTAAATCTAAATTTAAGGCCTTTCTGTTTTTACTATCTGTTTTGATTGTTTATTGTGATTGTTTATTGTGATATGTTTAAAGTTTGTAAAAGAAATGTTTTTTATTTATTTTATTTATTATGTACTGCGCGCTAAAGTCGGCGCGCAAAGATCCCGCGCGGAAATATCGCTGCACCCAATATTACACAGCAAAAACATAGAACTCTCCTTCTTTTGGATAAGAAGCCACGTAGGAATCATCGGAAACGAGACCGCCGACACGTATTCAAAACAAGAACCCATCTACACTCATTCCCCACTAAGCTACGCCAGAAAAATACTCACTCTTAGGAATCACATAACCTCTGGAACATGTAATATACCAAATCTACAACCAGAATAATAACCAATTTTATACATTCTTTTCTTTTTCTTTTTTCTTCAATGTATTATTACTAAACAATTTCAATGTATCATTATATCTAAAAATGAGCATAAACGGCAATACGGCATTAGGCGAAAACATCCTTGTACGCAAAAGCAAAGGAGCCAAACTTTAGTATATATATATATATATTATATGTAGTGATGCATAACGCTTAGGATTTTGTGATATTCGAGGAAAAGTTTTGTTTTGTGCCAGAGCATTACGTCGCTAATGTCATCACTTCACATAACATAGTTACAAAATTTGATATTCCTAAATATGTGATTGTTAAAGAAAACAGTAAATTTTTCGTGCCCCAAATGTATATTCAAGCGTAAATCCAGCAATGATTTTAATTATCAATTTTAATAGCACAATTATTTTATTAAAAAATGTTTACTGGGTTTGATTGAGAGCCACTGCTGTCCAACACTGTGTCATATCATAACATAGCTATTTCTTTTAAACATGTTATCGCAGAGTATTATGAAAACATTTGTAACTGAACGGAATGTTTACTTTTCAAACTAAATGCAAGTGAAATAAAACAACCTTACAAGGACATTAATATGTTAAACTTATACGAGACTTTCTATGTTTATAAAGCGATTAAAATAATTGTTGAGTAGAATGATAACTTGTTTAATAGTTAATGGTTTACATCAGGGCTTTTTTTATAACGGCGCTCCTTCACCTTTTTTCAAGGTATTTTTAATGTCTCAAAAAAAATTAGACGAAACAATGTTCGCATTTACATAATGACAATCCATATTTATATAATTCATCAAAATGATAAAATAATATGGTATTGTTATGAACCGCATGAAATATGGCTGGATTCGAAATTGGCGATCCCATGTGGCGGCGAAGTGAGAAGTGCACGTTCCCATTGGACAAAACTTTGGAAATTACTACCTATAAACTTTTATTCGAATATATGATGTTATTACTCAGTTGTATATTTCAAATATGCATAATATAATATTTGTGTTTGTTTGTTCGTTTAACTTTAGATTTGACATGTCTAAAATAAAAAAAATATATAAATTTTGTTTAATTTTTTGCACTTTGTGGCATAAGAAAAGCTGCTTTAAATTTCATTTAAATGATATTTGAATATAATGAGTTCAGGCAAATAAAAAAAAAAAAACTCTGATTTATAAAATATATTGTCGTTTCATACTCAACAACTCGTCAGTTGATATGCATCTTGATAACATTGAAAAAAAATTATCGATTAAGAGAACACGTTGTTGATCTAGATTTATCAAGAAATAGAAAAGCCCTTATGCAATCTAAAATTAAGATTTTTCAATAGCTTCTCCACATCATAAAATAAATCAAACTGGTGATGTTTGTTTCAACTATTTTAAAGCTTGTTTCAAAACAATAAACAAATTGACGAGGCTAATTGGCAAATAATATTTGATATATGAAACGGATTCTGCATACGCAGCAATACAGATGAACACTCTATAAAAGCAAGTCATGATGATTAAAGTAGGACACAGACAGTTGACGTGACAGTAGAAATGAACAAAGAAAAAAGGACCGCATTCATTCTGTAATCGTCCTCCCAACGGGGATTCTGTCGCCACTCGATGAACAGGAAATATCTACTCTGAACTGCATAGCCGTCATCATCATCATAATCACCAGTCCTACTGCTTAATCGTGTCAGGCATTCAAGATTGGAATCATATTCCTAAAAATACATAAATAAATAAATTGCATTGTTTTCCTTCATTTACAAAATAATGTACATACATTTTGGTGTACGTTTCTTAAATGCGGCCTTATAAAGGAATGAGGTTTTCTGAAAGGAAAAGGTTCGTGGCCCCTTACCTAGGGTAATACGACGTTAAAGCTTATTTAAAATTCTACACATTTATTTATAGATTTATATCTGAAAAATTGCCAAAATTTAATTCAATTGATGTCTGTACCTAAAATTTCAATATTCGTTCCAATTCTTTGTTTCAGTATGTTTTTTTTTTTCATTCTCTATTAAATCTTTAAAAAAATGCAATTACATTTTTACACACTCTTTCCACGTTCTCTTCTCTAGACTGACAATATTGCTTTTATTCTTGTGTGATAATACTTAATAAATGAATATAGAAGGTAATTTATTCGTAAATAAAATTTTTATATGTTTTAACTCATTATTTTCTACCCACTAGTTGCACGGGTTGAACATATAATTAGACGATAATTATTTAACGTGGTTTTAAAATTTCTATTGAAAACAAAAGATTCAAGTCGCCCAAAGCTCAATAGATAAAGTTGCAGTCGCACGTGGGCAGATTGGCTGACCTCTCATATCTATTGTTGTCTAAGAGGTGGTAAGTTCATGAATATAATTTACTTTTCTTCTGATCAGCTTATGACTTTAGTGGACGTCGTCGAGATTCTCACTTCTTGACCGCTGCCAGCTGATAATCATGTATTTTTCCAATTTTTTACGACGCTGAAAACCACAAGATGATTTATTTACAAGGATTATTAAACGAAGCAGAAACGAAGCTTCTAAATTGTAATATTTTGTGTCAAAAGAGGTTTGTGATCCACAGTCAACCTTATACCGTATTTCAGAAACTGCTTCACAATGAAAGTACGTATAAAATGTTCAAAGCGTCGGAATTACGCATAGACAAAACAGGCAACTACCTGTTATAATATATTTAAAAGGGGAATAATAATTTTTATAATAAGTCGGTTGTTCAGTGTTATAACTACAATAAATAAAATGTTATCTGGAACGGCAAAACGCTTAGCGCTGGTCCTGCATGGCCATATATATATTATATCACAAACGTTTTAATTTCATTTTCTTTTTGACCAATTCTTGATGTCGTTTTTAATGTGCTAATACTTGTATTGAATATCTCATTAAAATGTGTTTTGCTTTTCGAAAGATCTACGAAGAGTGTAGTATGCTTACTTGAGATAACGTATGTATATCTATATAGCTTATTTATTTGTTGATAGTATTTCGTTTCGATATTTTCGATGTCGCGGGTACAATACCGGATTGTGTTTTTTATTTGGTAGAAGCGCCTGAGGAAGTCCTTTGCTCTGACAGTATGATGTATGGCCGGCCATCTCGTCGGTCCACAATGCATATTCAATAAGCCGACAACATCTAATTATCAACTCAGTAAATCACCCCCGTACAATATTGTACCAACTCCAGTCGTTAACGCCTTCTAAAAAACAAACACTCGTTTATTTATCTTTACTTCATACGTCATCATCAGCCACGAGCTTATTTGCCATTGCTTTACTTTATTAAAAGGATTATCAACATAAAAAATTTCGAGACGCGACATTACTTTATGATACCTTAAGCAATCTGTGACCCCCGCCATATTGTCATGAACTGACATTTTTAACTTCCGATTTTAGTCGCTCATTATTTCATCTCGTAGTTCATCAATAATTCCTTCCTTTAACCCTCGTTTTTTAGGATCGGAAATAGGTGGAAAAGAATGAAAACATCATCCGTACATTTCGTCAAATTTAAGAAAGCGTCGATTCAAAGTTTTGCGCGCTTGACCACACAACCGAGTAGGACAAAATACCAAGAGAGTTAACTATTTGGTTACGGGACCGGTTAATTGGTAGGATATTATACATGTAAAACAAAGCTAGCACTTTTATATGAACAAAAATTGCCAGAAGGTAACTTGTTAAAGTCAACATTAAATCAAATTTGAATTGTTGAAATTTTGTACATTTGCATGTATTGTCTCAATAACGACTCCGGTTTCGCGTTTCTTCATAGTGACGAAATACATGGAAATGTACAAAATTTCAACAATTCAAATTTGATATTGAAATTCCATCAAGCACCCTTAGTCGATATCTAAAATTATTGAACCTTAAATCGTTTTTAACATTTAGTATGTTTCTTGACTTTGATTTGAGATCGTACAGCCTCAGATTGGGGAAAATCGCCATAAGTCGATTATATGGAACTGATTTCCTAAGAAATTACGAAGGTCTAAAGCGTATGTGGTCAACCTTTTAAGCAGCCGGGCCAGATTTTGGAAGTGCGATTTCTTGCTGTGCCACAATCTTCACAATCATTTTCTATAATCATGCAAAGCAAACAAAAATATATCACACGTATAATGGCAAAAAACGTTAAGTAAAAAAATTACTGGTTTAAGTTAGTAAGTCGATCTTTAATAAAGCCACAAATTACTCCCCGCAGGTCATGCGTTGGCCACCTATGGTCTAAAGTACCTTATCGTCTTTAGGAACTTAACACATTGAGTCCCGGAGCCATTTTTTTACGTGATACAACAACCATCGCTTGAGTCCCAGAACCGTGTTTTCACATGATAGACCAGTCTATCAAAAGCAGTAATATTTGAGTCATCAAGCGATACGTATCACAAAAAAATCCTGGTTTTAATTATAGTCAAGACTTAATACTTTCCAAAACAGTCATGTAATTGATAATATCGCCAAAATAAGTTTTGATTCTATCGACTTAAAATATATATCAATTTTTAACTCTTTAATATTCCCCCTTCTGGAGACGATATTACGGTGAAACCGAGTCCACTCCGAGCTAGAGTTTTGCAGGATCTACAATACAGGTTGTCAGGGGATATTTCTAAGCACATTTAAATACCGATACAGTCAACAGAAAACAAAAGCCCTGTAGAACATGCAAGGTGTGTGCAAAGCAAAAGAAAAGGAGTGAGACTCGGTACATGTGTAAACATTGTCGTGTGGCTCTTCACAAAGGGAAATTTTGGCAATTTTAAACCATATAAAATTTAAAAAACAAAATGTTTTAAGCAATTTCACAAAGTTTCATTTGATTTCATCCACTATTTCCATAGTAGTAACACTTTTAGTAAACGTTTAAGAAAAACGAGCCGGTTTCTTCAAAAATGAGCCGGGCACAGAGGTGGTTTTACCTGATTTTGGACGAAGCTGATAGTGTTAAGACTATTATTGTCAATGAAAATGATTGAATTAAAAAAAAAAAAAATTGTCCTAAAGTTACATCAAAATTTTTGATACAGTAAAATGACCTTTTCTAAATAACATATATTTCAAATAGGTAATTAATATTTTTATGGCGTAGGATGTGGTAGTATTTCGTGTATTATTATGATAAACTATTATATCTATAAAATCCTACACGAAAAGCGATCGAACTGGGGCAATGATGCCACGTATTCATCATAAATCAACATTCTTCGAAAACAATATCCCATAAATAATATACTATTCATATTTTCCCTGTAATACAAACCTTTGCTTTTATAATGATTTGTCTACAAATAACAAAAATCATACGTATGGTGTTTTGAATATTTCCTAGGGCCAAAAGTAAATTGGTCACTGAAGAAAACGAATAAGTAATATAAATTCCCAATGCAATTTATCACCAAAGCAACTTCACTTCCTGTCCTTCGGTGCCATACTTCTCGATTTTTGACAGTGGCGTAACAAAATGGCTTTCACGAATATTATTTTTTTGTAGAATATCATTCTACTTAACCAGGATTATGTTAGATCCACTTTTAGACATCTGAACAAAACATGAGAGTAGTCTATTTTTTTATCAACTATAATTAAATTTTTCCAGACCTGTAGCCGAGTGGTCAACACTGTAGCGAGATCGATTAATTACTAGATTAATTTACGCAGCTAGACCTTTACTTATTTCGTTAATCTCTTCAAATAGTTAATGCTTGGATGTCATTTTAAAGACGACATGGCAGGTCTCGGCCAAATGATGTAAATTAGAAAATATAAATTGACCACTTTTTGGAAGGGAAACATCATTTTACATTAAACATGAGAATTCACAGAAGTTTATTTCAAAGATTCATAACGCAACTCACCATATAATGTTTTCGATAAAAATAATCTTTGCTCTCTCCTGAACAATTTCAATTTTGAGGGTTACATCAATTGGCGAAAATACCGTCGATATGTTATGTAATACAGTCTCACATTCGTTTTTAAAAAACCTATTCAATTGACAAATATAATTATTTGACACACCCTGGTTTTTGTTAAGTATAAGTGTCATTAGTGTCCTGAACTGAAATCAGCCAGCGGCAACAGCAATATTTCGCAGAATAGGCTCTTTCTTGTTGCCAGGCGTTCAAATAGCCCCCGGTTACGTCCGCTGGACGAGTCCATTTTTACGGAAAGGGGTAGCTCCAACTTTGCAGGAAGTTTTTTTAAATTTTTGTAGATAGTCGATTGTTGTGTCATTTGTATTATAACTTAAAGTAAATTCAGTTGCTAAGTAAATGTAAATGTAGAATCAATTTTATGTGATAAGATTTATATATTTGTGTAATGTTAAACCACTGCATCTTGAATGGAAAATAAATAAGTTTTGAACCGGATTTGAAATGGTGTTTGTCTGAGATCAGCCCTTCCAGGACTCCGGATAACCAGCCGCTCGCCTCTCTTCGATCCGAGGTCTTCTCATAT
Source organism: Himalopsyche phryganea (assembly GCA_022494535.1). NCBI lineage: Eukaryota > Metazoa > Arthropoda > Insecta > Trichoptera > Rhyacophilidae > Himalopsyche > Himalopsyche phryganea. The sequence goes on from JAGVSL010000032.1 coordinate 2,842,252, forward strand.
TATTAAAAAGTCTCGACTTTTTAGCAATCAAAAGAGAAAATTATGTAGAATTTTAATTGTTGCCATAATGTTGCAAAACTTTGCAGGGTTATTGTACACCTGATTCTCTTTTTATACGGTTATTTTTTGCAAGAAAACAGACCAATTATTTTGTTTACAATATTTTTGTTGTTTTTACATGGTTACAAAAGTATTATGAAATACAGTATGTGTGTATATTTAACTTAATTCATATTTTAACACTTCGGCCTTTTGTGAATATTCCAATTATCATTTTTTCCAGTTGCGATTTTAAGATGCAGGTACTCACGACTCATTCATTACTTGTTATTGTTTTGACACAATTTAGTTTTCTCTTCTATATTTAGATTTAATTTCCTGTCAGGTTTTTATTTTTTGAACGTTTAATGTGTAATTTAAATACAAACCATGTCAATTTATTATGTATGTATATTATGAAACTATTATGTTTTGGGAGTATCTTAAGTAATGACCCCTTTCTCTTATTTTTGTATGTACACTTTATCTTTTTTTACAAGTTTGTCTCTGGAACGTATCCTTTGTGCAAAAAGAGAATCTGGTGTAGATCTGTATACGCTGCCCGTCCTCTTGTCACTTGCTGCATAGCTTTAAAGCTCAGTAAAGCTTGCGCACGGCACTGATTTAATGTAAATAGCCGTATGATTATCGACTATGCTTTGAGGAACATTTAAATCTGTAATAACTAACTCTGACCGTGCTTTATATTTCTGTAGATTTAATCTATTAATAATTACAGCTGCTCTACGCTATTAACATTTCTATTCAAAGTACCTATAGAAAACAAGGATTGAGAAAAATTGATTTTGTAACAATGACGTAGGTGCACACAAAAACAACTAAATCACATTATTACAAAACACGTTTTACAGTAATGCTTATTTGAATATTTTTTTATAAAATTAATTAATTAATTTAGTTCGTAACGCTGATCCTTTGACAGAATGGTCAACATTGTCGGCTTCGGTAATTGTGCTTTTGGTTTCGCACCCTATTAGAGATAATTTCTTAAATAGATTTTCTAATCGATGTCTGAATTTGTATTCGAAGATATGGATGTATATTATGTCTTAAATTTCATTCAAAAAAACGTTTTTTTTAACGTTACCATTCTAAAAACTAATTAAAACAAAACTTTTAATACGGCTTGTGACGTAAAGCTAAATTACATAAAAAAAGATTTAAAATATTGCACCTTAATGTAACACAAATATATAAAAACAGTAATGTGGATACTTAGTTATTATTATATTTAAAAATATGAAATAAGTTAATTACGTTTTTCTAATCACTGATTCAAATCTAAGATCTTGAAATCGTTTCAATATCAAAATACAGTAAGTACTAAAATCACAATTTCTTTTTACGGTATCAATTACGTAACACTCGCCATGTATATTTCAGTTGTTTACATAACCTCACTAATGAATATCTGTAATATGTGTATATATTAAACATTTATCATAGACCAATACAATAAATCTGTCAGATTCGCCAACCAGTCTACACATAAAACATGATCGATTACAAGCGCAAGTTGTCATATCGACCCACTTGACTCGCCTGTGCCAGTGGCAAGTGAGGGGGTGTGTAAACCGGAGAAATGCAGAAACATTAATTCATTTGTATAGTTTAATTCGTGAGAATAATTTTACTCTACTTGAACTCACTAGTTAAATGAAAGCGGTATTTGTTTCATGTTCAGAAAGTCGTTAACGAAACAGGTTATATTAGTAAACATTATGTTATCCTACTTATCTATCAACTTAGCACTTTCATCCATTCTTATTCTTCTCCTATTTACAGCCATTTGTAAAAAAAAAACCAATTTCATTTTGGTTATCTTTCAAATCCGAATATTGATTAATTACCCTCTCTCCATAAATTAGCTAAAAGTTAACAAAAATTCAGATATTATATACCTAACATATACAATAGATGTCTGCACTGGCTCGAGCTTGTCCCATGGACTCCTACCCGGCCTAGCCCGTGAGCCGGGTTTGGACGGGTAGAGAAAATTGACATTCGGGCTCGGGCCTGGCTCGGTAAGGGATTTGTTCTTCAGAAAAATATTTCGAACTATGTTCGGATTATGAGTACCATTGATAACTGAATACTGTTGATATCAAAAAGGAAATTATTAAGTTTTGAATATAATTGGAAACAATAAAATCGTTTGTTAGATACATGGCGAGATCATTTCGTTTGGTAACCCGAAACTGAGTTCATAAAATTGTGTAAACTTATTGATGCGAAGTCTGAAACAATGCTTTGTTTATTTTGGAATCATCGATACTAACTTATAATGTTTGATCTTAGATGAATTAAAGTGTGATATTATTCAGTATCTGTTTTCTATTAGTTTAAGATAACAGTTATATGTGCCAAAAAATCATTAATAAAACATTCAAAAGATTCGTTTGAAATTAGTTTCGACGATATAAAGAAAACATTGAAAAATGGTGACTGTGTAGAAATCATTTTGTGAAATAATATATTTTGCTACACGTGGAAAACTTGGGTAGGTTCAGCGTTTTAAGTTTCAATCAATTTTATGCTACTGTATTTTTTTAAATCGGCTTTTTTCGGGCCGATAAATAAAAATTTAGGCTTCGGGTCAGGTTCAGGTCACATGTGTGGTATTAAGACTCGGGTTCGGGCCCGGTAATTTCATCATACTTCTGCCCGTGCAGACCTTTAATATACAAACATTCTGTTTTGTAAACAATGTTAAAACGACGAAAATTTTTGCTTGCGGTGCGTATTTTAAATGCCTCCGCGAATTATTAAAGGCTTAATATCGACTTATTATTTTGCCCAAATATTGATAAACTGTCATGGAAGATCGACTTCATTAGTTTCATTAAATATCGGTACAGAGGCAAGTTGCTATGGATTAAAAGTATGGCCATCCCTGTTCTATATAATAATGTAATGAAATGCCACATCGGGAGATGCAACTAAGTATTTATATGCACATTATTCGCTTAGAAAACACAATGTATATAATGTGTCACGAGCGCCGTGTCTGGAATTACGTCGAACATTCCGAATACCTAATTGTCTTAAATTTGAATAACAAATAAATAAATGTCAACCACTTTTGTTTTATGGCTGAAAGTAAAACGGTCCACTGCAGAGAGCAAGCGGGAGGCGAACGGAAAATGGCGATCGGCTCATGGGTGGTCCATCCACGTCAAAATTACCTATTATTAAAGGAAACCACATGGGCTTGGAATTAATTAGCCATCGGCGACTGCGTATCAAGGTAGCTGATATTGACTGCCGAAATTCGACTGCCATTTCATGACACAAACTGCTTACCATTTTAAAGGAATGTCACTTTTAAATTAAGAATACTTTTATAATTTATCGAGTTTAGAAATAAAACAAACGTAAAATAAACAAACAATATTTTTGGTGAAAGATTATTCCACTATTTTTTAAATGCTCTAATTAATTATTAAATTTGCCATACATTTCGTATCTGTTTTTTTCTGTATTTTTTAAATTCGATGTTCTTCCATCCACTGAGATTTAGATAAACATTTTTCCAGCAATATTTCTAAGACAACCATTCATCCGCCTCAAATTCAACAGCAGCTTTAAAAAAATATTATTATATGGCTTACAATTAAATGCGCTTTTGTTCAGATCATATTCACTCTCATAAAAATAGTTTTCACTTACAACAAATACATTCTTACGAAAAAATATTTTCACATAGATAAAATAGTTTTCACTCAATATAAAAATACTCACACTTTGAAATCGATAGGTGCGCGAGGCTGTAATGAAATGTCAATTATCTTCCCTATATTGTCTTTGCTCCACGCATAAGAATACATTACACAAACCAAACCAGACCAACCCTAACATAACCTAGTACAGCTTAACTCACTTTGTTAAAAGAATCCGTGACTAAGTGGAAACTATTAAAATCAAAGTTTGAGTGCACTATGTTAATACTGTCTAATCCAAAGTGCAAACTGTCAAAATAAAAGTTCAAGTGTACCAAGTGAATACAATCATGCATAAAGTATAATTATTTATTACCATTATAATATAATCCAGTAGATTTATGTGATTTTTGAAAATAGAAAATGTGACGCAACAAACAAAATAAAAATTATTTATTTTCGTGATTATTAAGTATCAAGTGACGCCAAAATAATTTATTAGATGAAGGAGTAAATTAAATTATGTTTTTATTCGCATAACGTAATTATTCGTTAACCCTTCAATCGAAACTTTTAATGACTTCAGTCTTATATTTGTAAACAAAGATGAAATATTCTTACATTAAATTTGGATTATTGAGATTTTGTAAGCTTCCATGTATTTTGTCACTAACGACCCGGATTTCGCCTTTCGGCATCTTCAGGCATTCGAGCGCACGAATGGACTCGAACTGACCAACAGTAAACAGTGTCTAACGTTTATATAGAAGATACAAATATGACAAATATTATTTACAAGATAAAATATTATATGTCTAGGATCCACACTGATACCTGAGCTAACATTTCGAGAATCGCCTTAATCCTTATTTTGTAAACAACAAATTAACAGAGTGGCGAATTGCCGCTTTCCAACTACTATTAGAATTACCAGTGATTTTACAATTAAAATAGCATTGTAGGTTTCGACGGTATGTAATTCGACGACCTTTCTCTTATAAATATATACAATCATTCCACATTTAGTGACATCTGTTAGGTGTTTCAACGTATAGGATACAGCAGCGGGGAGTTTGGAAGGTTCAGCTGTTCGTTTAGAATTGGCAAGGAATTTAACTGGGCTCTATTGATTTCCAAAATTTCTTGATAAAATAATTTATGACCCCCCATGTTTTGATCCAATAATTTTACCCCATCATCCGCATTAAACGTATGGTTCTCCAATAGCGAATAGAAATAACGAATTCTATGCCAGTTCCTAGGTTGGTCTATGTCTTTAGACAAGTTCCCGAAATATAAGATCATTTACGTTGTTTTTTTGATACAAGACTATCTATAAGAGACGCCTCATAGCCATTATTAATGGCAATTTGTGTTTATTTCGTACCATAGATAAGTAGTAAGAAAGAATTCAGAGAGAAGAAGGCGGTAATTTCTTTAATATTTAATAATAAAAGCTCTAGAATAAATGTTGAATGCGCCCCTCAAAAAGTAAAATATTTCGCAGTTTACAGACGCGGATAAATTCATCGATTTTGTAATTCAATTTTAGTATTAAATTACAGGCATTAATTGAATATAAAAACGCCAAAACATTTACCCTCCATTTTAGCATATTAATGGTGATCTCGCATCACGCTCACTTTCTGTATAAATACAAACGGGAGAAAGGGACAGGCGTGTATAAAAGTGAGAATTTCTTCCGGGAAATGTAAACATCATCTTTTTTATTATTTGCTCAATAACATGAGGTGTTGTCAAATTTTATTATTAATTGATTTTTTTGCCGCCAGAGAGCAGGTGGAACACGAAAATTGTTATTGATTCTGAGAAATTTGAATTTATTTCGATCTCAACCCAGATTACGGTTTAATAATTCAGGTGTCATATAAACTCTCTTTTAAGTTAATAAGCGAAACTATCTGGACAGAGTTGTATCATTGTCGTAAAATCTCATACACATGAAGTGTGACTTAATGCAGATTCGCAAGATTTTTGAAATCTAAATAGCCTATGAAAATGCAAATAAAATATTCCGCATTTTACATATTCAGATGAATTCATCGATTTTGTTATTCAATTGTATTATTAAATTACCGGCATTAATTGAATATTTAAACACCAAAACATTTACCCTCCATTTTAGCATATTAATGATGATCTCCCATCACGTTCACTTTCTCTATAAATACACATGAGGAAAGGGACAGGCTTGTAAAAAAGTGCAAATTTCTTCGAAGAGAGTAGAGATAGAAGAATAGGGCTAGGAGCTAGGACAGGACTACTTGTTAGCAAATTGTTCTCGCTACGCCTCATTTTTCAGGATTGGATAGGTAGAGATATGTAGACATCACAATCATCCATGTCTACAAACAGAAATCCATAAATCGATTGGAAAGTCAATTTTTGAAACTGTCCTTACCGGGACTTGAACCCGAGACCGTAATGGTGTTTAAAGAGTTGATCTGTGTGGGTAGAATGATGATTGCTTGATGGTGGTAACACTGATCGTTGAGTCAATAATCTCAAATTTTAAAACGCTGCTCGTCAAACGAAAAGGTGATTATTGATCTCATACACATTAATATGTGGTATCCTGGCATTGCCCTATTTCCCAGTTCATATTCTGTAGGTGAATTGGTGTGTATATGGTTGGTCGTTGTGTGGAGTGATGGGTTCTTTCTTGATGGTGGTAACACTGATCGTTGATACAATAACCTCGAGCTTTATCATGGTAAAGATTGGGATTATATATATTAGATGTTTTATAGATATGTTTGTCGTTTTTTTGTGTTGCAAATTTGTGTAACACTGACATTTTCTTTTGGACTCTTTAGTTTTTTTTATTATTTATCCTATAGAGGATGTCGAACGATCAGTATCCCAGATGGTTTGGAAGTTTTCTCTTCGGAGTCGTGTAGCAGTAGGAAAAAGTCTCAAAACGTCGCCTGTATATAATGGCGGACGCTGAGAGTAGCGATTATGAAACAAAATTTCTATTGAACATTGTCCAAATTAATCTACTGATTTTGAATGATTTTACTACACTGCCGTAAATTACTAAAACTCAAATATATACATTGTGACGTAAGCGGCGATTTGAGGTCAGTTTGGGGCAGGCGACACAACGAGGTCGTGTTATAACATTTATGAGGGTGGGAACTTTTTGCAAGTGCCAGCGCTGGTTTTAAAAAAGTCGTCGAGGAGTATTTGATTTCATGATGAAAAGTCGAAAAATGGCTTTTTTAGGTCAACATCGAGAGAAAAAAATATATTTAGCTCAAGTGGCAACATCGATCAGCGGCCCAAACCCGAAATACCTGTAAATAAAGATGCTGAGTACTTATATGATGGGATTCGAAGGGTCCCATCATTTTGAGTTTTTGGAACCTGACAGGACAACTGCCGAACTCTATTGCGAAGAGCTGGAGATATTAAGCGTGGCGGTGGAAGAAAAAAAACGAGTCTAATCCGTATAAAGGACTGTATGAAAATACGACATTACTGTTAGCTTTACCTCATATTACAAGAATAAATTTATTTTTTGTTTTAAAATTATACAAAATGCACATTAAATTCTCGGGCGCACACAAGAGTGCGAAGGCGCACCTGGGAATCCCTGAGGTCAATATTTCTCACCTCACCGGGAAAGCATTTTCTATGACGGTCGGTAAACAATGGCGAAAATCTCTCACCTACGTGTTTTGCTGTTTTCCATTTCAGTTGTGTTTAAAAATGGGCACTCGCGTTATTGGATTAGATACCTGTCAATTGGGCAACGCTTTCTTGAATCATTTTATTGCAAATGATTTTTATTTTGACGCGTTAGCTGCGACATCGTTTGCAATGAATTTATGAAAGCAACTGCACCTCAGAAAAAAAACCCCGCCGAGGTGTAGTTTGAATATCTCGGTATTCTATGAAAAGTATGACTCGTGGTGTCACGTTGTAGGAACGGCAACAGTGTAAAACTCAAAATTGGAAAATTGGAAGAATTTGGATTTTGTAAGAAAAAAAATGAAAAATGACGTCACAGAGATGACGGTAAATTTGGGAACACAACTGCGCCTTAGAAAAACAGTGTAAAACTCAAAATGGAAGAATTTGGATTTTGTATGAAAATTTTTTTTTGAAAAAAAATGAAAAATGACGTCATGAGATGTATCTGTGACGTCATCTAGCTTCGGCTTCGGCTTTCGGAAAAGTTAATTTTTTGGCGGGCGCTATTCATTCACAGATATCACAGTCTATAATTTTCGGTATTTTTATTCGCAGCATACGCTACTCGTCCACAGATGTCGTACTCAGTCTTCAATATTTTATTTTTCTTTTTCGTTCGCCCTTCTCGATTTCAAATATCATTTAGTTGTCGTAACTAATTTTTTTATTTATCTGATCGATATTATAGTCTTGTCGTATTTTTGTGATGATTGTGTACAAGAAAACTCCGCACACAGAATATTCCGGATATCGAATATTTCAAACACAAAAAAAAAAATGAATATTAAAATTACTATTTTATTTTAATGTTTAAAACGAGATTACTTAATTTTAAATTCGACGTTTCGTTCTTTTGTACTCAAAACAATGGTTGTTTTGAGTTTGTACTCAAAATGATTGTGAGCAGCTCATTTAATACTGTTAAAAAAATTGCCACAGCTTTGAAAGAAATTTTCCGACTACACAAAGACACCTTCATATTTTATACTGTGCTCATTTCAATCAATACAAATCGACTACGCGATATATTGATTTTGCTACATTTTCAAATAATTGCTAGCAACATCGATTTCCAATACACAAAATCCGTTGCCTAGCACTCGAAAACAAACAAACAGATGTCAAAGAAAAACCCATTAGTCATAATCATACATAATTATTGATCTGAGCTAGTGAAAATTATATTTTTCTGGAATTAAGCACATCTAAAGACTAAAACTGGATTCAACTATGTGTGAAAAGATTGAAATTCTGTGTCACACCCAGCGTTTACTTCAGCGACAACAAACTCTCAGTGCTTTTGGATAATATACATAAGAATGGGAAAAACATTTTTCAATAAATTTGTTACAAGTGATACCTTTTGATGTGTAAACTGCGACATTTCCAGATGTAAAGCCGCACCAGTTGCCTGCGAGAGCCGTACTATGTCCACTTACGTTATATACAATAGTTATTTCTAATTTAGTTGAACTTGTCAACGTGATGGTATGATTTTAATGAAAACATGTTAATAAGATAAAAGGTAGAATATGTTTGTCCTTCATTTTTTTTATTTTCTTTTTCTATAAATACATAATTTATAACAATATGACCATGAAGATCCATATAAAATACAATTTATAATAATATATTTATTATCTTTTTAAAATTTATATATATATAGAACATAGTAATACCTATAAAATTTCTACATATGGATGAATGAAATGGTTTGCAGTGACATCTATGGATGAAAAAAAACAAAATATATTTTTTACTGAAATTCTTAAAGTCTAGCAAACTAAAATTTTACAAACATTCTTTTACTATTACACTTAACTTTTACTGTATAGGGCGCCAGTGGCGTGCTTTAACACATACCTATTATTTTTTTGCATTTAATTCATTTTCATTAATTCAACCAAAATGATCTATCCATTTTTTATAAAAATATGTTATACTAAATATTGTCAAATAGAAAAGGATAAATATCATTACATCTTTTTTTATTTCATTTAATCTTTCATTACACATTGATGGCTAATTATGTTTTAAAATAGCAACTGTTAAATTAAGCTTTGCTAAATAGAGAAAAACGAACTGGTGATGTGTATCTGTTTCTGTTCATCAGTACAATCGATTATCGTTTTGCACTGAGGATACGTTCCAGAGACTATCGAGCAAAAAAACCCGTGTGAAAAAGATATGGTGCCAACATAAAAAAGGGAAGAAAGTAGTTTTCATTACCACTAAAATATAAAATTTTCGAACTCAAAAATAATTCGAATTTATATTTAAAAATAGTTTCATAAGATATGACTGCACTAAGCTGTAAACAATTCGTAACATGTCGAGAAAAATAATATTGGAGTGAAATTGCTCGAAGCTCAAAGTGATGAGCGAAACCGGTCCTGATCATTATAAATATGTGGAAATAGAATGAATTGTGTTTTATTTTTTAAAATACAATGTCTTTCCACCAAGAATTGACAGTTAACACCTTAAAAGTGAGAAATTATGTTAATTGAAATTTACATCTGTGATGCATTATAATCAAAACGTTTATTATAATAAAATGTCTTACTTAGCAAACTTAGTTTCTATGCGTATGTAATAACAAAGTTGTTGGCATAAAATTGTTTATGACTAATACAGTGTACTAAACATTCTAAAAAATGTGACATTTCAGCATGAAATTTAATAGTTCACATACGTTTATTGGACTGGTCCCTTTCCTCCTTCACGCATGGATATTTGCATTGTAGTTATTTAGCCATATTCAACTTCTTTTAAGACTCAGCACCCTTTTCCTTTCACACGCAGAATTGGTGTATGATTATGAAAAGAATTTATAAATTATGATGAATAAAATTTCGTTTATCTACAAATATACACCATACACCACAATGACTTAACAACAAGAATTGACAGTTAGGACAATAAAAATACAAATCAATAATAAAACAATTTAAAAACAAAATTCTTTATTATTATAACATCTATACAACATTAGTAAGGAGGATTTTTCCCAATAATAATTATAAATATTTTGATTAATTGAGGTCACGGAACAAAATTACTGCATTTTACATTAACAAATTAGTTGTTCTTCATCAAATATTAAACAGAAGTAAGAAAGTGGAATAGTATTTAAAAAAAATTTAACATGGTTTTTACAAAATACAATACATACGAAAATGATCTTCCTCAATGTGAGAAAAACATCATGGTTTGTTTTATATAAAGCTATACAATTTCATTTGATTTAATAATTATAAAAGTATAATTTATTATGAAGGCAATATAAAACACTTACATGAAATTCATATATAAGGGTAGCAACCCATCTAGCACAACAACAGACAATTTAGTCCCAAAATTCTTTGGAGTAATATACATATGTGTTCTTCGAACCCCGATTTTTAGCAGGGATCAATTACTGATACTCAATTACTAAATATGTTGCTAATGTACAATAACAATCCTATTCTCTAGAATAATATGTTAATTTACCATTTATTGAAACTAAGAACCGTCATACTTATGAATTTAAAAATTGTTATAGATTCAAAAAAATGAAATGAATTGAAAAATGCACAGTGAAATAGATACATCGTCACCTTTTTGGTTCATTTGAATGTCTTTCTGCTTATGAGGGTTATATGATGGATATCGATCAGCGATATCTACCTCATTCATATATTTACTGTATTCAATTATGGATCCAAGTTTTTTAAAAAACATTCCGTTTTGCTTGTCTTTTTTTTTCCGATGTAATCATATCAGCTGATATATAGTGGATATCATACGCACATCTCATTTTTTTTTTGTTTTCCACACATGAAGAAGAATGTCTCCTTTTTGTCGATATATGGTTTCAAATGTTTTCAATAGTTGGAAAACCACGATGACACAGATTTGTGTTATAAATCCAAATAGAGTATTTTCAAGATGGATAGTATTGTAATTGTTATCGGCACACACATGATACCATTTATTTAAATATGACGATTTGGTGATAGCATTGTCCAATTTGCTTGCAATTCCAGGATATAGTTTAAAAATGAAAATATGTCCAGTATCGGATTCGCATACCATTATATTTAAAATCCCGTATTTGATTATGTTCATGGGATAATAAGCTTTGCATTTCAATTTTCCCCTCCATGGGATCATGCCCTCATCTAATGACAAATTATTGTTCGGTTTGTACTCTCGGAAATTTTTTCGTAAAATAATTCACTATGTTTTGAATCTCTATCAGTCGATTGGAACTTTCGGTGATAAGTTTTTAGAAAAGTGAAGAATGTTAAAATTTGTTTCAATCTATCGCAGCTTTGTTGAAATATGTTGACTCCGTTTTGTGGTGGGTGATCCAGTATTCATTAATAGAAATTTTTCCGCACAAGTCCCATGATCAAACCAAACCACTGCTTAATCCTCCCTACCTACCTCCTGGTGACATCAACCCATTCAGACGTATGGGAAACATCCTTGTATTTATGGTGTTTTTTTGAATACTACCTGTCCGCTTCCTCAGTGACGGTGTCAGATAACTCGTCACCAATAAACAATGTTGTAACATCTGCCACACTCTCCCAGTTGCTTGGTGAACAATTTACACCCGGGGTACCTTCAAAGTCTTCGATATTTCTGGATGGGTCATAATCAGTCCAATTTAAGCTCACGTGAAGAGCTCGTCTTCAGAATCCTGCAATGAACCTGACAAATTCATAACTCGCATCCTTGTCGGTCGTAATAAGGGACTTGATTCTGCATCACTTTCATCTAATTCAATTCAAGATAATTGGGAACATCACACAGATTATCCTCGAAATTTTCTTCATTGTATGTGTCATCTCTTTCATCCATACTGGATAAAAAGAATATTGTTAAAAAAAAATATACTGATACACAAATTTATAAAATTATTTTTCAATCACTATTATAATCTTATTATTGTAAAATTATTGTATAACAATTATTTTTAAATTATTGCCTTATTACAAATGAAATAATCGCGACATTTTAGAATTATTACAAAATTTTTTTTTTATTAATTTATAAAAATATATTTTTTACTAAATTTCACTTCGAAAGGTCAAAACTCAAACTGACAATTTTTTAAACACGGTAACGCGGTCAAAAAAGACTTACTTTAACATGTAACCTATATTTATACAAAGACAAAACAAATGTTTCACGAAAAGAATGCATTTTTTTCATGGAAAAGTATCCTTTCATTTTTGTGCGAATAGTACTACCAAATGTATAATTAAAATAATAGTGTAAAACCCTATATCTGAAGAAAAAATATTTGTTAGATGAGATTTTTTCATTTTTTATCATATTTATTTGATAATATCTACAATCATAGTGACATCTATGGTTGAATAGAAGAAATACTATAAATGGGATGTGACCTTTTTTGTATGAAGTCGCACTCTGTAATTAGGTAGTAATTCTATTATAAGCTATTACAAAAACAGTATTGTTAATTATAATGTTTTAAATAAGTGTTAATTATACTCATTATAATGCTATCACGTTTTTCCCTCATCTGTGAAGTCTTAATTTGATATTCAATTTTTCTATTTGCAATAAATAATCAGCTTATATAGTGTTCATACTGAGGTATCTCTCAACAATAAAATTCCACTTGAGGTAATGCATCTTGCTAGTCCAGTACCCATGTGGTCAACGCTCTTGGAAATTCGTCCTATTCTCTTGACTATGGGTTTGAATCCCTGAACTCATACATTGATTTATGGATTTGTGTTCAAAGACATGGACTTCTGTGATGTTCAAATTTCTTTCCACCCCCATCCAATCCTTAAAATGCAGCGTAGGGAGAGCAATTAGCTTATATACTTAATCAATATTACCGTGAAAATATTCAATTAAATAAGTAAATATTGAAGTCCTATCGAGCGGCTGTTGATGCTAATATTTATATAATTTTTTATACTTGGTGGATTTTATTTCCTTGGGTCAGGGACGGCTCTTGTAAAGGAGCAAAGGGTGCACTGCACTCCAATAAGTCCCATCAAAATATTCCATTAATAAACGATATTCAAATATAATAATTATACCAATTCACTAATTTTAAATTTTCCTCGTGTTTCCCATAGGAAAATATTGGAGGAAACGATGATCAATAAACACGACTAGCAAACGTATTCTGCGTCGATTCAGAATACGCATGAAAGTCGGTCGATGACGCGGTAGGAGCATAAATTCTTTTGCACTCCTTAGACATCTGAAATGTTCTATGTATTTTGACATATTTGTGACGTTGCAACAGTATGAACTACGCGCCGGGTGCATTTTGTATGGACTGTTTTTGAGCATTGATCTCCTGGCGGAAATTCCCGAACGCACCCGAAAGCGATTTGACGTTTGCGTTTACAAGCCTGTAACAGTCATTTTTAAGAATGAAAAAGAGCAGTGGAGCAAGCGTAGTAAGCTCATTTAATTTCAATATGATTCTTTAACTATACGCTCTTCAATAAGAATAATATTTACCTACCATTATAACTTTTGGAGTGATGAATACAATTTATAAAATTATAACTATGATCGTGTATAATACCGAGTAGATATTATTGAATATTTAAAATAGGATAGTTTCGAGTTTTCTACCTGGCTGGCCTTACCTATTCCATAATATTCAACTGTGTATCTGGTTCAGTTTCGTAATACACCTTCCTCTAATATTTTTTATATTCTTCAATATTGAATTCTACAAATTACTTTCCCCAAAAAATACTTATGCGAAAAATTTCCGGCTTAATACAGAATTATTCCAATTGCAGTCATTAATACGGTAACCTTAACATATGATTTCATCGAGGAATTTAAACTTAAATTGAACTAACTGTCTTATACAGCAGAGAAGATTTTTACGATGTCGTTGGAGCCCTGTCTATACTTCAACTCTTCACGAATAAAAAAATACATGTAGTATTTAGCTAAACCGTTAAGCCATTACAAATAATTTATACAATATCGATGACTTCCGTCGAAAGTGAGTGTTACTTCTAAAATTTAAAAAGGATCAATTCATTTTGAGAAATACCACGACTAAAGACAGACAAGGTTTCCCAAACTATCATCCACGACAACCTGGAATGGTTGTATATGCTGCTAGGGCTGCAACAAATTTAGACGTACTCAAATTCATATTGATATTACCTACACAAAAAAAAGAAAAAAGGTGGTCCGTCGAAATTAATCCGCAGGAAAGGTTTGGGAAGCCCTGGTGAAGAGAAACAGTTGATATCGCCAATATAAGACTTATATTTTCGTATACGTCTGATAGTACTTTCAAAATCCAATATGTGGAGGATGGATTTCTTGCATAAATATGTGAATCTTTTTTTGCACTCCCTAATATTCCTGTCACCGGCCGCCACTGCCTTGGGTCACCTATGATTCAATTAATCATCACTAGTACCAACCACTGCCTTTCTACGACAATGAATTCAAAATAGCAACGCATTATACGAATGGACTGAGAACTACGATGATTCAACATCTGTGTCTTGATCATAAACACTTAACAAGGTTCTATCTGCAGGTTCTTTTATCTTCACAGCGATGACATCTTCTTCTAGATCGGTAAGTGATTCGTCTGATAGCTGATCAACATGTTGTTTGGCTGTCGGCTTTGTTTTTTCTTTCGTTGATTCATTTCTGGCTTTTTCAAGAGCATCATTCCTCTTCATCACTTTTTCAATTTCATCGTCGGTATCACCCTCGGATTCTGAAACTAAAATAATTAAAAATAATCATGTGCATATTTTCTGTCGCGACAAAGTGGTGGACACAGTGGGATGTCATTATATTTTGCGGACACATTTAGAATTGGACTAAAAAGGCATAATATATGAATTTTATCTCAGATATTCTGTTGATGTTAATTTATTTTTTGTACTCTCTGCAATAGGGATGGCTTCAGTATTCAAACATTTATCAACTAACTAGGTATATTTTAAGATTTGATGTTTTTGAATTGAAAAATAAACATGTACCTACTTAAGAATTATTCAGCTACGCAAACCTTGTTTACAAAAAAACACTTTTTGAATTATTTCCCCAACATCAATACTTTCACTACCAATATGGAGCATATGAATTCCCTATAGAACCTGTCAACAGAATTTGTTTTACGACAACTGCTGATTATTCAACTGCACAACGTCTCTTTATTCAGGGGATAAAGAAAGATGTAGTTCGTTAAAATATAATAAATTTTAGGATTGGATGAGTCGGAGGGGAATGTGGAAATCAGACATTCATGCCATTGAGCTCAAACCCATAAATCATTTTACGTAGTTGTCAGTGCAGGGATTTTAAACCGTCGACACCACACCGAATATGATGAACGTTCAAGAGCGTTGGCCACTCGGCTTAACTAAGATAACTAATTTGGAAACAATTTTTTTAGCATTTTTCTATAAAAGAAAGTAAATAATAGAACTAAAAATACATCAGAAATCAGTTAACAAGATTACTGTTGTACTAAACTTCAACCACTAAAGACTATTAGAAAAAAGAGAATCTTACGTATATCACTATCAACACGTGTATTTGTTTGAATTGATGCATCTTCACCATCAGATTCATCTCTGGTTGAGCTAGTCGTAGGTTCTTGAACATCAACTTTCTTATGCTCAGGTTTTTTTAAAGGTCCAGGAGGACGATCCACCTTTTTCTTCCGATCGAGAGCGTACCACTGCCAAGGAAGATGAGCTTTCTCTTCCCCGCAGTCTTCGATCCACTGCCCACTTACGATGGTAGCATTTCCGCCAGATTTCCGCACCTGATCGTGCTTTGGTGTATTTGCGAAAGCACATCTAGTAACAATGTCAGGAATAAAATTTTTAATTTCCAGTTTTCATTGGATTTGCAAATCAGACAGTCAAACAATCATGAAATGAGTTTAAAGACAACAATGCCATTTCCGGTGATCGAACTCAAATTAAAAGCAATTATGTTTATATATATATCATTAAGCAAGAATTAGCTCAGTGGTGAACGTTCTATTCACTTTACAGACTGTTTCATAAATTGATTTTTCAATGAATTTACAGATTTGTATTCACAGGCATGGATGTCTGCGGTGTCTACCTACATTTCCTAACACCCATTTGATCCTAAACACAGAGCATAGCGAGATCAATCAAATAACAACTAATCCAATCCTAACCCCATTATTATAATCTTACTTTCTCCAAAATGAGAGGTTAATGCGATGAGTGATTTGGTACAAAACGATTCTGTCAGCAGCCAATGTGTTAAGCAGCTGAATAACAACCGTATCTGATAGAGCAACTTCTGCTGGGATGCTCCATAAGGTCCATATGCTCGACATTAGGAGCGGACATTGTTGAATATATATATATAGACTTGATTGGTTTGGGCATGTTTACGTGTAAATAGCAGCAAAAAATTAATTCTTGATAAAATGAAAGAATGTAACAATGTAGGCTTTTCTTAAGATCAGTTCTATTTATCAGAATCTATTTGGCATTCATAGCATATAATCAGGAAAAAATCGTTAATCAACACAGAATTGTAACTCACACAAGATGGGTACAGTTTGGTCCCCAGTCAGGGCTATATCTGGCCCCTAGAGACATCGCCGTATCTCTCAGAATGCCACGCTTTGGGTTCACATACCCGCTCAGAACAAAGACAACACCCCGTAAACACTGGGGACCCCAAATAATGTTATCGAACGGTGTAGGACTGTCTGCGTCGTTGGCTTTGTTCTCTCTTCTAAGAGTTTTCACTGGAACACAATTATTTTTTAAAACAGTGAGAAAGTTTACTAGACGATAATCTTTTGATAAATTACAAGGTATTTTGTTGTGTGCTTACTCATAAATCTTCATATCATAAATATAATATACTTTCAGCATTTTATAATGCTGAAAAATGACATAAAGAATCTTCACTAAGACACTATAAACAACTGTTACATGGGAAAACATTATACATGGTAGTGTCTAAAACTGCACTATAAAAAAATTAAATCATTTAAGATACATTCAAGGAAAATTTTAGGAAAATCACTCAAGATCAAATTGAAGAGAAAAGATATCAAAACATATAAACAATTTTACAATATCAAACAGAGAATCGAAATTAAGAAATAAGTCATTTTATAATGACATTAAATCTTTCAATCCCAGAGTGCGGAGATCGCTAAGAAACCTCACAGAGCCGAACTTGTGTCATACTTATAAAAGTCAATTATTTAGTAATTATCACAAATGTATATTTTATAAGATAATGCATCAAAAGTATCAATCTCTGAAGCTGAAGCCCAGTCTCGACATGCTGATAGATTGGGAACATTTTTATTTGTTGGTAGAGCTAAGTATTATTGTGTAATGGAGGACAGTTGACAACTCTACCAGTAAGACATTTCCGGAAGAGAGAATTACTATCAAACAAAATAGAAACACTTACATGATGGGCTATCTCCATTATCAATCGGTAGCTTTCTTTTATTGTTGTTAATGTTAACTCTATTATCCTTATCTTTAGTTTTACTATCATCTTTTGTTAACGTATTGTTTAATTTAAGAACAGGTTTTCCACTATCCTTCTCTTTGCTATCTGAGTCGGATGTATTATTTTTCTTTGGAGATTTATTTCTGTAATCAAATTTACTAATGCCTTTCTTCGGTTCAATCTTTGCTTGCTGAAGTTTTTCCAGCGCAATTTTCTTATTTATTTCATTCTTTTGTTCCCTGTCTCTTTTTATAATCCGGTCAATCTTGGAATTTGCATCATCATCTTCATCGTCATACATTAATTCGGCTCTACCCCTCGAGAGAACTTCTTCTTTCTCTGATGTTTTGATTTTTTTGCTAGTTGAAGGTTTATTTGAATTTGCAGTTTTCACAGTTTTAACCAGTAAGTTTGATTCTTTACTGGCTTCCAAGTTTGTCGTAGTACCTGCTTTACGTATCTGAGCATCTATAATAAGAATAAGATTTAATTTAAAAAATATTTATAACACTGGATTGCTTCATTTTTACACCTACAGATCCATTGACAATAGGAGAAATAATTTGATGATATTTGTATGATGTAATATTATAAACAAGTGATCACAAATATTTAACAATGGCATGTAAAATATGATATTGCATTTTGACAGGTCACTCAAATGCCTGAACAAAGTATATTCTTAGTTAACAGTAATTACCAAATGAAACAAGAATAACAATGTGCAATACTTAGATAAAAAAATTATTAATTTAAATACATGGTATCAACTGTCAAGAGAAACAAAGATGTAAGTGGTGTCATTTTGTCTTACATTTCAAAACACGTAGCTCAACGGCTGAATGAAAACAGACACATTTGAATACTGGTGGATATTCTGCTCAAACAAAACGTAAGCTATAGTATGAATTTCATCTTTTTTTAAATGTATATACACATGAACAATTAAATTCATTACCAGTGGATAAAGATGGACTCTGCTTAATTTTGGCAAACAGTTCTCCCGGTTTAAATGATCCTCCCGAGTCTTCTTCGTCAGATGATAAATCTCTTAGCTTGAATCGGCCAAGGCTAGCTTGAGTGGTAGGAAGAGTCATTTTTGCTTCAGTAACATTCGGTAGCGTATTTGAACTGAATAAGTGAATGAAAGATAGCCCATACTGAAAAACCGAAATTGTAGAATTCATTTGAGATAGACTGGAAATTTTTACTTGTTGAAAAGTATTTTTTAATGCATAGGTACATACAGGGTTCAAAAGATATGCTTTTGCTATTCATGCAAATTCATATATTAACTCAAAAATGCCCTCCTATACAAGTCCCATACTGCACCATGGAAATAATGAACGTTAGCTACTCAACCATCTTAGTCTGCATAGAATTATATAATAAAATAAAAAGAATATGAGTTTTGCAGATGACAAAAATAGGTATTATCACAGATGGTACTACCGACACTGGAAAGAACTTGCAATCATAGGATGCTATGTTTATAGCGGTCTTATTAATTTTACTTTACAGCAAACAATCTATTGATCAACAATGTGTTGCATCACTTAAAATAAGACACAATTTTTAGACTACTAATAATAAGTTCCACAATTTTTGATGATTAGAAATTGAATCAGTTGAAAATCACTTTTAAGCTGTTAACTGTTAATTCTTGGTGGAAGTGCTTTTACGCTCAGTTGAAAATGATTACTTGCTCCTAATACTGCAACTAATACAAACAATCCGAGTGATTAATTTTATCTAAAATTAGCAGCATTTAAAAAAGGGTTTAGCTGAGTTTTTAATCATATTAATCCTTCCAAAATTCTGACGATTCTAATCTTAATAAATGTTGATATAAATCATCATTTAATAAATTCTACATTAAAATAATTTTTTTTAAGATGTTAATTAAGTGACAAAATAAAATTATTATTTGTCATTGTATTCAATACCTGAACATGCCTGTTGAAGGGTTGCGTACATACAACCCTCACTCGGTCCCACTTTTTATTCTGCACAGATGGTACTAGTTGGTCAGTAGTGAATGTTCTCACTCTTGAAATATTTACCGAGTTACGGGAGTCTGCTGGGTTCATAAAAGTACTAGCGCAGAGGAGAACCTACAGAATAAAGAACATTAAAAATTGTCAAATACAAGCTTACGGAAAACCCATATACTGACTGATAAAACATAAACCGTGAATTAAACTATACGTCAGTAAAAAATTTGGTAATCAATACGGAACAAGATTAATTAAAGAAGGATTATTAAATTGAAATTATGACTTATTTAATACATTAAAAATACAAGGTCCAATCTAGGTGTTCGCATTAAACAATCTTTCTTTGGTCGATCTGGCAGTAATAAGTATAAGAAATTATGATCGTTTCCCGCTCTCTATAACTAAAACACCATAGAATATAATCACAGTTCCTCGGTTCCAAGTGTATGCTTGGAGCCGGGACACATCGGGGAACAATGGTTGCGCGACCGTAACAAGTTTTCCGGCTCTTAGTGTGAATAAATAATGTTTTTCTCATATACAAAAAGCACTTACTATCAATGAGTTTTATATAAAATAGTTCCTAAAACATAGTCTTTGTGGCTATCTTACAATCACTAATTGAATAAATATGTATCTTATCTGATATCTTATCAACAAGGCAATATTTTAAATAGATTTGAATGATAGTGTCACAAGGTAAAACCAATCATATTCACGCGTACTCTAACAATAATAATAAATTACCTCATAAGCTTGACTACTGGCTTCTGAACGACCAACCAATACTTCTATGAGTGCAGAGTGATATGACCCAATGTGTATAGAAGTAATTTGAGTTGATTTCTCTAACTGTAATATTACTGAGGCAGATGCTTCTCCTTTTTCTTGTCCAACCCATCTCTTATTGACAATATCTTTTGACAATAGATTGTTGGCGGGATAGTTCTATAATAAAACAGGAAAACTGGTATTCAATATGAGTCACGTTGATAGGTTATGTCAAAAAAGTAAGGAAGACAATATGATACTCTTACCGGATCTTCGCTGCTGAAACTTACAATATGTTCTACCTTAATTTGCGGCATGATAATAATTAAGCAGTGACTGATAGATTTATTTCAAAATGTTCCCATTCTCATATTTCGAATGAAAACATAAACAAACATGTAGTTAACCATAGACTACTATACTTATAGAGTCAACGAATTACTCTTATACACTATGGTGTTTTTATGATAAAAAAGTATAGTGGCACTTTTAACAAAGTAAGATTAAATTTTATTGTGCAAACAAATGCAAATAAACGCTAACGTGACGGCTATAGTATCACAAAATAGTTTTTAAAACTTTCAAACAATAGATAAAGTTGCACATTGTCTCGATGTTTGCTTGCATTTGTTCGCCATATATAAATCTAAAGTGCTCTTAAACTCATTTTAAATATTAATAGAACACGGATGTATGCAAGAAGTTCGTGATATAGGCAGTTGAATGATAATAATTACCTTCTGTATTTGTTTCTAGAAAAAACATTTTTCTTTTTACTCTATATTACAGAAAAAGTGTAAGAAATTTAATATAGTACATCATATAAACCATGCCATCCTTATCAAGTAGATATTAATAAAATAATAATTGCGTGTTCCTTGCCAAAACTATATATTCATATTATCAATTAATTCGTATTGTGTCGAGGACTGTGTGAATACTTACATTAAAAGGATTTACTTAAGCTTATTTTTGAGTTGAGCAATAATAGAAAGTTTCATCAATTCTATTAAAATCATAGACATGTATATTTGCCTTCTATTATTTGGTGTTTCATATTTGGATAGCAATAATCTACAGCTTTGGCTTTTCACCGCTAGGAAAGTTTTTCATAAAATCATCCAACTTTCAGTTTTTGTGCTTATTCAATTCAATACTTTTGATACTGTAAGCTTAAAAATTAAGCCAGTGGTTTTAAAGTGTCCAGTCATTTTGCGTGTTTTAGTGACTTGTTTGAAACATCCCTAAATAAATGGTAAGTTTTTAAATAACATGGAGCATTTATTTTTAAAAAACGTTTAAGCCTAAAATTGCACGACCAACTTTTATGAAGTTTCACAATAATTATTACAAAAAATAGTTTGCAAACTGATTAAGTTGCACCGAATATAAAGTTGACAGCACAAAAATTTTACGATCTACGTAAAGTAATGTATTCTCTTGTAGAATAATCTATTTTATTTACCGTCTAAATTACCCTAATTAAAATTATTTAAGATACATAAATAAACTTTCATGTAATTAACTTACACGTCCAGACCACACACTGGTTGATTACGCTTTAATTGTAGAATAAACATTTTTATGGCTTAAAGTGAAAATTGGAATTCTAATAATTGCATTTTCAGGGAAAAAAACGTATGAAACTACGCATGGTTTTTTTCAATAACTATAAAGATTTAGTATATATATTAAATAATAGTCCATTAAAACAGTTTTTTATTTATGAGCACAATGTTTTGTGTAATTATCTTGTGCATACACGTATTAATTAATTAATCATAATGAATAAATAATTATCTGAAACAAACAACGTATTAAATCAAACATGGATTTGTCGATAATACGCTACTGTATTTTTTTTAAATCTACTTTTCGTAGACAAAAACAACACCTTTACCAAAAAGATATTGAAATATTGTTAAAATTATATTATTGTTACTTAATCATTCACCACTCACTACCCATCCATGGTCTTATAAGTTTATTTAGTGCTGCGTTTTGCAACTTATAAACCTACGCAGCATTTCTTTATTTAATCGATTTATCGAACGTTAGTCTAAAATAATGACAGTGGACGCTGTAATACATTTTCCTATAATTTTATTGATTGGTGACATTGTTTTCAAGTGACTTTTATCTGCCAAAAGTATTCTTTATAATCCCTTTTTACAAAATCAATATTACATTTTATATACTTCGGTTTGATAAGAGAAGAAACAGGATTTATTACTTATATTAAAATAAATATTTTTCTTTCGGTGCTGTCATTTGTCGAATGTTGGCGACCGAATTGCGGCAGTACTCTCTCAAAATTGTTTCGCGTTGTCTTCTTTGCGAGAATTTCTGCCATTGCAGCAGTATGATAGCCTTTTTGGATAAACTTCCCAATCTAGTCTAAATCCATAGCGTTATGCGTAAAAAGGGTTACCTTTAGAAGTACTATATTACAAATATAATATCTACTATTATTAAATAGTGGAATTATTATCGTGACATGTTTTCCTACGATATGGTGAAGTTAAGTTTCGGTCAGTCTGAAAAAAAATACTGTTTCTATCAAACCAAACTAAGTCCCAAATATTAGAAAATGTTTTCCAAAAATTCAGTTACGAAATTTTAATGACATTTAAAAATATCTACCTACGAAAATGGAAGTCTGATAATTTACACACGACTGCATCTTTGGAAATTAAATTCATTGAAGAAATTTTCCAGTAAGTATTTGGAAATAAATGTCTTATTATTTTATCAGTGATTCTATCCCACGCAGAGTCGCTCATCGGTACATCATGTCACAGATCGTGAAGCAACGGTTTGATTTAGATGTAATCTGTGGTTAAGTTGCGTATTGTAATATGAGCGATCATACGGTACTGCATTTAAATCCGAGCTGGATAAATAATAGCAGTTTTTGATTTAATTTCCAATCCTGCCATTGCCCAATCAAAAACATGATGTCATGATCGCAGCAGTCAGTTCCGTTGGTTGATAAGATTTGAACAAAAAAGTGCAACAGAATACACCTAATAAGTTTTTCTGTTTCAATCTTTAAAATATTTAATTTGTGTATTCTTTTCACTAGTTTTTTTAAATTTTCACAAATGCAGTGTAATAAAGAAATGTAGCGTCGATATAATATATAATATATGAATTCTTCTAAATGAAATGTATTGACTTTAACCCAAGGCATAATTCCTTTGGCATGTTCAAACCTACTGTGCAAGCTCTATACTGCTAGATGCTAGAGTTTTCGCCGTATAACTTGGCACTTCCTACACTGATACGCTTTCTGTATAATAAACAGCGTGTCAGTCAACGAATATGTATGGATCCCGTGCATGTATCAGTATGGATCCTAGAGTCGTGTATGGATTTCGTGGTGCTAGTCGAGCTTCAGAGCCGGAGGGCAAATAATTGAAAATTGGGGCACCAAGTAAATTACTAATACTATCGATAGAATTGATTATGGATAAGAAGATATAAAAATATCAGAAAAACTCCATGCTTTCGTTCGGGGATTCGAGCACTTGATCGCGCGACCGAGTGGAGCGAATGATTAAGAGCGTTCACCACTCGGTTGAAGGACGGAGTCATCATTACGTTCTCTTAAAAAAACACGTCAATCGATTGACTTACAACCGTTTCCTGCTAAATAGCTACTATTAAAGGTACATTTTTGTTTCATATAGGTATCGGATAGGCATTCAACATCAAGCTAGTGATAATCAAAAAAAGCTTCCGTGGCGTGCTTTATCAGAACTAAGTTAATTTCACAGCCGAAGTTGTTCGCAAAAGCAAGAAATATTTTGCTGAAATTGAGGGCAACAAAAGCAAGTATTATGCATATTATAGTGTTCATTGCGGAAACTTTGATGCTTAGTTAACAAAACAGACTCGATGCACTTCAATTCACCCGCAATGAAATAGTTGAGCTTTTATTCGAATAACCGTTCGAATATTAAATTATGAACAGACATAATTATTAAATTAGATTTCATTTAATGTCTATGGTATAATGCTGCATGTTTCTTTATGGGACATTATTTTGACGTTCGTATCCTCAAAATATAAGAAAATAAATTTATATCTAAAGGTAAATTATATACATATATGTAATAAAATGTTTATTAGTATACGTATGTAATGTAATATATTACTATTTTTCGCTTTTAATATTTCAAATATGCGCCCCATTATAGTTTTCAGAAAGTGGTATTACCTCATATATTTTATTATGTATGTTTTGTTAAGAACTATTAAAAATATATTATCCCGTCGCTGTATCCGAGTAGTATCGCTCTACGATCCTAGGTCAAACACTCGATATATATAAAAAAAAGCAACCTGGACGACATAAAAATCATCTAATTTAATATTTGTGAAAATTTATTTTTAAAATACAGTAAATTTTTTAGAGTGGCCAATATATCTTACTGAAATTGTGCAGTTTCACATACTTTCCGAGAAGAAGCCCCTTAACTAAACAAACAAATCTAGATATATAAATGAATGTTTGTTTGTTTGTCTTCTATGCGTTCTTTTACCATGCATCCGATTTTGATCAAACTTTGGTGAGTTATTGTGTGCACACCCGTTAAGGTTTTTGAAGAAAAAAATTTAAAATCTAAAATCTAAAAAAAAGAATCAAATACGTACTAACAGCGACATCTCGGAAAAACGTTCCAGATTTATTCGTGTACGCACCAGACGGAAACATTGTGTACCTGAAAGCACTTCAACAAACAAAATCTAAGCACAAACCTTTTATGTTTTTCAACGGCATTGCAACGCACGTCGGGTAGTCAATAATAAAAATGGATGGTGGAAAGTGAGATTATATAAAAAAGTACATGTTCTTCTAACCTTAGCAAGGAAGTGGATGCTAAATCTGACTCACAAAAAGTCACGGGTACCAACTTTTTTAAATAATCTATCATGGTTAAAAACGTTATACATCGAAAACGGTCAACAAATATCATTCTTCTCGTAACAATCAAAAATAAAAACAGGTTTTTTTTTGGATATCAATTTGATGGAGCATTAAGTCCTAAGGCGCGTTAGCGTCATAGTTCTTTGAGTCTCCTTCATCTCTAATGCTAATTTTTTTCCACTTCCATCGTTGCAGATAGAAGGGCGTGATCGCTGCGCTGCTTTTAAATCTATGGGGGGTTGTTGAGCAGAACTGCTCACGGTCTAAACCGATTCTTAAGTATTGTCTCATCGTAATTTTGTAGGTAAGAGATCGTTGGGTTATAATGTTTGCCTACATCACTGTGAAACTTTTGAGACATTTCGCGAACGAACTCTCGAATTGTAGGTACTTTTAAGTCTCTGTGTAGTAGTGACTTACGTACGTACCACGGGGCGTTACATATTTGTCGCAATGATTTATTTTGAATAATCTGAAGAGTCTTCAGATGCTTGTGGTGAACATAAACCCATACCGGAGTAGTGTACACCATAATTGGGCGAGTTATTGCTGTAATAAAAACTGGTAAGCAAATGCTTAATAACAAAAATAATTTTTCATTTCACTCAAATAATGATCTTTTTGTCGTTTCCGTTTGTTTTTTTACATATTTATAATGAGGCTTTAAACAAATAACATTTCCGATGAGAAATCAATTAGTAATACATCCGGTTGTATTCTTAACCTAAGACGCTAAATTTGACGTAAACCTTTTGCATTTATGGAATGAGATATAAACCTATAATAAGGGAATAAAACATGCTTTTAAAATAAGACCAGATTTTTTATAATACCTTTGTAATTTTTACATGTTACTTCATTTCAATTAGATGGCATGCTTTGAACAAGTACCTCATGTCGGTTTATTTTGTAGAATTGTAATATGTATTCCAATTCAACCTACGCACAGTAGGGGAGACCAGTACGACGCGACATCATAATCTTTTGTGTTGTTTTCATAGTATATTATTTAATATAAACACACCGATTTCGAACAAACTAATTTTATTAAAGCCTAAATGATTTTCAAGTAATTGCATCAGAGAATTTAATAAATACCGACAGTTAAAAATAGGCATTCATTTTCGAGAAAGTTAATTTCAAAAATCAAAGACGAATAGAAAATAATACAATATCAATTTACCGATTGAAAATGATCACCCTCTTTAAATGGGCATAAAATCTGTCTAGATCATGTTGGAAAAACGGGGAACGTAAACTACAAACATTTATTTTTATTTTTATAGACCGCGGTTTCCCAAGCTATGTTCCGCGGAACACTGGTGTTCCGCTGAACGGGAAAAGGTGTTCCACGAAAACTTAGAATGGTGTTATATGCTGTTGCAGCTGCAACAAATTCAAGCATGTTTGACTTCATATTCATTTTATATGCCCAATAAATTAAACAAGGTGTTCCGTTAAAATTTTAGAGTTTGCAAAGTGCTCCATGGCAAGAAAATTTTGGGAAACCCTATTATATACAATACAAATTAACGTTCCTCAAATGAGTAAATCATCGATGTTCTGGAAGAAAACACTAAATCGAAAAATGACATATTGAGTTAATTATACCAAAATGTTCCTTATTTGGAGCTCTACCGTATGGGAGAACACATTTACTTTTATAAATTACACTTATACTTAAAAACAGTTTTGTACAAACAAACTAAATGAAAAAGGTATAGCATTTCAAACATTTCAAAAACTTCAAAATCCAACACTTCTTTCAGAACAACAACGATATAAATATTGTATATTGTATGAACTTTGCTCACTTTCAAATTTAATGTTGAATGCATTTTTCGTCTGTTAAAACCGGCTGATTTATTATGGTCCCATGATTTTTTTTACAATGCAGCGATCTTAAAAAACAAATACAGAATAGGCACGCGGTTTCTGACATCATCTGCACTGAATAATTATTGGATACAATTACAATTAGATTTTAATCATTGACTGCTCTTTTTTTTAAATTTAATTTTTTTTTTATTTTAAAATTGAAATTTACCCTAGTGTGTCATTTTACACTGATTTACTCTGTGAAAATTAAGCTTTTATTTAATTTTAAAGCAGCATATCACAAAGCTTTGTAAGAATATGTGTTTTAGAGCTTAAACTAATTCGAATAAATATTTTTATAATCATAATATGATATTATATTTTCGCTCTTATGGCACAATATCGTAGCAGTAGAATCAAATTTTAGACTTTGATGGAGTTAATTCGTGAAAATGAATTTAGCATTTCAATTCTTTTCAATCACCAGAAACTATGTTTAATACATATTTGATTAAGAGACCATCACGAATGCAATATCACTGTACAAAAGATTGTCAATATAATTAGTTCTAATTATATAAAATATTTATACTTATGGGAAATAAACTCTTCAATAGAATATTTTAAATAATTAATTATAACGAAAACAAAAATAACAATAATTAGTGTTAGTCTAATATTAATTAATTATTGCACCATTAATTAGTCAAAGGGACGGGAGTACAATAGACGAAATCAAATAACCATAATTTCACATATATCAAATTATTTTAGGGTATTTATGAGTGAGTTCATACATATTTTATTTGAAGTTGTATATTATCCCCCCCCCCCCGATAATGTAATAATATTAAAATAACGTTGCTTTCATATAAACTTTTTTTAACCATGTTTGCCCCCAATGTGGAGTATATGGACTCCTCATGGAGGTATCTCACCATAAGCTTTTCTACGAGAGTTGTTGAGAACTACTTAAATGATCAACCTCTCTTTTTCGAAGACTCACTGTAAGAATTTGTCTACTTGAAGATTCAGGCCAATGACAGCGCGAAAGAGTGTGGATAAAGCTTGATGGTGTTGAACACTTGGATTCGTTTGTTTTTCATTATTTAAATGTAAATAAATTTGTGTTTTTGACCAGTCGAAAGAGATCTTTTTGGTATCAATAAATCAAAATACCTACAATGATTTTAAATTCATTTTTTTCGCCAAAACGGGTATTGATTTTTTTACCATCGCTCCCAACGTGGAGCATATGGCCTCCTAATGGAAGTATCTTAAGAGAAGTTTTCTATGAGAACTGCTTGTTACTCAGTCGCTCAACCTCCATTTTTTCGAAGAGGTTAGGGATAGAAGGATAATAATAAGACAGGTGTAGTGGTTAGCTAATCGCTACGCCCCGTTATTAGAATAGTATGAGAAGGAAGGAGGGAATTTTAAACATCAGAAAAATCCATGCCGTCGAACAGAAATCCATAAATCAATTAATGAAACTGTCCGTGTTAGGATCTGAGCCCGTGAGATTCGCAACCGAAGCCAACGACGTTGATCACTGCACCACGGACACAACAAAATCCATTATTATTATTATGTATGGCACGATTTTAATTTCGCGTTGCACACGTGTCAATAAAGCAACACGGAATATTCTTTTATTAGGGGTGCAGAAGTTGAAGGGGGTAGATTTCGTTTGTTGTGAGTAGGTTTGTAAGTGTGTAGTTCAGCGTTTCCCCATTATATTTCGTCACGGAACCCTTTCATATAGTATGCAACAAGATGTAACCCCTGAAATTGTTCAAGAGAGAGTAAAAACTGTTTTTATTGTAAACATTGTATGGTGAGTTGCGTTATGAATCTTTGCAATGGACTCCTATAAATTCTCATGTTTGCAGATACGGCCTTACACGTAGGGAGTGTTGATATAATAGTAGCTTACATCAAGTGACCGGGTCAAAAAATTTAAAACCAATGTAAAATGATGTTTCCCTTCCAAAGAGTGGTCAATTTATTTTTCTAATTTACATCACTTGGCCAATCATTAATTCATTTTCGTTTTTTTGAGGGTTACATCAATTGGCCAAAACACTGTCGATATTTATTCTGTGTTTTGCAAACCCATTTTTTATATTCGGTGTGATCTTTGTCAATTTTCTTCGCACTTCTGGATTACTTCGCAAGTCAGTTACGATATTTAGTTTCGATTCGTAATGAAAGCCAGACTCCATTTTTGAACGGCGTGTCCAAGTATAAAAGTGCTGAAAAATTACTATAATACCCAATCAAGGTATCGCCAGACGACATATCTCGATATAGTGGTATATTTTCTTCATTTCCTTTGTCAAAGTCGTATTTTTCTTACATCTATTGCTACGCTGAAATGCTCGTATACATTTTTTCAATTTATTCCGTGAAAGTCCTTGATTTGTCTTGCTGAACTCCATTTGAGAAGCACTGGGCTAGGTACTTAGCAACCAGCCGGCACGCTAAATAATTTTCCAAGCCGTAGACATCAATGCATATCGTCAGTGAAATCAATATCCACTTGAAATAATTTATTGTGTGCAATTGACGAAACATTTTGTACGGACGTATAAAAACGGATGTTTCGTATTCTTGTGTCACGATTTCTGTGAATCAAATAATCCTGCAATAAAAGTGACGTTTATATATTGATATTATCGGTCAGATATTAAATTTGAGTTTTAGTTGGTTAAATTAGTTACACGTTGCACTACATACCTTTCATAGCGTTCATAGACAAATTTTAAGTGTACTTTAACGTTATTCTCACCCATTCTCAATACTGCTTCACATTTTTTTAATTAAGTGGAAATTTCATAGACTAATCACATTAATCAACTTTAATCACATTGATCAACATACATTTTAATCAACTTCTGATGAGAAGCCGTATTAAGAGCCCACCTGATTCACATTGAGAGAAAACATTGTTTAAAATATCTCTAAATATATGTAGATTTAACTGTTAATTTATTTATAATAGACTAGCGAGTATTCGGCATGCGTTGCAATGCCACACAAAAAAATAAAGTATTTGTGTTTTCCGTCCGGTGCGTACACGAATAAATCAGAAGGTTTTCCGACGCGCGAGCAAGCCACACACAGCTGTCCATGTGAGAAGCATGGATTTTCCAAATTTATTCCACACACTTGTAGCGATTGTCCCCCCTGTGCTTTGTTGATGGTCATTGAAAATGCGAACCGCACTGGAAACTGCAGACGTTTGAATTCGACTGGCATATCTGTCGGAATCATTGGGATGCGTGGTAAAAGTACATCTTCTCCTTTAAATTTTCGATTTAAGACTGGCAATTGGAATTTAACAATTAAAAATAGATGTCATGTCACTCACGAACTGAAATGTCGCTGTTTGTTCCTATATGATTCTTTTATTTTTTTTATTATTTTTTAGAAACCTTTTCGGGTGTGCGCACAACAACTCACAAAAGTATCACCTGTATCGGATGAATGGTATAGGAACGCATACGGTACAAACAAACATTCATGTTTATATTATAATCAATCATGAATACGGACCCAAGCCATATAATAATATCCATCTGATTTAGATGTATTCTAGTCTAGCGGCTCCTTGAAAAAATCAGTACATCAATAAATTCATAAAAGAAAATGCTTATAACTCATCTTATTCTATCGTTTTAATCAATCGCCTCTGAAAAGAATCTATATCATCCAGCACTCGAAAAAACATGTTAAATAATGAATATAATTATTCATATTAGTATCGCAGATGTTGAATGAAAATACGAATAAACGATTTAAACTATTGCATTAATTTCGTCGGCGTGCATATTAAGCTTGGTTAAGTCCGTTTTCATAAAAATAAGTAAATTAACTAGAGAGCGAATGATGCAACCACATTGCAACAACTCTCAAAACTTATGGATACGCACAGAATTTTAACAACTTTATTAAAAAGCTTATTGGCAAGGCTGATCTAATCTCGACAATTTGAATGAATGTAACATACTTTTTTATGATTGTCAATTTTGTTGGTTTATGATTTAAGTTAGGGGTGGGGAACCTTTTCGTTTTGAAATATTAATCAGGCCACATTTACAAAATTTAAATAACATATAAATACATACAAATACATTTACATTATTTTGTAAATGAATGATTTCAATGAAAAATTTGGATTCAGTCAAAAGTCAGCAGTCAGAACTCAGATTCCCCAACATTGATCTAAGTTGTTCGATTGAAGAATAAAAGCAACATAAATTACTTTTCCTCAAATCTCATTATATAATTTTTTATCAATTCAGCTCCCAATGTGATGCATATGACATCCTAATGGGGGTATCTCAAAAGAAATTTTTCTTGACAGAGACAATCAGAACTTGAACGCGAGACATTCGTAATCGTAACTAACAACGTTGACCACTGCACCACGAACCAGACGTGTCTCATTATATAGTTTTTTTTAAATACTTCGTTTAATGTGAGATAGTTTTAAGTTAATCACTCAACCCTCCCTCAGCGAGGGAGAGAGATTGTGAACGAGAGAATGGTTAAGAAAGGATTAGTAGTTAGATAATCGCTTTACTTGAGGCCCATTTTCAGGATAGGATTGATGTCGGAAAAAATAAAAACATCCATGCCTTCGGATACAAATCCACGTAGTAAAAAAGTGTTCATTCGTAGATCCGCGGAAGCCTAGGAGCATTGGCCAGCAATATTTTTCGGATACGAAAAAGCTCGATATCATGAGCTATGCTAGAACAAGTCGATTAACGAAAGTCGCTGAATAATGTTCTCGCCGATGACCTAAATGAAATTCGGTACACTGGAGGCCAGCGACCCCTTCGCCTCTTTCTGTCATCGAGACACGGAAACAATCATAATCAAACTAAAGCCTCCGCGAAGCTTTTTGGGCCATTGTGCTTTCTACCTATGACGTGATTTTTTTTATGTAATCATGATAATCACCGAACAATACATAGCTTCCGACGGGGACGGCAGGTGAAGCTTTTAAAAAAATGAATTCATTCTAGAATTGTGCATTGGGAAGCTATTATAAAGCTGTATATTTTTTAAATCAATTCTAATCATTTATTACTAGGCTTTTTATAGGCTTGGGTAGGGGAAACGTTTCTTTTCGGAAAGCGGCACATAGTTTAAGTAGATAAATATAACTATAAAAAAATTGTTTAAATATCATCAAAATAATAACTGCTCTGTAAAAAAGAAAGAGAAAAATATTATTTCAATTAATATGGGTTTTTCCAAACGGTATAACTTTAAAATAAAATAATAAAAAAAAACTCAAGGCATGGTTGTTTTGCTTGCTCTTCAAAGATGGTATATGTTAAATAAAGTAATCGATTCCGTGTTGCTGTTTGGCGATGTTTGTGATGCCTTAATCACCACCCCTCCACACCTCCGGTACTAAAAACGGGAGAGCGATTAGCTAACCACTATTTCCCTTCCACCTTGTACTCCTACTCTCTTAAAAAAAGCGAGGTTGAGCAACTGAGTAACAAGCAGATCTCGTAGAAAAAACTTCTGTTGAGATACCTCCATTAGGAGTCCATATGATTCACATTGAAACATGGTAAAAATAAAAGAAAAAGTAAATATTATTTGGCTAGTTGTATTCAGAAAATTTTAATGTTATTTATTAAATTAGATAATAGATCACTCCCTCAAGCAAGAAGTTAAAAATAGCTTGTATTAATTGACAGTGAAAAAATTTGTTAATTGACAAATTAAATAAAAATAAAAGTCCACACGAGCAGTTCTGTCCGGTTTTCAAACTGTTTTTAACAGCTGTAGCCGGCTTATTAAAAAGTACTCAGCAACAACCGAACAAATGAGTTGATACTTGTTCAACAATAATAACTGATATTGGTAGACTTGTACTTAGTCACAATGCAATAATCATTTTATTCGCGCCTGTCGACTTAGTAATTAATTGTTTTCAACGGAACTGCCTCTGGCGCCCCGTATTCAATATCAACACCAGAATCGTACATACTTTGCCAGAATGGGATTTTTTTTTCACAAAATATTAGAAACAAAATTAATTACGATTTTTTTCCACTGTATATCACTGATCTACAACTGGTGTAGGCTTAATTTTAAAGTATTTTTAAATAAAACAATGATAAAGGTTCTTCTATCTCTAAGACAGGGGATTCCAACCTTTGTTGTATTCCCTCCCTATTGAACAATGTTCAGAATAAAGCTGACGTTGCACCGGCCACTAACGTGTCACCAGTCAAGTGCGATTGAATTTTCAAACATTCATGTTGCAAAATGTACGCCATTTATACCACATAATGTAACTTATATTTAGATAATAACATGCTAGTAACTTTTGTTAGTTATTAACATTGTGTTGTATCGATTTGATTTCACTACAACGCAGCTGTCGTTACAGGATCGATAAGGCAAAAAAACATCTGCAAGAGTAATTGTTGAAGAAATTACGCAAAGACAATTGGTGTCATCTAGCAGACATTCGATAACGGCTGATGCTTTTTAAATATCATGATGATGAAAAGGTCTGTAAAATAATAGTGCTTTACAAATATGCATACATGTAATGTGGAAAATCTTAAATAGATGGTAGCAATTCGCCTTCTGGAACTTTAAGAATCCCGCAGGGGAGAATTGTTCCTCAATCAAAACCTACAGCCTGATTCTAATTTTATTTTTAACAATTTGAAAAGTCCGTCTGTTATTTTATTTCATGTGCGTAGTGCTTATTCCAGTCGTGCATAATTTCATATTATATTTATGTTCAAGTGTAGATAAAAAGATATCTTCGATAGTACACAGTTATATTTTTTTTATAATTTAAGACATCGACTGAGGGTGCTTGATGGAATTTCAATATTAAATTTGGATTATTGAGATTTTGTACACTTCCATGTATTTTGTCACTAACGACCCGGGTTTCGCCTTTCGGCATCTTCAGGCATTCGAGTACACGAATGGACTCGAACTGAGGAAGTTCTCAGTTCGAGTCCATTCGTGTGCTCGAATGCCTGAAGATGCCGAAAGGCGAAACCCGGGTCGTTAGTGACAAAATACATGGAAGTGTACAAAATCTCAATAATCCAAATTTTATATTTTTTTTATAAACAAGTGCTTTTATCACAGCCCTGAATTCTTTTTCGTTATTTGACCAACATTTTTGATCAAACTCGACTCTTAGACCAGTGTTACTCAAATGGTGGTCAGCGTTCAACAAAGTAAATGTATAGTTAAAAATGAGAAAAATAATTAATATCGAGGCGTGTTTCGAGTAATATCAATGTCCCTAAATTTCAATTCATTGAATTCAATAAGATTATATGACTACCTTATTTTTATTTTATTTACATAATGAAGCCGGTTCCCAGGTAACACTGAAAAATATTTACTGGTCCACACACCGAAAAAGTCTGAGTAGCACTGTCTTAGATTACTATAATTTTAGTTTCATTTTGAATATTGATTGTTCACCTCTAAATGGGTTTGATGCACGTGGTGCAACTGCCACGAAACACAAGTCTCATGTACTAAATATTTTTTTTTAGTCTTTTGCACATTTTATAATGCTTTATATTAGAAACGACAAGACATGACGATTTGAGCAGATTTAATA
Organism: Himalopsyche phryganea; assembly: GCA_022494535.1. Classification (NCBI taxonomy): domain Eukaryota; kingdom Metazoa; phylum Arthropoda; class Insecta; order Trichoptera; family Rhyacophilidae; genus Himalopsyche; species Himalopsyche phryganea. The sequence goes on from JAGVSL010000032.1 coordinate 2,877,352, forward strand.
CTGCAAACATTATTTGTTGTACAATTCAATAATTGCGGTGTCGATTTCGCGTGTAAGTAATTATTTATAGAACTCAACTGTAATGAATGTTAAATTGATACTTCAAAACTAGACAAAATTTGACATTCAATTCAATTCCAAGTATTAATTATTATTAATAGAATAACGGAAAACTTACGCCCAGCTTTCCACTGTAAATTCACATTTTAGTACTACGTTTATAACAGCATCGACGTGAGAATGTTTAAAAATGGTATCAATATTACCGTAAATGATAAATAGTCTAAAAAATCTATATATACGACGGTGATTTGACGTAACTCTCAAAACATATGAAACTGAGTTAATGATTGGATCTCATTTTAAAGACGGCAGAGCAGATATTGGCCAAATGATGTAAATTATAAAAATAAATTGACCACTTTTTGGAAGATAAACATCATTTTACATTGGTTTTAGCTTTAAAAACTCTAACCCGACCACTTGATGTAAGCCACTATTATATTGACAATCTCTACGTATAATCCCGTAACCTCCAACTCGAGAATTTACAGGAGTCTATTTCAAAGTTTAATTACGCAACTCACCATATAATGTTTTCGATAAAAACAGTTTTTACTCTCTCCTGAACAAGTTAAATTTTGAGGGTTACATCAACTGGCCATAATCTGACATAGGCACTTAGCATTAGACCCCATAAACAACGGTTTTGCGTAACCAATTTAGCGATTCAATTTAAAACTTGAAAGAATGCGACAAGTTTGACATTCAATCATTTAAAAACAGGTCTTTTTTCAATTATTCATATTTCGAAATAAGTAGTCACAAAGATAAATCTATCTGTAAGTGTTTATACGACTATCATTTCAATGAAACAAATTTAAACTGCGTATTTATTAATAAATTATTCAGGCTATCGACTATAAAAGCTCTGAAAAATGAATGAATCGCGTGCTTACAACACTTGAATACGTTGTTATTGAAAAGCATTAACTTTTCCGCATAACTTTTTAATATTTTCGTGCAAGAATGTTAAATTGAATTTTATGATTATTACTTTATTACAGTTTGAATCGTTTAATACGATTATGTAAGTAAGTTCATTCATCCGACATCATGACGTATTTTTATTTGAATTAATGCCGAAAAACTATTATCAGATGACACTGCTACCTGTCAGCATTCGTTCAATATGGTTGATGCGAACGATGTGCAGACAGAGAAACTGTAGTGTCAAAATTTCACTGAAAACTTGCGGTCAAACACACGCTATCGAGTGTATATATGTGTGTATTTATGTGTTGCGCTACAGATATATAGATACTCGTAAATCAAGACATAGTATTGTATATTATATTATTGCAATGGTCAAAACGTTTTTTCTTTATTTGTCACGCCACGTCAAACGGCGAAAAAAGGCTAACATTCATAAAAATGGTATCTGACAAAATTACTGAAAAGTTGCCTTTTAACAAATTCGCCATTATTTTTTGCACGCGATTGAATTTGATTTGTCTATGGAAATCACGCCAGCTCAAAGCATTCAATGAAAGTATGATTATTTAAGTATGGGTTATCAAAAAATAATTGTGTGACAATGGAGCGATGGGAAATTAATAAACACCCTAATTTTGCTAATTTTCATCATTTAGCCGAGACCTGCTCTGCCGTCTTTAAAATTCAATCCAACCATTAACTCATTTTCGTAGTTTTTTGATGGTTTCACCGATTGGTCAAAACACTGTCGATATGGTATGTTTTTGGTGTCCTATAAATTTGAATAGAAGAAAAATTTTCAGTAATAAAAAGGACGATAACAGAAATATTTATTTATTAATAATCTGCAAGTTTTAATATTTCGAATCCATTAGTATCCTATCGATCATCTAAGAAATCAGTTGTTTTTCACCTCGTTCTCCTAAATCAGTTGAATATTTGATAAAATGGCATTATTTTCATTATTTGAACATGCTTACTCGTCAAACTGTCAAACACAACCTGTCATCTTACTAATGAGTTTAGTAATTTTACATTACGTATATTTTGTTTAAACGAAAAATTGTATTTATTTTCGTTGATCTGAAAGGTTGAATATAGCTGTTATAGAGTCATCGGGTGAAGTCCCGTGAGATGAATTTGGCGGGGAAATGACCTCTCCCCCTTCACCCGCGAAACTTTCCCTTCCAACCGCCGTGCGGCCCGCTACCGCCACGCCATTACCAGTCTAGACATCTTAACGAGCGAGGCGCCTACCTCGTTACAGACGCAAAAAGTTATCATCAAAAAAATGTCACAGCAAACCTTTGGCATTCGAGCGAAAGACAATATATTATTTTTATACAAATTAAGTAATGGTCTATATAATATTAATTTTTAATGCGATTACCCACCCAATATATATTGAAGACAAATGTTGAAATACTAGTAATTGTATAAAACATTTTTTTAAATACATTAATATATAACGTTTCACAAGAATCATGTTGTAATATTGATAGCTGTATCAAAACCACGATATCGTTAGAACACAAAAAAAGCTTTATGAATTTTAGCATTCACCTTGTTATAATGGAGTTCTATAAAGTTATTAGTGATTTATAGCAAATTAATAAGCTTCGATGAGAATTTTTAATGTCACTCGGACTCGAATTTTAAATTGAAAATATTAAAATTTAATATTCATTCTGCTGGGACTTGACCCCAGACCCATTTCATCAATAGTATAAAGCTCTTGCCGCTAGACCACAGAGCCCGACTTTGATTGTCATAATTTTGCAGATAAGTAAATTTTATACATCATTAATGTAAAACTATTTTTTCAGGATCAAAAATTTGCATGACAGCTCAGAGAATTCATAAATGCTGTCGATTTCTGATAATTTATAAAACCGAAATGCGCGTACACTTTTTATATATCTTGAATTTTGCCTGTATGTTTATTGTATACTGTAATGGACCAATTTATGTACGTTTCGCGCGACTTATGTCTTATTTAATAGAGTATACTCTTTACAACTTTGCACTTTTTACTATACGCACTGATACGCTTTGTGTATAATACACAGAGCGTATCAGTGTATTAGTATATAAGGATCCCGTGATCATAGAGCCAGACGCTACAGCCGGAGTGCAAAGTTTTAAATCGTATACCTACTCTAGATATTTTTAGATACTAACCAATTAACGCCACTGTGAATTAATGTAATTGGTTTCACGTTTGGTTTTGGTAGACACATTGGGCTTGAAATCGTATTTAAACCTTTTATTAATAAATTTTTAATATTAAAATAAATATATATCTGACATTACAGCTGACAGCCAATGGGCCAAATATTTTGAAAATTAGAAAATCATACGAGATAAACTCGATGAGAATTTTTAGAAGTCATTCATGTCCAAGATCCACAATATATCATTTAACATAAAAAATAAATGATTTTGAATATTTTTTTTTAATCGTATCTGACCATGCTAGGACTCAATTAGAACCTCCAATACCGAAATCTCGGGTTCCTGGGATTGTCTTGACATCAATACCGGGATTTCGAGATCCACTGTAAATGTTAAAAAAACAATTCATACTTCAAATTGAATAATAAATACTTCCTGATTAAATACAAGGTGTACCACGGATTGTTTATTATATACTTATTTATTATTCGTATATAATCAATTCATACATATACGTATTTTAGTCTCCCTCCTTCTCATATTTCGTAACTGCTATAGAGAGGAACAGATTATTTTATAAAATAATCAATTTTAACTATTCCATATAAATTAATAAAAATCCATTACCATGCCCAAAAATACAGAATCATGTATTCATTCTAATCGAAGCAATAATGGCCATAAATCTTACTTATATAAAGTTAAAAAAACGAAATTACGCCCAATGACCAATCCTGGAATTTCAGGATTCAAAATTTGTGAATCCCGAAATCCTAGGATCATAAAAACAGTTCGGAGTTGGATGCCCTAGACTCAATGTATGAACGTCAACCCCTGCGATGAAAAGGTTTATAGGGCGAGTGTTCCTAAAGTCAGCCGTCGCCAGTGATCGGCCTTTTGAACTTAAAACTTAAATAATAGTGGATAAATTAAAAAAAAACAGATTTTTTCAAATTTGTGTAGGTAGTATTGCCACATGCCAATGTATATCTGCACTATACTGACCTATATGATGCAATACGCAATTAAAAAGTACATTTTTACTTCGCAAGTTTCGACAAATTCATCTTGTATGGGGATCGCTAACAAAATATACTTTTTTATTGTCCTGTCTACTATCAGTAAATTATTTCGCGATATTCATGAGTTTTTATAGTGATGGCCGAGCACTAGGCAACGAAAGGCCGACCATTGGATTTCGGGGGCAGACCACTGGAGAATTGGCATTTTTTTGTAAACTTCTATTATTTTATGCTTGGTACAACATTAACTATTTTATTTTTAGTTGGTTACATTACTTAATCTCTGTTTAACGTAATAACAACGAAAAAATATGCATTTATCATTCATCGACTTAAAATCCCTTTTGAAATTACACCTGTCGCTTAACTGGCCGACCACTGACGAAATGCCCCTACATTTTATCAAAAAAACCTTCTCTTGAAACAGTTTTTGAAATGGTCTTAACGATTGATTAAAAGTTCGCAACTTTCCGAAAAAAACACAATTCACTGATGAAGAAATCAGTTATTTGTTTTACAACCAGTAAAGTTGAATAACCTTCGATCAAATATTAATGGAAAGTAATTAACTGTTAAATTTAAATCAAATTATTCATGTTTCAAATAACAACATCTATAAAAGAAAGTAATGTATATTTACACATTTAGAATTTTACCTAGAATTAATTTAATATTTTATTTCATTATACAAATAGTTTTGAGGTTATGTTGAATATTCATAAATGTTACAGTTAATGCAAATCTTGTCGTTATTTCAAAAACGTCTAGTAAAAGAAAAGATCACAATAAAAGAATATAGTTATGATAGGACTCGTTATTGTATATAAAATATAATAGATATTCAACAAGAAATTACAAGAAACTGAATTTCATCAGTTGAACATTTTTAGTAGCCGAGGATAACTAGACCGCTTTAAAATAATAAAAAAAATGTATTATATATGCTTCTCTAGTATTTCTTCTAAAATTTTTTCAATGTGGCTTAACTTCATTTGAAGTTCGCTAATCAGTCACTCTTTATCTGAGTTTTCTGGGTTGGATAATATATGGTAGCTGAGAAATTATGAAAATATCATCCAACCTAACCCATGGCCCTACAATCTAGTTTGATGAAACGCCCATTCGGCTACAGGACCGGTATCCCCACACTATCTTCATTCCTAAACTTTACCAAAGCATTTAAGAACTAGTATAACCATGACGGTATTGCAATTGAAATACTAAATGTCTAATGTAACTAGTACGACGGAACTGTGTGTGCATTGCAAAACATTTTATTTTATTTATACACCGCGAACGCTTAGGTCATGAGAAAATTTTATACTTATATGTGATAATAATAGAACGTCTACAAGGCGATATGGGCTATTATATATAAGATTTACATAACCTATTGCTATAATTTAAGACATCGACTGAGGGTGCTTGATGGAATTTCAATATCAAATTTGGCTTATTGAGATTTGAGATTATTGAGATTACTGTCAGTTCGAGTCCATTCGTGTGCTCGAATGCCTGAAGATGCCGAAAGGCGAAACCAGGGTCGTTAGTAACAAAATACATGGAAGTGTAGAAAATCTCAATAATCCAAATAACCAATTTCAGATATTAAAAAATTAAATAAATTTCACAGGCATAATTTGTTACGAGTTCTACGTTTTGTGAGTGATAAAATTTTATTTTTCGCTTAAAACATTTACTGCGTTTTTTCCGCAATATACAAATCGAAACTTGAACAATACAGCACAGATAGTTACTTAGATATTTGTGTAAATTACAGATTCCATATTTTAACGTCAACCTATATGAAATAGTGATAGTACGTAATCAAATATTTATGAAGCATAATAATTCAATATTATCTTTAAATATATTGAACCAAATAATTCCGAGTACATTAGAATAAAATAACTAATATTAGTACAGCTTCTATGTAATGTTTTAAAGAGTATACTATTTGAATAGGCTGTATTAGCTTTTAGTCGGGATTTCCCGAGGCACTCGTCAAACGTTACATTTTTTTGTCTTGCGTAGCAACCAGTACGAAAAAGTAAAATGCCCCTTCCAACAAAGTTTTTGTTTTACATCTATATTATTATTATTTAGAATTAATACAACCACTCTTACTTATATTATTCGTCCTTCTCTTTATAAATATTAATTTAGTTTAATAAATATTATTGTATGGCACGAAAAAAAACTTTAATATACAAAATAGGCCTCTGTTCTCGATAAAAGTCTTGCTAGAATAAAATATCAAATGTGTATACTTATTGAATGTTTTTTGGCCAATTGATGTAGCCCTCAAAATTGAAATTATTCAGGAGAGAGTAAAAACTGTTTTTATCGAAAACATTATATGGTGAGTTGCGCTATGAATCTTTAACATGCACTCATGTAAATTCTCATGTTTACAGATACGGGATTATACGTAGGGAGTGTCGATACGATAGTGGTTTACATCAAGTGTGCGGGTCTGAATTTTGAAACCAAAAACCAACGTCAAATGATGTTTAACTTCTAATTTACATCATTTGGCCGAGACCTGCTCTGTCGCCCTTAAAATGAGATCCAATCTTTAATTTATTTTTACGTAGTTTTTGAGGGCTACATCGATTGATCAAAACACCATTGATTATATTATATACTATACATATATGTATAAGGCCTGTCAGAGAAAATGTGAAACATGGAGCAGGTGTTTTTGGGATCTTCTATTTAAAATTTCTTTAATACTAGGAAGAATTACACTTCAATAAATAAACAGAACAATTATTGAAAAAAAAATGAATGTCGGAAAATAATAATAAAATAAAGCTTGTGAGACTCACGGCAGCTACTTCTTCTGTCCCTCTTCAAATGGACATGTATATATTATATGAGTGGATACGAATGGTTTTAATGACTTTTCTCTTATGTTTTCGTTGAATGTGTTTTGAGTAATTCTCATGGAATGGATTTAAAAAACTTGTCCTGTCACCGAGTGGTCAACGCTCTTCAAGGTTACTTTTATACATGGATTTTTCAGTAAATTTGTGGATAACTGTTCAAAGGCATACATTTCTGTGATGTTTACATTCCTTTAAGCCAGGGTTATCCAAACTTTTTAACCTAAGGGCCACACTGACTAGTTCGCTACGTTCCAAGGGTCAATACCTAGCTAGCTCATCATGCTGTAGTTTTGAATTACGCGCAAATTTCGATTGGTACTTATGGTTAAGCGTCAACAACATTTCATTTCGGTGGAGATAGCTGATAGCCGACAAGTAGGAAACCAGCTTCTGCCTGATTTATACACTCATATTAAGTCCTTTCGATAAAAAAAATTGTTTGATCAGATGCATAAATTTGCTCGTGGGTTTTTTCCGCTTTTAGTACTACTTATCTGTGAAAAAACTATGCCAGGCCGGATTGGTGGTGCAACCGGGCTGGTGTTGGTCCGTGGACCGTAGTTTGGAGACCCCTGCTTTAAACCAACATGTTATCTGATCGTAAAAGGGAGCGTAGAGAGAACAATTAGCTAGCCTTCTCTTAGCTCCATCCATCTATCCTTACCATCACTTAATGGAGAGATTGAGTCAATTAAATCAATGATTTTAATGCCTAGACATAAACTTAACAGATGAATATTTTTTTGATGAAACTGCTGTCAACTATTACTATACTTATATTTTATACAATTAAAAATTATTTATCTTACGATAGTTATATTTTGCTGATTTGCCATTTCAATTTAACAATGTCAAACCTACAAATAATATGTTTCCTTTTATTTTCAGGCAGATCTACAACACCGTGGGACAATCCATGAAGATAATTTTGCGGTTAACCGGGTTTTTCCTCTCCTTAAAAACAAATACTTTTGTACACAATAAAACCTGATACCTACAAATGACAATTTTTTTACGAATGAAATGACGAATGCAAGCTTGATTTTACTCCCATGATTATAAAATCGCTCACAGTAAATTCAAAACGTCATTCATAGAGTTTTTCAATTACTTTCAACACTAGTGGTATGAAAAATATTGAGTATTGTGATAGATTTGCGTTTTTATGATAAATAGTTATTATCTATTTCCATAGAGGTTAGTATTATAAAACGGAAAAGAAGGCATGGATGAGATTTTTTCAATAGTTCTTTATACAACTGACTATTTCAACGAGTGTTTACATTATATTTGATTCGGAAAAATGTTCATCGAGTCAGGATTTGATATAAGTATCGTTTTCCATTGAATCGAATATTTTTATTTTTTCCCTACCTATTGAAACTATGTGAGTCTGCGAGGCGTGCTCTCGGTTTCTTGGCTATTTGAATTTCTTGGTTGGAGACAGACTGATCTCTTTACCGCATGTAATCTAGCTAAGTATTGTATTAGTAAAGTCTTTGAATGGGGGGAAAAATTAAGAAAAACCCCTTAAGAATACTGATTGCAGGTGTGATTGATTACAGTAAACAAACGTGTTGGACTGTTATCATAAAATGTATTGTTCGTAATAAGTTCGTTTAGGGGCTCGTTAAATTATATTTCTTAAATGCTTAATAATGAGCGGGGCTGTGGATTATTCCAAAAACCTACCGACTCAAAACTTTACCTTGCATTCCAACTCCGACTCCCATTTTTATACCAACTTATTAAATTGAATGTTTTTAATAATTATTTTTTTATGTAGAATCTCACTGCCAGGTAAATACAGAAGATGTTTAAAATACCACTGTGAAAAATAAGATATTTTTCCAAATTCCTACATTCCTCTAAATTGATTCATTATGAAGATGGCTTTGATTTAAATTAATAAATGCAGTCGTCAGGATTGCAATTGACCGATTTCTTATGACTTCAACTACATCTAAAATATAATACAGTCAACCCATCTTTAACACGGAGTTTTGTTCCGTGTTATAGAAAATCGCATTATAGAAGATTAAAATTCCACACAAAATTTTGAGTTTTTTTGTTATTCAATATATTTGTTATTGAATAAATAATTAATGCCAAAAATAATATTGGACGAGCAACCTACGTTCTCACTATCTATAATTACATATGTTATAAGCATTTTTTTGGCTATGTGCGCTACCAATTTGAAGCATATGGACTACTAATGGATGTATCTTGACAGTAGTTTTTCTACGGAAACTGAATGTTACTCAGTTGCTCAACGTATCTTTTTCGAAGAGAGTCCAGGGATAGAAGGATAGGGCTAGGACATGACTAATTATTAGCTAATCGCTCTTGCTACACCTCATTTTTAGGATGAGATAGGTGGGATGGAATTCTAGACATTACAAACATCCATGCTTAGGAAAAGAAATCCATAAATCAATTGACATATCAATTTATGAAACTTTCCGTACCAGGATTTGAACCCAAGACATCTGTAACAGAAGCCAACGACGTAGACCACTGCAACACGGTCTGACAATTTTTTCAACTATATTCACATATTTGAAAAAAATGTTTATTAAAAGTCCTTAAAAAACTTTAAAACTCTAAATACAGTCAAGCTCACATTTACTATGTTTCAACATAAAACATGGTTCACAAATCATTATCTTAAATAATGCACAAAGTGTGAAAATATATTTTTTTAAGTTAAAAACAAAAAATTTTTGAAACAAAATAGTCAAAAAAAACTTTAAATGCTTCTCCTGCGAAAAGCCATTTTGCATTTAAGACATGTTCGCTTTGCGTACAGACAAATTGATAATTGTTTAAACAATAACATTTATTAACTATTTCTATTGAAAACTTTTTATATAATTATATTTTTTTTATTCGGGTCACTTTCTGCCACTGTATTCAGTGGCAAACTGGCTATAAAATATAGGTTGCCCAATTGCAAGTGGGCCCCGCTGTATGTTAGAGGCTCTCATTAAAATCTAACATCTTTTATACTATTTCATTTTACGTGTTTAAAAATATACAGGATAAAGCACTTTGGGTATTTCATCCATACAAATAAATATGTTTTCATACGATATACACAATGAACTTTATACCTCATCATGATTACAAACTTATTCTCTATAGCTGTTTTGGCTGTTCGTAACATGTGAATTTTTGTAATTATCGACTAATTATTAGTACAGTACATATAAATTAGTATATAGGGTAAGAGCACCCTCGCCAAAATTGTGGGTGGCCCGCTTTAGTATTTTTAATGGCTTAAATACACCTTTGTTTAGACCATATTCGCTTTCATAAAAATAGTTTTCACTTATAACATATACATTCCACAAAAATAAATTCTTTCACTAAAAATAAAGTGATTCCACATAGTAAAATATATTTTAACACTGAAGAAATATATTACACTTACGTAAAAATATTTTTAAATAGATAAAATAGTTTTCACTCAATATAAATACTCACACTTTGAAATCGGTAGTTGCACTTGTCTGCTCCACGCATTAGAATACATTACACAAACCAAGCCAAACCAACCCTAACATAACCTACTACAACTTAACTCAATCCATCACTAAGTGGAAACTATTAAAATCAAAGTTTGAATGTACTAAGTTAATACTATCGAAACAAAAGTTCAAGGGTACCAATTGAATACTATCTAACACGAAGTGCAATTATTTATAACCTTTTTTTAATTAATATATATAAGATAGGGGCCTCCTCTCATTTTTGGCTGGGCTCTCATTGACTCCTGACAACCAATATTTATAGAGCCAGTACGCCACTGAATATATTTCTAATAACGTGCCATAGAATTTTTCATTGTATTATAAATAAAACTCCATCTCATCAGCCCTGCAGAACGTATTCCTTGACTCTTAGGTATGCTAAATATGTTTTTATTTATTATAATATTTGCCTCGTATTTTATCGCAACATAATGTAAACTTCACATAAAAATAAGACTTCCTGTAATATATTCACATTTCATAGTTAATTATAGCAACGAGTTTTCTTGTACCACAAAGAAAAAGATTAACCAACCGTGCATAACGAATATCCTTACTGAAAACGTATCAAGTTTGCTATCATGTGTGTATTTATAAAAAGCTCGTATTTAGTAATTTATTACGTATTGCTTAAAGTTTTAATGGGTTTTATATATATTTAGTATAATTATTGTTACTAGATACTAGTGCCTTTGTATTTTTGAAACCACAAGGGTATTTTTTTCCAAAGTGCTTTGGGAAAACTGTGAGCCCATGTAGTTAGTGAAATATTATATGAGCATACTATTTTTGATACAGATAATTCAGTTACCCTGAATGTATATTTAACCCAAATACTATTTATTAACCCAGCTGTTAGAGGAAAAACTAGTTTTCACTTTAAATATTTGCACCAAATTATTAACACTTTCAGGCTACATTGCGTGAAAAAAAACTGGAAATCATCTCATTAAGATATTTATATAAAAACAGCAATGTCGAAAAACAAATAAATATGTAAAAAAAAACATTTTTGCTGGAACTTAAAAACATACATGAGAAGAATCTTTTAAATTGATTCACATTAATTAATTGCTCTACAGTTATATTTTTTTATTAATTGAAGACTACAATTTTTAATTGGACAAATATTCAAGATCGTTTCTCAAAAACATTATTTTCAACTTTGTTGTTTTTTGTTTTGCCGTTTCATATTGTATACAAGCACTTATTATACTAGTATCATCGACATTCCCTACGTATAGTCCCGTATTTACAAACATGAGATTTTACAAGAGAGCATTTCAAAAATTTATAGCGCAATTGCAAAGTAAGGTCTGCATGTATATTCTTCAAAATTGGGTCAGTGCTACTATTTTAAATCTTATTTTCCTTGATGTTTGATGCATATCCATAGAACAGCGAAAATGCAAGATATATAATAATCACATATTTTGCAGTTACGTGATTAAACGCAGGGAATGTCAATATATAAATAATCTTTTCGATGGATTCGGCGGTAACTATGTGGAAATTTATTTTTAATATAAAATTAAAGTTGATAATTTTGTTATTCCACTGGTTGCGTCACATTTAGTAACACAACCAGTGAAATAACAAAGAACAACTTTAATTTACTATAAATTGTCGTTTCAATATATACATATTATAAAGGTATGACGATATAAGACTGAAATATTCATTTCTGTTTCCTGATTTATCATAAGTATTTATGACTGGTAAATTGAAGCCACATTTTTAGTATTCAGTAGAGTTTTTATAATAATATAATAGTGACAATTAAAAGAGTTAAATACATGCATTTCTTATGACTAGATTCACGAGTGTATATTCTTTACTGATTTGTTGAAATGGTTAGCTATCTTTAACAAGCAATGAAATGAATTTGTCATACATTTCATTGTATATAAAACTGTAGTGCTATTGATAGATAATTATTAGATCGTAATTCTTAGAAATCTTTTCATATTGCTTAATAGACCACATAATATTAAGAATAGACAATATCGTAGGTGCTTAAATACATATCAGTCACCGAAGATATTTATATGCGTCATGACATCTCGCCCCCTTATAAGACTCATTTAATCTTCTAATCAAAACTACTACACTAATTTCATCATATTAATATTACAATCTTACAGCATATTTCATGTTTAATATTACATTTATAACATCATTTTTTATTTTATTTCAGTTGATCTGTTGTGTTATATCCTAATTAAAGAAAACAGTAGTCGCCTTTTTTGAGCTACGACACATATTTATTCGATGCAGTTAGGGCGCAGACAATATTTAAAACTAAAAAAAAAAATAAACGTCAAATATGTAACACAAAAATGTTCTTTTCGATCAATTCACCATCAACTATGAGATTATTTTAAGATCAACAAATGAGTAGTGCATTAATAGAACATTAAAATTGAATTATTGTGGTTTTAACTTTTTAATACCATAAAGTGTCCCAATTCCAGCCATATAATATAAAATTAAAATTGATAGCTTAGTTATTTCACTTAGATTATCACTAACGTGTCGCGTTTCGCCTCGTTAAGAATCATCTTCAGACTAACCATATCGCAAGGTTATTTATTTCTAACGTAAACAACGATTCTAAAAAAATAAAGTGTAGGTTGGGTTTTATTCCATTCTACTGGACGTGGGGAGGGGTTAAAACATAAACACTGATAGTCTAATTACCATAACACCACTAATTACAAATCAATTACTAGTGGTTAGTCTGAAGATGCTTCTTAAAGAAGCGAAACGCGTCAAGTTAAACCAAGTGGAATAACAATAATAATAAGTTATCAATTTTCATTTTATATTAAAAATGAACGTCCACAAAGTTACCGCCGAATTCATAGAAAATACCAAGCCACATAAATCAACATATCAATTTGCTATCTATTGTTTTACCAGTTTAAGCTCTTATTCAATTGAAAATTGAAATAAAGAAAATTCGACATGATACAATGTTTTTTAATATCTTAACATATTTAATATTTGTTATAGTTATAATGTATATATTTTAAATAATAAAAATGGCCATTAAGCAATAGCAGATATTAAATAAAGTTCGATTTAAGTTTGCAGTATTAATGATTCTTATTATTACTAATGACCTTATTACGTGCCTGCCCGTGTAGACAGACAACCATGCCTCTACTCTCGTAAACGGCGTAGCTCACTACGCTGGCGTAGCAACAGGCAACCTAGACGCGTAAAACTTTACCGCTGCGTAGCTGCAAGTTATTACGCGTACACTGCAAGGAGTATTTGCTTTTGAAGCCATTTACCTTTTGAACTAGTATTTTGTCGTAGAACATTAACAATTTATACCGTAATATTTGCACATTTGCCGTCATAGAATTGTGTTTCTTAATAAAAACTTAATTTCTTAACTTTCTTAACTAAATTTCAATATGTCACTAATTTACTGTAGAGTTCAGACAATCTTGCTGTTTAAGACATCGACTGAGGGTGCTTGATGGAATTTCAATATCAAATTTGAATTGTTGAGATTTCGTACATTTCCATGTATTTCATCACTAACGACCCGGGTTTCACCTTTCGGCAGCTTCAGGCGTTCGAGCACAAGAATGAGCTCGAGCTGATCTCTCAAAATTGACTCAATTCTCTTGATAAGTACAGAGCGCAAATAAAGAGCAAGATATAGAGAGTCTGTGCTCAGAGTTACAGACAAATACAAGCGTACATTATATATTTTCTTAATAAATAATATTCAATGTTCATTTATATGTCTGCTATTTTCGTCCAGACAGATATTTGCGTTTATATGTCTATAAAGGTATGTCGAGGATTGTAAACGTAAACGTCGCTTGAAGAATGACACGCAAAACGGAGCCTTCAGCAAGGCCTCTATTCCCATTAAATGTGGCACTCACAATTACATCACAGATTGGCAGTGATTCTAAAACCATGTATCACATTTAATTTTGTATTTTTAATAATATCGGTTCTTTCAAACCTTAACGCAACTATTGTTCTATTAATATTATATCTACGTATGTTCCGAATATTTAATTAGTTTTAATCAAGAATATTATTTTTTTTTTAAATAAAACACAATTCATTTGTACTACTTCCTCATATGTATAATGATGGGGACCGGTTTCGCTCATCACGAGCATTATCAACGGATAAAAATACAAACATAACAGCCTTATTTATATAAAATTCAGTGTAAAAAAGAAGGTATATAAAACTGATGGTTCATGAACTAAGACAAGAAAATACTGATTAACAAACAAATTAAACATAAAAAAAAAAAAATGCTCAGCTAATGGACTTTTAACGTAGCTATATTTGTCATTTCAGATTAGTATTTAATGATTTGTAAGAGGTCCATAATATTTTAATTGCAGACTCTTTTATTTGATTTATGTATAATTTGTTTGCTAATCAGTATTTTCTTGGCTTAGTTCATGAACCATCAGTTTTATATACGTTCTTTTTTACACTAAATTTTATGTAAATAAGCCTGTTATGTTTGTATTTTTATCAGTTGACAATGCTCGTGATTAGCGAAACCGGTCCTGATCATTATAAATATGTGGAAGTAGTACAAATGAATTGTGTTTTATTTTTTAAAATATAATGTCTTTCCACAAATAATCGACAGCTAACACCTTAAAAGAATATTAATGCCAATGTGCAGTAATATAATTAGCAGAGTTGATAAGTTTATCTAAATTAGCAAACCATTATTTCTGTATTTTTTCATTACAATTTGTTTTCTATGCACAGAGTTAGATATCATCCCTCTTTATCCTTTGTTTTGTTTTTGAAAATTTTATTAGTTCTTTATAGAAAAGTATGTAAGTTTTCACTGTACATTGCGGTTTTATAGAAAATTTCTTTTAAATATTTTTTTACTTAGCTTCAATTTCATAATTACAGCACATTAATATTCAGTGCTTTTATAGCTTTGGTGTTAGGTATAATAAGTTTACCGTCTTTTACGAAATACTTCTCTGACAGTTTTCAAACACACTTAATTAAAAATAATTATTCTCAACTGAGCGCTTGCTGGTTCGTAGTATTTTTAAACACCCACTTTACTGACAATAGCACAGGTTTAAAGTCCAAAATGTTCTGCAGAAATATGCTGAATTTTTTGCTAGACTTTTTCTAGATAAAGACTTATACCGGGGATGTTCTAACCGGATTAAAATGACTAGAACTGTTTGAAAGCATTCGCCCAGCTTCGATAAAAAGGGTTCTAGTTATAGGAACACAAGATTATGGGAAATATCCGTAAAACGTACCAGAAAAATTATTTCTTTGAATTTGAATCGATAGGAAATTCAAGTAATCTTTCATAACGAAACGGATGATGGCGTTCTACATCGTTACCACTAACTTGTGGACGCCGAGAAATTTTTCAAATGAATCTTTAGCACTATTTTTTAACTTAGTTTTAAATTATCACGAGCATGGTATTAACGATCAATTTGATTCGACGTCCGATTTTTAAAATCAGACGAATTTGTTTGAAGAAATATCATTATTATTTTTTATTATTGTTGGTCAAATATATTCATAGTTTTGCTAATTAGTTTGGTTTTAACGCATTTTGTAATCTTATATATAATAGCTCATACCGCTCTGTAGACGTTTATTATTATCACACATCACATGTAGGTATAAAATTTTGTCATGACATAAGCGTTTGCTGTGTAAACAATGCACAAACAGTTACGACGTACTAGCTACTTTAGACATTCAGTATTTCAATTTAAACACCATCATCTATGACGGGTATTGTTATACTAGTGATTAAATAATCACTGAATCTTATTTCGACGTTTGATTCCAAAGATACTGTATGTCCAGTTTTGCTTATTTTGATAAAATCTAATTTGAGCATTTGTGATGCATGAAATATGTAAGTGCATTTGAATGGTACAATATATCCTCAAATACCCTATTTGGACGTGCAATATGTTTACTCCACAGAGATATGATGCAGACAAACGTTTTTTGTATGTTAACTCAATTTTGAGAAAAATTGCACTAAGCCTTCGATGTAATCTTGAATATGTTAAATTTATGAATGAATGAACTGTATGCTTGAGTCATTTACACAAACATTATTTACGTGTTTCAAGGGGAGTTGATATCACAATATGTTAAATAAGTGGTAAGTTGACACTGTTGTAATAATTATATAAAACTAGTTAAGTTATTATTCTGATGCTGATTATTTTCTCTGTTGTTTTATGAACATATATTTGTAATCCAAACGAGTAGCTTAAAAGCTTTAAAAACAAAATTTTACCAGTGTAATTGTGTTATACATATTTTCGTTAAATTTACTTTTAATATTTTTTTTCAGTTTGCAACATTAAAAAACACAAAGTTCGTCTGGCATTGAAAACAAAATACCGCCCACTTATGAAAATAATAATTTAATCACGGGCTTGTATTTTAGTTATTCTTTTTTTAAGCGCCATTTTGCTGTCATACGAATTTCCCGCGCTGTCAAAATTACGAAATCGTTTTCCAGCTACGTACGCTATATTTAAACTAATCGGTTTTTATTTTTAGTGGGCACATAACCGGGCAGTGTACAAAAAACTGCGAAATAAATATTGTAGGTAAATCCTAACTGAAGTTATCAATTAACCATTGCCATGAAGCCATTAAGTAATGAACGTAAAACATTTTAGCACGTATAGAAAAACAATGAATTACATATTAATGTTTACGCTTGGGCCTTCATTTTTGTTGATTTCGAAGTACCTTATTTATCATACCCATAAACCAAAAAATCTATCTTTAAAAGTCAAGTTCAATCGTCTATTGTATCTACGTTATTATTAACATATTCAGTGTCTACTATATATAACATCAATATCATTATTTCTGTTACATTAATTCATTTGTAAGTCAATGTGCAATTTTAATAGTCTGATTGTGTTCTTAATCAATTCTTAGACAAACAGTTACCATGAAATGTCAATGAATCAGATCCATTGCAACATTGTGACATTGTGTGTGCACGTATAATTTACGAGCGACACTTTATGATAAATCATAGCTTCATTTTCGGTGACCGGCCGACAACTTTTCAGTTCCGGGTTACTCGAGATCCAACTTTGAGGTTACGCAGTGTTCCAAATTTGAATTCACATAAATGATAGCGGTTTTAGTCGAGCCATTCGTGTTACAAAATTTCATTTAAAGTTGCCATATTCTTTCGTATCAAATTTGAACCAGGATTGTCTATGCTCAGACCGTTTGAACAACTTCCTTCCCGCATTATTAATCTGTCAAATCACACTTTGAAAACTAACTATCAAAAAAAACGTTCTAATTATAAATGAAAAATGTGTTCTTTCTATGAAGTGAAACAAAATCTCTTTATACTAAAACAACGTTACTGTCTCAAACGTGATTGGGTGGACATTTTAAAATATTTTTGAATTACTTCAAGGAGAAGTATTTTTTTAATGTCGGTTCTAAATATTTTGTACCGCTATGCCATGCGCTCAAAATACCTTAGGCGACTATCAATTTTTTAAAATTTACTAAAATGTAATACTATTTACATAATGTCTTCTAATAATCATATTTGAGATATAAAATCGATAAAAATTCTATTTGACAGTGATAGTACAACTTTACTTCCAGAAAGAATACATTGTATTTATTTAAACTATTGAATCAATAATTATATTAATAATGTAAAATTTAACGGAAAAAATCATAGATCATTAAAGTAGTAATAATTTTTGTGCGCCACTGGACTGAATAAGGGTTACCTCACAAGGGTTGAGATACTGTAATACCAACGGTCTTCCGCCGATAAATCAAATATTCGTACTATGTTAGTGAATCAAAATCCTCTATTTGCATTTGATAAGTGTGACCCCTTCTGGAAGTAATAATTTAAAGCCCAAGTTTCTTTGTTTTTTCAGTATCTGTCGTTAATCGCTTACAGCATAAACTAAAATACAAAAATATTTTCATGGACATGGATAAAAATCAATAGACAATAAATATTGATTACAATATGAATAAGTTTTGGAAAAAATGGCATTGTCTAACCTTCGGAATCTATGATCTTTATTTTGATAGCTGATTTATTTAGATATTTAGTTTTTATTGGTTTATGTGGTAACATGTTTGTTTTTTTAATTATGTGAATTTTTAAATTATTTCTATTTTATAAACTATGAACATTGTTCTTGACAGTTTTTTTTTCCGATGAAACGGTGCATCACAATATTTATATTGTTTTATCTAAAAATGGGCAGTTGACCTATCAAACATAAGTTAATAAAGAACACATTTTGAATAAATATACTAAAAATGCTTTTACCGCCAAATTTTGTTTACCATTTTATTTTCTGTTATATGTCATGAGAAGTCAACCATTTTTTGGTAAAATATTATTACAATGCAATAAGTATTGATCATTATAATAAATACTATCCTCACATTGGCATATATTGAGTGAAATAAAATGAAGATTACAAGTATGTTAATTTAAAAGTTAATTGTATTTCCATTATAACTATGTGGTAAAAGTATATAAGGTTAAATATTTGTATGTTTGATTTTTGTGTTCTTTCGTCGTTGTCCATTTTTTACACTTATATGTATATGATTTATTAAAATTATGTGATTCTGATATTATCAATCACTAGCTCTATTATTTTTGTCTAACGTAGCTGTCATTTATTTCCAGAATAGCTTGTTACAATTTTCCTATCTGATCGTTGTCTTTTTGGTTAGGGGGCGCACTCAACGGGCAGCGCCTTGTGGAGTTCCCTGTCGGCGGCGCCGCGCGGTCTCTGGCGGCCCAGGGAGTCGCCGCCGCAACGCTCTGGCTTCGGGTCGAGCCCAGGGCGTCTGCGAGAGCCCGTAACCTCACATTATGGGCGTTTCGGGTCACTAGATTACCCCCTGGTGGAAATACCACGAGGCTTAGTGCACAAGTGAGCCGGATTTTTATCTTATGAATTCATTACGTCAAATTTATCTTGTACTTGTAGAATTTCATACAATGCATTTTATAATTTGTCAGATCGACTTACAAAATACGCATCTAAGATTGATACAAATATGACGAAAGGAAGCGAAAGAAAACGGAATTGACTTTAATTACAATTTAGTACTCTATCGATTTAAAGTGTTGATATGAAACTTGTTATCAATTGAGATACCATTAATTGTATTGACTTTCATTCAATTTGTCTTTATATTTACGTATTTTGCAAGTTATCCCAGCGATTTGTTAACTAATATTGGGATTCTGCTTAGTTTGTTGTCTACGAATGCACAGAAAATATAGACGTGCTTAATATTATATTTCTTTTACTATGGATATTCATATTGTATGTGTTTGGTTAGGAATTTGATGATTATACGGAGATGGCCGGTTCGCTGGGCGTCCGGATGGGCGGCAGCAACAGCGGCGGCGGCGGAGGCAGCACCGGTGGCTGGCAGCGAGTCGACGTGACGGCGGGAGTCCGCAGATGGGCGGTCGAAGGCGCGCCCGGTCCTCTACTCCTTCTGCTAGACTGTTCGGGCTGCGGGGAAGCCGTTCGCTTGCCGCTGCCCTTGCCCCGGCTTTCGCATCCGGCGAGGCCCTTCCTAGTGCTCAGGGCCGCTCCTCCGGCCGCCCGCCGAGTGAGACGACGGGCCCTCGACTGTGGCCCCGACGCCCGCAACCAGTGCTGCAAGCAACGGTTCTACGTCAGTTTCCGGGCGCTCGGTTGGGATGACTGGATCATAGCGCCTCACGGATACTTCGCGAACTACTGCAGAGGTGACTGCGGCGCCAACAGAACGCCGGACACTTTCCTCACGTACTACTCTCATGTGTTAGACGAGTACAGGCGCCTCGACAGGCTCGCCGGGCTCAGGCCGTGCTGCGCCCCTCTCAAGTTCTCGAGCATGTCGCTCATATATTTCGGCCCGGACTCGAATATCATCAAGAGGGATCTCCCTAAAATGGTGGTGGACGAATGCGGTTGCCCGTAGACGGCGCGCCGTCCCACGGGAACCGAATCTGTGATCATTTATCGTAAAGATGTTATGTAAAAATGTTATACGGTGACTGTCCGCCGGTCACAATCCGTTCCTCTGTGAAATGTTGTTTTCTATAATTGTTAGGGCGTTCGACTGCTTAGGGAAATATTTCGGACACCGAGATACCGTTGGACCCTTCGGGGGTCATTAAGGTAATGAGGAGAGACGCGCGAAGGTCCGTCGACTAGAATAAGTAGAGAGGAGGGCGACAGTCGTCCGGAGGAAAGAAGCACAAATGATATCATAATAATTTTGTTATGAGTACCGCACTCTTCAGATATAATGTATGAAAAATATGAGGTATTTTATAACACTTTTTTACCAAGTCTATCGACTGCTTTTAACTAGTTAGCCAAATTATAAATTAATATCTCAATGATTATTAATATTAAATTATTTCCATGTAATTTTCCGAAAGTGATCTCATATAACATACATAATAGTTACGCGGAAGTCGAGCTTGGCCGGAGCCCATCTTTCGGAAGGGTGACGGACGAGTCTCGGCGAACGGTGAGGGTTGAGGGGGGCGACCGCCTCGTTTGTTGGACAATCTGGTACTTAATCGACATTGATTACAATCATTTATTTCTCTTTCGTCGCATACTCGTTTCTGGGCAAAAATAAAATGTCCATTCATTAAGTTTGCCAACAATATGCGAATTGTGTCCATTGATTCGTCCTAAATTATATCAATTATCTTATAATTACCCTAGAATAAGATTTCATTCAATCTAATGATGATTACAATAATCATTTGTCAATTTTGTAAATAGAAAAATGTTATTTATAAGTCTATTGAATCTTTGAAATGTTATATAATCATCGATCGTCAGTGGATCTCTGAATAAGTATTTACTAATTGAAATGTAAAAGGTATGTGTACTTACTTCGCCATTGGTTCAGCATTATTTAAAAGTGCTTGTTTCTCAGCTACAGAGGAAGTGAAATTCATCAGTATTGCCCTTCGTCAAATAAGTCATTACCATTTCGTAATATAACCATTATCAATTGATTCTATTATTATGTATATAAAGGAAAAATGTCTGTTTTTTGACATTGTTATTATCAATGAAATCTGTTTTCGGTGGTCGCCTTCTTTAAAAAAATCTTTATCACTCGCTCATGCCTATCCCAAAATGTTTAAAATTAAAATAATCTCTTTCAAAGACACCACCGGTTAATGATAAACCCGCGCTAAAATTCCGGGAGGTATGATAAATAGTTTTTACGGATTGTATAAATAGTGAAAAATTCAAACAAATTTTGGATAGTTAATGTTTGGGATAGGGCGACAGCTAGTTTACAAAGTATATATTTAATATATATTTATAGATAGGCTTCAAATAAATAATTTTGTCAGATGACAAGCGATGCGTCGACAAATATGGTTCCTCAGAAAAGATGATGATTATAATGTATATGTGATTTTGGAAATGATTGCTTGATTCCACATGATTTGTAAAAGGGCTGTCATAAATCTTTATAAATATTATTTAAATGTAAATATGTTTACTTTTTACTATACATATTTTCAATAACAACCATTATAATCCCTAAATGGTGGCAACGAATTGAATGGTTTGACATGCTATGTCAACGTGTTGATAAATGTCACCGCTAGGTTAGCAGCGCCATTACTCCATTGTTTTATACACATTAAGTTTAACTGAGTTATTGAAATAAACAAATCCATACGTAATGATCAGTTTGCTCAATCTATGTGACTGTACAGAAGTCAATTATTTCTTCCAATGATGAATTTGTATTGTTTATTTGTTCTCGAAAGAATTTAGGGCAGTTCTTTTATTATGTCTTACTCAAAAAGTGTAGTTGTGTGCATTTATTTATTTGTGATGCATGATTTTTCGTATAAATGATTGAATGAAGTGACAATGCTTTGAAACGATATAATATTTACAGTTCGGAATGAATACGCGACAAATTGTCTGAATCGATTAATGTTTGAGTTTTAAAAGAGACGTCATTTTCTGAAATGTATCTTTGCTCGATGTGTATTGATGCTGACAGCCCAAATTGGGTTCTTCTGCCAGAAATATGATGCGAGTCGAAGGTCAGAATCAGGGATGGAATGTCGCGCGACTGCATTACGCATGTCATGTGTAAGCTTCATTTCATTATACAAAATAATATAAAATTTATATAACATTTATGTCTAAACATATGAAAATAACCAAATTGTAAAAATACCTTTTGAAATATTTAAGAAAATCATGTTAATGGGCCTTGGACTGAATCACTGATCTACTATATTTATTCTTTATTGAATACTAGAATAGAAGAAAAATATAATCATTACTTATATTATTGTATCCTATTATAAAAAATACCTCCAAAAAAACAAATTTTCAAAATAATAAACATAACATCTTACAGAAATAATATTCCAATTCAATTTTTTCAATGAAAGACATACTCTATTACAATTTGAAACATTCAAAACAATATAATCAAGAATACAGATTAAATTTGTAAATAATTTCAATTTGTTCGAAATAACATAAGAATTGTATGAAATTTTCTTGTAATAAACACCCTAAATTATTGGGGCATATCCTTTATTCTCGTGCATAAAATTAGGTGTGTGAAATCAAATTAATTCATGATAATTATTTCGGGAAGCAAGCAGTAAGTATATTTTTCAAAAATGAAATCATTGTTTTATGTCCAAGGTTCTGCGAAATTACTTAAGGTAAAAAGGGCCGGATCAAACTAATGCTGTTTGTTTTGGATTCACATTTCATTTTTAATGAAAAAAAATATTATGAATTGTATAATATTCGTTCACCACTTTCAGACGACTTTATAACCTACATAAATACAATAAATTTTGAAGATAACACAGAAAATGCATTGTTTTTTTACCCAACCAATTCCATCCTACTACCAATGTCATTAAAATATGGCAACATTTATTTGAATCGTTCTTATGTAACCTTCCATTAATTGAGTTGTATAAAAGCAAAAACGCCACTGTCCTTCAAAGACTTACCGTGAGAAATCAATTAAAATCCATGCTGTGGTAATTCTTATATTTTATACGAACATGTGAGTTTTAAGT
Organism: Himalopsyche phryganea; assembly: GCA_022494535.1. NCBI lineage: Eukaryota > Metazoa > Arthropoda > Insecta > Trichoptera > Rhyacophilidae > Himalopsyche > Himalopsyche phryganea. Next base: position 2,901,116 of record JAGVSL010000032.1, read on the forward strand.
GAATTTTCATAGAATATATTCGACGGTGTTTTGGTTAATTGATATAACCCTCAACATTGAAATTGTTCAGAAGAGAGTAAAAACTGTTTTTATCGAAAACATTGTATGGTGAGTTGCGTAATGAATCTTTGAAATGCACTCCTGCAAATTCTCATGTGCGGATACGGGATTATACGTAGGGAGTGTCAATATAATAGTGGCTTACATCTAGTGGCCAGGTTAGAATTTCTAAACCTAAAACCAATGAAAAATGACGTTTCCCCTCCAAAAAGTGGTCAATTTATTTTTCTAATTTACATCATTTGGCCGAGACCTGCTCTGTCATATTTACAATGAGATCCAATCATCAACTCATTTTCATATTTTTTGAAGGTTACATCAATTGGCCAAAACACCGCTGATATTAAAATAATCCATAATTTAAGATATTGACTGAGGGTGCTTGATGGAATTTCAATATCAAATTTGGATTGTTGATATTTTGTACATTTCCATGTATTTTGTCACTAACGACCCAGGATTCGCCGGGGTCGTCACTTTCGACGCCGGGTTACTGACGAACTGTCAGCTCGAGTGTCAGTGGTAAGTTTGCATAAATTCATTTTTCACAGTTTTCTGGGGATATTGCATTCAATCTGTTAAGTTGTATACATACATACACAAGAATGTTTTTGCATACATATATCATTTTCGTCTTTATGTGAACAGTGGCGTTTTTGCTTATAAACAACTCAATTGTCCTTATGTATCTGTGAAACTTTTCAGCATCTTCAGACACTCGAAGTACTGTACAACTTCAACTGGGTTTAGCTTCTTGGAATTGATGATGTTTATGTGATGGCAACAACTAACAACGGCTTAAAAAACGTTTTTCCTCAACGGTTAGGTTTGATATGTGCAATTGTGAGACCTTGGGCATGTTGCTATTATTTTTTCAAATCAATTCTGCTGCCAATGTGGCGTTTATGGATTCATTCTGGAACTTAACCACTGTTTTATAACAAGACATGGGTAGGATAAGACTACGAAAGAACTAAAATAAGCTAACTATTGGCTCCATTTATATGATAGGAGGTGGCTAGGTAGGAATGTAAAGATCACAAACAAATAATATGTCTTTCGGCAAAAATCAATAATTCGACTGCAAAAACAATGTACAAATAATGTGTCAATTCAATATTTTTTGAAAATCAAAAACAGCTCAATACGCTTGTTTATATACCTATCAAATCAAGATATAGTTATTTAGCGGAACCAATTCTACATTTTACACCCACATAATGACTTAATTTAAACGGTTTTGAATTACACAACGTTCCCAATAGGGATAAGCGAGAGTTAACAGTGAAACTATTATGAAATTAAGACTTGTCATAGTCAAGCTGACAATATGTTGTAAATAAATTAACTTAATTATGTTACCACCTTTATTAATATCAAGAACTATTTTGCATTTAAATTTTTAAATCAATTATATGCATGGGAAACTAAAGTCTGGCCTTAAGCACACAAATCTAGAAACTATAAATCATTACATGCATACTTATCTAGAGGTAATCTTATATCGCATTGTATGTAAGGAAAGTTTCAATATAAATAATAAATCAATACAAATCAAAAATACAATAAAAAATCTGTACAGTGGACCCCGATTCTTCGTCTTTCCGAAAGGGACACTGAAAAAAAAAACAATAAGTGCGGGAAACCCTTTTCAGTCTCTTAACTTAGGGTCCTGACTTTCCTCATAGGTGGACTTTAGTTACATGTCAGAATAATTCACGATATAAGAGGTAAAAACAAAATCTAACTAACTTGGCGAGACGACTGTACAATCTGTATTTTATATTGATGCTCAGTAGATGAGTCATCATTTTAAATATTATCATCTGGCTCGTAACAACAAGACGACGCTTGCAGACTTGCAATCTCGGTATTTTTTTACGATAGAGATTGAATGGGATCACGCCTACTTATAATCGGGATGACCAATGTTCAATAACAACAACAGATCAGGATAAAATTTGTGACGAAACATCAATGGCGGCGGAATGGAGTCTTGCGCACTTATGAGCGGAATGACAAATCTTCGACAAAAACGATCAATCGGAGTGATAATTGTGACGGGGCCATAATATTTAACCGATACATCAATAAAAACGAAATATCGGTGAATGATGAATGCGGGATTATTTAACAAGTGTTTGGCCGAGACTATAAAAAATGAACGACATATGCAGGAAAACGATGAATACAAGAACGATAGCTAGGGATTCCACTGTATATAAATAAATATCAACGCATATAGAAATCAAGTTATTTCCACAGGTAATCAATGGTAAGTATGAACCAGCAAACTAAAACGAAAATTATTTAATCTGTGGTAATTTTTTAAATAGTTTTTTTTTTAAATTAATTGAAGAGCCCAAACTCCTTTCACAATGTTCCCTATATCCGGATTACACGAAAATAGAAAGTTCTTGACCATGTTATAATACCATAAATTCAGCAAACATTCAACCCTTCATTCTCTCTTAGATTTAAGTTTCAACAATCTCATTTATAGAGTCGTCGAAATCTCTCAAGGGAGGGTTGGGAGACCACGACGTCTCTGAATGGATGTGGTGTCACAAGATCTAAAAGTCCTGGGATCTGCGATTAGCCAAGGAAAGTGAAGAATTGAGCAGAGTGGTTGGGACCAAGGTTCACACGTGACGTGTAGCATCAGATAACAAGAATTATTAAAGTAGTTCATAAAAGTAATTAAAAACAAAAACGTTATGTTTTATTGAATCCTTTTTTAATGAATGAAACTTTTATCGGTATAATCCTTTGAACGAAATATTTATTTGTCTAACGCGTGAGGACAGATTAACTGGCATTGTTCAAACAAAAGCAAACTGCCAACACGTGTCGGAAGAAAATCCCCAGAACTAGGGTTGCTTTTTCAGTGGGAAACTTTTTAATACTATTCAACAATTTCTCACATTTTGGAAACTGAATTAAGTTTTATCATATAATCGTTTTAATCTTTTAATGTTTAATTTTCCCGTTCACTTTATGATACAATCGACAAACCACATATTATTTTACGATTTTATTACTTTATCAAATATAAATGACTTATCTAATAACTAACCATGATGCATTTGCACTTGAATTGTTGATTGAGTTAACATTATTACTATTAAGTTAGTAAATGATTTGGGTTAAATTATATTGGGTATAATTACGAGAAACTGCTGAAGTATCATCGCTCCAAGATTGGTTTCTCGAGTGTCTATCTTTTACAAACTTGACTGAGTTTAATTGCTTTTTCAAAGCGCATCAAAATTATCATATAAATATCCGTGTAAAGCATTCGGTTCTATAGATTCGAAAATATTTAGAGCCTACCCATAGGTAAAACGAAAGTTCAGTGAATCAGTGTATATAGTTTGTAAAATATTTGTTCTAATGTCAAAGAAAAATATCAAATATTTAGAAAAATAAAACTGCTTTCAAATCGACACTACCTACGTATAATCCTGGATCTGAAAACACGAGATTTTACAGGAAAGCGTTTCAAAGATTTATAACGCAATTGCAAAGTAACGACTAACTGTATCTTCTTCAAAATTGGGACAGAGCTACTATTGTAAATCTAATCGTCCCTGTTGTTTGATGCCTAGCCATATAACTGAAAGCGTAGACAACAAAAATGTAAGACACATAATCACATATGTTGGACGTGATTATACGGAGGGAGTTTTGAAATATAAACCCTTTATATAAAGAATTGACAGTTAACACAGTAAAGTTATTGAATAACAATATCAAATTAAATTCCCATGAATTTATAAACGTCTAGACGTCGACAGTTTATTGCTAGGTTGGTATTTCTTATTCTGCGGAAAATGAAATAGCCGTCGTAGGATAATAAAAATAAAAGAAAAGTTGGACTAGACCCAAGACGAGAAATGATGGCGCCAGCCCTGATGCCTCTGCGATGGCCCGTGATCGATAATGCAGGAGCCGTTGCGTCTGGCGACCGGTGTCTGCCGCCATGACAACCGCTAACTTGCCTCCCCCAAAACACCCTTAAACACCCCCAAACACAAATCACCCGCAAACGCCCGATTTCTGCATAAAGTCCCACGCACCGAGAGTGATGAACACTACAAGTGTACAATATTAAATAATTATATTAATTAATAATTATAATGTAATTTGTCTACTGAAGATTATGGCATTCTGACTTTGTGTGTTCTTTTTGTCAATTTCTTTTTTGGAAATGAGTCTTCGAGAAACACTGGACGACTAATATTGAACCTGTACTGATCAAATAATATGAATATGTCCATAGAACATAATATACCCTCTTGATAATCGCACTTAAAATTGAACTTGGCAGTTGTGGAAATATTTTTAAAGCAACAATGTCGACGTTGGACGAAATTATGTTATCTTACAAACTGCTATCAGAGCAAACTGTCTGATTGTTTAAAATAGATTTGGCGAACTAGATTTTTACTCTTTTCTATGGATTCGGCGGTAACTTTGTGGAAGTTCATTTTTCGCAATAAAAATCACTTTCATTATAACTATTTTTTTATGCAGCTTCCTATGACTGATTTTCATCGACTGTTGCATCGAAGCTTGCTATTAATTAGGTATGATAGATATGAATGAAAAAATATAGAAAATTTTATTTAATTTTATTTGCAACTGTTTTAAAAAAAATACAATTGACAACGTTTGTAAACGTTTCTCTCAATTTAAAACAAAATGTAATTAGGTGGTAAATTATTTACGATTAACATGTGGCGAAAAACTATGTATCGTATATATTATATTCCAAACTTTTCCCGTTTCTCAATCTGTATTTTCGTTAAGGGAGAAAAGAAATAAAATAATATCATGTTATGTGAAATTAACAATAAGATTCGTCGTGTATGGTGCTTCAATAGTGAAAACTATTTAAATTTGCTCTATGGTTATCACCATAGCATAAAATAAAGTATTTATCCCGAAAGGACAAACATAAAAAAACTCTCTTTTATGATAGCCGGTAGCTCAACTTTCACATCGTTGGGTATATTTCACCCCCCGTAGATGGAAAACACCCCATCCCTCTGACGGACGCACAGCGCAACGTCAAGGATACAGATACTAGGCTGTTTCTTGTTTCCGCTGCGTCTTAACACGTTCCATCCCAGAGTTTGTAAAATTATTTTTTACTAAAAATTGAACGTGAAAGGAAGTCGATCGCCTCGGATGAATGGAATTTAATTCACGACCTCTTTATATGAAAAGCAAGAAATCTGCAAACCCCAGCATATTATAGTCACCATGTTAAAAGGCATTTTTAATAGGGTCACCGTAAAATTAGATTTTCGTGATAAAATTTTAACACCGTACATTTATTTTAGTTTCATTTACACAATAAGCTTATAAATCGCAGACGAGTATTTTTAGCACCTTTATGAATTTATAATACCGTCACTCTTCTGGAAGAAAACATTAAATCGCAAAAATGACATATTGAGTTAGTTATACCATAATGTTCCTTATTTCAAATTCTACCGTATGAAAGAATACACTTATTTTTCATACACTTATTCTTTAAAACAGTTTTGTACAAACAAAAAAATGAAAAACGTATAGCATTTCAAACATTTGACCAACTTCAAACTTCAATTACTCAAAACTAGTATTTTTCAGTTAGTGTCTTCTTCTAGAACAACAACGATATTATATTCCTCATATTGGGAGCGGGAATGAAGTCATATAGTGCATCTAATTTTAATAGGGTAAAATATCAAATTATTTAGTTGTACAAAATTTTATTAGATAGTGGATAGCTATTTCGACTTAATCGTCATCGTCAGAACTATACTTAAACTTATTTTAGCTTAGTTATATATAATGTTTAGAATAACTATAGTTATATATGGCTAAGCTAAAATAAGTTTAAGTGAAAGAGGTAATTCATCTGGTAGAGACGATTGTAACTAATTTTCAATTAAAGTGTAAGTATCAGTTTTATTCGATTTGTTTTTAATTAAATATAGCAAAACTGCATATAATTTTAAAATAAATCACAGACGATGGAATTCGTTGCGAGATACGAAAAATAAGGCTAACCTTACGACAAAAGCAAATATATGATAAACTGTTGATATGACGAAAAGAATTAATTTATCTCATTAGTTTGAAACATATTTCAAGCTACCTTGTTGGCAATGTGTTATTATTAAGTTGGTGCTATTTTGAAACTACTCACAAAACAAGAATTATACTTACATATAGCATTTCTCTCTTAAAAGCATTGTGGCGCCACATTTGTCATTTACTCCAGAGACATAGCTGTGTATAAAATCTTAGGTGTAAGTATCCCTTCCATAAAATAAATGAGATCGATCATACTTGAATGAATATAAATGTAGAACAAATCTTTACTTATCTTTACGAACAATACACAAGCAGTAAATGAGTATGTATATCTAATTGATATAATAATTAGATGGATCCAAATAACATTGCTACAAGATTAGAACTTATCGTTGTAAAAACACACATTTTATTGTACTTATTCTATAATAACTATATAATATGATCAGGTCTGATCTCGCTCAACGAATGAGCAATTTCAACTGATCAATAATTGATAATGAGAACATTATATTTACACTTTTTTTATTTACAGGCATTGATAATAACCTATTAACTTAAAATGAGAATATCCTTACGTACTGTCAGTCATTTTTAAAGTGAGTGGAAAAATATTTATAGGACACTTAATTCTTTTATTTCTTAATCATAAACCGATGAGAAGTCATATAGTCTTATTCAATATCATATTCATGTTCAGTTTAAAATGCGCCTACCCCAAGCGTAACTAACCTTACTAAAAAATTGTACAGTAATATAGATAGTTTTGTAAATATAATGTATTTCTACCAAGAATGACGTTTAACACCATTCAAGTGATTTTTAAAATTAACCATCGATTTTTCAATGAGCATACACTGGATATATAATTCATTGTCTTTTTCTACAGAGCTTCAGCCCAATTCGCATGTTCTCGTATACTGCCTTACTTCAGCTGTCCCAATTATTCGATCACATATTTATTTAAAGAATGTCTTTGGCGTCCCGTTTTAATTCTTCTTTCCCATAAATCTGTGGCCAACCAACTGGTATCTTCCGGCGTGTACTTTCAGATGTTTTATTTAAAATAATTTGTTGAATGACATTTTTAATATTGATAACTGGTAGCTAGAAAAATCAAGCAGTACGCTATACTTAATTAAGGAAAATCGTGGCGATGAATAAACCAAAATTACTCAAATCGAAAGTACTACGAAAAAATACTTTGCCGTAACATCCAAGATCACCAGATGTTGCCCGAAATTAAATTTCATGCACAATACAAAGCTTTAAATAATAAACAAGACAAACCAACAGTTGTCTTAAAACACTTACTGTATTCAATAGTAAATCGTAACATTACGAATAAATTAATTATGTTCCTGAATTTTATCCGCCATACGTGAAATCCGAAAAACTTAAATAATAATAATTATGAATCTTTAATATTTTCTTCCCAACATATTTTAATTAATTGTTTGCTTTAAAGGCCTCGTATTAAATCAGTTTATTTAGGAATGTTTTTACAAGTTCCAAAAATAAATCCCAGCCTCCTTCTAATAACAACAAACAAAATCGGTCTTCTGATAATGCGAATCTATACCTAACATAAGCCGCGTTGAAGTGTGGGCTTACGTAATTAACATGATATTTAACCCTTACTTCTCGGAATAAAAAAAAACTACATGCTTCAAATATATTGCTCAAAGGTATTTGCATACACTCTTGGTATATTCATAATTATTACTCCTTGATATAAAGTTTAAAACACCAATAACGTGACCTAAGCTGTGAGAGAGTCACTGTGTATTAATTAAAAATGTCTCTTTAATGTATTTTTTTTACCATTTTCGCTCTCAACATGGAGCACATGGCCTTCTAGTGAAGGTATCTCAGCTAGTGAAAGTTTTTTAAGAGAACTGCGTGTTACTCAGTGGCGTAACTTCTCTTTTTTGAAGAGAGTAGGGATAGAAGGATAGGTCTAGAACAAGACTAGTGGTTAACTAATCGCTCTCGCTACTCTCCGTTTGTGAGGACCGGATGGGTGTGAGGGAATTTAAATCATCACACACATTCATAACTACGAACAGAAATCCATAAATCGATTGAAAGATCAATTTATGATACTGTCCGCACCGGGATTTGGACCTGAGACATCCGTAACCGTAGCCAACGACATCTGTAATATGAATGTCATAAATAATTAAATATCAGCTTATAAGTATTCTATAGCCGATATTTTTTTGTGAAAGTTTCTCTAAAGATATTGTATGGTTGTAGATAAATTATAATTTAAATTAACAACAAAGATTTGATATTGTCTATCTCTTGGTGACAGGTAGCAATGAGATTATATTGTGATTTCGAAATAACTACTCATACATAGATTATCGAGATAATGAATAATTTCATCTTATGACTCCTAATGGAAAATGAATAAGAGATATCGATCTCTAGATTTTCGATGATATGCGTTATACATATAAAAAGGAATTGTGTTAATAATTGTTAAATTATAAGGACTATATTTATATGTATTTTTAAATTTCTAGCATTACCAACATTTTTCTGCTCGTCAATCGGATATCTTCAACGTTTTTGAATGTCTCAAGTTACCGGAAGGGGAAACACAAATCACAAATGTCAAAACGAACAAAATCGTACTAAAACTAGATAACAGTATTATTTCATCGAAATATAAATACCGGTTTAATCAAGAAAATGGTTTTATTGTATACATCGTTTTAAAACGGAAAAGGCTTGATATAAAAGGGTTGACATTAGAGCTTTATTGTTTCACGACAGAGCTTAGCGACAAAGTAAATTGATGCGGTGAAGGAAACTCTATACACAACAAACAGGAACTTAATAACTACCTTTGTTCAATTAACTATTGCTTTTACTTGTGCTGTAATTAACCGACGATTTTTTAAATTCCTTTTCAAAACAATTGGTCTATAAATATAGTATATCTTACAGAGCATACCCACGATTTATTTTAAGGAAGTCATATCATTTTCGAACATGCATGAAGTGAGCTACTCGAGTTTCAGATACTATCACATCATCTAGATATGAGTTGTCAAAAATCATACGTAATATTAAAACGATAACATAGATCAAAGTGAGTATTTATATCATTAGAAGTTGTAAAGAAATGTGTAACGATATAAAACTCGGTTATCTAAAACAGGAGTCTCCAAAATTTTTAGCCTAAGAGCCTCACTGACACCTCCACTGAGTACAAAGGGCCAATACCTAGCTAGCTCATCATACCAACATACTGTAGTTTTGAATTACGCGCCCTGATTCATACATGCATATTAAGTCTTTTCGACAAAAAATAAATGTTGATCAGTTGCATTAATTTGTTCGTGCGTTTTTTTCCGCTTTCTGCTCTACTTACCTGTGTAAAATAACTATGACGGGATGCATTCCGAGCAGATGTTGGCCCGCGGGCCATAGTTTGGAGACCCCTACTGAAAACCAACATCCCATCTGATCGTAAAAGGTAGCGTAGAGAGCGAGAGCGATTAGCTAGCTTTCTCTTATATGTGTGACAAAACTATGGCGAGCCGGATACCGGGCATGTCCGGTCAGCTACCGTGGGCCGTCGTTTGGAGACCCCTGATATAAAACATAAAATACCAGAATCGTCGCAACAAACGTCATATCCGAATGAAGTGATCAATAATTATTTGCGTATTGCTTATGCAGCCAAGAGTTCCATAGATTTTGTCACAAACAATATTTGAGCTTACATCAATTGATTTAAAACTTTAAAATTATTTGACGCATTGGTAATTAGCTGCAACGAAAAATTACACTTTTATTTATAGCTTCAATAATCAATACGTCGCTTACTGTTCAGTACCATCAATTTGGGTAAGTTTGCCCATCGGTCTAAGATTGGCCCACTACATGGAATAAGGCGTGACACACTCTGGTTTTTGTTAAGTATAAGTGTCATTAATGTCCAGAACTGAAATCAGCCAGCGGCAACAGCAATATTTCGCAGAATAGGCTCTTATTGTTGCCAGGCGTTCAAATAGCCCCCGGTTACGTCCGCTGGACGAGTCCATTTTTACGGAAAGGGGTAGCTCCAACTTTGCAGGGAGTTTTTCTTAAGTATTTGTGGACAGTCGATTACGATCCGCCGAGCGGGACGAGCTGCGGTCTCGTGGCGGCGGAGGTGACGTGACGATGTGAATTGTTTGTTTTTTTTTTGATTTGCATTGGACTTTATTTAAATTCGTTGTGTCATTTGTATTATAACTTAAAGTAAATTCAGTTGCTAAGTAAATGTAAATGTAGAATCAATTTTATGTGTTAAGATTTATATGTGTGTGTAATGTTAAACCACTGCATCTTGAATGGAAATTAAATAATTTTTGAACCGGATGGAATGGTGTTTGTCTGAGATCAGCCCTTCCAGGACTCCGGATAACCAGCCGCTCGCCTCTCTTCGATCCGGGGTCTTCTCAGGTGCTGTTATAATACCATGATAATACTAACGCAATATGAATATTTTTTAGTTAAACAAAGGTATTGAGTAGTCCCTGGTAGTAAATATATGAATTAATGTTCAACAAAATTTATTATGTCGAACATTAATTCTGTTTTATTGTTGTATTTGTAAGGTGTCAGTTTCGAATGATATAACAAAATTTAAAATTTTTTCTTGAAATAAATTGGATTAACCATATTTTCAATTTGTATCACTGATCTCTAAAACATATGGTGTATATTTTTTCCCATCTCAATTATGTACAGAATATATGAAAACATAAATAAAAGTTGATAAGACTTTAAAATCACTGAATTTATAATGAAATTACAGTGATTATTTGTATCGTGGGCATATTTACCTGATTCGGATGGAAACTTTGGCCCACTTTGTTTTATCTATATTTATATATCAATTATAACAATAAATCTACTTATGTTAATTAAATTACATCTAAAGACATCAGTTCATTTCTATGTAGAACAATACCAAACATAAATGCAATGGCGAACCATAAAAATTCAAAAACCCTGGGCCAAAGTTACCCAGATTGACTGTACTTGAAAAGTACATGTAAATCGATAAAAAATGACAATGGTGCTAATAATGATTTTATTGTATGCATGATACTTAAAGCCTAAAACAATAATGAATGCACTTTGTATTCATAAATAAATACATAAAATAATATTTGAATTGAGTTTAGTTCATTTAAAAAAGTCTTTGGCACCTTATTTTTTAGCCAAAGATGAATACATTTTTTTATAAATACGAGCCAGCACGGTGCGTTACCTTTACATCAATGAATTTCCCAAGAAACAGTGAATGAAATTGTATGTTTTTCACCTGAAAGTGAAGTGAAAATAACCGCGGACAATAAATTCTTTAGAAACCTTTTCCTTTTCCATCTTTTAAGACTGTCATTTTATTTCTTCAGTGTCCTATTGAATGCGAGCGATTCATTATATACATCAAGTCATGTCAAGTGAAGAAAATGCGAAGGCAGTAAAAATACACTCATAATCCGATCAAGGGGCGAACTTTGCAGGTGAAAGAACAGAAAATCGCGAAAAGTACATACAGAACACGCTTCACTGGCGAGAAACCTTTTCGCCATTTTGGCAAAGCATCTCAGACATAAAAATTGTGGATGATAAGACAATTCATTTGTAAAAAAAAAAAAAAATATTTTACTGTTCACCACACTGAATATATCGATGGTCCTATGGTTGAAAATTTTGGCATAGAATCTATGATATTATATTAAGATATAATGATTTATAACCAAACAGTTAATGAGATTTATTATAAAATATGACATTTAAGTATTAATCAATGCAATGAAATTTATTCTCTTCACTTATTGGAGATAATCAATATGGCCGCATATAAGCAATGTTGATATTAATAACCTGTTGAAAATTTTGACAATATTTGTTTGTTATGTAACTTTTTTATATATTGTTCGAATGATTCAAATTTGATATCGAAGTTCCATAAGTCAAAATCTTAAAACAAAATAAATCTATTCAAAATTAGTACAACTCAAGTTTCAAATTTTATTTGAAAGCATATATGTCCAATTGAAAATATGTAGGTGGGAAGATTAATTCAATGATGGAAAATCAGTACATACTAGCCTGATGATGCTTCACTGGACTTGGGACATGGAATGACAGCTGGCATCGCTGGCGAAACCTAAATTGCAATTTCTCAAAGAAAACGCAAAGAAAATCACTCTCAGCCCAGCTTATTAGCATTATGCATGTAATATAATACCGCGTCTAGTTTAAATCGAAATATGAATGCACCTGATCAATCAGAAAGATTGTTAATGTTTTGTTAAATAAAAAGTTTCCGTTTGACATTTTGAATATATATTTCATTTATTTGCAGTTAATAAATATTTATCATAATGTATAGGTGCACGTTCAAGAAAAATATATCATGGACAAATCTTAATGCAACATGCCGATGCCTCGAGTTTGACATCACTGGTATATTACGTCAAACGCCCACGCGTCATATCGCATACCCCTTTTTGCCTTATAATTCGCAGCGCTTCCTTTGAAAGGACACAAGCCTCTGAATTTTGCCTTCACCGGACGGAAAACTTTTCCGCGTGCCCTTCCTTCCTTGCTCATAAACCAGATATAAACATACGATGGTTCGCGGACCAAATTTAATACATTTTTTTGAAGTATTCATTCAGTTCTTCATCAAAACGCCTGCACCGATAGCGCATTTAGAGAAATTGTGACCTAATAGGAAAATCACACCTCCCCACCCTGTATTAGATTATAAATGTCATAATAATTATTCTGTAATTTGAATTGTGTAACTTATAACAATTAAATAATTTAATATAGTCTGGTAAAAGACATTTATTTAAAAAAAATCATGTTCTGACTTATTCATATCAAAATGTTGCCTTTTCTAGCTCTATCGTATGGAAAAACATTCAAATTCAAAGTTAAAATTCTCTTGAAAAACAAACAGATCAAAAATGCAGAAATTAGAAAAATACGTTATTTTTATATTTGAATAATTGCATTACTTAATTTTATGTAATTGGCACAAACACGCAACACTAGTACTTCCAACATAACGTTTTTTTTCAACACGACACCGAAATTACGTACAAATGGTATCAGCCCCTCGAAATGTAGCAATGTAAGTTTATAATACTTCCATCAATTATTGACAATTTCATCTAATATCCATCTTCATTTTTTGGTTAAAATTCATTTGTAAATTTCTTACAGACCGATGATTTAAGAGAACTGACTGTTACTCTTTTACTTATCTTCATTGTCAATTGTAATGGGGTAGGAGGTAGCAGAAAATACCAACACCATCAGAGAAATACTTGAAATATTCGTTAATATCATTTAAGCACAAATTTACATGCATTTGAATATTTCACTGGTTTTAAGAAGTGTATTAGTTATTCATTGAAAACAATTAATGATTCAGCTACTTTCAAATAACATAAAAGCATCTATTTGCTGTGATTGTTATAATAAAATTAATTTATGGATTTTACTTAAACGTCAATTCAAAAAAATCTGACGATACTTTTGTTTTTTTTTTGAAAAAGGAATCCTTTCGAAAGCATTTCTTTTTACACAGCGATATTTAAATCAGTGCAAATATAATGGTAATAATGATGAAACAAAAATTTAACACCAATATGATTGAAGAAATGTAGATATATTTGCAATTGAACATTGACTTGATGGTATTTTGCATGATGAATGTGCTTTCTGATTGATTGTATTGGAATCAACATTTAAGTATTGTACATTTTTTAACGTTGGAACTGCACTGACTCACTTGTTAACAAAAACAACTAAACACAATAAATTTATCAGGGGATTCAAAACTGTGTAAAAAGAGAATTAACTGTATTTGCTATGATTTTATATCGTTGCCATTAAGCTAGTTTTTTATGTATTACTATTATTTTCGAATTAAACAGGCTATTCCAAGAAAAATTCATTTGTCAGGATTGGAAGACTCTGATGGATATAGTATGAATTCTGGCAGATTCTGGATGTTGTGTAGCCCCATAGCAAAAGTATGTAATACATTGTCATCCAGCCAGACTAGGGGCGCTAAATCGGAATTATATAAACTAAATAATATTATCATTTATAATAATTATTATTAACCACTTCAATTTCAATGCTCATGGTGATAAATAAATTATTTGTATATTAATATATATGTACATATATAATCTAATTGTTTAATAGTGATTCTACATTTGAGAGCAGAAGTGTATGACTTTTCTTAGATGAAAAATGAATGCCATTGATGTTGTACTAACATTGTGAGTAGATATCAAATAAAACATATATTTCCTATGCTTGTCCCATGTCGAAAGAATGCGTTTATTACCTTATTTTATCGTGAAACGAATTAAGTCGTTAAACTCTATGCTCAATCGGTAAAAACTGTACCCTAGCGATCGGATGTGTCTGTATTCAAATTCCGTCAAGGTCATGAAACATAGTTTTTTTAATAATACATTATATTGTATTAGTGTTTGTGGTACTTTTTTAAACCAGAATATTTTATCATCGAGAATAATCTGTGCCAAATAATTTTATTTCTGACGTTTATATATAAAAAAGGGAAGATAGTGTGTTGTGCGATAAATATCAACCCTGATAGAATAAAATTATAATAAAAAATGAGGATTGTATGTGTGATTTAGTCATAGAAATTCTTTGTAATACTCAAATTCTTTATAATAGACAAAACATGATTAAAAAAAGTCATGTGGGGAAATATTTGTTTTGTAACTAAATAGTTACTTAAACACATAAAACATTAAGCCCCCCATGATAGACCTCAAACCATCCAACGGCTGACATGGCAGGATTTCGAAAATAAAAATGCGCTCACCCTAGCCTCGCTTTCGACCAGCTACCACGTCACCTGTAAGTCCAATGCAATATGTATTATTCTTTCCGTTTTCATCCTAAAAAATCTCTTCGGATCTCATGCAGTCACATTTCGTTACCGTGTAAGTTTTGTCATATAAACGCATTTATAAAACGAAATGACAATTTAAAAAAGTGAAATAAATATGGCTTTATTAGCAATATTAGTATAGGTAGTATTAAGCAATTATTTCACTTCATATCTAGTGTATAAAACCTGAAATACATATCAAAATATGCAAAATTATCGAAAGACGCAAGAGCCGAAATTCTTCATAGCAGAACAAGCTTGAGACGTGTTTCGGTTTCGTTTGAAACAAAACGGTTGCATACGGTACAGTTATGCATTTCGAATTGTTACTATACGATAATTTTGTATTTTTCGATGGAAAAATTGAGATTTTCGAATTATGAATACAAAGAAGACGTCAACTGTAATGTATTTTTAATTTTTAATTATATGTAGAACTATTTTATTTACAAATAGAAAATTTTTTAATTTTTTGTATGACCTATTTCACAGATAATTTAAAGGTTTAAAGGCTGAAGTGGCTCTTTGTTCCACCATGAATACGGAAGGGTTAATAAAACCAGACATATTTATTTAATTCTGCTTCATTATTTTGTACTTTTTATGTAATAAATTTGTAAATTCCGTCGAGTAAAAGTATCTGCGTTTGGTTCATTTCAAACCACTGCATAGTGATAGTGATCAAAGGACGATAACACAAATAACGCTATTTGTTATTCCCCGAGGAAATACAATTTTAGCGTTTCGTTGTATTACTTGTGGTGGTTCCAAATATAGAAAAAGAATGTCATATTTTCATGCTAATAACAAAGTCGAATTTGTTGTATCTACGCAGGTGTATAAAACGGTGTCGAGAGTGCAATGGGCATTTAGTGCCAAAAACATGTAAAAATTTATTCATAATAATGAAATTATATCAAATAACATTCGAGGTTTATTTTCTTACATAATATAATCAAAACCTTGAATAGAATATAATCAACTGTGTTTTGACCAATTGATGTAACCCTTAAAATTGAAATTGTTCAGGAGAAAGTAAAAACTGTTTTTATCGAAAACATTGTATGGTGAGTTGCGTTATGAATCTTTGAAATTCTCTCCTATAAATTCACATGTTTGCAGATACGGGATTATACATTGGGAGTGTCGATATAATAGTGACTTACATCAAGTGGTTGGATGAGAATTTTTAAACCTAAAACCAATGTAATGTAAATGTTTTCCACCAAAAAAGTGCTTGATTTATTTTTCTAATTCACATCATTTTACCAACACCATCTCTGTCGTCTTTAAAATGAGACCCAATCATTAACTCATTTTCGTATTTTTGAGGGTTACGTCAATTGGCCAAAACACCGTCGATATCATCCTCATTCTGGCAAAAACGTTTAATAGCGCTTTGGAGTATATTTGGTTTCATAATTCTTTTTTCAACCTCCATATTTTATTTTTATTAATAACAAAGCATATTCAATGGAAATAAATTGTTAAAAGATCTCATCTATCTTTCGGGATTTCATCCTACGTGTTGCAAGTTCAATAGTTTGGATTTTTGAATTTACACAATATAATAGTTTTTCAAAAATTAATTTATAGATTTGTAACCAAAAAGCATAGATGATTTGATACCATCCCACTCACCACATATTCGATCGATTAATACATTTGCAAACAAAGACATGGGTACCTGTGTTGTTTTCCACCCCTTCTTATCGACATCATTCCGATCCTTAAAACGCGAAGTATACAAAACGATTAACTATCTATTATACGTGTCCTTTCCTAACCCCATGCTTAAATCCGTATTATCTGAATTGATAGTTAATCGTTTCAATGAATAGTTAATAATGAATAGTTGGGCGACTGGCTTACAGCCAATTCTCGTTCAACACAGTATACTGAAATTCTCCATTAGGAGCCCATATGCTCAAAACGAAAGACTCATCATTTTTTTTTTTATAATTTTGAAATACTAGAACCGCTTTAGGTAAAAATTCTATGTTCTAAGGTTTAAGATGCAAATCCATCCTTGATATGAAGGTGTTTTCATTATATTCTTATAATAACATTCCACTACTGACTGTTAACCATTATTTATGATTGTTAACGTTGTTAAGGATTCATAATAAAACAATGATTTTTAGTTTCCTTTTTAGTTGACAAATATACAAGTATTAAACAATGCTTCTATATTTAATTACGTTAATTTGACAACGTTTTTCTTGTAATCATGAAAATAAATCTCCTTTAAATTATATCGAAATTCTGTAGAAAAAATACTAAATTGTTGTCATGTTTTTACATGATAGACGGTGTCAATAAATTGTCCGTTGTGAATTTGCATATGCCGCCAAGAAATTTTTACTTTCGCTACTCACCACTGGAGGCGCTGCACACGACAATGTAAAAAAACGAATTCAGCGAATATTCACAAACATTCAACGAATATGTAAAATGTTCAAACATTCTATACTTTTATAAAATAAAACAATATGAAAGTATTATCGTGATGAGATGAAATATGGAACACAATGTTATTTTTTTGATACAAATGTGTAAATAAGTTATTTTTCTTTGTTTACATGTGGTGTCTATGATACCCTAATTCCATAGAGTAATGTAGTTCAGCCATAGTCTACTATACTCTCGTTCTTTGTTGTTGCTTATGGGTGTTGCGAGTGTTTTTTTTTTTGTGATAATCGTATTTTTAGATGGACTAAAATAGCTGTTTTGTTATATTTTCTGCCGTTGTGGCATTACTTATCTCCATGTTAACTTCAAGTGATTTTGGTCTTTTATTTCAGTGTTCAAAAGTATTCATGTTCGACCACTTGATGTATAGGTTACCATGTCAGCTTCGGCTGATCCAACTAAAAGCAGAGATAGCTACATGAAGATGCTTGTAACGACTGTTTCGAAGAATTTAGATTTGGTAAATAGCTTTACATCTATCGAGAGGATCCTTTGGAATTACCTTTCGATTAAATGTTTGGATGTGAATTATTCGTGTTAGTGCTTTTAATTAACCTCACATTTGCATATTGTTGATTTTTCTTAACCACTAACGTGTGTGTACCTAATAACGCCCTGTTTATTTAGATTAATTTGAATCTGTATTAATTAAATTATCCCATGTACAAATACCCTTTAGGAGGCCGGTAAATCGTGAGTGTTTATTTATTACGCAATTCCTAGTAACATTTAGAAATTCCCTTTGAAGTTCTTCAGAGTTCATATACTTATCTTGATATATACATACTCATCTATAATAATGCTCATATTCCCTTGCTGAATCATGAAAGCACCCATATCTTTTTAATGTGCCAAATAAATGCTTGTGCAACTCTGACTTTTTAAGACACTATATGGTTGATGGAAGTAAATTAACGATTGATACGCAAACATCTACTCTACAATATAACATTTCAATAGCATTGAGAAAGCCTAGTAAAACATACAAAACAAGCTAACAAATATCACCACCTTAATCATCAGCTTCTTAAATATATTGTAACTGAAATAGTAAAGTTCATCAAAGGTGGGTTTATCCTCGACACATGTAATTAGAGTCTCACCTGAGATATCCACACTTCACACCTTATAATGGTGGTAATTTTTTTATTGAATTTTGAATATCAAATCTCAATCTAAACGCTAAATTTTAAATTAGTTGAAATAAAAGATCAATTTCAAAATCCTTGGAACGGAAAATTTTTATTCCATTAATGTAATCGTATATTTTCAATGGTAATGGTTAATTCAGCTTTATTTAGACAATTAATCTGAGAGATCTGAGATGTAATGCCACACAAACTTTGTCAGTAGTGGAGAATTGCCATACATATTATTCATCGTACCAGTTTTTGGAAAACAGAACCTATAACTTAGTTTTTATATTTCCATACTGCACCTACTAAACGCACGTAAGACATCATGTTCAATTTCACAATATAGTATCCTTCATCACATTAAATATCAAGACAGACTTTCCTCTTCCAATTTCCGGCTTTCCAAATAATGACTTTTCCATAAATACCACACAACTATTTTATATAACACTATTTGAACTATATTATTTCCAGTTAATATACTAAATCACATTTTGAGAAATGATATAATACTTCCTTTTTACTTCATGTTCTCTAAGTTCTATATAAAAAAAAACATTTACCGGCCTCAAACAATGATCATTTTGCATTATTTCCTATACGGGAAAAATACCCCTAAATGTTATGTCCCAATAACACTGATAACTTGTAGATATATATTTTATAAATTAGTTCAATTCCATGATATATTGAATGTACCTACACCTGGGCAATCTTTATACCCTAACAATTATTACATTTTTTCAGGAAACTAGCTCTGATAGAGACATATATCAAAACGAAGAGAACCTACACGAAACTTTTGTTTCGTATATTCAAGCGATAACAGGCTCTTCTGTAAGTAAGCTACGCCTTGTAATCTTGAACTGTAATATTTTTCTTGTCCTATCAGTTTTAGATACTTCAGCTAGTTTCGTAATGAATTATTTATATTTATTTGTATTACAATACCATATTCTTGTAACTGAAAGATATTGAATATCCTGTTGTAGCTTTTTGATTCCACTTTTCACACATTATATTTTTTTACAAATTGCAGGGTACAGGTAAAAAGAATTTTCATCTATCAAAAACATATTCATCCAATACAGTAGACTCAATTTTCTGGGGCTTAATTGTACTGGTACGGATTATCTGACTTCTGAAAAAATATGAATGATTGAAATAATCAAAGAGAAGCAAATTTTATATGGAATCATTATTAACACAATATCAAACACGTCATCAGATGGATATAGCTTCACAGTTGTGAAATTATCAAAAATCACATTTTCAAAATATCTAAAATCATAGTTACATACAGGACCCTGAAAGTTATCTCTGTTACACGCAAAATAGACCTGTGCAAATCCAAATTAAAAACCCAATGAAATCCAAATTTAAATTTGTACTATACCCACTGGATATGCAATATCTGAGTTATGCTATTTTTTGTATGAAGAGAATTTTCTCATTTCATAATCAACATTTTTGATTTTATTAATAAAGCAATGTATGCAGATTATTATTTATGAGTTATCCCTGAATCATGTTAATTTATATAACAATAAACAATTCACCATACTCAAAAAATGTATTGCAAATATATGGCATTGTAGATAGCATCAAAATAATAATATTTTGATAAAAACAATTATTAAAAGGATTGCCTTACAAGTTTATTTGCATGTTAAGTAGTTAGTTTGATTTTTTAGTGATTTTTCTGCGTGTGGGCTATTAAAATTAAAATTTAACAGTGTTGCTGCATTATTATTATACATACAAATCTGTAATAGTTACGGAAAGAATTTGATTATTAAACATACCACCAGACAAAGTAACATCTTTATCATTTGGTAATAGTGAATTTGAAACACTTGATCTATATATATTTTTTTTATATACATCGGTATCGGTATGCATATCAAATTGTATTAGTAAGCTCCACAAATTGCGATGATATTTGTTAAGCTTCTTCATATAAGCATCGGAGGAATACAATCTTGAAGTATATAATACATAAGATCATGGGTATTTGGGGGTATGGTAACTATGTTCATATTCATCAAAGTAAATAAACAATATTTAGGTTTATGGATTTTAGTGGTTTCGTGTTTAGTTACATTAGTATTCATTTATTATTTCCTTTTCTCTATCGAAATATAAGGTGCAGTGAAACCCCAGAAACTAATTGTGATTGGCCGGAATTCACGTTTTTCTGTTATTTTCATGTAATTCCTGCAGTTACATTTCATTTTCTTCCATTTGATTTTCGCTTTACATCATTATTTTCCTCAATTTATATCTGAAATATTCAATTAAATGCAAGACAATCAGAAAAATCCTATTTAATTGGCGATATAGTGGATAGTCAAGAAAAATATATGAAAAAAACTACATATTTGACACTTTTTTTGTTTGTCCCTTGAATAACATAGAAATTGAGGTTTCACCGTAAAATGTTTTGATTTCATAAAGGTGCCATAAATGTGCCAGGGCAGTATAATTATTAACACAAGTAATTCCCCAATCATGTAAATGGTTGAGGTATTATGAATTGTGACATTTGATCGATAAATAAGCCGTGCCATATTGATTCATTTTTCAAAGAAAATTTCATTCAAGTAGTTCACAACTGTGTAAAAGCTGCGTCACAAAATTTCTACTTAGATTATTGGGTAACTTGCTAGCTGAATATTTCAAAACATTATGCATATAAAATGACCATTAGAAGCGGATACCTTTGGTGTGGATGGAGCACAGCTACGCTCGATCCGGGGGCAGAGGGTGCGGAGTGGGCATCGCTGCAGGAGGAGGCACGAAGCTTCTTCTAGTGCGGCAGCCGCCCAAATGCCCCGACTGTCACGGCGCCACTTTGGAAGACGACGATGTACTGGATGTGGAGTCTTTTGAAAGCGTACGTATTTCACGAACACCAATATTTGATTTACATAATTTTATCGGAATTCTTCAATAATTACTCCATAAATTTTGACTAATCACGGAGCTTAAAAAAACCGTCACGTGCAATGATACATTTTTCACAACTTGTGAAATGAAATCAAGGTATCTCAACTTGTCTATTTTATGTGTCATGAAAGAATCTTAATTCATTTGTAATATATTTAAATTACAGGAACCACCTCCACCATTATTGTTGGATGAAATTCCTTCATTGGAAAATGGACTCGGTGATGAGGATATGGTCGCCGAAGATGAAGAAAAACCAGATTGGGAAGAGAAACTTCGCAAGTAAGGAAATTACATTAATGTTGCGGTGCTTTTCCAATTTTGGTATTTTTGTTACATAAAGTTTTTTTAATCGTAAAAAATATTGATGCACGAAATACACAAATATAATACAGCCTATTGAAGACAAAGAATTCAAACTAAAATACAAATCTGGAGAAAGAGTCAGCACATGTTCTATATTTTTTTAAGACCGGTGTCTCTAAGCTAGTTAGATTGGTTGAAAAAACTTATCAGTCAAACAAGACTGATCCTGATGTTTATATATAATGTGGAATGTGTACTATGCATTTTTGATAATGTTGATTGTGAAAAACTTTACGTTTGCAGTCTGGCTTGGAGTTCATCCCAAAGCCATCTCCTTGAAGGAACACTCTCATACATCTTGTCAGCGCGAGTGGCGCTCTTGACCGTGGGAGCAGGGGGTGCGAGGAGAGCGGCCGCACTAGGAGGTGCCTCTCGCTCTCTTCGTCATCTTCTCGCCTCTCCTCCGACACGATGGCAGACTCGTCTTGTACAGTGGCTACACAATGTACTTATTGAGCATCTGCCTCCTCCGCTCTTGGCATGTTACAAGGACATTATGCTTGTGAGTCAACGCAGTTCTTTAAATATGCATTGACATTATCCCATTCCAAGTAAAACATAATGCAAGCTAGTGTTAAATAAGATCTTTTGGATACCAAAAAGTGTTTAAAGCCATGAAAAATGGTGGATTATACACACCGTACTAAGTATCGCTTGTGTGTACGGAGATATAATCAGCTTATCAGTTTTCTTAATTAGTCTGTAATGAAGGATCAATCAGTTAGCAACTTTAAAATTAAATTGATATAATTCCTACAAAATATTTATCTGGTATATTGCCTTGTGATTCTTAGCTAGCATTTGTTTTATTCACTATAAAAATTCATTGGAAAATAAAATGTTCCATATTTGAAATTCAATTTATGTCTTAATACCGGGATCAATTGAGTTGTTGAGTAGACAATTAATATAAGTAATAATTTATTATACAGTACTAGATGATGAATAATTTGAAAAGTCTAGTAACTAAAGCCCATGTAAGCTTTATTTTTATTCAATACACAACCAAGGTCAGGCTAATCCCTTTATATTATACTGTTCACAATAGAAAAGTGGTCAAGAACAACAGTTCAACCAATATGGAAATATAGAATGGATCAGTTCACAATGCTCGTGATGAGCGAAACCGGTTCTGATCATTATAAATATGTGGAAGTAGTACAAATGAATTGTCTTTTATTTTTTAAAATACAATATGGAATCTATATTGCAACTCGAGACCATTTCTTTAGACAGAGCTCATGTGCCAAGACGATGTGATTTAACTCTAAATAAAAAAAATCTCTATTAGTATTGTCTCATTTCTCAGCAACAAATACAATTATCTACCTTGTCAATATTTCAATTTTTTTTTCCATGTCCGCTCCCAATGTGGTGCATATGGTCTCCTAATGGAGGTTTCTCAACAGAATTTTTTCTATGATAACTGTTTGTTACTCAGTTGCTCAACCTCTCTTTATCAAAGAGAGTAGGGATAGTAAGATAGGGCTAGGATAGGACTAGTGGTTAACTAATCGCTCTCACTACACCCCGTGAGGATGGTATGGGTGGGTGAGGAGGAAGATTTAGACAACACTCAGAATACAAACAGAAAATCATAAATCGATTAAAATATCAATTTATGAAAACTGTCCGCACCAGGAATTGAACCCGAGACATCCGTAGCCGTAGCCCACGATGCTACCAACTGCGCCACGGACGCTGAAATATTACACCTTAACAATGCTTTGTCTGCTCTGGGCTCAAAAAATGCAACAGGCTGAACTTGAATATTGTAGATGATGAATTTTGTCATTCAAAATTATGTTTAATATAATTATCATTGTAATAAATAAAAAGGGTTAATGTGGCTCATTTCTGTCACATGTCTATTCCAGACTCTGAAAAGCAAAACACCCATTCTTGTAGAGAGAATGACGATGGGTCACCCTCTGTCCGGCCGTGTCCGAGGTGCGGAGAATGGAGCAGGAGGACTGACGATTGCTTCTGGAAGTAATCAACCCTCCGACCCCGGAGTGCCACTTCTTTTGCTTATTCCATCTGGTCGATGTAAGAGAGATGCGAGGTGGGCGGAAAGGCTGAGAGCTGTGGGACAAGTGCATGTCGTCCACTCACACCAATGTAAGCGTTAAAAAATTTCATTTTCAAAGTTTGTTTGAACTCGTGCATACCATAACATTGGGAACCAATCTCAAACAATGTAAGTTCTTAATCCAGCAGCATCACTATTGTAGGTTACAGCCACAAATAATACTATTTCTCATTTTGATAGCCAGGTATATTTATTTCACTTCTGGTGTTGAAAATAATGTTGCCAAAACATGCAAGCTCAAATTGCTTTATAAAAAGGTATTTTTATATAAGATATTCAGTCTTTCCTTGACCACTTATATTGATCCTGTTTCATTGTGATGATTTTTATTATTTGCTTATTTACAGCTAACTGGCCAGCCCGGTTGCCTCTATCTGCTTGTCTAGCTCAACTTGTCGGAGCAGGTCGAGCGAGGGCCTCTTCTTTACGATCTGAACATCCACATCGACCTCTCGTACTTGTTGGACAAGGGGCTGGTGCTTCTATAGCCGTTCAGGTAATGTTTTATTTTTTCCACCAAGTCAACTACCGGCAGCACATCTATTTCAGTTGCTCATGGTACATATGCAGCACTTTGAAAATATTGTGAAAACAAAACAACCCTAAATCATATAAAGAGTACATTGAGAATCCAAATGACCAATGAAAACATAGATTCATTACTGGAATTAAAACCATAAATTATATACAAAACTTACTGAAACTGTCAAACGTAAGCTCATACATAAGTGAAAGTTTTTTTACATTAATAATATGAAAAGAAAATAAATAAGCTAGGATATGTCAAATGCTTCAAAAACAATTTGTGACAATGCGCAAATTATGCTACGAGTGTTTCAGTTGTATGAAGACGAAAAGTCTTGAAAAGAAAGATGGAGCATGTGGTGGCCATGACAGGTATAGACAGCATTTCTCACTTGACACTAGCACCCATAGCTCGATTACACTTTGTAAGAATATATATTTTTTTATTATTTGCTTTTATTGTATTCAGGAAACCTTCTGTACTTTATTAGGTGTTATCCGTTGACTTAACCTCGCCAACTCTTCAATTTTATTTCTCATTTTTTATGTAGATTTCCTGTGTAGGCCTTGAATATCTGTTATATTTTTAGTTGGCTGTCAGTGTAGCGGGCGTCGCTGGTCTGGTATGCCTAGGCTTACCATTATTGACTGCGGATGGACCCCGAGGAACTCATGATGATTGCATCTTGGATATACCTTGTCCCACCCTTTTCGTCATAGGACAGAATGGGTGTCAGTCCACGTAAGTTAAACTTCTATCTATGTCAGGGTTGTCAAGTGTCTTTAAAATATTGCCTAGGTGTGCTTTGACGTACAAAATTATTGATGTCTTATAATTCTTCTCCCATCCCTGAACATGGTCAACTACCAGGGTGTCGTTAGTGTTTAGTGTGAGTAAGTAATCGATACAATCGTGGTTTTTTAGCAGTCAAGTGAATAATATTCTATTCAGTTATTGAAAATATATCATTAACAGTGTAGGTGCTTTTAATTATAGCTGAAATTCAAATTAATTAAATTATTCGTGCAATTCTATTAAAATTATCAATATGGGACTAATTAAGAAATACATTTGTAAGCATTGAAATAAAAATTGTTCGATTAAATTTTAATTCCATGCATTCAAAGGCAACAAGATGTGGAAGAATTGAGGTGCAAACTGAGAGTCAGAAGCCGTTTGGTTGTTGCCGGTGGTGCTGATGATCTTTTAAGGCTTCCCAGACTCAAAAGGCACATCGAAGGAGTCACCCAGCGAATGGTGGAATGCGCAATTGCGGTAAATAGATATATATACATATTCATCCAAAGCACATTAATAATTTTTTTGTCTTTGTTTGCTATTATAAAGTTTGAATGATGTTTTTATTAGGTATTTAAAAATATGGTTGCGTTTTATAATCGGGTAAATACAGTATAATTGATTTGAATATGATAAGAGTTTTTTTGCTCACTTAGGATGAAGTAGGCAATTTCTTGAAATGTCTGGGTCAATGGGAAGGTGAATCGGGGGGTCGTTCTTCGCCCGACAGTGTGGCAGGCGAAGAAGACTCTCGATTGACAATTCTAACCCCACCCGTTGCGCAAAATACCCCTCGGCCTCGTCCGTTGCCGCCGGTCAAAAGGAGACTCGAAACCATACCCAACGCATTACCTCAACCTCCCAAGAAGAGGATTAGAGCTAAGAAACCAAAGCTCGACCCAGAAGGTTTGTTTTCATATCTTTCATCTATTTATTGCATAATTTGTAATCTTATTGCTCCGAAAAGTGGTGAATCAGTTTTTAGAATACCTTTTCAATCACTTTCTTGCACACATGTTTTTACCATGTCGAGTGTGCTTCAAATGTTTGTAACATCCTCGCTTGTATGCAGTATACAAATAAAAAGACAACTGACGGCAAACGGTATGTTCTGAACAATGAAGCATTAACTGTGGTTTCAACTATAGTACATTTATTTTTACAAAATTTTATTGATTATTTCTGTGTCAATTCTGTAAACCAAATCAATCAATAGAATAGAATTTTGTGTAATAAATATCACTAAGTGTGAAATCACAGTTAATATTTTATTGCTTCGAATACTAACCATTTTACTCGTAATGGCAGAAAGAAAATGAGAGTGTACCATGGGAATACTTTTACATTTTGAAATCTACTCTCCCCACATCTTAGGTTATGAACTTTTCAAATGTCATGCAATTTGCACTAGATGCAGCTGAGCTTGCTTTGTCCAACATAAATCTGATCATTGTTCATATCTGGACATCCCATAAGATGTGTTCAGCGTCCTGCCGTGTTAAAGTCCATCGCATTTGGCCACATCACATATATGAAAAGAATTTTTAAATCGACTCCCAAGCTTCTATTTTACACACTTTCAATAATTGCCCACACATATTTGTCTTCATACAGATGCCAAGTCCACATCGCCCATCAAAAGTAGAGGGAAAGCCCTCTTCAAAGTTAACAATCCTCCGCCGGAGGGTGCCACAATTAGCATGGGACAGTTACTATCCAAAGGAGGCGGTAAGTCATCAATTTGACGAATTAAATAATACGGAATGTTCTATATAGTTGATATACGCCCTCATATTACGGTTACTTCATAATTGACATTAAATTCTTATAATTTTTTCAGACGATAGTCCTACGGTGGACAACAGTAACAATCTATCTCCGTCGCCCAAAAGACAAGAACACAACTCGTTCATAAAAATATCGAATAATGTAATTAGTAGGTATGTTCACTTCAAAGTTTTCTCAATTTAGATTGTCCGCTCCCAATTTGGTTTAGCATACGGATACCTGATGGAGCTTATCTCAACATAATTTCTTCTACGAGAACCGCTTATCAGTATTCAGTTGCTCAACCACTCTTTTCGAGAGATCAAAAATAGAATGATAGCCAGGACAAAACTTATAGTTAACTTATCGCTCTCGTCTTGTTTTTCAACACAAATCTACACAAAAATGAAAGTGTTCATACTGAGATTGAAACCCGTGGACACTGCAACTTAACTGCCATTATAACTAGTAATATTATACACCAGGGTGCAGTTTCATCTGTCAACATTCGCTCAATGCTCACACACACACACACTCGATTGTATGCAAGCGCAGTGTTATGCTGTACATTACGAATAGATGACCGGATAAATCAAGATATATAATAATGTAATAAGGACCAATTGAAAGTGTAGAGAAAAAAATATTCTCGTACACATGCAACTATTAATCCATATGCTTTGCATCTCATTCGGGCTTGAAGGGTTGATGATGAGTTTTGATACATTGCTATTTACAACATTATCATCAGATATTAATAATTTTTTACCTGTTTTTTTCATTTCAAAATAATAATGAAAAGTTCTATTACTTAAATATTAACTGTCTTGACGGTTGCCTATGAAAAACATATTCGGGAAACATGACAACACAGCCTCGAGCACTTAATTAATAATATTTCATTTTTTTTTCAGGACTCATCCTATTAGTGGAAATGGCACGTCTGGTAAATATAACTATCATTATGTGTCAGTGTTAGTTGACTCACAGAAAAAGAGCGGGACCAAAGACAACTTAATGACAGAGTGGGAGACATAAATGTCTTTGAACAGATATGAAACATACCGCTTTTGTCTCGCTCACTAAAAGATGTTTTCACATTTTTGTTTTGTTTAAAAATATTCATAGGTTTTTCATTTAGTAAACTTAATTTCATAGAAAATAACACACTACTCAAAAGGTTGCGTTGAAAATTTGGGAATGTTGATGTATTTACTAATTTATTTTTACATATTGTAGAATATCATTCCAAATTTGCATTCATTTGTAAGCTTATTGTAATTCCATCATTTTTTTAAAATTAATTATCTATTTATATTATATGTACTGCTTTCTATCCATTCATTTAATTTCTTACAGATAATTCTGGAGGTGGTCACTGTATCAAAGGTAATTTTAATATTTATTTAACATAAATACTATTTATATTAATCTAATCGTAGTGCGCAATTATGCCGGATCATACTCAGATGCACATTGCTCAGACATATGGCCACAGTTGTATCGCTGGAGATGTCGCTGGACCATAGTTTCGGCACTGCTATCAGTAATCTTGACGGTCATGTGCCATTTATGATGCTCATTTACGTTTGGCTTGAGACAGTTTCTGTTTGTAATATTTCACTTAACATAAAGGTCTCTATCCAGGCATTTATTTTAATCAGAGTTTACTCTTTACCTACGTTGTTGCATCAATTTTTAATATGAATGTGCTAGGATATGGCAAAACAGCATCCATAAACTTCGGTTTCATTATAGTGAGCTTAGATGAAAATTTTAATTTGTTTTGTGCTTAGTGAAAAAAAACACCTGTGTAAGACATGCTAATATTTAATTTTGGAATAATATTTGCATTAGAAACTTAACAATGTTTTGATGTCTAGTACTTCACAATTATTTTGTAGTTATATTTATTATTATTTACCCTAAAACTCTTCTAATTTAGACGGTTGTGAACAATGTTGTTTCTTGTTTACAGTTTTAGAGAATATTCCGTTCAAAGTTTCAAAACTACTGGGCTCACGGTTGATGGGAAATTCTTCTGGAACACCAAAACCGCCATTGATGATATCTTCGCGGAGAAATCAACCGGTAAATGTTTCATAAATACTTCATATTGAAAATTTTGAAATTGGTTACTGTCGATTTTATACATAGACTGAAGGATACATGGAAATTACTGACTCATAGTTCTTGCATCGGTTTATTAATAAGCCCCGCAACAGTAAACATAAGCGATATCGCATAATGCAAGTCACATCACTTCTTGTTCATTTTTTTTATAAAAGCAGATTACCAGAATTGACTTCTTAGGTAAAAGAACATTAAGTATGTGTGTGCAGGGCTTAAAATTAAATTTCACAATTTATAATGCATATTACAAATAATGATATATTTAATTGTGGGATGATTGCTCCTTACTAAAATTAAAATGTCTTGTCCCAAAAACGTTATTCAAAATGAGTTACTGAGAGTCAGATGTATGCATGCAATAATTTTTATGTTATTGCTATTTTCAGATTTCACTAAGCAACCAATTGTCACCTATAAGCTCTACCAATATTATGGATATTCCGATTATATTCGCCGACGACAATAAACCAATTGGTATGTAATGAGTTCGCTAACTTTTATCGGGTGTTTTCACAATATTCACAGCAGACTGTTTGGATTGTGACAGACATTCTGTCATGCAGGAATTGGATTTAACCAAGTCACTTTTCCCAGTACAATAATAAACTATGTCACACTTTTGAACAGTTCATTTTCGCATCAGGAATACTGTGCTTTTTATTATTTATCAGATGAAAAATGTTAGTGAAAATAAATTCCACCTTTCCTAAGTGATGTATTTTGATATTGCTGAAAAAACATTCAATGGTTTCAACATTTTTGTGCAATATTTTTATTCAATATGCTCTTTTTTCTTTATTATTTCATTTTCAGCATGTTTCATTTACAAATCACCACTTATTGATAAACTTAGCATCCCAGATAAACATACCTATTGTTTTAATGAAATATTTTATAGAGTTTGATTTTTGTTTATTTGCAACAGTATAAACAGGAAGAAAGAAGACAGGTGTATATCAATGTTATATTTTGGTTTTCTTTTTATAGTGAATCAACAGCAACATAATACATTGACGAAACAAGGCTCGCAGAATTCAAACATAAAAACAATCATCATCAACAAGCAGCAGGTGATCAAGGCTGCCGACAACGATATCCATCAGAGCGGCGCCGGACCCAGTCAGCAATTGACGCAGCGAAATATAGTACAAATAAAGATGCCTCCCGGCGGCGGGAACTCTTCGAATCAAATAATAGTCAATTCTTCAAAACCGCCTACGATCAGCGTCAAAAGAGGCGCTATAACAAACAGCACATTACAGTATTTGCCAAAGTACATCATTGCTAAAAAGATATCTGAAATGTCGAAGACTGTTGGGAATTCTGACAGTTCTCTGAATGATTTTCCTGACAGTACGAAACCGCATACAGTAAGCAATAAACCCATCATTGTGAAAGGTAAAGGCGGGCCTCTCACCACAATCAAAATGATACCCGGTACCGTCTTTCATAAGAGTCCAAATATGCTGAAGCAGAGTCAGCCTTTGATCATTAAACGGGCTGTCACTCCCAGCACAGTCAGCGGAAACTCGTTGGCATCCATCAAGAAGAGGAGTGATATTCTGAGGAAAAATATGGCAAGCGATCGAGCTATAGAAGCTGCAGTGGCCAGTATCACCGGTGAACAAGATAATGCCGGAAATTGATTCAATATTTTTTTGCATTATGTCTACTGCTTTTCTTGTAGGTTTGTAAATTCCATTACATCAGTTAAAAAAGTCGGAATGTACAATTAATTACGCAGCATCGGCGTGCGGTGAATGTTTTTCTATATCCATCTTGCATATGTTCAAGCAGGATAAAAGAGCAAACGCCAGCATACGGTTATATCTCACTCGCACACTTTACTTAACATGGGATTTAGCGAGTTAGAAAATTTCACAGCAACCGCAAGATACCCTGATATCAATCAAGCGTATGAAGAAATTTGACCACCAATATTGGAATATGTGAATTGATACAAATACCTGCTTCCTCACATGTTTCTGTGTTAAAGGAAAATGGCATTAAGTCTAAAATAACTATTTTCTATAGATTCGGCGGTAACTTTGTGGAAACTCATTTTTAAAATAAAATTAAAATTGATAACTTTGTTATTCCACTGGTTTTATCTCTAACGTGACGCGTTTCGCCTCTTTAAGGTAGTCTGAAGATGCTTCTTAAAGAGGCGAAATGCGTCACGCTTCCACTAAACCAGTGGAATAACAAAGTTATTAATTTCAATTTTATACTAAAATAACTAATTTTCAGGAAAGCCAAACCATGATTTGCATTGATGAAAATTTTGATGAAAAATCTGTCAATTCTTAGTGGATAGGCATTATTTTTTAAAAATAAAACAATTTGTTTGTACTAACACAACATGTTTATAATGATCAGGACCGGTTTCGCTCATCACGAGCATTATCAACTGATAACAATACAATCAAAACAGGTTTATTTATGTAAAATTGAATGTTAATAATCACAAGGTAGAGGTACAACAGTTGGTTGATGAACTAAGATAAGAATTTACAGATCATCAAACAAATTGTTGATCATTAAACCCAGCTGGTCTGGATTGCCAGACTCTTGTAACGAATAAAATTCTTTCATCTTCTGCAGTACAGTAAAATCTTTTTGCCATGCCCTTCTATTTTAAGTGATTGACAATGCTCTGCATATGAAAATACCCTTGACAAAATTGTTCTGTATTCCTTTTTTATTTATTTTTTAGAAAAGCTTTATCTTTGTATTGAGATATATGTATTACTATCATAGTTTTATTT
Organism: Himalopsyche phryganea; assembly: GCA_022494535.1. NCBI lineage: Eukaryota > Metazoa > Arthropoda > Insecta > Trichoptera > Rhyacophilidae > Himalopsyche > Himalopsyche phryganea. The sequence goes on from JAGVSL010000032.1 coordinate 2,933,241, forward strand.
GAAGATAAATTCCCTTTCCTTATTATTTTTAGTATCAACGTAACTCCCAAATACATGATGGTGGAGTTGGTGGATTATTATAAGAATATAATGCAGTTTTCATACCTTTTCATGGACGGTGTTCTTCAATGCGTCAACATATTCAGCCCAACTGGTATTGAAATATTGGAGAGATTTAGTTGACATCTATAATTCCAGAATTATTCACAACATCAATATACAGCACATGTTCAAATATGTACTATTGCAGTATTATCTGCGTTGTTTTTTAATAGCCTTCCTCTAAATAAACATATTTCATAACTTTTCCTGATAAATACAATTTATGAAAATGTGCTTCTTATCATATTGTACGATATGTATTCAATTGCATATTGATATACAGATCGGCCTGCACACTGTTAAATAATATGTTCTTTCGATTTATTAGTTTCGTTTCAAAATGAATACATCTTTATTTATTTACTAGGCTTAAGTCATTATAAGTAAATTTATTTTTTGTATCAAAATTACTCTTTAAGTTTTAACATTCTATTATACGGTAGAATTTTTGTTTTTTGGTATTATGCCCAAGTACAAAAAAGCATTCCTTATACACATTATATAAATTCTATTTTTCATTGAGGCATTAAAAAATACTTCATTGCTTGTAAGTTAATTGTATCGATTCTTGTGATCTGTACATATAAAAAATGCTATTCTTTAGTTTATGCTAGTTTATTCTCGCTTTTTTATTTTCAAAATGCTGTTCACATTTTTATCTGAATGGCAACCCTTTGTAAAATTGGTCGTTCTGTTGAGCTATAATTTAACTTTTCATATTACAGGGCCGATCTATCGGCCCCACCCGATACGATTTTAATTAGACCAGGATTAATAGGGTTAAAGTCGATTGACAAATGTATACAAACATCTATCACTCACTTAAATGTAAGCGAATGGAAAATTCATACTGGAAGAAAACAAAGACTGCATCCACATGGAAATAAGTGATATGTAAATGTTCATTTGTCAAAACATGTTTGCAGATGCGAAAAGTCCCTTTTGTGCTCAAATTATACTTCTATTAAATTGTTATTTTTGATATTTTCAAAATATGAGCAATCTTTGACAAGTAGTCTTTTCACTTTTTTTTTGTTTCTCAGTCTATCGCGTCTTATGAGAGTGTGCATAGGCTTATGAGTCTCATTTTAAACATACTTGTCCAATCTTCAATGTATATATAACGCTTCACATTAATAAAATTGCATATTTTATCGGTGTATAGTTAAATATTTCAGGTTTACTCTTGAAATATTATAGCAGCCTATTTTTTAATATAAATTAATCTATTGGTAATTATTTCCATAAAGTCAAACAGCAAATAGTAACATTTGAAATTTCGAAGACTTTAATTACCTGATAAAACATTTTCAAATACAATGTCACATACTTAAAATAGACCAAATATATCTTATAAACTAAGATGTCATACTATCATTCTCAGCTTAAAATTTCAAGACTAACTGGTTTGTTTTTTTGATTTTTTTGCTACCATTTGATTGTCTATCTGATATTACAGGTTCTGCTTATTTGTATTCGTTTTGTAAATAATAAATTTATTCATGACAAGATATACTATAATTTTTACTTTATTTTAATATGTCTTCCATTTTTTAAACCATATCACCCGCAAATTTGAAGTGTTTTGATTTCCAGGGGTGTACTTCAATATTGGGAGTCGATGTATTTATTTATAAGGATGATACATGGCATTACAGCGGACACCGATGCGCCATCGATTACATTAATGCCAAACAAAATCATCTTTAAAAAATAATGAACAAAGCTCATTGCTGAATATTGTATATTCACCGTAAGGCAAATACATTGGTCAGCAAGACAGCCTTTGCAACTGGTGTGTATATGACTGGCATGAAAAAAAAAGATCCTGGCATTTTCGTAGAGAAAGCAGTAGGTATAGTAAACCAATTGCTCCAAGATGTCCTGTTGTCAAGAAAAGATTTAAATTATCAATTTTTGTTTTTTCTGTTTGGGGCTTCTTACTCTGGGTCACCATTCGAATACTGATATCAGCAAATTTTTTCATTAGAAAGTTTAAAAAAATATGATACATCACTGCATGCCAGCGGATGAAAACATTTCTTAAACTAATTATAAAATTTAGTAATAATGAAAAACATGGTTACAGTTTTTCAATAAATAAGTGGGTGGTGTATGCAGAGATTAAAACATCACTGACATTGATAACCTAAGACATGTTCATATGTCAATATTATTTAGACTAGTAATTACATTGTATTTTTTAATTTCTCATTGACATGGCTGCAAGCTGACATATTCGTGAACCACATATATAAAATTATATGTGTACTCTCTCCAAAAAGAGAAGCTGAGCGACTGAAAAACTACTTCCGTGAGCTCCATTAGTAGTCCATATGTTACTCATTAGAAATGGGTTTGTCTTATGTTATGAAAACAATGATTTATAAATATATCAATAATAAATCTGTCTGTGAAAGAAAAGGAAGTTACATTTAAAATTGGTTCTTCTCCGGAGAGCTAAAACAAGATTTGCGTTATTGTGAACATTCTAATAAATATAATGATGATTCAACTGAATTTACTATTTCCGTGGCGCTGATTCGATCTCCTTTAGACATATTTAATATGCATTGTAGTTATTTTGACATATCAACTCATTTTTCAATTTTTAGAATAAGCGCCCCTTTCCTTTCGCATACAGAAATAAGTGCAAAGATAACTCGCTTTTTTTTTATTTGTTCTCAATATAAATCTAACAAGTTTTATCAATAAAATAAGCGATAAATTATTTATCATGCTTTTTTGTCCACGCTACACGCCCGTTTCAGCTCAAAAGCTCCCATTGCGAATTAAGAGAAAAGCATATGTCGTAGCGCCACGTAAAAGTATCGCAGCACAATACAACCTCCCAGAAGCCGCGCGTAAATCAAACCATTCGACGCTTTGAGCTTTCACAATATCCTCCCACTCCGTTAACCGGCGTAGCCTTTGTTTCCCGCCCATGTGCGATGTTGATATACAGACATTGTTAATTGTAAGCGCTAGGAATGCTTTCAGTTGCCACCTCGTCTCACCTTATTCTCTGGCTATCAAAAACAGGCTCCGGTAATGAGACAATTGGCGCTTTACTCGTCTTTTGAGATATTTATTAATTTCACACAATAGTGTCATCGGTGACAGAATTAATACCTCGTTAAAGCATTTTGAATGACAGTATAATAGAGAAATAATACCTAGCTAATATGTAGAGGTCATATTTTCCAAATTATTGTGATAATGCTCTAAGCCCTGGGGTACGGCTTTTCGAGTCATGGCCGCTTTTTCTCATACTTGTTTTAATACGAATACACATTGAAAAACGAAACAAAACGACAAAGAGCAGCACGTAGACATGACCGATACATATGACACTAGAGCTGAGTAAGAATTCTGGCAAAAGAAATTACTTACAGATTAATCATCACCTAGTGGGGCGTGTCCAAACCGCAGCCCAAAACAGAAAGTAATATGGCCTAAAAATTTTGTAATATTTTCGACTTTATTTTCAGCTATTACTACGTTACTCCCAAAATGACAGTGTATGTAGATATTATATTTGCTACCTACGTTATTTGTGAGCAATTATTCTCAATCGTTGTCAAAAATTTAATGTTTAATTAGTTCTTAACTTCGCTAGGTTACTGAAAATGTTATTAGATTTTTATTTATTCATTGAATGTCATGGACAAAATAGAGGTTGAATGTCAAAATATTTATTGCGGTAAGCGGCCCACGTGAAAGTTTCATTTTAGTGACGCACTGTCATAAATCACTAAATCACTACGATCTGACGTTATATCATAAATAGATAAATGGTACATATTTCAAAATATATTATATGTGTGAGAATAAAAAAATCTAGCAATTATCCAAGCCAGCTTACAATTATATTGCTGTTACTTTTTTTCTAATGTAGTTTTGGAAATGAAGAGTAGCTCCTCTTCTTAATTTTACTTTACCAAGCGATGATCGTCTCCTCGTCAGATCACCGATTTCTCCCCTATGTTACTTTGTAGTTATATACAGTGATTAAGGGACTAGGATCAACGCCTACAGTATACATATTTGTGTGATCCATCTAGTAATCTTAGAATGCCTGTAAAATAAACGAAATTAGATACACAACAAGTTGAATGCCTTACTAAATACTGTATATTTGATTACATTTATTCTTAAATTCATTAAGCCAATTCGTACATACACAAGTCCTAAATAAAATAAAATGAAAATATGGCAATAAAATTTTAATTTAAAATACCGATCCGTTTTGTTGAAAAAACGCGTTTCATTTATTGTAAAATGCATCAAAGTAATTTTAAATAATAAAAGAATATTTTCAATTTATTTAAAAAAATAAAACAAATTCATTTGTACTACTTCCACATATTTATAATGATCAGGACCGGTTTCGCTCATCACGAGCATTATCAAATGATAAAAATACAAACATAACAGGCTTATTTATATAAAATTGAGTGTAAAAATGAAGGTATATAAAACAGAACACAAATTAATAGTGTTCAAGCAATTCAATTTACAATGGAGCTAGGTAATAGTAAAATTAACTTTTTGGACCTAACTAAAGAAATAATTAATAAACACCATATTTTCAGTATTTATAGAAAGGAGACGTTTAGCGACAATATTAATAATAATTCCTCGAGACATCATATTTCACATAAACTCTCAGTTTTCCACTCTTTTATTCATCGTCTCTTAACGATTCCGATGTCTAAAGAGAATATTGATTTAGAATTAAACACAATTAAGCAAATTGCACGTAACAACGGTTATGATACAGATTTAATTGATCGGATTATTTTTAAGAAAACTAAAAAAATTGCTTTATTAAATGTTAGCTCTGGCTTGATTGTTGACGAACCTGTTATCAAAAAACGCTGAGTCAAATTAAGTTTCTTAGGTAGAATCTCAGAGATTATTTCTCGAAAAATAGATAAAAAACTTTATTATGTCACTTTTTATAATTCTCAAAACTTAAGTAGGATGATCGTAAATACTAAAGATATAGTTAATAGTTTGAACCAAAGTGGTATTTATCTATTAAATTGTAATTCCTGCGAAGCTAGATATATCGGACAAACAGGAAGGTCTTTTAATATTAGAATCAAGAAACATCCAGCTTGTGCTAAAAAAGGAGATGATTTGTCTACATTTGGTAACCATTTGTTTCTAAATAAACATACGTTTGACATAACAGAAAATTTCAAAATCCTGCACTTAAATAATAAATCTTTAAAATTAGATAAGCAAGGGATTTTAGAAATAAATAGATATAAATTTTTGCCCCATTCAAATTTATTGAATGAGCAAACCGTCTTTGCATCTTCTCCTTTGTTATATCCGATTCATTAATTTGTATTATACCTGTAAGGTTATTTTTAACTTGTAAGAATTGATTCTGTCTCTGTAATTTTTGTTTTTCAGATATTAAAAATTTAATGGATACTCATAGCTGCTCTGCTTTCTCCACTTAAGATGACTGTTTATTATTCATATTAATTACATACTTAATATTTGATAATTTTTAAATGTTTCACTATTTTTTTCTTATAATTTTCCTGATTCATTATTGTATATTACATTAGTAACGTCATTAAAAATTTTGTTCAGCTAAATGGACTTTTAATATAGCTATATTTGTGATTTCAGATTAGTATTTAATGATTTGCAAGAGGTCCATAACATTTTAATTGTAAACTCTTTTATTTGATTTATGTATAATTTGTTTGCTAATCAGTATTTTTTTGTCTCAGTTCATAAACCATCAGTTTTATATACCTTCATTTTTACACTCAATCGTTTATAAATAAGCCTGTTATTTTTGTATTTTTATCAGTTGATAATTCTCGTGATGAGCGAAACCGGTCCTGATCATTATAAATATGTGGAAGGAGTACAAATGAATTGTGTTATATTTTTTAAAATATAATGTCTTTCCACCAAGAATTGACAGTTAACACCTTAAAAGTGATTTTCAATTTATATTGATTTCAAAAATATGAAATGTAAAATAATGTTCTTAAAATTACATAGATAGTAATTCTTTTTATAATCTTGCTTTAAGTTGGTTTATAATATTAAATGTGGCTTTCTATCAACACTCGCATTTCTCACAAAAATTTTCGTAATTTATAACGTGACGTCATAACTTGAATATGTAATGAAGTTAATAAAAATATTGACGTATGGCATAATGTATGCCTTCAATTTTATCGTAGTTATAACTAGGCTCAACATACGACGCGGCTTGAAGGTACATTCTGAAATCTCGACCGGTTTGACGTTCTATCCTGGTGTCTCTACTTCTAAGATTATATCATTTAATTCTTCTAATACTTGACAGGTCATTGGTCGACATTGCAAAATTGGACATAGATTGTGAAACATATAGAGTCATGTCATTTAATTAGAGAAGAAAAATAGGTACTGCGTTATAAATATTTTTAAAGGATCAAACTAAATCGATGGGGAATTTTATAATATATGAATTACGAAATACACTTTCTGCCTTTGTTTTCTAAAAGAATAACTGAATCAACTGTTAAACTCACAGCTGTGGAGTTGGAACTCTAAAAAAACTGTTACTACTTTTTCTACAAAGTGCATTTTTTCATTTATGCGTGTATTAATCTACTTGTTTCATTTTTATTTATGCCTATAACATCTTCTTGTCCTGCAATATATATCAGGCGCGTGCGGTGGCTTTATCTCTTTCTCGCTAAATCGCATGAAAAGTGAAGGCGCAAGCGAGATGCAAGGGCATGCGGCGCATGCTCTTGTATCCTTCTTGCTCATACTCAAATTAGGTTGTGCGATAGAGATAGTCATAAGTCCACCGCACGCCGATGTCATATATGTATAATATGAAAAATTTGGCTATTTACTGGATTGGTTGGTTGGTGCTTAATTGTAAGACCAATTACACATATATAGGAAAGGTAGGGAAAAAAAACCTGACAAACCTTTTTGGACGACTCTACACCCCTGGTCTAATCTAAAGATTTGTAAAACAAAAGTGGTCATAATCGGTTTTTATCATAATATTTCATTTGCCATTTTTTGAAAAATGTTTGCGTTACCGACCAATATTATTGGTTTTAGTCAAATACTTAAAATTACATTGTTTTATAGCGTGTGTCGGCGTCCGTAGCGCAGTTGGTTTCGTCGCTGGCTACGGTTACGGATGTCTCGGGTTCAATTCCCGGTGCGGACGGTTTTCATAGATTGATCTTTCAATCGATTTATGGATTTCTGTTCGTAGTCTGAGTCCTCCCTCCCACCTATCCCATCCTCACGGGGCGTAACGAGAGCGATTAGCTAACCGCTAGTCCTGTCATAGCCCTATCCTTCTATCCCTACTCTCTTCGAAAAAGAAAAGAGAGGTTGAGCAACTGAGTGACAAGCAGTTCATTAGGAGCATTAGGAGACCATATGCTCCACATTTGGAGCGGACATGGAAAAAAAAAGTGTGTTTTGGGTCCCTGTCCTCCCGTGAAAAGACATATATGGTCATACTAGGTATAATAGTATAACTACGGCTTATTAAAATATGACGTATGTTCTACTATTATTGTAAGTTTACCTCGAAACGTAACATATCAAAATAATTACCGTCTGATTGTAAATTAACTCTACTACGCAAAGAAAACACCTGAAAATTAGTAAGCAGGTCTGTGAGTTATATCTTTACATCGTTTTCCTACGTCAATAATTCATGGTTTAAGGTCACACAAGAAATTCTGGTTAAAAAACAATTTTTTTATTTGATATTAGTTTCTCATACATGGTAGGATTTTTTCGCTTTATAATTTAAAGTGGGTAAATGGGTTGTATTCCTGAAATTTTTATAAATGTTATTTGAATGATTGAATAGTCATGTACTTATTCCAGAATCACACCATCGTCAGAGCACTGCATAGCGATAGACGTACAATTTTATTTTGACCGTATTAAATACATAACTTTAATAAATATTGTACCATTAGTAAAACCACACGTACATAAGATATAAGAATATCTGAGCATTAAGCTGCCTTTAGATTAAAAAAAGATACTTCGACATTCGCAAATCACTTGCTAATGGAGAACCATGCGTTGAATGCGGATGATGGGGTTAAATTGTTGCATCATAACATGGGGACTCATAAAATATTTTATGAAGAAATTTTGGAAATCAATAGAGCCCAGTTAAATGTAGGCGTCCGTGGCGCAGTTGGTTTCGTCGCTGGCTACGGTTACGGATGTCTCGGGTTCAATTCCCGGTGCGGACGGTTTTCATAGATTGATCTTTCAATCGATTTATCGAATTCTGTTCGTAGTCTGAGTCCTTGGTTGAAAGAAAGAGAGGTTGAGCAACTGAGTGACAAGCAGTTCTCGTAGAAAAAATTCTGTCAAGATGCCTCCATTAGGAGACCATATGCTCCACATTGGGAGCGGACATGGAAAAAAAATTTTACCAATTCTGAACGAACAGCTGAACCTTCCAAACTCCCCGTTGCTGTATCCTATACCTTGAATCACCTAACAGATGCCACTAAATGTGGAATGATTGTATATATTTGTCTTTTCGTCGAATTGCATCCCGTCGAAACCCACAATGCTATTATAATTGTAAAATCACTGGTAATTCTAATATTAGTTGGAAAGCGGCAATTCGCCACTCTGTTTATGCGATTTTTACAAAATAAGGATTAAGGCGATTCTCGAAATTTTAACTCAGGTATCAGTGTATAATATTTTATCTCGTAAATAATATTTGTCGTATTTGTGTCTTCTATGTAAACATTGTACGCTGTTTACTGTCTGTCAGTTAGAGTCCATTCGTGCGCTCGAATGCCTGAAGATGCCGAAAGGCGGAACCCGGGTCGTTAGTGACAAAATACATGGAAGTGTATAAAATCTCAATAATTCAAATTCAAAAAATTAAATATTATACCGTTGTTTTGAATTGTCGTTATTTCTGATTTTTAACAGCAATGGCAATGCGTATATTTTTATGCATTTATTATAATTTATAAAATAACGGTACAATATTAATTAAAGTTTTGTAATTTATAAAAACATAAAAGTATCATAAACTATAATATGCAATTAGAATGTGTTTATTGTAGATATTTAACACAAATATTTGCAAATGACCAAACTTTTTATTTCATGTAAAACAAGGCACTTTTTTTAATATTTTAAAATTTGTTTGGAAAAAAATATCTGATTCGCCAAAAAATTTGAAAATCGGAAAATCATACGAGATAAACTCGATGATAAGTCACTCATGTCTACAATCATAAATTTAAATTAAAAAAATCTCGATTGCTGATCCAAGATTTTTTAAAAATGAATTTACAGAAATTTTGTAATAATGATGCGGTGATTAAATATATTATTTATTTCTGATATGTTAAAAAATCTCAAATAAATTAACTAATTAATCGATTCCATTCACACAAGCAGACTTAACCGAGACTGTTAGCATGCTATCAGAAATATCTGACGCTGTGCTCCGTCAATGAACCTTCGAATGACTTCATCCAGCCGAAATATAACGTTCTATTATTAATCCAAAGGTACAATCTCGTTTTTAATAAAAGCATGACAGTGTTACCAAAATAGAACGTATGGCGAATCATCCCCCTGATTTTAAAGCAACTTATCGCAAAGCATTCATGCCAATCTTTCAGTGTGTGAATAGTCTCGATCCGGTCCACGTCAAGCTCTTCATAACAATTTACTCTTCGCTGTCTATTATTCTAGGAATAGTCGAGCACTCACCTTGTAAAAAAACATTATATAAATGTATACTTTTATAACTTAAAACACAGTGCCGTCTTCATTAGAAGGGGCATCGTAAAGTTGAAGTTTTCTGTAATAGTCAACTTTAAATATACCGCTTACAACCGCCATAATATGTTTTATAAAAAGATAAATATCGTAGTGTAATGGCCTAACTATGATGTCATGTAAAATATATAATATAATTATTGACAGGACAATAAAATAACCGAAAATAAGATTTCCATCGGTGAATATTATTAACCTCAATTACTATTGACATACAAAAACACAGTTATTAGGTAAAACAATGAAAAGTTTTCAGTTTCACAAGAATTGTGTAATATAAATGTGATACATATTTCTGCATCACACCATGGTACTGACAATGGAATGATATCAAAACAGCTTTCAATTAAATTATACAAATCTTTTGTAACTAAATAAATCAATAAAAATACAGTAAATTAATACATGCTCATTTAAATGACTCATAATTATATACATATTCTGGCATTACAATTTATTTTTATTTAAAAGACGTAGGAAGTAGAAAAAGAAATCATTATTAAAAAAATATGGATAGATTTGCTAGAAACACAGTAATCACATTAAATATGTATTGATTTAACTTTACAAATTATCTTACAGTGAATTTAGTGGTAAAAATTTTTTTGTTGTCATACTAAGGCTTAAATATCATTATCCCGATGAACGCGCTGGACATGTTTACGTGTCCAAGATTTTATCTCGTATTTCCGGTCAAACTAGAAGGCACATTTGTGGATATATGCTTTAAATAATAATTCAAACCTTTAGGTAAAGAAATTAGGCAACAGATGATGAAAATGTCCAGTAGAACACAAGGAAATGTATTTTTGAAAATAGCTCTCGATATTCAATCTTTCGAATTTTAGCTTTGAACTGCCGATATTCAGCATTAATCGGCAGGCCTATGTATTACAATACTTATGCGGCTACGCGCTTGCTTGTGTGCGTGTTGGCGGTGTATATGAAGACTGGCCAGAGATATTTTGCATACAAAGTCGTAGATTAAACATTTTTCAGTTTCTTCGTTGTCTTCGATTTATATTAGCGAGAGTGCGACGAGTTTAATTTACTTCTTAAAGTATTTAAGATAACTAATATATATTTCACATAATTCTCCATTTTTTACTGTTGAAATTGATCTAATGTTTTAACAGATCAACTGACTGAGCGCTGTAAGGGTTAATACTATATTTTTAAGAACTAATCTGTATTTTATTTCATTATACATAAATAAATAAAAAAACAACACAGAAACTCATAATCTAGAATTCATTACCATCTCTATAAACACAAATAACCCCGCAAGCCACTGCAGTTTCCTGGTGAAATAGGGGTAGGCGTTTCCACGAATCGCGACCCGCCGTCGATAATTCGCCGAAAGCGCCCTTAGAAAGAGGCAGTATAATAATATATGTTGTTTCCACTAATTTCAGCGTGAAGACGCGCTGATTTTCACCTTTGCTACGTCAAGACGAGCATCTTTCACCCCCTTTGTACGTCACATCATCAAACAATACCGATTCTTTTGTTCTTTCGAAAAAAAGCGACTGGATGATAATGCAGTATTTTAAAGTGTGGAATTTTCTAGAGTATTTTCAAAGGAAGCGAATTGATTCTTAGTATGAATCAATACATATTTATATAATTTAAGACATCGACTGAGGGTGCTTGATGGAATTTCAATATTAAATTTGGATTATTGAGATTTTGTACACTTCCATGTATTTTGTCACTAACGACCCGGGTTTCGCCTTTCGGCATCTTCAGGCATTCGAGCACACGAATGGACTCGAACTGACTCAGTTCGAGTCCATTCGTGTGCTCGAATGCCTGAAGATGCCGAAAGGCGAAACCCGGGTCGTTAGTGACAAAATACATGGAAGTGTACAAAATCTCAATAATCCAAATTCAATACATATTTGATGATTGTACACATTGAAATATTTCTAATAAACTTTTTTAATAATCTACTTCCGTATTCACATATGTGGGTTTTATATCAGATTAAACACGCCTAAATTTACACATTTCATATAACTATATCCGCTACACACCTATTCAGAATCATATTATGTACTGTAATGGAATAGAGCAACGTTTCTTAAACTGGGGTCTGCAAACATTATCGTCATAATTTAAATAGAGATTTTCGTTACTTTTATTTTTGTCCCGCAAAACCCGTAATACTAATAAGTAGTTTGTAATAGTAACTTAGATAGCGGCAACAGTGTAATCCCAAAAGTAGATCACATGAAAAAAATGATTGGTCATTACTGTCCTATTCCTGCATTCCTAAATTGTGTTCTCTTCAACAATATTTTTTTTCAATTATGACTATGCAATCTAGATGAGTTTCTTAAGAATTCATGGCATAAGTAAAAAATGTCGGTAGATAATATATATGTTGAAAACAACGTATCGTATACAACTTGGAACAATGGTAACAGCCCAAACTATAAAAACGGTTCGTTAATTTATATCCGAAAAGTTGATGGAGGTTCATGTGCCGTATTACTAATTTGTTGACCTTAATTTGTCTGTAGTCTTAGGTCAGCGAAAGCATGCCTGTTATTGAAATAAATATAAAAAAGTTTTACTTTATAGTGTTTAGAATATTATTTTCTCTATTAGTATATTGTTCAATTAAGTCTTAATTCAAAACCAGCACATACATAACAGTCTTTAACATTTTAGGTTGTATGGCGGTACCTTGCACGCCGCGAAATTTTTTCGATGAACACATCACACATCTCTTATAGCTGTATCGTTGTTGTGTTGTCGTTGTCGTAATGCCGTAATGTCGTTGTGTACTCAACATACATTTATATATTAAATAATAGATTTACGTTAGTAAAATCCCGTTTAAAGCGGAACGTCCGACGTCAGTTTTGTATGAACACCGTACCGTACCGTCTTAGGATATTGAGTCCCGAAGCCATGTCTTCACGTGATAGAGCAGCCTATTCAAAACATTCATATTTGAATCATCAAGTGATACCTATTACAACGGAATCCTGGTTTTAATTATAGTCATGAGTTAATACTTTCCAAAACAGTCATCTAATTTGTGTTATTGCCAAAATAGGTTTTGATTTTATCGACTTAAAATCTCAATCGAATTTTGGTTCTTATATATTTCCCCTTCTATTCTTCACTTCAAGCTAGAATTTTGTAAGATCTAGAAGAGAGGTTGTCGGGGGGATATGTCTAAGCTCATATTGATAGCGATACCGTCAACAGAAAAAAAATAAGCCCTATAGAACATGCAAGATGTGTGCAAAGAAAAGGAGTGAGACTCGATACATGTATAAACATTGTCGTGTGGCTCTTTACAAAAGGAAATTTTGGCAATTTTACGATACAAATATTAAATATTAAAATGTTTTAAACAATTCCACAAAGTTCCATTTGATTTCATTCACTATCTTCATAGTTATAACACTTTTAGTGAACACTTAAGAAAAATGATATTTCTTCAAAAACGGGACGGGCACAGGGTTGTTTTACCTGATTTTGGCCGGACTGATAGTGCTGAGACGTTATTGACAGCTATCCGGTTAAATATGTATCGTTGCACGCATGTGTAATTTTTTATTATCGTTTTCAAATTATTTATTAGCTGAACTTTACTAATGTATTCATATTAGTACTACAACTCTTCTAAATGAATATCTTTAAAGACATAACCCCTTTTAAGAATCGATATTTTGAGTAAATCGTATCATTTAGTTTGCCAGTATAGTTCTAAACTATGACTTTTTTCTTGATAATAATATCACAAAGCATGCTTACTCTCATTTGCAACGTATTGTGGCATTTTATGCAGCAATAAAAGTCTTAACGCTCAATTTTTTAAATCATTATTGAAGCTTCAAAATATAATACATAAACGATGAAAGTCTCTTTCCATACATCGACTCATATTTTGTACGGAAGGCATACATAAATACATTGCATAGTAGTTGACTATCAAATAAGCGTATACATTCTTCATATACGATTGTGAAGGTTTGTCGACAGTTGAACGTTTCTCATAAATAATCTTCAGCACACCGTATCAGTTTCGAAACTAGATGCTTGATGAATAGTCAAAAAACTTCTCTTTTATGCCAACAGCGTCTATCCTGAGTATATTGATACTTTGGTACAATACATAACCGCATCATAATCACGTAAATGACAGAGTAATCTTTTGTAATTTGATATTTTTACCATGATAATTTCCAATGGAAATAATTCTCGCTTAAAGGTCACTTGAAAAAATCTGAGCAGATTCAGCGGCGTATTTTCCCCAGTCAAGGTCTAACATAATACAATTAATTATTGTTCTTTTACCAGTACATCTAGAAAAGCGTCTACTGAGAGACTCTTTTCATCTTCAAACTCAAAAGTACGTTGTCTTCCATCTTAATTTATATATATAGATAATAACGTCAGTAAAAGAGTAATTAAGTAAACTCGGAAAGCTTTATTAAATTTAGAACCTAAATTCCTGAAAGAATGTGCTTGTTTAAATATAAATTTAAATCTAAAATGATCTCCTACTCATTACGTAAATATTTTATATGTAAATATATATATGAGGCATCTAAAATCAAATATCGATATTATGTCCACTTTGCAATGTTAAAAGTAAACGACGTTTTTGTGTTTCACAGCAAAATTTTGAGTTTTATTGATAATTTATTATTTCCACTGTACTGTTTTTGTAATTGAGAACAATATACCTATTTTTAAAGGATTACAACCGCTTATTTCAATTAATATAAGCACAATATAATTGGATATATCGGCATTGAATTTATCAGTATATACATGTGTTTTCCATGACATGCGGAAAAGCTTAAACATTTTTTTCTGTTTTACTTTTGTCGGGTTGGTCAAGTTATATAAAATATCGTGTGAAATGACTTTTAGTATTTCTTAGATGTTGACGAAATGTGTACTTATCGATTTTTACTTTTCAGTGCCTTATATCATTAATTTATCTTAATTATTGCAACCCCTAAAAAAAATTCGTACCTAAGTATCTAAACCCAAAAACTTTCTTACATTTTATATTGAGAGATTAGACTTCGTTGAATACATACTGCTAGGACGTAACCCACATACGAAAAATATTGTTTATAGCCCCCACAAAATGTGTTTAAATTGTAAACATTGTGATTATCGAAAAAAAATATTTCGAAAAAACGAAGTGATACATCCTTTTGTCTTTCTACAGTCGATAAATTATATAATTTAAGACATCGAATAAGGGTGCTTGATGGAATTTCAATATCAAATTTGAATTATTGAGATTCAAAATATATGGAAGTGTACAAAATCTCAATAATTCAAATTTGATATATGTATAAATAGTTTATCTACACGTTTTCTGTGAGTTATACGCAACATTCTTTGGTGTGGGTTACGTCCTTTTGCTTTTCTACAGTTGATATATTATACAATGGAATACCCGTATGACGTAAAAAATGGATGACGCGTTTAACAACAATGTGTATATGTCTGCAGCCCTTTTCTCAAAACGAAAACAACTTCCTTTAAATTCCTTTAATGAAAATATTCTGTAGACACAAGACAAAATCCTAATTGCTGGAAAATCAAGTCAACACGGAAAACCTTTGACAAAATTTTCCTTATTAACCCGCATCTTTATGGCGCACTAATAACAAAACCTTTTGTCTATTCTGTGAAATCATATGTTTTTATCAGGGCTGCGGAGCCGTTTAAAAATCGAATAACATTGACTCCAACTTCGACGATATAAGTTATGAACGCTGAAACGATTTTTCGTTTTAAAGTTAGTAAGATTTTTGACACGTTTTCATGCGTGTGCGACTGTGCTGCTACCACTAGAGAATCATCGGAGAGAATATCTAAGGACAGTTATTGTAACGTGTACACATATTTCAATTACCGTTAATTGTGTGTGATTCAAAATCGATTATGGATTAATTGAAACAGATTTAAAAAAAAATAGAAATCGGCTGCATTGGAAAAGCGCATCCCTCACAAAATATGATTATTATTCATGACTCCGACTCCGCATTCCTAGGTTTTTGTATGAAATTGTTACAACGTTTTCTAGAAATAGACAAACTTTAATTATAATGAAAAACCTACATACTGTTATTTTAACATCGTATTAACCTTATTATTATTTGTATTTACACGTATCCCGCATTTTTTTTACACAGCTTTAAAAATGGATAAAAAATATATAATTTCATTTTAAAAGACCACTGCGCCAAATTAATTCAATTCTAATAAACAATAATTATCATTATTATAAATCTTAAATGTATCATAAATTCCGATTCTGTATTATATATTATGCATTTTTAGGGTCTGGACCCTAAAATTATTTCATGTAATATGAAGAAATTAATAAAGAAATGACTAAAAATAAAAGGCAAACTTATGTTACGGTTTTTTTACTAATGAACCAGGAATTTTATATAGTTAGTTCTAATGATAAAAATAGCAACATTACACCATTATTATATTCTATTAGTAACCGTACCAGTCATAGATGACGATATTGAAATACTGAATGTCAGAAATAGCTAGTATGCTGGAACTGTGTATGCATTACGCAACATTTTATTTTATTAGGTCATGAGAAAATTTCACGTCTACAGAGCGGTCTGTGCTATTATATATAAGGTAATCTATTTTTGTGAACATAAATTATGTGCACATTGATTTCTTTCGTTACTAATTATGTTATTAAAAATATGTTTTATGTTTAGTAAATAACAACATCATATTATATTTTTACGCGTTTTTTAACGTATCCCCACATTTCGTTCGTGCTCCATAATATCCTTTTTATTCTGGATCTATCCCACGATATTGTATGCGTTTCGTATCTTTTTTTTTCGTGGTTTTTATTTACACGTTTTTTGTGGAACGTAAATATCGACCTCGTAAATCGACGAATGAGTGTAATAATAAATGTTTGTTGTTATTTTTCTAGAATAAAAGTAACTGAGTCATTTCAAATGTTTAATAAATAAAAATGCTAAATTTAACGTAGGCTAAAACCAAAAATAACATCAAGTAATTTTGACTCTTGTCACACAGGTCATGCCATAAGAAATGTATATATATGTTGATAACGGGCGGAAAATTCTTTTCGGTGAATTCCTAAGATCATATATGAAATACATTTGTACAACACCCTTAAAATAAAAGATCGTATGATTGCCACACGTCAAACTCCTTTCATCGTTTCCCTCAATAGGAAAAAGCAATCATAATACTTACTTTATTTTTCATGGTAACATTAAAATGTAATGACGTAATATAATTAAGGTTTACGTCTTACTTAATGCTAGTATGATATTTATAAAAAATCGAAATAAAAATATGTTTTCAGTGTCAGATTTTTAACCGTCTTAATAAAAATTCCCCAAATTTAGACTTGAAATTGCTCAGTTGAGAATAGTCACTAGCTTGGTGAAACCAGTCGCTCTTTGGTATAAAGTTTGTGGAAAATGTAAATTTTTATTTTTCTCTTCTGCATGACCGACCTTAAAATTTTGAAGTTCTCAACACCATATGCTACGATTAGTATATATTAGTAAAATAGATGAACTAGAGAAAAACCAATTTTTTGTTTCTTCGTGTACACAGTCACAATGTTGGAAGATTATAGAAATACTGATTTACTTGGTATTTAATAACAGAAATATTAAGAAGCAACTATATCTATAGTAATTGACAAAAAAAGCGAAAATACCTAAACATGGATATGGCTGCTTTTGAAAAGTAGCGACACATTATATAATATATCTAATAAATATGTATTTGGCTGAAACCAAAACCGTTTGTCATATGAGATGGCAGTTGCAATAGTTCTATTGGTGATGAATGCATTGTTATTTATTAGTATCTCTCTTAAAGAAAAGATTTTTTAAATTTATTTTCTGAATTCTGTATGATTTTTGCTTGATGAATTGTCTGTATTATAATTTTCATATGCACGGTCCTGTTTTAACATTTAAGAAATATCTGAATTTTTAGTTCATCTCATTTTCTGCGTTGATTGAATAGAAGCATTTAATGTTTTACCATTACATTGAACAAAGAAGTCGAGCCTCGCATACGTTTATCCTACACGTTCGCACATATGTCACCTTACAGATATTCTCTTTTGACATGTTAATTCTGAGATTAAACTACAAATATTATTTAAAAGATAAATTGACAAAATAACAAATCACAAGACAATCCAGAATTTTAACATTATAGACACCGCTAACATTCAAACAAATATAAAATACCACACTGTCATGTTATAATACAACACTATTAATTTAACTCTTCTTTTGGAAATATATTGATTTCTAATTTCATTGAACAAAACTGCACATATCTCTTTGTATTTATCAAATCCACCTTTGATATAAAAAATACAAAAAACTATTCAAAACTTAAAATATGTACAAAGCATTTATAAATTTGCGTAGGTTTAAATAATATGTATGCTCTTTTTACCGTGGTAAGGGTGGGTGGGAATTGAACCGTAAAGTGACAAATTCATCGAACTTTTTTCGTGTCCGTACGACAGTTAAATTCTTTAAATAATTTAGAAAAACTGTTTGATAAAAATAGAATGGATCTTTCAGGATAGATACTTAATTTGAAAAGCAATACTAAAACCAGACAACTCGGATTTAAGTAATTTACGTTTTACCTTTGGTTAGGATAATTTAACGTACTAAGATCTAAATGATTGCCCCATTTTAGAGCTGCTACCATTGATTATGTAGTTGAAGGATTATTGGCTTGTTAATAACAGTTGTTGTATCTACAATTGAGACAAAAACACTGGCCATTTTATATAATTTAAGACATCGACCTAGGGTGCTTGATGGAATTTCAATATCAAATTTGAGTTATTGAGATTTTGTACACTTCCATGTATTTTGTCACTAACGACCCGGGTTTCGCCTTTCGGCATCTTCAGGCATTGAAAATGCTCGTGATGACCAAAACCAATCATTTGAAAAAGCATTGACTGTAAAAAAATGTTTTATTTTTATAAATGTAATGCTTTTTTAACAAGAATTGGAAATTAACATTTGTTAGAGGGTTATTCCATAATTAGAGCAAAGTTTATTCGTGTATTTAATGTTTAAAAACAGCGTAAAATAAGTACATTAAGGAGTGGTATTATTTGTGATATTGTTTTTTATTTACCAAAGATTCATAATGGATAGACCCAAAATCAATCGTTAAAACAAACTGTATAGACTTTGAAAAAGTATCACCACTTAAATGTCATCTTGCCAAAATGGTTGCTAAGTTTTAAATATATAATTAATTAATGGATAATTACAGTGTATCTAAAAATAGAATATGCCTATGTATTATCTAATTGCTGCCTTATTGTGAACGGTGAAGCTTATTAAAAGCTATTTTTGAATAAGGGATAAAAGATACACAAAACAGTTCTTAACTGGCTTTATTTCTTTCTTGGGGATCCGAAATTGCATTGACATTTGAGTACTAACACTGCTCATTAGTGTTCTTTGCATAATTCGTAGAACCTATCTAAAGTAGTCACCTTTTTATTTTATAATAACGTCCAGTTTTTTAAAGTATCAATCATATTTTTATGAAGCGAATGAAAGAACTAAAACCATATTAGAAGTAAGTCACAAGTATTACGAAACTCGATAACATATAGAAAGTAACAATTGGTATTGTGTATATTTCTATAAACTTAATTATTCTACTGCAAGTGAGTTTTTTTTTAAATTATTATAAAAGTGTTATAAATAATTTCATTTTGTGTTAGATAGTATTCACTTGGTACGCATGAATTTGTATTTCGATAGTTTGCACTTTGAATGAGATAGTGTTATCTTAGTACATGAAAACTTTGATTTCAATAGTTTCCACTTAGTCACGGATTCTTTTAACAAAGTGAGTTAAGTTGTAATAGGTTATGTTAGGGTTGGTTTGGTTTGTGTAATGTATTCTAATGCGTGAAGTAAAGACAATATAGACGGCCTAATATACGGTAGAAGAATAAGTGACATTTCATTACAGCTTCTTATAAATGTCGATTTCAAAGTGTGAGTATTTATATTGAGTGAAAACTATTTTATCTATATGAAAATATTTTTTCGTAAGTGTAATATATTTCTTCAATGTTTTCTGTGGAAGATATTTTTTATAAGTGAAAACTATTTTTATGAAAGTGAATATGATCTAAGCAAAAGTGCATTTAATTCTCAAAATATATACATGCATAGAAAATGAGTTAATATAAATATGTAAAGAAATTCGACTGGAAATATTTTTATAAACAATGTATTTGGCATTAAAGCAAATTGCACCACAGGGGGCGATCAGAAGTATACACTACACGCACACATACCGTAGATCTTTTTCTCTGACGTAGAGATTTTTGTCACACGAAAAAATAAAACACAACATTTGTAACTGAATACTTTCTAAGAAATATATTACATTGATGAACCGAAAATCCGTTGCAACTGGTGTCTCATATTTTAAAAACTAGAAGAGATAGATCTAAATAAAAGCTTAACAGCACACAGTGTCATTTTTCCTAGCAAACTTAAGTAATTAATATATTATATACGTCAGTAAATGCTTCCGAGAACATAATCATTTGAAAGAGGTTACCGATTATATATCATGATGGCGAATTTAGCTTTTAATACCCTGTGAAGACGAAGAGATTCAGTATTATAAAGAATATTGCCTTTTACTAATCTCAATCAAAACACTTGATCTCTTCAAATATTATTATAATTGAGTTAAAACTGACAGCATAGATGACGCTCCCATGCATACTGAAAAAACCATTGATTGAACCGTAATTTGGAATTAGGGGTTGCAATGTTGCAATTCCAGGATACCGAAATTTCGTCTTTTTTTCTTGTGCTGGCTGACACACTTGAGATTGGAAAAGTTTCTCAGATTTTTTTTTGCAAAATGATTTGTAATGTTCGTAATATACACGCATGACAAGGATGGGAATTTTTAATAAAATAAAACAATACACTTCTTCCTTAAGAATGAATTCATAGATGGTAAGCTGTCTTCTCAGTTTTTCTATAACTATATGTACTAAATTCTTACAAATTAATTAAATTTAGTTTTCGTGTATAATGTCATATAAAGTTATATGAAATACATAACTGAAACACCCATCATTATAAATTAATGGTCAATGAAAACGATCATCGAGTGTAAAATTAGATAAAATACAATATAGCAGGTCATGAAGCCTAATAGTAAACGATATTGGAGATTTATCCATCTCGATTGCGTGGTTGAAGGCTTGAACCTCCGCGTGAACGCATTCTTATGCATTGGTTTCTTTCAATCGACAAATGGTTTTGTATCTAAAGGCATAGATTTATGCGATTTACGTTTTTATTCATTCCACCCACCCTTTATTCATAATCAAACACAGAACATAGAGGCAGCGATTAACTAATTACAAGTCCTTACATTAATCTATCCATCTATATTTACCATATCTAAAAAAAGAGGTTAAGCTACTGATTTATAAACAGCTCTTCAATATGTTAGAATAATCCATTAGAAGTTCGCATACTTCACTTTACGTGCTGACATAGCTTTAAAAAACACAATTCATTGCGTAAATAATAAAATACTTTAACCTGAAGGAGTAATTAGACTTGCTTTGAATAGCTCTTAATTTAATATGAAATTCGTATTCCAGTTTATCTAATATTATTCAAATTTATACATTTTATAGTATATAATAAAACCAGCATTGAATTTTTACATCTTGAAATCCCCGAATCTAAAAAACGAATCGGAGTTGCAAACCCTATTGCGGATACACTAAAAGGTGTGTCGGCTGTATGTTTGGTTCGCAGAAATACGTCGATAGTAGAAAGTGAAATTAATTCGGTTGAAATGAAGTCACTAAAAATGCTGTTGTCTCTCACACGCCACTCGGCTAAATCCACTTAATGGAGATATGTTGGAAAAGCGGGCGCACAAAACCTATTTTGGCAGAAAAGTAAATTGCTTACAATTCGGAAAATACTTCACCATACTGTGACAACGATGTCTTTCGGGTTGCATTTTCTTCGTCGTCGCCACACTTGTTGAGTAGGTGTTGGCTTAATACTAACAAAGTGTCATCCAATATATATATTTTTTAAATAAATTCTTTGTAACGCAAACTTCTGTAAGCGAATTAGATTACGTATTTGTTTTTCAGATATCTTTTATCCGTGGCCGACCTTCATTCCCTATTTACCATGACTGCTTAGTGTTAATGTTAATTACATAATTAACATTTCATTATTTTTAAATGGTTCACTAATTTCTTTAAGCAAATCCTAATTTTTTATTCAGGTTAATGAATATTTACGAATTATTTAAAATCATTAGATTTTGCTCAGATAGAGGATTTTTAATGTGGCTTCGTTTTTGATTTCGGACTGTTATTTATTGATTCGTTAAAGGTCTTTAACATTTTAATTGTAGACTATATAATTTCGCTTATACATAATTTGTTTGATTACCTGTAAATTCTTGTAATAGTTCATGAACCAACGGTTTTTATATCTTGTATTTGTTAACATCCAATTTTATATGAATAGCCATGTTATATATTTTTTAATTTTTATCAGTTGATAATGCTCGTGCTGAGAGAAACCGGTCCTGATCATTAGTGGAAGTAGTACAAACAGATTGCGTTTTATTGTTAAAATAAAAAATTGAATAGAGGTTTAAATAAATCATTTTTCGGTTATCCATTAATGAAGCCATAAAACGGAAAAAATGAGAATATGTTGTACATCAGAATTACAAAAAATATATCATATACGGATTCGTCACTAAATTGTCGATTATTTCTTGCTAATTTCAAGCTGAATTTTCTTTTGATTAGATCAAATAATTCAGAGTTTATAGATTCCGTAATTATTTTGTTAAATTTATAAATGCAGAATAATCTTATAAAACTATTCAATTGTTGTTGCTACGGGCAAAGGATAAACAAAATTAAACTTTTCTTTTCTATTCTTGTTTCCAAAACCTGCCGTCTCCACGTTGTAGTAAAAGTTAATCAAACTTACCCAAGTCCAATGCAGCCAATCATGTCAGACGATATAACATGATCGTATTGCTATTTTATTGCTGCATCACCATTATTTCGAATTAAAATACACTCGACATAGCCAGGATTGATTTCTTTCGAATAGTATTAAATTCTACACTAATCATGAAGAAAGTAGTTTCAGTTCGAATTTTTTATTCGATCGAGCAATAATAATTGATGACAGACATAAAATGATGGATAGTTAAAAGATTATTCAATCATAGTTATAGTATAATATGCCTTTGAATAAAAACTGCATTATCGCCTAAGCGTTATCTTCCACTTACTCAGTATTACGAAGAAAAAATAAACAAGACGCAACCATGAAAATGCAAAATTTTCGAAAGGGACTTAAGTAGCTTTTAAATTTTTTTTAACCATGTCAGCTCCCAATTTGGAGCATATAGACTAGTGAATGTATGTCAACAGAAGTTTTTCTACGAAAACTACCTGTTATTCAGTTGCTTAACCTCTCTTTATCGAAGACAGTAGGGATATAAAGATAGGGCTAGGACAGTACTAGCGGTTAGCTAATCGCTTTCGCTACGCTCCGTATTTATAATAGTATTGGTGGGAAGGAATTCTAGCCATCACAAACATCCGTGCTTACGAATAGAAATCCATAAATAGATTGAAAAATCAATTTATAAAAACTGTCTGTACCGTGGTTTGAACCCGAGACATCTGTAACCAACAACGAAATTGAAACTAATAACATTGTTATACCACTGATTGTGTAACAACGTAGCATCAGAGTTATTCTTCAGGCAGTCTAAAGATCATCCTCCAAGATGACAAACTGGTGTCACACGTAATTACACATCCAATGAAATATTACACCTAATTACACAGTTATAAATTTTAATTATATGTTATGAATATACAAGACCGCGGAAGCTTGTAACAGAAATAACGATTATTTTAATTCTTATTTAGTGTAAAACCTTTCCCTATATTCATATTTTATGGATACTTGATAATGGACTAATTTTTTGTTGCCTTCATTACGTTACTTTAATTCAAAAATATATGCATAAAAATAAAAACGTTTTTTCCCGTTTATCGTTCAAAATTACCCAGAATTGACGGCATTAGTCAATTTGCTGATTCTAACCGAGCCTGCATAAAAAAATTGGCGCAGTTTCACAAAACTGAAAATTATTTCGACTTTGCGAATGAAGAAACTTTACACCCATGCATATCAATTTATAATTGCCAAACACAATAGTCTAATTAAAGCTCTGTACTTATTACATTATACTACTCGGAGATCGAATCTCAAATTGGATGTTTGTATAATACTTTTGTTTTTGTATAATGTTCAAGATGAAATCGGTCTAGAATATTTAAAAAAATTAAAATAAACTGTTTTACTCCTCATCTCATAACATTATTATTTTTACCATGTCCGCTTCCAGTGTGGAGTATATGGCCTCATAATAGATGTATCTCAACAGAAGTTTTTCTACGATAAATGCTTGTTACTCGGTTGCTCAACCTCTCTTTTGACGAAGAGAGTAGGGATAGAAAAATAGAGCTAGGACAGGACTAGTGGTTAACTAATCGCTCTCGCTATGCCCAGTCTTTCGGATCGGATGGATGGGATGGCATTTTAGACATCACAAACATTACAATCACTACGAATAGAAATCAATTTATTAAATTGACAATTAATTCCTTCAGCACTTTTCCGCTCGCAGCAAGTCTTGGGTAAATGCTCCCGGGACACTCTCTCAGATATATCTTACGACTAAAGATTCTCAAGGAGGTGCATAGTTTTAATGAGTTATATATTTTAATTGTATATCGAAATTCAATTTCGTAACGTAAAACAACATGATTTTCTACTAATCTTTCCTACAGTAAGCATAATTATTAAGTTGACACAAATAAAAAATGAAACACAAAGCCATGACTGCATATAAGAATTCCTTTTTTAAATAAATCAACATGGCTGCTGAAGCAACAGGATATTTTTTAATATTTATCGCAACAATCATATTTGAACGTAGAATTTTCATCAAATTCATTTATTGGATATTGTTCATGATGAATATCGGTTTGCTGTGAACAGAATACGTTTCCATACGTGAAATAATTGATCAATTTTGTTTCTATTTGATTACTTTATTCTAAAAGAGCAATTTTCATTAATAAATCATTGATGTGGAAAAAAATCAAAAAGATAAACGGTTGCATACGAGATTCTTGTTTGTAATAAATTATACTTTTATTAAACGCGTTTTTAGTTCAGTTTCAACATATTTCGTATATATCAACTTTACCATCACCCGTTTCATTTATCGACTTCAAATTCAAGGACATACGATGTTAATGAAAATTGATTTAGGTTAGATTGATCCACATATTATAAAATTCAAAACATAGCTACTTTAGCAAGAATTATGTCATAAATTATAGTGACATATATAATAGGAAATCGTAATTTAGGCATAAAGTCATCGTCAGAAATATCTGTTATTTATAGTTTTGACGATATCGTGATTCCAGAATAATAGCTATCAACTTTATCACATGATTCTCGTACAACTAAATTAACTTCTATTTTTGACGTTATTTTAATGGTGCCAACAAGTAAATGCCAATTTAATAACTATATAATATGTATTATACTTTAAACAGGTTTGGAAAAACTACGCCCCGCGTCCCACATGCGGTCCATTCGTCTCATTAAATTGCTGTTTTTTGTTAATCACTTGATTTAATACCGTTCATATCTTTTTCATCATAATAAACGATGTGTATACAAAAATAATAGAAAGTGCGGACCACCGTACATTTTGAATTCGTGATGTGACCTTACAGCCAAAAAAAAATTTTCCAAGCTTGCTTGGGCAAAATTTACAAGAATTTGTTATGGATATTTAAGAAAAAACCATATCCACTCTTTTTTTAAGGGAGTAAGGACAATAGGATGAGGATAGGGAAGCACTAGCGGAGAGCTAATTGCCTTAAATGTAAACATTACATACATAAATGCCTTTTAAACCAAATCGGATTGAAATATCATATTAAAGTGCCCAAAGTTCGTAAAGACACACATCTGAGAGCGTTAACTATTCGGCTATTGGACCGGTGACTTAGTTTTGGCACATGTGTACTATTTTTGGTAGAAAAATGTGTCCAATAAATCTTACCAATATTTTTAATTGAAACACTTCATTCTTTCTTGCAAAATTAAAGTATAAACACCCCGTCATCAGCTAATGAAATTAAAATTGTAAAATGTGCCAGTCACTCAAAGTTACTCGTAAATAGCACAAACATTATCATGCTAGAGTTTTATTTATTAATAATTGGGCTAGAAATATTAAATCACTTAATTACTTTACAATATTTGCAATGTTTTTATTTCACCAAAATATCCATATCTTATATCTTCAATTTTGGAAAGAAACTGACTTTTAATTACTTTTTTATAGCTTGAAGAGTTTTATTCGATTGTGAAAAATCTGCGTAAAATAAATCGTTGTCTTACAAGAGAAAGTGAACAAGTGTAAAACAGTAAAATGTTTTGGGCTTTAAAGAGCTTGAAAATTTTCATTATATTGTATGTACAATTCTGATTTAGTTTTGTGACAGTTTTGGATATAGGTATGTTGTGTAGGATATTTTTCCAGACAACAATTATTATCAGTTGATAATGATCGTGATGAGCGAAACCGGTCCTGATCATTATTAACAATTATTATGTTAATTTTCGTCAAAAATGCACTTAGTCACTTTCTATTGTATGGCGATGAAATGTAATATTTAAAACATCTGCTTGTCATAATAATAATAATGCGAAAAATCACATCTACTATAGAAAAGCCTTTTTTTGGTTAATTTCCGTTCCTTGCCCATATTTGGTGTATTTAAAAATATGCATAATAAATGAAAAATCATGTACTCTGATCACTAATTCTCAGTATAGAAAAAAAATGCCAACTTTTTACACTTGCAGCCGGTTAAAAATATAACAGTCGGATTGCAAATGTTTACAGGCAGAAAATTTTGCTGAACCAACACTGGTCCGCGAACTAGAGGTTGAGAAACACTGGTGTAGAAAAAAAAATATTTATTTTGTTTTTGGTTAAAAATTTAAATATTGTGGGTCAATTCAAAATAAAATGTTTAATTTTAATAATATGGAACCTAATGGATTCATCTCAGCAGTGGATGTTACATGAGCTTGATACTTATAGTTTAAGACATCGACTGAGGGTGCTTGATGGAATTTCGATATCAAATTTGTATTATTGAGATTTTGTACACTTCCATGTATTTTGTCATAGAAAGAAGTAGAATAGTAGTTTGTACATAGAAATGATTGCCAACATTTCTATGTGGGTAAAACCACACGTACATTAGATATAAGGGTATCAGAACATTTAGCTGCCTTTAGATTAAAAAAAGAAACTTCGACATTCGCAAATCACTTGCTAATGGAGAACCATACGTTTAATGCGGATGATGGGGTTAAACTGTTGCATAAAAACATGGGGGATCATAAATTATTTTATCAAGAAATTTTGGAAATTAATAGAGCCCAGTTAAATTCCTTGCCAATTTTGAATGAGCAGCTGAACCTTCCTAATTCTCCGCTATTATACCCTATACGTTGAAACACCTAACAGATGTCACTAAATGTGGAATGATTGTATATATTTACCCATTCGTCGAATTACATCCCGTCAAAGCCCACAATACTATTATAATTGTAAAATCACTGGTATTTCTAAAAGAAGTTGAAAAGCGGCAATTCGCCACTCTGTTAATATGTCTCAGTGTGACTCTCAGACGTATAATATCTTACCTCGTAAATAATATTTGTCGCATTTGTATCTTCTATATAAACGTTAGACACTGTTTACTGTCTCTCAGTTCGAGTCCATTCGTGTGCTCGAATGCCTGAAGATGCCGAAAGGCGAAACCCGGGTCGTTAGTGACAAAATACATGGAAGTGTACAAAATCTCAATAATCCAAACTTGATACTTATGTTACGTATGAGATGTTGTATGAGTTTTTCAATCTCTCTTTTTTTGAAGAGAATAAGGATAGACGGATGAGGCTAAGGAGAGACTTAAGGATAGATTTCGATACTGATATAACCGAAACGAGGATTCTAGTATTTCGAATTAAAATTAAAATTGTGTCTTACTTGGATAAGATAAATAATATATTAACTGACTTACTCACAATTTCGATTTATTGAAATTTCATTTGCACTTTTTCACTTGTGTTGTGTTAGGTTTGACGCGTGTTTTGCGTATTAGTATGCGTATTTATTTATAACATAGACATTTTTCAGGGGGAAAACAATTTTTTTTACCATATCAGCTTCCTATGTAGGAGTAGACTGGAGTAGGGATAGAAGGATAGGGCTAGGGCAAGACTAATGGGTAGCTAATCGCACTCGCCACGTCCCGTTTTTAGAATCGGATGGGTGAGAGGAAGTTTTTAGACACACGTTTAATCACAAACATCCATGCCTACAAAAGGAAATGTATACATAGATTAAAAAATCAATTTATGAAACTCTCCGTACCCGGACTTGAACCCGAGACATCCGTAAAGGTAGCCGACGACGTTGACCACTGCATCACGGACCCGACGAATTAATACTAGCAAATCATTTTAAGACTAGTATAACCGTACCCGTCATAGATGACGGTATTTAAATTAAAATACTGAATGTTTAAAGTAGCTCGTACGTCAGAACTGTGTATGCATTTCATAACATTTTTTTAAATATACACCGCGAACGCTTGGGTCATGAGAAAATTTCATACCTACATGTGATATTTATTATTAATAAAACGTCTACAGAGCGGTCTAGGCTATTATATATAAGATTTTATATAGACCCACAAAGAGGATAGAAGCAATGCGTCAGATGAAAATGAACTCTTATTTGATACATGTAAATTGTCAACTGTTAACTCGACATCTGATCAATCGCGTATCTCGAATTATATTGCAAAGGTATTACAATTGCACACAACAGGTACCTTATTAATAATGAATAGTAGCGATATTGCATCCGAAATTGCAATAGCGCTACAATGCGTCGATCGCATTGAACATTTCATATGTAATATATCTCAAAGTTTTTCCCGTGCGACAAGGGGCTGCATGGCTTAGTCGCCGTAGGCGGTCTCCGAGCGGGGGACGAAGGGAAGGGCGGCGATGCATAATATATATAGGACGGCGAAAACTTCCCGTGGTCACAGTTACCCCAATCGTGTCCGGATTCGCGCCGCCAGTCGCCGGATTGTGACTATCTTCCACCACGGACTCAAGTGACTCGGTGAAGAGTGCAGGATGCGTGCTGTCTGCCATTTGACTGTCCTGGGTCTGGTCATCCTGCCACAGCTCATCGTGGCTGGACCTTACGTATTTACTGGTGA
The DNA here is from genome assembly GCA_022494535.1 of Himalopsyche phryganea. Taxonomy (NCBI): domain Eukaryota; kingdom Metazoa; phylum Arthropoda; class Insecta; order Trichoptera; family Rhyacophilidae; genus Himalopsyche; species Himalopsyche phryganea. The sequence goes on from JAGVSL010000032.1 coordinate 2,962,708, forward strand.
GTGCTTTAAACCTTTTAAAAAAACAGTTTAAACATTCCCAAACAAAGGTGAATTTTAAGTATTCAATCGATGATGATAAAATGTTATATCCCTCAGTAAAACTTGATCCAAAAAATTTGGAAAATATTCATCTTTGTTTTTCATTGTAATTTAACAAAAGTTGACTTATTTTTAATGATCCGAATAGTGCCGAAAAATATTTTTTTATATCTAGCAATTTCTAGTCTTATTTACTATTATACAAATACTATGATAATATCAAATTAATTAATGTTCACGTTATAAAAATTTGTTGAACTAAGTAATTCGAAAATATTATTCGTATTTGTCAATAAATTTATGTTTCATATTAAAAATAAATTACGTGGTTTTTAATTAATTTTGTTTAATTTAAAATATGCTAATTAAAGAGTAGATATTATCTAATGGAACCATATCAAATTCTTACATATTCTCATGTATAATACATTTTTAAACTTAAAGTAAATAAAAATAAAGAATAGAAATAAAAATAAAAATTAATGTAATAATATTATAAATAAGGTATATCAAACAACGACGTCTTTTCTAATTGTTATAAACGTTGTGCGCACATTTTTCACAAAGCTAAACAATAATAAATTCACACTTTATAAATTGCCGTGAAAACAGCTAACTAAATTTCAAAATCTTGTTAGTTACAGCTTCTTTAAAAAAGGCTTTAAGGTGAAAAAAAATTGAATCAATATGTCATTAAAAACTTTTTCAATTTACTTCTCTCTCATAAAATTACTTTACACAGTTTTAATCCTTTCATAACAGGTTTTTGTTTTCAATTGAATTGTTTCTTTAAAAAATTAAAACCATTTTCGTTTGAGAGAGAGGAAATTATTTTCCTCCACCATTTAATATATGTACGGTATATTGAAAAATAATATTATAATATCGCTATAAAGTTAAAACACTTTTAGTGTTATCAATTTTTTTATATATCGTTTTAATATTTATAATATACTCAATGTTATCCGACATATTAATTTACTTTGGTGTTCTATAAAGAGAAATTTTTTAAATATTAAATTATCTACTCGATTTCCAGAGAAAGGCATTGCCTAAAAACAGTATTAGTCGAGCAAAAGCTTTTGTTAAAGGCATATCTGGTCATCGTAACTTTAACATCCACTTTCTTTTTACACACGGTACTAAGCTAATGATTAATAACCAGCTCTCAGCAGAAACTAGCGCTTCTCCAGTGGAGTACTAAACTATCAGAAGAAATAGAATTGATCTATTTTACAAAAAACAGTGCTACCTACCCATTATCGGATTAATAAATGCAGCGGAAGACAAACAGTATATTCTGAATTCTGAGCAATGAAATAACTTTTATTTAAAAGTAAGCTATATTTTATTGAATACATTTGGTTGACAATATTTTTACGAATTGAATCAATCAAAACACCAATTGCCGTAAGCATCTTTTCTTGTGATTGCAATATTGCTGATCGACGTTGTAAATACCCTACAGTCTAGGGCTAACGTTATCAACCAATCGCCCCTTCAAAAGAGGATGAGGATATAAAGCTAGGGTTTTTATGTGCTTTGTTTTCAGAAACATCACAAAAACTGAATCCGTAAATCATTAAAAAAAAATTATAAAAATGTCGGTTCGGGGAGTAAAACGAAACCTTTATTGCATTCCCTCTTAGCTACGGCAGACCTCGTAGAATATTTAAGAAAATGAACGTACTTGTGAATAGAAGTTTTCATAATAACAAGTAAAATATGATTGAATACAATTTTGTTAAATAATGACAATACTCGGAAAAACATTCGGAAAAAATTCGTTCGTATTTACTACGTATTCCATGGATAGTTTTGTCAAGATATATACTATATCATTGATTACGTATTTGTTAAGCAATAAAACAAGTTGATGCGTCCTGTTTCATCTCACTCGCTCTGTAATTTCAATTATTAGCTTTTTACTACAGATTGGCTAATTCATAGACTGCTAAACGGTGTCATAAATGTGAGACCCACACATCTACGCCGCACTGTAGACAGAATATTGCGAGGACAAGTTTTGGGTGCACCTGTCTTATCGTAGGGTTATTCCGAAAAAACATTAAGCCAGAAATAATGAAGAAAAATGAATAACTGTTGTTTACGATATTTTTTGAGTGATAAATAATAATAAATTAAAGAAATGTCGTTTAATCTTTGGCGTCAGAGCATCAGGTGTAACGAAAAAATGCACATATTCCACAATTTTAATTTCTTAGAAGAATAAAGCAGGTTGTAATAATTCTTCCACAGTTTTATAATATGATCAGGAATAGTTTTTCTCAGCGAGTGAATCATTTACTGAAATTGATCTTGTCCATATGCTTAAATTGTCGAACAGGTGTTGCATTGTGTTTATTTTTATAAATATACTATCTTTTAACAGAGCATAGACAGTTAGCACTATTAAAGTGTTGATATAGAATTTAATTAATGTAATAGTGCCCATAAGAAGTTATGAACTATTAAATTTATCTTTTTGCTAAGCAATTTTACACTATTTTCGGTAACTACAGCTGGAATAGATTTTCTGGTTTAATTATTTTTCGAATTTCCCAAAATTTTGTGAAGAAATTTTATAAAACTTGACCTAAATAATGACATAATTATATGTATAACGATGGCGAAGAGTAGCCCATTTGTATTAGGGACATTATTTAAAGTGATCAAAAATCAGCGTAATTTAATATGTATTCAAAGATTTTAAAAAAGTAAAACTATCTATCTCATATTAGAGCGTTAGAGGCAAAAGTACCACTGTTTGATTTTGGTCGATTCTGAGTTAGTTATTGATAATGAATGAGTATCAAAAAGACCATTGAATGCATCGGCTTTCCGTGAGTGAGTGACTTTACATATTACAAGTAAAGTCATTCGATGTAACATTTTAAAACAAGGTAAAACCGATAACCAAATCAAAATTTAACGGTCGCTATAAAATAAAAATAATATCTACGTACCTTCAAGCAGTATATATTATAGTCTTTGAATTATTATATGGAACTAATAATAATTTCAATACAAAACTGCAACTAATTACTGGCTTTTAAAAAATAATCAATACTTACCTTTAATTATCTGGGAAAACTATTTATTAAGCAAGCAAATTTTAAATTTTGCATTAAATGCAATAAGACGTACTTTTAAAGTGAAAAAATCTCTGTTACACATCAATATTCGTGAAAGAAGTCTGGTAAGGTAGATATAACAAGAAGAAAATTGTAAGATGCATAATAATATTATAAGATTGCATATTGATTTATTTTTACTTTTTGCATACTTTACTCAAGCTGACTGCTCGTTTTCCTCATCAAACAAACGTCATCCCTCGATTTTTGCGGTAGTTATTTTACACGGCTATGGAAAAACAATATTTATTAGCATACTTGTACAATACTTTTAGTTTATTCGGTGGCAGCTTTGTGAAAAATTCATTCGTAATATTATAATTTATCATTATTATTTTATGCATCAAATATATTATATAATACATATTAGAATATAATTTTCATAAGACGTATCTTTTTGACTATCTTAAAGAGCTTCATAGGGTGTTAAATGCATTTCCTTAAGCTTTTTAAAGCTCCTTATACAAAATATGTTTATTTTCAGCACGGAACGTTCAAGGGCTTTGATGAATATTAATTATCAATAAAATATTGGATTTTACATATAAAACGTGTTCGTATTTAAAAAACATTATCATTTAATTACAAATGATGCGCATATTTGATTACTTTTATTTATTTATTTAACTCACCCTTAATCAAATAAATAAGTAGTGCTGACTGAAAATGTTAAAATATTATTTACTGATTATTTACGGTAACATTTTTTGTGCCCAGTAAGTGATTGGCCATTTATTATGTCAGTTATTAACTGAAATTTTATGCAATTAATTATTGACGAAACGGTTAGTTGCCGGTAATTTAACTATTTTTGTTTCATACTCTATATCATATAGTATTATATAATTACAATTGAATTTTTACTAATACTTTATTCACGGTTGGAAAAATGAATGAGATAAAATAAGAAAGCTCGTTTTGTGGATTAGCTGTTAAAAAGTTAACACCACTTGATAGTGAGAAGCATAGCGTGCAAAATCTTGTTTAATTTCCATTATACAGCGCTTTCGGGGCGGTTTTCAGGAAATTTGAAAAAACTCAGAAGAGCAACAAGTTTTTAGCGCCAAACAATTCCAAGAAAGAGCTTTTTATACCTGCGGACTTATCTTGCAACCTTTAAACACATTTAACACCATATGAAACTCTGACTTTTGTGAATTTTACACACTCATATATAATATGCATATATTTTTTAGAGAAAGTGATGTATTTAAAAGTGTGATAAATCATTTATTAGACCTTACGCTTATATTAAATTTGTGTATGTGATCTTTTCTATTCAAAAGTGTAGTGTAAAATCTACCCACGCACGTTTTCTCAATTTATAAATGGCTATTTTGACTTTGGATTTGGTACAGAATTTAATATTTGTCATTCCGAGCAATAAATATTCTACAGTGTGACAAGTAGTTGAGCAATAAATGATTCATTTTAATTAAGTATCTATTTCATTAATAAAATACCGAACAATATAGCCCCTTGCTTGAATTAAGGGACCAAAATCAGTTTCGTCTTTTTTCAACAGACTCTATCTTGGCGTTCTTAAGTTCGACAGCTGATCATAAAAATAAAACAAATAAACAGATGATATAATTATCATGTTATTAAAAAAACTTAACGAATAGTATCGTGAATAGTTTATTTTTCCTATTAAGCTTTAATTGAGCAACCTTTAACTCAATGCGGAAAGTCTGGGACTCACGGTTGTACTCGGTCAAAACCGAGTGCCACTTATTCCACGCATGCATTCTGACGGTGCTGCTTTACGGTTGCGAGTCATGGCACCTTACCAAGACACAGGGTAACTGTATACTTTGCTTTGAAAACAGATGCTTGAGCTGAGTAGTAGGAGTACGGTGGTTTGATTTTGTCAGGAACTCGGAGGTAAGAGAGAGCACGGAACAGCCTCTTATTACGTCCAAAATAAAAAAAAACAACGTCGATGGATCTGGCTTGTACACGTCCTGCGGATGCCCCAGGGGAGCCTGAATCCTACCTGTCTCTTCTACCAACCAGATGGATTCCGTCGCCCTGGAAGGCCGTTGACCATCCATCAGATGTATTCGGCGGAGCTGCGGGACGCTGGGATGACCTGGGAGGAAGTGAGGAAACTGGCGGGGGACAGAGAAGCTTGGAAGAACCGCGTGATGGCCATATGCTCCGAATACGGAACGGATATGGTTTAAAAAAATAAAATAAGCTCTACTTAACGATGTAATTTACCTTAATAAGCGTAAAAATAAAAGTTACTACTTTATTTCAGAGAGAAATAAGATCGTTTGTCAATGGTGAAGGTATAGAACGTAAATTCTTTAAATTTTCATAGCCTAAATGCATATCCAATTTAAATGCGCACCCAGGGTGGAAATTTAAAATTTATAAGTGAAATCAAACAGTACAATTTTAGTTCCTCAAATTCACTGTTTTATTTTATTCGCATTTTTTATCAATATGCATGGATTTATTGATCTATCCGTTTTTTAACACATTCGCAACGGGGGAAATATGACCAAAATACGCGCTGCGGCGGAGCTGATTCGCAGGAAATTGACAACAGATCATGGAAAGAATAGCATGAAACTGACCAATCAACAATTACGCGAAAACAAGTATGGATGTTCTCCTAAAGGTGATTCGTAATAATCTGATCAAATTCTTTCAACAATATTATGAATTAAACATGAATTGATAGTTATGAGTGATCAATGTCGCCTATATCGAATGACGCGAAAAACGCGTTCTCCGCCGCAAAACAAAAAACTTTGCGACGCGGAAAACACGTCCCCCGGAGCTAACGTGTTAATACGGGGCATAGAGAGAGCAATTGATCTACTTCTAGTATTTTCCTAACACCATGCTTCTATTCTTACACTCTCTTAAAAGAGAGCTTATTTAATACCAGGTATTGTTTGAATGCTCAATAAGTTTATATTATCTAGTATTTGACTTATTAGTAACTTAATCTAATCCAATTCCCTTTTACGATATCTGAAAGTTTTCAACTACCATTGGTTTTTACAAAAAAATTTTGTAGATACATACAAAATATTAAAAAAAAAAAAGCAATATGAAGGAATCCAATACACGTAAAAAAAACTTAGGTGCCATTAACAAAAGTAATTTACAAATAAATATTAGCATTTTCAGCGTTAATTTTGTGGCAATTCAATTCAATATCAAATTTAAAAATAATGCCCTTGTTATTCCACTGTTCCGTCTCTTTGAGAAAAATCTTCAGAAAAACTCTATCAAAGGTTTTTATTCATATCGTAGAATGTCTACTTCTTAACTTGGAAATGGTAAAAATAAAGGGTGGAATTTTTTTCTTTCTAATGAACGCGGGGAAAGGGCTATGTATTATACACTATAACAGTATTTTTTACGGCTTAAAACTATCGAGCTTTGTTAAATAAATACCAATAACTCAAGAATTTATTATTGCTTTCTAATTATGTAAAAAATATATTCAAAAATATTACGACTCGGCATGCTTACTAAAAAATGTGTCAAAAATAAAAAAACACGCTATACAAATAAATTATGATTCGTTGATATTATTATTTTTATAAAATAGTATGCGTTTGGCTATTAAATTTTATTACGTTAATTCACTAAAAATAGTAAATTTCTCGTACGAGTAAAGTGATACCGAGAAACGTGTGTCGTGATTCATCGCCCGGCCAAAACGCACGACCCACTAAATGTTGATCAATTTAATTCATCGTCGGTTTTCCGACAACTCGTTTGGTTTAATAGCGCAATAGGAAAAATTCACGCGAAGTGCTCAATGGAATGGGACAGCTCAATTTACCCTTGCGTGAATTTTTATTATTCAATATTTCACCAACTCATCATAATTACATTATGTAAACAAGTAAACATTCTAATTTTTGAAAATATTAACCGTGACAGCATATGCGTCAAAATTTTTTTTTAACTTTTAATCCATTCATAAACTCAAGTAGAAAAGACAACTCCATCTAGTCTAGATGTGTGGTGTTCCTTACATACAAGGCCACTCCGAGTAGGATTTGACAATTATATCACGCATTATGGCCGTACTAAATGAGATGATACAAGTCTATTTTTGTACTTATGATCGCACTACCTTACCCTGTAATTTGGCGGATAAATTGAGCATTACAATAATTTTCATATTCAAAATAGCTTAATTAACAATCGCAGTGATACAAGTATCAAATTTTTACAGAATCATCAGTTCAGATTCTTTTATTTTTGTCATACAGGAGAAAATGACCAAGTATAAGATAGTAAAATGTTCAAGAGAACTTTTTGAACATTTGTAATCAATCTCAAAGCTTCTCACATTCCATTTACATTTTGGATTTACTTTCCTTACATTTATAGGTACCATCAAATTGGGTAAGTTTGCCCATCGGGCTAAGATTAGCCCACTATATGAAAAAAGGTGCCGTTATAATACAGTGATGATACTAATTCCCTATGAATATTTTTTGGTTAATCAAAGGTATTGAGTAGCCTTTGGTGATAAAAAAATGTTGAATTTGTAAACTAAAACACAATTTAAAAACTTTTCTTTAAATAAATTGGGTTTGCCATATTTTCAATTTGTATTAGTAATCTGTAAACCAAATGCTGTATATTTTTTCCCATCTGAATTATACACAGAATATATAAAAGCATACCGAAAAGCTCCCAAGATTTTAAAATCACTGGATTTATAGTAATTACAGTGATTATTTGTATCGTGAGCCAAAGTTACCTGATTTGTATGAAAATTTTACCCACCTTGTTTTATCTATATCTTTATGTCAATTACAACAATAAATCTATTAATTTTAACTAAATGTCATATTAAGACATTAGTTCATTTCTATGTTGATTGTAGAACAATACCACACATAAATGCAATGGCGAATCATAGAAATACAAAAAACCCTCAGAGCTGGGCCATAGTTATCCAGATTGGCTATATATGTTGGACATTTTTTCGAGACATTTGTCATGTTCGTATAACGTCAAATAGTCATTTAGTAAATTTTTGTGTAGAATCACTTAACCTTTTCTTGTATGACGTCGATATATTAATACAGGGAACTATTAAGAATGCCTCTTTTTCAAAAAAATATGCAATCTAGCAAAGCTTTTTTTGTAATCAAATTAAATCTCTTAAGCTAGACATTAAGCATTTACGACAAAAACAGTAATGTTAAGTTCTGTTAAAAATTATGAATTTTATTTTTATATTGAGTAACATTCTTTTTTTCTTAAAATATCTGGTTTATGTTTATGTAGGACAGAAGAGGGAATTAAGGTCGTTGAAAAAATAATCTCTTATTATTCATTTAACTGCTTAGGAAATTTATTTTTTCAGAAATCTAATACATTAAAATCAATGTGGGTTTTTTTCATATCTTATGCACTGTCATACCGTTCATCCGATTCCGATTGCTTGCAATTGCGCGAAGGTTATAGGCATAGTACAATTAACCTACCGTAGGTCTTACCTCTAAATATATTTATATATAAATGAATGTTTGTTTGATTGTCCTCTATGCGTTCCTATACCATTCATACGATATCGATGAAACTTTGGTGGGTTGTTGTGCGCACACCCATCAAAAAAAATTTTAAGTAAATTTTAAGTACGTACAAACAACGACATGTCGGAAAACCTTCTGATTTATTCGTGTACGCACCAGATGGAAAAAAAATATTCTTTATCTAAAAGCACTTTAATGAACAGAATTAAAAAAACAAACGAATGCCGGGTACTCGCTAATATAATATAAATATAATAGTTTTAAATTCGCAGTATATAAAGTTCATTGTAACTTAAATGTAAGCATTCTAATCAAGTATTATAATCATCGTGGTGTAGATTTGAAGATTTCAGTAGGTTGAAAAATAATGTTAGTATTTTTTCTTTCTGCTTTGTAAAACCAAACAAAATGAAGCAACGGTTTGTTGGTATTTTGGTTTTCATTCAAAAGCATACATAATAACTATGAATTTTAAATATTAAGTATATTTATGTAAAATAAGCAACGTTCTTCGTTACAAAATTCATTTCATTATTATTTAATTGTGGGAACGAAGTTTCTGACGGAAAGTACAGAAAGCGAACAGAAATTATGCATACAATTATTCTGTTCCTGTAAGATAAGTATTTTTCTACTTTAAATAAATATTTTAGAGCCAATAAAACAATGGCCAGCTGATAACACGTGAACCATACGAAGTCATGCTTCAATGATGTTTTGGTAAATTGATGTAACCCTCAAAAACACGAAAATGAATTAATGATTGGATATCATTTTAAAGACGACAGAGTAGGTATCGGCCAAATGATATAAATTAAAAAAATAATTTGACCACTTTTTGGGAGGAGGACATCATATTACATTGGTTTTAGGATTAAAAATTCTCATCCATCTACTTTATGTAAGTCACTATTATATCAACACTCCCTATGTATAATCCCGTATCTGCAAACATGAGAATTTACAGGAATTTATTTCAAAGATTCATAAAGCAACTCACCATATAACGTTTTCGATAAAAATAGTTTTTATCATTCAATCTTTACATAAAAGGTTTTTTATATTTGTTATTGCTATCCTAAAGTAATCAGTGGCAAGTGGCAATGATGGCATTGCTTTTTTGGCGTTATTTATGCAATTCCTCGAAATTAATCAAGGATCCTTTCTCTAAGACTATATAGACGGCTAACCTAACCCAACCGACCTACAAATTAATAACACATAACCATTGTAAAATATAAACTGTAAATTTTGCAAATTTTTTGTAAAAATTGTGAATTTGGCAAAGAAAGGGTGACATATGACTCGCGAGCCAAATGTTACCGACCCCTGCACTAGTCCAAAAACGTGTTGAGTCCAGTCATTTAGTTCACATGATGCAAACATTTCATGATTATATTTTTTTTAAATTTGAATTGTTGAAATTTTATTTGCTTCTTGGCCACCTGAAATGGCTAACTCCTATGGGTTTGTTAGTGCGTTTGTTTTCCCAACTATGATCAAGGGTCATTGTTGTCGGGTCGGTGTTGGTATTAACTCAGGTATCAATGTAGATCCTAGACTTGGTGATAAAAATATGTAGTCGTATTTTATCTTATATATAAACGATATTAACTATTTACCGTTGTCAGTTTGAGTTCATTCATGTGCTCGAATGCCTGAAGACGCCGAAAGGCGAAGCCCGGGTCGTTGGTGACGAAACACATGGAAATGTACAAAATCTCAACAATTCAAATTTGATATTGAAGTTCCGTCAAGCACCCTCAGTAGATATCTTAAATTATAAAATAAAACATTCATTTTTATTCCACTCTTGAACAATAAATAAATAAATACTTTTATGTTGTTGACAGTAAATTTTGACTGTACTAATTTCATAAGTACATTTCGCCCGTGGCGCAGTTGGTAGCGTCGTTGGCTACGGCTGTCTCGGGTTCAATTCCCGGTGTGGACAGTTTCATAAATTGATCTTTCAATCGACTTATGGATTTCTGTTCGAAATCTAGGTGTTTGTAATGTTTAAAAAAACTACCTCCCACCAACCTAGTTCTAGCCCTATCCTTCTATCCCTACTATCTTCGGAAAAAAGAGAGGTCGCGTAACTGAGTAACAAGCAGTTGTTATAGAAAAATTCTGTTGAGATACCTCAATTAGGAGACCACATGCTCGACGTTGGGAGCGGACAAAAAAAAATTATCATATCAGAAACCGGTTTCGCTCCTCTCAAAATTTTTCAAACGGATGATGTAACCCGGGGTCCCGATCATTTGATAAATTTGTGGAATAAGTACAAAAAATGTGTTTTATCTGTATGAAAAAAAAAGGTTTAGTAATTAATTCGATATTTTTTTATCGGACCTACATTTAAAATTTAAGCCATTCATACAATCGCTCCCCTAGTTCACTTAATCGATTTCTCAGAAACTAGATATTTATAAAGGAAAACTAGAACACACAAAGTATGCTTTGGCGTGTCCAGATTTTTCTGACATTGTTTCATTGGCCATAATATAATATATATGGATTAGAGAGCAATATTATTTCGTTGAAAAAATCACTTCTTCGAAAACTCCGGTATTAAAATCCGATTTCATTTACTTATTATTTTTTCACCATTTTTTTTTCGAATGCATTATGATGAATGAAATTATGATGTCAGTGAATTCGGTGATTGCTATCTAGTAAATAAAACCTAACAAAGTTTCTCTTATTCTTAGAACATATTTACCAGGCTTCCTAGTAATTCAAGCAATGTCATATTGAATGTCATACTTAAATGTTCCTTATTTCGAACTTTACTGTATAAAAGAACACGTATTTTTATAAATTACACTTCTACTTTAAAACAAACTAAATGTAAAAGGTATAACACTTCAAACATTTGAAAATTAAAATTACTCATAACTAGTATTTTTCAGTTAGTGTCTTCTTATGGAACAGTGTTTCACAATCTTATTATGCCCATGGACCCCTTCTTAAAGCAAAAACGTGACCATTAACTCCCCTCATCTTCAAGTGAAACAAATCTACATAACTGCATAATAGAAAAGTTATAAATTTAATTTTGATGTCTTGAATGGTAAATGGTGATAAAATAAAATATAAATTCAACATTTTCATATTTAAAGTAGTATTTATTGAAATCATAAATTTTGTTTTAAAGTACAAACACTGTTTTTTTCTCAATGATAAGAGGTGAACCTGATGGGATGATGTATTATGAGATTATCTATGTTTGGCTCTATATTTGTGAGTAACATTCGTAAGTCTCCACGAGCACTAATTTCTTTTTTACCCATAATGCAAGATATAAAATGTGTATATGTTTTTGTAACCAGAATTTAAGGTATCCTTGTTCAAGCATTGGTATCAGTTCCTCATTTGTGGAAAATTCAATCAATTCGTCCTATATTAGTTGCATAATAATGAAAATGTGTCACAGATATTTTTTTTATATTAAACTTTTCACGGACCCCCCGACGTTGTCCACGCAACCCCAAATTATTTTTAATTTGCCACAGACCCCCTCAACGTTAACAAGTACCCCTGGGGGTCCGTAGGAACCACTTTGGGAACCACTATTATAGAACAACGACGATATATATATAATTTTAGAATAAAAAAGATTTGATTTGAAAATAAAGAATTGTTTTTTACAATAACATATACATGTCTTTAAAAAATATATATAGAAAGAGTTAATTTCCATGCAAGATTCAAACACCTAAAATTACAAAACTACGTAGTCCATCGTGTCACCGTAAGAGAATCGAACTTAGTACTGTTATACCGTTAGCATCCTCTTGTAACAAGGCGTAATGACGCATACCCTTTAAATAAAATATTATAACCAATTTATGAATTTACTCAGTAGCACCTACTGCTAAGAATGCAAATATAATCAATAGGGAAATTCGTGAATACTTAGAAATATTCAAAATTAAATTTTAAGCAATCTTTTGTAATTGTTATTTCATAAATTTAATCAATTCTATTTCTATCAAACACCACATAAATTGTTCCGTTTTAACGCCATCAAATTAGGTTTATAATGTCCATTCAAATATTGTTGAAATTCTTAAGTTCTAAATTGGATAAGTTGCTTATATACAAATTTGCTAACGGATATTTACCCAGAGACAAAAACTTTTCGGTTACTTAGTAAATTGTCACTTAAACTCGTTCAAAATCCTCGACAAGTTGATACGTCACTTTAAATTAAATAATTTCTTAATAATTAAATTGCTGAAAACATTCTATTGTCAAAAAAAACCGTTCACCTTTTGTTTTTATTTATAACGATTGAACATCAGAGAAAATTGTGCGTGAAAAACATAACTTTTGCGTGTATAAAAATATTACAAATACTGAATTTACGCGCAGTTATTGAGTGAAAAATAATCCCTAGGTCTTTCGATGTTTGGGCAAAACTATTTTTCGTCCTTTCGTGAATTATCTGTTTAAAATTGAGTCATTATTATTTTCAACATAAAATTTACAGCAAACAAAATGTATTATCGACTTTTCAACCATGTCCGCTCCCAATGTGGACGATGTTGAATGTAGACTATAGCAGGGGTTGCGAAACTACGACACGCGTGCCGGATTTGGCACGTAGGGAAAATTTGCTGGCGCGTAAACGATTTACAAATTCAATTTTTTTTTTTAAATAATTCGTAATAGTCGTTTTATATTTCATCTTGTTACACTTTGGAACTGACGTGTCGATATGTTTGCGAATCATTATTTTCCGAAATGTAGTGTAAGAAATAGGTTCACTGATGAATCCAATTAGGCTTGTATGATACTAACGAAATATAAAGCATTTGACATCGAATGTATAACAGCAAAAACCTCATTGATAAATAACTGATATGGACTTTTATTGGCTTTAAGTTCATTTTCATGAAACCATTGTAATTTTTAAAGTTTTTCAATAAAATTCTCAATTTTTTTATATATCAAAAACTGATCGGCACGTCAGACAGTCGATGTATAATATTTGGGAAATTTTGACACGCGAACGTAAAAAGGTTCACCATCCCTGAACTGTAGACTCTTAATCATTGCATCACAGTTCGAAAATGGTAAGGAAAGAGCATGGAGTTAGACAAAGACTAGTTAAACTATTCGCTCTTCTTTCCTTTCCACTTTAGAATCGGATAGACGGTTACTTGACATTAATGAACTAATCTGATTAATCATCTTAATATATCAATTAGTAAAGTCCGAGAAACACAATTCTAACTGGTGTTATATATCATTAGTTTCTAAAATACTGCATGATGATTATCACAATTAATAGGTTCACTTATAACGTATTTTATTGTATATTCTTATAAACTTTCTAAAATCCAACGCCATGTTATTAAATATTTTCCTTTCGCTAAAAAAAAGTCGTCCTTTGATTAAATATTTTAAAATACACACAGAACGTCGCGCAGAAATTAGTAGACCCTAGGTATCGTTTTACAAGAATTTATTCTTTTTGATCTCAATAGATAAATAAAATTGAACCTTAAAAAGTGCGTGTCTGTAATCATCTTCTTAAATTGGCAGCTAAAAAGAATAAAGAGTTACCCTCTACTTAATACAAGGTCCTTGTTTCATATTCTCGTAGCGTAATAAGTATTTAATCTTATAGGAAAAAGCTCCGATTCTGAGTGGCAGGATACTAGCTGTTAATTAGCTGACAAGCTGTGTTTGTATACATATTTAATGATATAACCACCCTACGTCTAAAATCAGTAAATATTTAATTAACCATAGATTTTTAAAAGTTGTCCGCCTCCAGAATGAAAGAACCTTACTAATTGTTCTATCTCAGAAACTCACCCTGCTTTACGAAATAGGTAAGGGCGGAAATATGAAGTTATTAAAGGACTGATTAATAGTAAAGTAATCGCTTCCTCTGCACTCTTTTTAGTAACGGATAGCGGGTAATTTGCGAGGGATGAACACATGGAAAACATCAATACCATTTGAATACTTCAATGTATGAAAATTTCAGTGCAGGCATTTAAACTCTTGACTGAAAAACCGAGTAGACAAAAGCTCAAAAGCATTTAATTTGGATTATTGAAATTTTGTACACTTCCATGTATTTTGTCACTAACGACCCGGGTTTCGCCTTTCGGCGTCTTCAATCATTCGAGCGCACGAATGGACTCGAGCTGACAAACAGTAAACAATGTCTAACATTTATATAGAAGATACAAATACGACAAATATTATTTACGAGATATAATATTATACGTCTAGGATCCTTGGAAGGAATTCCTTGCCAATTCTGAACGAACAACTGAACCTTCCAAACTCTCCGTTACTGTATCCTATACGTTGAAACACCTAACAGATGTCACTAAATGTGGAATGATTGTATATATTTATCCTTTCGTCGAATTGCATCCTGTTGAAACCCACAATGCTATTATAATTGTAAAATCACTGGTAATTCTAATAGTAGTTGATAAGCGGCAATTCGCCACTCTGTTAATGTGTTGTTTACAAAATAAGGATTAAGGCGATTCTCGAAATGTTAACTCAGGTATCAGTGTGGCTCTCAGACGTATAATATTTTACCTCGTTAAAGGATAAATTAATAATTAACATCAATATAAATATAAATATTAGGCGTCAGTTACATGACACCAATATTCTTCGTGCTAAAAGTGGACATGGTTGTATAAATTAATAATAATTATTAGATAAACATAAATTACAAATTTGGATTATTGAGATTTTGTACACTTCCATGTATTTTGTCACTAACGACCCGGGTTAAAAAACAACTCGTTGATAGTGTTAGACCGGCATTCTATTGCAAAAATTCTCTAGGCAAATTACTTAATAACAATAAAGATAGAGTCCACTTTAAGAACAAATCTGGTATTTATAAATTACAATGCAGTGATTGCCAACATTTCTATGTGGGTAAAACCACACGTACATTAGATATAAGGGTATCAGAACATTTAGCTGCAGAACATTTAGTTTAAAAAAGAAACTTCGACATTCGCAAATCACTAACTAATGGAGAACCATACGTTCAATGCGGATGATGGGGTTAAATTGTTACATCAAAACACGGGGGATGATAAATTATTTTATCAAGAAATTTTAGAAATCAATAGAGCCCAGTTAAATTCCTTACCAATTCTGAATGAGCAGCTGAACCTTCCTAATTCTCCGTTATTGTATCCTATACGTTGAAACACCTAACAGATGTCACTAAATGTGGAATGATTGTATATATTTACCCCTTCGTCGAATTGCATCCCGTCGAAACCCACAATGCTATTATAATTGTAAAATCACTGGTAATTCTAAAAATAGTTGGAAAGCGGCAATTCGCCACTCTGTTAATGTGTTGTTTACAATATAAGGATTAAGGCGATTCTCGAAATGTTAACTCAGGTATCAGTGTGGCTCTCAGACGTATAATATTTTACCTCGTAAATAATATTTGCCGTATTTGTATATTCTATATAAACGTTAGACACTGTTTACTGTCTGTCGATTAGGGACTGGGCATGTCTTAAATAAGAATAGCAAGCTCTTCAAGCTTACGCTGACATTACGAGCAATTCCTGGTAAGAATTGAACTTTTTAAATGATTCAAAGACAATCATTCTCGTAAGTGTTTTCCCAACACAAAAGCCTTCAGCTGACAGAATCTTTTTAGATAGCAGTACTTAGCCAGCTTACTTGCGGGAAAAGGATATAAAGACCTAGTCTGTACCCACCCTACCACTAACTTTAGCCAGGAAACAAGGAGTCCTCTTCGCGGACTCCACATAATAGTTTCAATAGGAAAGTAAAGGTAGGAAAAAAAAATTACTGTTTGTCAGTTCGAGTCCATTCGTGCGCTCGAATGCTTGAAGATGCCGAAAGGCTAAACCCGGGTCGTTAGTGACATAATACATGGAAGTGTACAAAATCTCAATAATGCAAATTTGATATTGAAATTCCATCAAGCACCCTCAGTCGATGTCTTAAATTATATACGAAAAAATATTTTGCGTTTTAGCCAACGCACGAAATATTTCAAATTTATTAAATTAGATGTGATAGACGAAACACCCGAGATCAACTCAAGGAGAAATGACACCACAAAAACTAAATTTAATTTTGATCTTTCCTGGAATGAGCGCAGACTGATTCTATCGTTAGGGTAAAGCTCATATCACTAGATCACGCCTTAGTTAATTCATTATCTCTTTAAGCCATTTTCACTGTATACATGTTGTGAACTATGTGGTCAGTATTCGGTGCCTCCAGGTATCTCTGTCACCTGCCATCACACTTGCATCTTTTTAGGTCATACCAAGCTCTTAAGCCACGTTGAAATTATTAATATATAGTAAAAGGGATGTGATGTGTTGAGGATTTGCCTAGATATGCGCATCACATGCCAGTTCTGACGTCACTTCATGACTTTTGAATAAATTAACTAACATGACTATGTGGAGTGCATTATCATAACCAATTTAATTGTGTAACTGTTGAATTTTGGCTAATGGTTGAACCTCCTTTGTCAAAGAAAACGGTATTACGAAACGAAAAAAGCGCTCTAAAATCTCTGCTGTATACTTTATTTAAAAAGAGTAGTAAGTAGGTTAAAAGAGGGGGTGAAAAAATAGCATCCCTTTTCTCGTATCCAAAATTTAGTTATCAAAAGAATGCATCCACAGTTATGTCATAGCTTCTTTCGGAAAAATGTCAGTATGCTGGTGATATAAACAACAAAACGGAGAAAGAAAACAAAGTCAAAAATTTGACATTTTAAATGTATATTTATACACCATACTAACTGCAAAAGGGTGTTTACGTTTTAGTTAGTGAAGTAGGAGAATTGATTTTTTTATTTGCACTGTTTGTGAAATTACGCGTAGACTAGTTTACAATTTTGGTAATTAATATTTATTTCAACTGTATACAGAAAATAAATTTCAAAACAATTTAGTTTTATTATCATCAGTTACTTTCAAATATGTACTGTATGTATTAGTATATGTAGCATATGTATTAACAATATGGAACATATAGAATCGTAATGGAATATTTTTAGCGAGAATCGCTACTAATCAATCGCTGAGCTTCTTTTTTTCGGAATGATGGTAATAGGAAATGATTAATAGACAGCTAAGTGTACTCGTTACACCCCGTTTTAAATATTACGTAGTCAGGATGGGAGGCTAAGTTCACAGTTTACAGCCATCCATACATTTGTAAAAAAAATCGTATGAAAATCAATTCATGAAAAGGTCTGTACTAAGATTTGAACCCTAAGGCACTGCAACCGAGTAGAACCGACAACCATGAATTTGAACACAAATCCCTAAAGCGATTGAAAAAACAAAATATAAACTGTCAACCCAGGGATTAGAATCTTAGGGCGTAAGCATTAATAAAGAAGCAAAGGTGGTGTTTTAAAACGACTCGTCGTTAATTTATCACTTTATAGTTACCGTTATCAGGAATGGAAACATCAGACCCCTAAATCTTAATGCGTATCAAAAGAATGATTGAAAAAGTATATTGTGAAAGTGTCCATTCGAGGATTGGGAGTATTGGGACCAGTTACTGGTGACTGATTAAATATATTTGTACAAAATGATAGTAAAATGAATTGTAAACTTATTCTGGAATAGCATTCTTATATTAGTGGCTGCAAACTATTTTTGATGTAATCGGTGGTTACTTTGTGAAAATTCATTTCTAAAACAAAATTCAATTTGCCAGCTTTGTTATAAGAATGGTTGTGGCACACCTAGTAGCACAACCTGTAGAATAACAAATTTATCGAATATAAATTAGGCTATATGGACAGTTTTTTCCAAATCATTTGTAATTAACAACTCAAAACAGTATTTTTTAAAAGTGTAGGGATAAATTTGGGTGAGATCTAGAAGGGATATGCGTACTTTCATAATTAGCATACGCCTTTACATTAATAAGTTATAAAAATAATGAACAAAAACCTTAATTCCGTCAAAAGGCACACATTTAAAATTAGGTTTCTGTACGATGATAATGCTGAAAATTAAATAAGAATGGCTCAATTGGGAAAGATTCTGTGTGTAAACACGATCCTGATTACAGTCTTATAGTAGGCGACAAAAGGGCAGGGCCTATCATTGGCGACACGCGATATTCGAAGGGGTAACGAATCCATAAACGTAAAAAATAATACGTATATTTTATATAATAAATAATTGCATATTTTTTCAGGCAATTGTAAAAGTATTATCACATTTATAATATAAATCACTTTTTAACGCCATTTCGGATATTATGAGCTTTAAACTCTTAACTTTTAACTGATGGAAACGTTACAGTGATTTCCTGTTAATAATATGTGTATAGTTTCATCATAAATATGCGAGAAATACAATGTATGTGTAACTTATTTCAAAAGCATTAATTCATTTTTTCTACGCAAAAAAATAATACAACTCCTGAACGGCCTGAAAATATTACAAATTAATGTGTCGCGAGATTTGTTTTTAACATAATTTATGGTATAATTTAAGACATCGACTGAGGGTGCTTGATGGAATTTCAATATCAAATTTGGATTATTGAGATTTTGTACAATTCCATGTATTTTGTCACTAACGACCCGGGTTTCGCCTTTCGGCATCGTCAGGCATTCGAGCACACGAATGGACTCGAACTGACAGTCAGTTCGAGTCCATTCGTGTGCTCGAATGCCTGAAGATGAAAGGCGAAACCCGGGTCATTAGTGACAAAATACATGGAATAGTACAAAATCTCAATAATCCAAATTTGATAATTTATGGTCGTTGAGTCTGCAATAAATCCGCTGTCTAAAAGTATATTGCCATTCTATGTTTATTTAATACTATTACTTCAATAACTTTTATATAGATTTAATCAGAAATAAACATATTATATTTTAAATCAATTAATTATATCAAATTTGGATTATTGAGATTTTGTACACTTCCATTTATTTTGTCACTAACAACCCGGGTTTCGCCTTTCGGCATCTTCAGGCATTCGAGCACACGAATGGACTCAAACTGACGATTAAATTATAATTAATTATATTATTTGGTCATATTGCACTTCAATTTGTTAATTGTAAAAGTTTTTTGTTACACTTATCAGACAATGTAAAATCAAAATGAATTCTGTTACAAAAAAGCATGTGATCAAGTAACTACTTATTATATGAGATCATCAAATGGGTCAGATTTATGAGAACTATACTGACATTATTCGATTATAAAAAAGATAATCTAATGCTTTAAAAAGATCTGCTTATTTTTTATTTAAATTTACTTTTTTAATATTTATGATATCTTAAGTTTTCACTAGTGATGTATTTTTTCATAACCATAAGAATATAATATAGAATTTCTATATTCCAAATTGATTTTTTCGTTAATCAGTTAGTCAATCCTAAAAGTCAAACTAAGAATTTGAGCTTAGGTTAGGTTAACTTGTTATAATAAATCGCTCTTAGTTCTCTTCCAACAAGTGATTAGGCAAGAATTATGGACCATATATATATATCCTAAAAAATTATTTCAAAACCCAAATTAATTGCTGAGCGTTGTATCTATTTTAGAATTCGTAGAACTAAAGCACATGACGTTACAGCCTGGTTAATTAATCTATATTTTCTTGATAATTTTTGGACTTTTCTGTGAAGCTTCCAAGTTACCAAGAATCAGCTATGTTTCGATTTGCAAATATTTCAATTAGCGATGCAGTCAAAACGGCCACAATTCCATAAATACAATTCAATTCATTTTTCAATAACTATTTTACAGTCATTTCATGTATATTCCGAAAATTTTCAAAGGTGTTTTGTGAAATTCCGAGAAATTGCCACGCTTCGTTACGAAATGATAACCTAATAAAATTTAATTTGTAAGGATAACAAGCAGGCTGTAAAATCTTTATTTGCACTTAAATATTGAATGAAAATTACGGTTTTCTTCGAAATCATATTACGTATTTTTGGTTTCGCCATAAACCTTTTAATAACTTTATACAATTTTGATTTGAGACAATATTTACTATGGCATTCTTTGATTCTGTGATAGTAAGTACTATGTATTATATAAACGAATATAATTAGCTCATTAAACTTAGCTATAGTTTTTCTCAAGCTTTTCTTACTTAATTCCTTTGGTCATTGTTATTTTTTTACTGTTATTATTTTACATATCATATAAAAACCCTAAGCTATGGAAAATGCATTGAACTATAATTCTTTTTAATTGCTTAAAACATATTTTGTATTTGTAAATATTAAACATGTCCGGTCTCAATGCACTTGGACTGCTAATGGTGTTTTTCTCAAAATAACAGACAAGGAATAGAAGGATATAGGATATGGCTTAGACAGGACTATTATAAGCTAACCGATCTCTCTACGTAGGAGAAATGTTCATACAACAACCTTCCTTCGAACAATCCTTCGAACAGAAATCCATAAATCGATTGAACAACAAATAAACTATTTATACTGGTACTCTACCGTAATCATAGCCAACGGCATTAACCAGTCAACCAGGGACCCGGCGTAAATTTTAATAAAGCTTTAATAGTGAACGTTACAAAGCGGTGTTCAATACATAAAAGTTACAAGTTGGAAGTGAAGGTTTTATAGTTTTGACTTTTATCCGCATTGTTCTTTTATTGCGGACAATTTAATTGTCTGATCATAGATGTTTCTTTTGATTTATAATCTCTCTAGTCATATCGAAATATTATTTAACCAATTTTTGTGTGCAGTATTTTTTATCTGACTAAGCATATAGAAGTCTAGCCGTAAGATCTCTGCTTAGTGAACAGAAGATCCAGGGCTCAGGTCTTGATGACATCATTTAGATTTTTTCCGATTTTTCTTTTTCGTAGCTTTTCTCTTTCTGAGTAACATTTGTTCTACGATAACTAGCTGTTACTCAGTTGCTCATCATCCTCCTTTTCGAAGAGAGTTAGGATTTAATAATTTAGCAATGATATTTAGCTAATCGCTCTCGCTACAGCCCGCTTTTTTCAGATCGGATGGACGGGAGGGAATTTTTTAACTTGAAATAAATCGATTGATAAATGAAAGTGTTCGTACTGGGATTCAAACTCGTGTACACTGCAAGCAAACATGACCACATAAATAATATGTACAAAGTAACAAAACTGATCGTCTCTTATTAATGTAAACAAAACATTTCAAAAATAATTTATTTTTATAAGTTTACAGACCCTTTATACTAATTTATGTTGACAATCGTTTGTGGGCCTGACTAAAATAATTTCAACGGAACATAAAACAGGCCCTAATTGCGTTTGACGTCACACAAAATTATTTTTGGACAAAATTTTAGCATTTTTTAAATAGCGTACCGTAGAAAACATTCTCACAAATTCCAATATGCGTGTTCTAAGCAGCTTTGGAGGGTAAATGGTCTTGTCATATTGTTTTGTTAATATAGTTCAAGTATGTGTTATTCTTTTTGGTCGTACCCCTTTAACGAGAACTCATCGCGAGTCAAAATTTATTTCCCAATTAAGAACGAAATGGGATAGAAATTATTTAATTTACTCTAGTTAAATAATATAAAACAACATTACAAGAAATACGCATATAAATAGATTAAACCGATATTAAATGTTTGACTATTATTCACATCTTATATATTCTAGCCCAGACCGGTCTGTAGGCGTAGACGTAGACGTTTTAATATTATCACATATCACATGTATGTAAGAAATTTTCTCATGACTTAAGCGTCCGCAGTGTATATAAACAGTACACACAGTTCCGACGTGACGCAAATTTCGAGGCAAACAAACAACAATCAGTCCCTCAGTATGGAAATTACAAAGAACAGCTACTTTAGACATTCAGCATTTCAATTTCAATACCATCATCTATGCAGACGTTCTCACTAGTTAAATCAATAAAATTGTACCATTCAAATATCGTAAAAACAAAAGCTTAAACTGTCGAATTATAACATTGAAAGTATACCTGCATATTCTTTGACAAATTGGTGATTTTAATAGATTTTTTCTCAGTGAATTTCTTTCGAATAATAAAAATATATATACATACATATTGATAGAAGATTTAACATAATAATATTATGTTATTTGTGACATAAAACGTGATTTATTAGACCTAATATTCTTTGCCATAATATCTGATTCGGTATATAAATACTATATCGAAAAGACAGTAACCGTCTGTTTTTTTTTAAATATTTTTTTCGATAATCACAATGTATACAATTTCACACACGTTTTGTGTGTGTTATATTTTCACAATATTTTTTGTGTGTGGGTTACGTTCTTTAGCCTTTCCACTTAGCCATTTATATCGATAAATGTGTTCAGCTTTTAAACAATAATAAGATATAATAATTATTTACGCAATATTTTTTAAGGCGTAAAGGATTAAATAATACATTTTATTGACGTTGTATTTCTGCATATGAAATAATTTATAACAGTACAAAATTATTACGTATTTTTTTTAATAAGTACACTATTCGAATAAACTCTATATAAGATTACAATTTTATAAAAAAAAGAAGCTTTAAAGCTCTCAGCAGTAATTTTTATTGAAACCAGTAAAGCATTTAAACTAAAGCTATAGATTTTCTTATATATTCAAACGTTTTTACACTACTGCTATTTTTACATTTCATACCGTTTAAAGAACAAAATACAACATTCCGGTTTCATCGAATCGACATTTCCCTAGAAAAATATCAAATAACACGTGGGGAGGATACACGGTGTGTTTGACTTCGAATAAGGGTAGAATGAACTATCTTAGTCACACAAACAATACCCTCAATATTTTCTTTTATACTGTCTGTCATAGGTTTCAAAGAAAAACATTAGAACGCTTAGAGCTTTTCCTGCAATCAATACATTCTCATCATTATTTGTATAGCTTAACTTTCCTTTCCTACAGCGACATAATACATGATCATATTTATATGAAATACACTTTTGGCAAAGATAAATGTAAACATCGTATTGAATAAGAAAAAACCGTTTGATATTTCTTCAAAAATGGCCAAACAAAGTATTGTCTTCTCATCTTGCTTAATCGTTGTTTTTATGGGTTCCACGACTAAACAGAACATGACAAAACAGAACAGAAAAAAACAGAAAGCTTTGGAAATAATAATTTGTCGTATCTATTATTTATTGAACAAAAAATAATGTATTTATTAATTTATATAACATAATTTTATTTCATGTCTGCTCCCAATGTGGAGCATATGTTCTCTTAATGGAGGTATCTCAACAGAATTTTTCTACGAGAACTGTTTGTTACTCAGTTTCTCAATATTTAGTAATATATAAAATCAAAAAAGTATAATAAACTCTAATATGCAATTAGAGTGTGTTTATTGTAGTCATTAAACACAAATATTTGCAAATGACCATATTGCTTATTTCATATAATACAAAACACTTTTTTTTTAATATTTTAAAATTTGTTTGGAAAAAAATATCTGATTCGCCAAAAATTTTCAAAATCGGAAAATCATACGAGATTTACTCGATGAGATTTCACTCATGTCTATAATCATATATGTTCAATAAATAAAAGATACGACAAAAATATTATTTCCAAATTGTTAAAGTACAATATTTCCTGAGTAAATTTGAATGTGATGAATCTCGCATTCAAATAGTTAATTCTATTCATTTTGCAAATCAGTTTGCAAAGACGAAAATTGAAAGCATTACTAGAAGAATGTTAATTTAATCCTTAGAAATTACTATTGCACACTGATGTAAGGTGGCTTAAAAAAGGTTCTTGAGTTATTTACCAAAAATAATGGAGTTTACAGCAACAGCTAATTAACCATATCCTCAATTGGAAGATTGGGTGCTTTTCTCTTTGACATTGCAGGAAAACTAAATGAGTTAATTTGCAACTTCAAGGAAAGATCAAAACATTAACTGACATGGTTAGCGTCATTATTATAATAACTTGATAATGGTTATCTAATGTTTATTTTCAATTTAATCTTATTTTTTGCTTTAAATTACTACTTTTAGTGTTAGTAGATCCCCACCAATAATTTCAAAAGCTGGTCACTCGTAGTGGTTGAAAGTTTGGCCACCCATGGTATATAAGGTCACATAATGGGGTATCATGTATCATTAAGTATTCTTCGACATGCTTCATAATCACATGTTGAGATGTTCCATTGGTAGTCCATGTGCTCTTTCTTGAGAACGGACATGGTTAAAATAACACAGAACATGCGTCCAGTGACATGTACTAGGAATCCAAAGGTACAAACGTCATACTTAATTTTTCACTGAAGAATTTCATTTTACATGACTCCGCAAACAGTAGCCTGCTATATAAAGGTCTGCACGGGCTGAAATTGTGTAAAAATACCCGGTCCGAGCCGGTCATCTTCAGGTTCAGCCTGGCCCCAGTCTGAGTCTCAATATTACTTGTTAACAGAAGCCCAGATTTATTTTTCTCAACCCAAAAAAAGCCCGATTGTTTTTCAATATAGAAATTCATTCATGCTTTTCAAATAATATATCTTATTGTTTCTACTTTTCCAACGATATTCATAAAACATGTAAAGTACATTAGTTAAGTTATGAATAATATTTCTTTATGGCTCACTCATGACCCAAACATAATCCGAAATATTTTTTGAAAATTAAAATCCTTACCCGCCCCAGCCCGAATATAAATTGTTTTCACCAGGCCGGCTAAAGGCCCGCTGGCCAAGCCCGGGCCGGGTAGATTCTTACTGTTTTACTTACTACTTTATATTGGTAAAAACTGCTCTAATGTCATCACTGAGAGTGTTAAAGACGTAACGCCTCATTGAGATACTTTGAGAACGATTAAATCATAACTTTGATGAAACTATTAAATGTATCGTCAAATTCGCAATAGATGTCACCGTCACACTGTCTTACCAAGAAAACAGTTAACTTTTACGACAGTTAGTTATAGGGAAATTATTAATGGTCATTTATTGATTACTCGGTAATATTTATCATGATGGGAGTTTTCTTTAAATGGGTTATTAAAGCAAGTCTATAAAACAGAATAAATTGCTTCCCATAACTATTGTTAATTAGACTGTAGATTAATTTCTTCAGTCCATAAAAAGATGCACTTTCATTGTAAAAACTAACTGTTACAACTCTTCATTTGAATAATTTTCTAATGTAAACAGTGGTTTAAAAAAAATATGCAACCGAATTGCTATCTAAAATATTTTTTTTTTTGTTATTTCATTCACTTTTAAGGTGCTAACTGTCAATTGTTGGTGGAAAGGCATTAATTATATTTTAAAAATAAAACACTATTTTTTTTGTACCACTTCCACATGATCAGGGCCGGTTTCGCTCATCACTGGTAGTATCAACTGATCAACTGTTATTTTATTGTGTAGCTTTGTGAGTCACATTTTTTTCTTCTTTCAAAACTATCTTCAGATTTCAGCATTTGATGACTAGTGTGACGCCCGTCATAGATGACGGTGTTGACATTGAAATACTGAATGTTCGAGCTTCTTCAGCTTTACGATGTAATCGAAAACGCCGCTGTTCTTAAGTTTCCATACTGACGGACTGATTGTTATTTTTATTTGTGTTTGTTTGCCTCGGAATTTGCGTCACGTCGGAACTGTGTGTACTGTTGGGTGTGTGTGTGCATTGCATAACATTTCATACCTACATGTGAAATAATAAAAGGTCTACAGACTGGTATGGGCTATTATACATAAGATACTTCTGTAAGTAAAAAAACACGTGTCACACGTGAAAAGCGCTTCGGCGAACTGAATTCAACCACTGGCCATAGCCTCGATTCCAGTATGACGTTTTTTTCTTCTATAAGAAGACCACGAATCGAAAGCTTAGATACTCTTCAATTGTTAATTAAACTTTGTTACGCTGTAAAATGTACAAAATCTTATCAAACTGTATCAAATATTTGCCGGAATCGATGGATATAAATATGCCGGGGCCATATAAAAAAGTTGTATCATCGTCAAATAAAAACAAGAAATATGAATTACTTGAATTCATATACAGGTACATAGGTGTCAATTTTCTGACATAAAAACAAAATTGCAAATGTTTTATGTTAGCTTTTATTGGCTATACAGTCCTTTCGGGACACTTGCAACTAAGCTGAATGTCTATATTATTGAATTTCTCGTTGGATTAAGGTGTTTGCAAGGGTAAATTTGTCAACAAGTTTATGATAAACCGTCAAAATTATCAACATTTATGTCCCAAACTTTGAAATTAAAATTTAGTATAACTTTAGCCGTACTTTACTGTCAACGAACTATTCTTTATCTTTATATATTTCGCACAAGAATTATGTGTTTATAATTTTCTATATTAATGTAATATTTACGTTTTTTTCATAGTTTCATAATTATTTAACGTACATGTATTAATTTCATTGAATACTAGTGAGTACCCGGCATGCGCTGCAATGCCACTCAAAGAAAAAAAGGGTTTGTGTTTCAATTCTGTTTATTAAAGTGCTTTTGGATTTCTGCACGGGCCGAAATTTCATAAAATCACCCTGCCCGAGCCCATCATCTTCAGGTTCGGCCCGGCCCGAGCTCGAGTCTCAATATCACACTTATTATCCGAACCCAACCCGAAGCCCAGATTTTTTTTTCTCAGCCCGAAAAAAGCCCGTTTTTTTTAATATACTAATTCATTTATACTTTTCAAACAATTTAATATGTTATTTTTATCATATTACCATCGACATTTGAAATAAATTATTTAAGGTATGAAAATTATGAAGTTATTTTTCCGTCTGGTTCAGAGATGTCGCTAGTACGTATTTGATTCATTTTTTAGATTTTAAATTTTTTTCTTCAGAAACCTTCACGGGTGTGCGCAAAACAACTCACCAAAGTTTGATAGAAATCGGATGAATGGTAAAGGAATGCATAGAAGACAAACAAACAAACAAATCATCATTTATATATATATATATATATAGATATCTGGAATAAAGCACCCAATTCAGATTCATTTAAGATTTTCAATTGAATTACTTGAGCTAAATCAAGAGATAATAATACATATTGTACGATATTATCTAGAGTAAAAAAGACATCACAAACACCCTTGAACAATATCTCGAATTTATAAAATGGTATTGTTTGTTATCGTATTGTCATCTGACGAGGGCATGATTTCAGCATCATGCCACCGTCAATCAAAGACTATCAATATTGTTTGATAATTCTTATAGAACTAATTAAATTACTATTTTTAAGTCAACACAATAAGATATTATTCGACATAACCAGAAATTGACACTGAAACCTTGTGATCGCTGAGCAGAATACTTATCACTAAATTCCAAAATCTCCAGTTGTAATCTTCGCATATCATAAAATCGTAATTAATACCTGCAGTGTTGATATTTAAGGTGAAAGACATGTTATGGACTAGATAACGAATGCTTATAATTTTTTTTATTTATTGAATTTACCGTGTTGTTCTTTCACAAAACGATATAAAAAATAAACTATAGATGCAGTATTGACATTTTAAAATAACCTACAACGGCAACACGATTTAAGACGTCAAAAGGAAGTGCAAGAGTATTTATTTACCACTCCACTAAATTGTATGTTGTAAATGGCATTATTCGCAATCCGGAAAAATGCTTTATATTGTGAGTTAAAACAAAAAAAATCGTTGAAATTTAAATTATCTTTGAAAACACCTACATCAAAAAACTTTTCAAATGTCAACTTTATAACTAGATTCACATGCATTCATAGCTCAGTAGTTATTATTTGTGCGATATTTGAGCACTACACTGTTTTATTATAAGTAACTGACATATATATTCAACGGCAAAAGATTAAATGGTTAGAATTTTAATCAATTTTTGGTCAGAATTGGAATCAACTTTTGGTCAGAATAAAATTTAAGTTTTGGTCAGAATAAAAATATGTACTATCTGAATAAAATTATTATACGGTCAGAATAAAAGGTTAGGTTAGGTTAGAAATACTGACTATAAATTATTTATTTTGCCTACTGTAATTCCGACCGATACATTATGACAATATAATATATAAAAATCAATGTGGGTTTGTTCGTATCTTATGCACTGCCATACCATTCATACGATTCGGATAAAATTTTGTCAAGTTATTGCTTGCACTTGCGCAAAGGATATAGGCATAGTACAATTAGGCCCGGCCCGAGTCCTATTCTCAACCTTTAATTTGTAACTTACAGTAGGTCTTATTATATATTAAAATCAATCTCATAATCCAGATATATCTAAAATCTAAAATAACTAATCAAATTCGTACAAATAGCGACATCTCGGAAAACTTTCTGATTTGTTCGTGTACGCACCAGACAGAAACAAAAAATATTGTGTGTCCTAAAGCACTTTAATAAACAGAATTAAAACACAAACATTTTATTTCTTTGAGTGGCATTGCAACGCATGTCGGTTGCTCACTAGTTTAATATAAATTCTAACAAATGTATCAAAAATTCTGACCAGAAAAATGCGAGCCATATGCAATATTGAATTACACTTCGAATTTATCTCCGAACGATAAGTTTTTTGCAAGAACAATAATTATTACATAACGTAGATTCAGTTTCATGTAAAATATTAGATATTTTAAATGAGGATTACCAACAAAGTGTACAAGAAAGTGACTTTCGGAAACAAAATATTATTTGTTTCTATGAATATTACAAGATTATTTGAAAACCGAATGTAATGAACGATATATTATACCGTATGCGAGAAATAAACTTACCTCAGTTGATGTTTCGAAAACAAATTATTTCCGCTTGACGTTGCGTATTAATTCCCTTAGTAATAAATTAATATTTCAAATAATATATGACACATCTCGTTCACTTTTATTAAAAAACTCAGTATTAAATGTAACATTTGTTACACAATATTGTTTGAAATATGTATATATGATAAAATAAACATTTATAAAATATGTGAATGAAATAAAAGCAATCAAATGTTTTTAATATTAGAAATATTTTCATAAACTTATATCAGCCCTGACGCTTTCAGATCTTTATCTTTTTGACTGGCAAAAATATGTGTAAGTATGAGACATGCAAAGAAAATACGATTTTTTGATAATCACAATTTCAAATATTATTTATTTCAAGTCTTTTTTTGAATTATTTGTATCATAGAATCATGTCTGTCACGGAAAGAAAAGTCGTATAAATACAAAAATATTAAATTGTAAAAACATTAAATAAATAATAAAAAATAACACCTGAGAACGATTCCTGCAATGTCTTCAAAGTATTAGATTATTTCCACCAGTCCATACCACGATATCTTCTCAAAAAAATAATGTAATACACTTTTATGATGTTAACTCACAATTCTTGGTAGAAAGACTTTCTACTAATTCCAAAATTTTAATAAACAATCAACACCTGTTCTTTTATGTAATTTTCTATTTTTAATTAAAATAAAAAATGTTACCGATACACATTCTGAAATCTTAAAGACTTATGTAGTTAAGGTTTCATATCCAACGTATTTAATTCGACAATAATTTTATAATACCTAACAAATATTTAGAAATAATAATATCAATGGCTATAATTATATTTACTTGATCTTAGACACTGGCAAAATCTTATACAAAGCGTCTGAATTACGCTCTAATATTTTAATCGTAACATAGTATTAATACCATAATCCTTTCATAAATTGTCGCATGTTACGTGGCTTAAGTCATTTTGACATTATTTAGCTTTCTACGAGACATGGATGACTTATGAATATTGATTTTATTCAAGTAAAGTATTAACAAAACAAATTAATTTTGTTTACTCTGAATATAAAGAGGGCGTACGTTATTGTTTTTTCTTTTTATTTAATAACGCGTCCGCTTCCGATTTGAATAATCAATAGAAGTTACACAAACTGTTTTTAATTCATTAGCTCAATGCCACTTTTCGGAGAGGTGATACAAGCCACTATTAAAAGGATACTAAGCCCACTCTCTCTCTACACGAAGTTTGATGCGAAGAAATCCATTTTTCGATTGAAAAATCACTGTAAAGTGAAAATTAGCTCCTTAGTGTGAAATTATTCAAAAATAAATATTTTTGCAATGAATCGATTTGAATAGTCAATGGTATAACATTTTGACGTTTTTTTTATCGTGTAAAGTTTGATACACCCAGTGGGATGAGGGTAGAAGTAAAGAGGGAAGCAGTCCTCTTCTGTAGACTTCAGCAAGGGTAAAACACCTTCCAGGACCATTCAACAGCGAAAAACACCCCTGTCATTCGAGATCATTATCTTTATTGAATTTTCTTGTACAAGGTTGAATACAGTTATGGAATTTAGTAACAATTACATAAAAACAAATTTAAAATATACAGCTTTGAATTTAAAAATGTGAAGTGAATTTTACTCATTCAAAAGCTAAGTACTCCACTCGGCTTTGAAGCCGTGATATAGGAGATGAAGTTTAGGTAAAAACGCGGCTTTTATCGCCAAAGGATCACACCGAATAACGGGAAAGGGAACCAAAAAAAAAGAGAAATCTACAACGACGGTCGGTGTCAGATTATTATTATAACGAACTTTTATGAATGGTAAACATGAATATTTGATGTGAATTATTTACAATAATTAAGTACATGAATTTAATGCACAATAATGAATTTACTAATTGAATGAATCCTTACTTTGCCATTGACTGATTTTCCCACTAATTGTGCAGTGAAAGGTGGTTCGAAGAGGATTCTAGGCACGTTGGTACAACTTGGAGGTTTAAAGTTGTATGTAATTAATAGAGTTTGCTTTGCATTCTAGACTAGCAATATCATCACAAGTTTTGATAAAGCAAAATTCATTTCTTGCACATTTTTATAACAAAAGTATGAGGGATTTATTATTCACCCACAATGGAGGCAATTCAACATGGAATAATATCATACACGTGACATTTTTTCGATTTCCACGGGTTCATTTACACCTCGCTGAAATCTGTTTTGTTTGTTTCTTAAGGCATTTGTATGTTTGATGGAAATCCTGTTATTCCAGCATTACCATTGTCTCAAATCAGGAGTCTACTTACTATGATTAGTAGTAAATGTAGGTCTACTTAAATTTAATACGCAAATAGAATTTATTTATTTGAAAATCTGTAGAAAATCTATCTTTGAAAAAACATTTACTAAGTCAATAACTAAATCAATTATATCCAACTAAACAGACATACATTTTTTATCTATGTTACGTATTCACACAAAAAATGCAAGAAACTGCATTCTGAGTGGTCAGAAATAAACCGACGACGATGCTATTTAATTAATTGTGAAATTTATTTTTACTTATAAATATGTACTTTTTTATTTGCATCTCATATGCTGTCATTCTGATCCATCTTAAAGGTTGGTGATATTACTAATGTATTTACCTGTCTAAGGGATTACTTACTTTTTAAATTGTTAATGTAAGAGTTTCAGTCGGTCGATTTTAAAACTATTCCACCCGCAGTCCTCGAAAATTACCTCAAGGCTGGAGAACTTAAATTCAAAATATATATAGAATAGCAAAACTTCTGCAATTATAATTTACAATAATATTATGTATGATTTTTAATTCCTAGCAATTTTCTCTAAAATATATTGCGTACATGCTGAGGAGTACTTTTTGTCATACTGTGATGTATATTTGTGTTAAAATTACTGGATATATTGTAGTTAACCCTTCCGTACTCATGGTGTAACATTGCGTTACTTTGGTCTTTAAACCTTTAAATTATCTGTGAAACAGGTCACACGAAAAATTGAAAATTTTGCTATTTGTAACTACAATAGTTCTACATAAAATTAAAAAATAAAAATACATTATAGTTTACTTCTTCTTTGTATAATTAATCATAATTTGAAAATCTCGTCAAATTTACCATCGAAAAATAAAACTTTACAGTATAGCAACGACCCGTTTTGTTTCAAACCGCACTGAAACACGTCTCGAGCCTGTTCTGCTATGAATAATTTAGATTCTTGCGTCTTTCGATAATTTCGCATAGTTTGATATGTATTTCAGATTTTACACAGAAAATATGACGTAAAATAATTACTTAATACTACAAAAAACCATATTTCACTCTTTGAAATTGTCATTTTGCTTTATAAATGCGTTTATATGACAAAACTCACTCGGTAACGAAATGTGACTGCATGAGATGCGAAGGGATTTTTTTATCTTGAAAACGGAAAGGTTAATGTCATTTTGCTAAATATCTGGTGAATCTTTATTGTGCGAAATATAATATATATATATATATATATCGCAATGGTGATTTGAGGCTGTGATAAAATAGTTTTTGAGTCCCTGCTTTGAAGTAAATTAGCCTCGCAAACATTTGCGAAACTGGTATGAATTGCTTTGAAACTTGTACAATTGGACTTTTTCCTGGGAGACTGTTGTTTGCCCAATTGCAATTTTGTGCAATATTGCTTGTTATACGCCCACTTTATGAACTATTGCTACATGCGCTACGTCAAACAGCATAAATAATATATGTAGGACCAATGTAAAATACTAAGAACGAATGAATTTTCTTTAGAACCATCTATTATTCAACAGAACCAACATATTTTTATTGTTGAGTTATGGGACGGTACAAAAACGATTTTTTAACAAACGACATGACACATGGAACAAGAAAAATTCTCTTTTCTGTTCAAAACGATACGTATGGTCAGTCTGTTAATCAGTGAATATTTTAATGCTTTTTATACATGATGTAATCAATGATTTATTTTTTAATTGCAATTAATTCCTGTGTCCTGGGCGATGTACCTAATATTTTTATGCTGGATTGACAAAAAATATTAAAAACGATAAACATGACGTAGTGTGTAATGTCATCGAACGGAAAATTCTTGCAAAAAGCTGCGAGATGAGTTAATCTAGAACCCTTCGGCAGCGACATATCGTCATTATTTATCAAGCTTCACCTTTTGGATGCGCTTGACCCTTGAATAAACAAAAAGAAAAGAATGCGTCACTGCAAAGTTTGGTGTTTATTTACGACGTCATTATTCTAGCCAATGTGTATTAATATTACTCCCACGCATCCAAAAATGGTCGTTAATCAATCGATGACGATAGATAGGAATGCACTTGTACAAATAGTTTTCTTTTTTTACGACATAAGAAGCAAAACGTTTTGCTGTTCCCGTAGCCGAGTGGTTTTCCATCCAACTCAGTTGTCGTTCGAATTTACGAACTTCAACATTCATCTATCATTATGTCCAGTCTACCGACCCTGGGGGCGTTTAGAGAGACATCAGCTGGCTACCAGTCGTTATCGACTCTAAAATGAGAGGTTGAGACGACTGACCAACCAGCTCTTCGTATCTTGATTTATTTTAGTAAATTTAATTATTGTCAGTACTCAGTACTCGACATGCAATTTGGAATGCTTCGCGCTAATTTTATAATATACTTGTGAGAACCCGGGATGCGTTGCAACGCTACTCAAAGAAAGAAAGGTTTCGTGTTTTAATTCTGTTTATTGAAGTGCTTTCGGATATACTTAATTTTTTGTTTATCGTCTGGTGCGTACACGAATAAAGCAAAAGGTTTTTCGAGATGTCACCGTTTGTACGTATTTGATTTTTTTATTTTAGATTTTTTCATAAACCTTCGCGGGTGTGCGCACAACAGCTCACTAAAGTTTCATCGAAATCGTATAAATGGTAAAATAACGTATAGGGGACAAACAAACAAACAAATAAACATTCATTTTTATATACATAGACTATATATATCGAAATATTTTTTACTAGAACCTTGTTTAGTAATTAAAGCGGTCACTGATAATTAGATAACAAATTATTGTTAAAAAATCAGTGTGTTCCACATTCCGAGCGGACTTGCTTAACGAAAATGTTTTTGGCATTCTGTATTTATAACACCGTGCATAACATAAATTGGTAATAATCACCCAACGTAGTACAACGTACATTCTACAGTTATTTTTAAGCTACGTTCGCTCCCTATGTAAAGTATATGATCTTCTGATAGACCATATCATCAAAAAAATAACAGCGAGTAACCCATTCGATAAACTGCTCTCTGTATATAGTGTAAGTATAGACGTCTGGGGTTAATCGTTGACTAGTCGCTTCCTCTACGCTTTATTTTCAAGATCGAATAGAGGTAATGGAAAGGTATGAAAATATCAAAGATATTTATATATCTAATCATAAAATAGCAAATAAAATTCATATTTATTTATTCAGAGCTTGAATTTGTAAATGACTTGAATGAACCGGGATTGCAATTATTATATGCTACCCATCCCACCGCAAGAAATATTGGTAGACTTCCCACGTGAATGACCATATAACATAGAACACTTTATATGAGGAAAGCAGATAGTTTTAAGCGTTCAAAAGCATACGCGTACTGTTTCCATCGTATCCTTTTCATTTGACACTTTGTTTTTGTTCCCATGGTGATAGTAAAATGTCTTTTTGTACCAGTTGAGGTGAAGGATCAAATTTTGTATAATATGCTTCAAAATATTAATTTTCCTCGGCGGTCGTAACATAGATTATTAAAACGAAATCTAATTTTACACAGGAAGTTTTTTTAGTGCTATTATCCTAAATAATAAAGTCACCATCGTAATATTTTATAATTGGACGCTTACTGAAAATAGATTCTTAGTAAAAAGTTATAATTAAAATATAAATAATCATTTATATAGTAGGCTAGTTATTCAGTACTTAAACAGAATAATCGTATTTTTGTATGCGCATTATATTATTATATATTATTATAATTTTAATAATACTGGATATATTTTTACGAGATATTTATTATAACGGAAGAACTGAAGTAAAATTATTTTCAATATCAATTCGATTTATTTTAAAATGTAGTTTAATAAGGAAACAATTTGCTCCGCATTAAGAGCGGATATGGTTAAGAATAATGAACAACTTTCTTATTGAACTGTTTGCGTAACTAGATGTGACGTGTGATTCGATTCTTTGAAAAACATCTTCAAACTAAATCTATCATTAGATTTTTATTTATAACAAAGAAATTGATTTTAAAGCTTTACTTATAATTTAGTAATCAAGAGTGTTATTTTTTTATTTTGCTAAGCAATGATAGCGGTTAGATAATCCATTGAAAATATTAGTTATTTTTGTTCAGTTCAGTTATCCATACACATGATTTTAAAAAAGTGAAAGGAAGGTTTTCAAAAGAAACAAAAAGACATTTGGCATTATAGCCAATAATTTCTAATGACCAAATAATATTAAAAAAATTAAATCTTTTGAGACATGCAAGTCACTCGTGATCAACTTGAGTATGAAAGACATCACAGACACACAAATTTAAATTGAAAAATCTATATTTGATATCGACCTTTCCGAGACTTGCATCCAAACTGATTGACATGGTGAAACCTTTGCCACTAGACTACAGACGCTGACGTGGTCGGTATACATCTGAGCATCTTGTACGCGCACAAAATGCTCAAATGAATATTAAGGTTGGTTAAGTTAAGTAATGTTATAAATTAAATGCTTAGTAACCTTTACACGCCCGTGCGCTGTGTGCCATAATAAGAGTAACACATTGCTCGAGCATTTTTTCATGCAATTATTGCGTGACCCTTATCTGTCATTAAAATAACCATATCTCAAAAACTGGTCAACTTATTTGAGTAAAGTAAAAATCATTATCAAAAAAAAGGTTGCTTAAATTTTACAAAAGCTTTATTCACTATTCTTCACAACTTACATAGTTGTTGTACATCAAAGTTAAAAAAATGAAACTATGTAAATCGCACAATAATTAATTTAAAAAATGTAAAATTACTAAAAAAATGCGCAATTAAATCTATATAATTACAATTAAAACCTTAAAACTACACAAAGATTAAATATTTTTTTAGTATTCCAATTTTTAAGACATTTGTCTTTACATTGACCAACTTTTCACTTCTGTCAGGTGAATATCGACAACTTCAAAATGCAGATGTTTGTATTACTCATTATGAAAAAAATGTGTATTGAATCTGAAAATAAAATTATGATTCGGCATCTCAAAATCATTATTATTTACATATCATGTAGTCTAATATTCATATATTGTATACTTTTATTATAAATCAGTGTATTCTGATCGCGAAATATGTCATAATCAACGGTCCCGTACGGGACTACTGGGCGGTTTAAGGTTAAATTAATAATCATCAATATAAATATAAATATTAGGTGTCAGTTACATGACACCAATATTCTTCGTGCTAAAAGTGGACATGGTTGTATAAATTAATAATAATTATTAGATAAACATAAATAACAAATTTGGATTATTGAGATTTTGTACACTTCCATGTATTTTGTCACTAACGACCCGGGCTAAAAAAACAACTCGCTGATAGTGTCAGACCGGCGTTCTATTGCAAAAACTCTCTAGGCAAATTACTTATTAACAATAAAGATAGAGTCCACTTTAAGAACAAATCTGGTATTTATAAAATACAATGCAGTGATTGCCAACATTTCTATGTGGGTAAAACCACACGTACATCAGATATAAGGGTATCAGAACATTTAGCTGCCTTTAGATTAAAAAAAGACACTTCGACATTCTCAAATCACTTGTTATTGGAGAGCCGTACGTTGAATGTTGATGATGGGGTTAAATTGTTGCATCAAAACATGGGGGATCATAAATTATTTTATCAAGAAATTTTGGAAATCAATAGAGCCCAGTTAAATTCTGGCGATTCTTGGCAATTCTGAACAAACAGCTGAATCTTCCAAACTTCCCGTTGCTGTATCCTATACGTTGAAACACCTAACAGATGCCACTAAATGTGGAATGATTGTATATATTTATCCTTTCGTCGAATTACATCCCGTCAAAACCCACAATGCTATTATAATTGTGAAATCACTGGTAATTCTAATATTAGTTGGAAAGCGGCAATTCGCCACCCTGTTAATGCGTTGTTTACAAAATAAGGATTAAGGCGATTCTAGAAATTTTAACTCAGGTATCAGTGTGGCTATCAGACGTATAATATTTTACCTCGTAAATAATATTTGTCGTATTTGTATATTCTATATAAACGTTAGACACTGTTTACTGTCTGTCAGTTCGAGTCCATTCGTGTGCTCGGATGCCTGAAGATGCCGAAAGGCGAAACCCGGGTCGTTAGTGACAAAATACATGGAAGTGTACAAAATCTTAATAATCCAAATTATATAGTCTAAAAAGTATTAATCATTTCAATATAATGAATCGCCCAAAGATTATTGCTTGTCAAAAAAAAGTTCATACCTTTATTTAACGTCATTTGCAGTGATGGGAAAATCTCTCATCCAGTGTAAAAGATTGTATATAGATTAAGTAAAAAGTTATGTTCCCAACTCCACTCGAAGATTACGGATTATTAAAAAACTTTTAACGGTATAGGGGTGAAGTTCTTGTTTGAATTATAATTTAAGCCAAGAAGTTAACAAGAAAGAAAATTGAGTGATCGCACGTTGAAGACTGTACATTACATCATTATTAATATATTAATCTTAAATTGTCCACGTTTATTCGTACTTCGTCCACATTATAAAAATAGCGATACACAAAGTATAGTAACTCACAGAACATCAGAAAAGCACGTTAGGCGTATCCATAAAGGCTCTTTATCTCTTTTCTTTTTTTTCATTTTTGTTTATATTTTGTAACTGTTATAAAAAATTATCGACGGTGTTCAGGAGAGAGTACAAACTGCTTTTTTCGAAAATATTATATTAATTAGATAATATTGTTTTGGGTAATTATTTTAACACTTAAAAACTACGAAAATGAGTTAATGATTGGATTTTATTTTAAAGATGACAGAGCAGGTCTCGGCCAAATGATGTAAATTAGAAAAATAAATTGACCACTTTTTGGAAGGGAAGCATCATTTTACATTAGTTTTATTATCTGCTAACATGAGAATTTTCAGAAGCGCATTTCAAAGATTCATAACGCAACTCAGTATATAATCTTTCGATTATCTCGAATCCTAGTTCCGTACTATTATTAAATTAATTTATGGAATTCTGTTCGAAGGCATGGGTGTCTGTGATGTCAAAATGTTTTTGCCACCCATCCAATTCTAAAAAAGTGAGCGATTTGCTAAACACTAGTGCTGTCCTAATCCTATCACTATATCACTGCGGTATTCAAAAAAGGGAGGTTAAGCAACTGAGTGACCAGCAGTTCTAGTAGAAAAATAACTACTGAGATAAACTCCATTGCGTGTCCATATTATGCTCCACATTGAGAGCTGATATCGTTCAAAAAAGCTATGTGAAAAAAATGTAACAATACGATCATGTCTAAGTGTTCTTTTTGTTTAAACTATTTAATTATGAAAAGTAAACAAAATAAACTTGAATGGTGAAATGAGTTTGTTTACAAATTAACAGACAATTGGAAGAAATAATAAAAATTCATATAAATAGTTCCCTCTGGCTCCTGTATCCTCTGTCGGATTTTGCGAAGCACTCGCTTATTGCATCGTTACTGTTAATGATATTATATCATAAACAATACATAATAACATTTACAGACTTTTGTAATGGTACACCAATGTATCATTTCATCTCCCAAGAATGTTTAACAAGCCCTTTTAGGTTTTTGTAAGTCTTTAAGATCTTTATTGTTTACAATCACAAGATGAATTAGTGCTGGTAAATCCCTTAAAATAAGCTGACTATGCGGCGAACACACGCTGTTAAAATAACAGGTTATAATAATTAGTTAATCGATAGATTAACCACGAACTTCTTTATTTTTTCAAATATTGGCAATACTCGTTTCTAAAAGTATTGAAAAAAAAAAACATTTAGAAATAATGTTTTTCAAGCGGTTAGAAAACAGAGATTCGATAATTATTTTACTTTCTTAAATTCTGTTGCAATTTTTTTTTAATCTTGAAAAATGAAAATAAGAACTGCAGAATAGTCTATGGCTGAGCCGAACAACCATAAATTCTGTAAATTGTAAATGTTGTAAGTTCTGCTAAAAATGTTACGTAAAAATACATGCGTGAGACTTATTTATTTTTTCATCCCGCTTTTAAGACGTAAATAATTTATTAATGTGACCATATTTATATTCAAGCAATATTTGACGTTGTAAACACAATCAAACTGAATTATATTGTATAATCAGCAATAAAACGAAACACATACTTTCCCAACATATATAGCCATTATGCCAGGCGATAGAACTTTAAAATTAGACTTACGAGATTGTGTTACGGGAGGCTAATCTGTCGTGTTTTTATCACCAGGCATTGACCCAGCACTCCGCCAACTTCTTGAATACGACATGATCTCTGGAATGCAAGACACAGCCGATTCTGGAGCATCGAAAGGGCCTACGGCTCATTTAGGACCTCCGCCGGATCCTGGACTCGTGGAATTATTCAGTGATGACGATGAGAACTTGAGGTAAAATAATTTCTGTCCCATTTTTTATTATTTCAAAATTGTTACTATGATATTTAAAAAAGGTTACATGTCTAACTAAACTCTTCTAGTTGGAAATCACATAACTAACAATTTCTGATTAGAATCGAACAATTTTATTTAGTTATCAGTCGCAATCAGTATTCGTAGAGTTTTTTGCTTTTGTTAATTGGTTTACCAATTCAAAACATGCAGATGACAGAATCTTTGGTAAGGACAACACATTACTAGACTACATACACGAAAGGGATATAAACACTGAGTATGTGTCCATGCTAGAAGTAAATTTTGACCGCCCTGGAAATTAAGTGAGTCAGCAGTTTTACACTCTGATCCGGTGAAATGATGGAGAAATATGATAAAGATCACTGTGATTATTCAACGTTTTTCTTTAATATAATGTTCTTATAATACGCAGGTTTGTGTTTATATTTCGAAAAGGAATTTTAAATATGATATTATGTAAAATAATTTCTTATATATATTTGTCTGTAAATTTTGAACGACTCTTCTGTCATAAAACCTGTGCATTCTGGTTTGTATTAATTAATCCAGTACTCTATATAAAGGTTATAGTCGAAGCAAAACCGAGAACAAATCTCATTTAATACGTTTACACCAGCCATTATATGGTGACATCAAACTCTGCTCTGTGGAATTCATAATCCAGCGGACAATTACATGACAACCGCTAATTAGAGTTATTAAATTTCACTTCGTCTTCTCATAATAACATAATAGGAGGTTTAAATAGCGTGCAAACTATAATACTATCATCTGGGAAATGAGTGGCTCAGAATTTTAAACACAACTTCACTTAGCTCTTTATCACCCATACTTTGACCAGCATTTATATTTTTCAAAGTTCCCGTTGTGCTTACGGTGACGGGTTAAAAATAATTAATTCTTTATTTACTACCCATCGATTCTTTTAGTAATCTAC
Organism: Himalopsyche phryganea; assembly: GCA_022494535.1. Lineage (NCBI taxonomy): Eukaryota > Metazoa > Arthropoda > Insecta > Trichoptera > Rhyacophilidae > Himalopsyche > Himalopsyche phryganea. The sequence goes on from JAGVSL010000032.1 coordinate 3,003,918, forward strand.
TTTTTGGGGAGTGACAGTTGATGACAGTTGCAATGACACATACAAACAAACAAAAATTAATTCATTTATTTTAATAACACTTAATGAGGTGTTGCTAACAACATGTATATCAAAAAGGATTTTAAATAATTGCACTTTGTGTTAGATAGTATTCACTTGGTACACCTGAACTTGTATTTCGATAGTTTGCACTTTGGATTAGATAGTATTAACTTAGTACACTCAAACTTTGATTTTAACAGTTTCCACTTAGTCACGGATTCTTTTAACAAAGTGAGTTAAGTTGTAGTAAGTTATGTTAGGGTTGGTCTGGTTTGGTTTGTGTAATGTATTGTAATGCGTGGAGCAAAGACAATATAGGGTAGAAGAATAAGTGACATTTCATTACAGCTTCATGCAACTATCGATTTCTAAATGTGAGTATTTATATTGAGTGAAAACTATTTTATCTATGTGAAAATATATTTTATTGTGTGGGATCACTTTATTTTTTGTGAAAGAATTTGTTTTGTGTGGAAAGTATTTATTGTAAGTGAAAACTATTTGTATGAAAGTGAATATGATCTAAACAAAGGTTCATTTAATTTTAAGTCTATACGCCAAACAGTGTTGCCAGGTATTATGATCAAAAATAAATAGTACAGAGTGCGTCTGATACTACAGCTAAAACTATATTTCCGACTTTTGGACATCCTATTTAAAATATGCTGAGTTCTTTTATTATCTCAAGACTATTTCGTCTTCTGAGAACAGTAAAGACATGCTCAACCTTGTCAAGACTCTAAAAAATCCCTTAGCGGAGCTTCATATTCACAATATACAAACAAAAAAAATATTTTTATCACATTAAAATAAGAATTAGAAATTTTATTTTATATATCAGGAATATTTAAAAGTGATACGCCTTTAGCCACCAATCTCTAAACCGATCAACAATTAAACGAATCGATACATGAAATTAATCTAAGCGTATCAATTGTTCTTTTCTTATATCTATTTAGATTATCCGAACTGAATTTTTTAATTAAATTTGGGGAACGTATCCCGGTATATAAGAGTATTGAGTATATTTTATTAGTCCGATTGCCGTGAGTAATACTAATTGTTGGCTAATATTTCAGGTTTCAGGATAAAAGATCCGGTCTCCGAGCAGCACTAGTAGCCAGAGGAGGACGAGGACTTCGCGCAGTAGGCGGTGGAGGTGATCAGAGTGTCCAAGGCCTGGATGGAGGTGGTATTATTGCAAGACGCTCTCAGCCAGCTAATTCACCATACCTCAGTGTCGGTAAGGAGTATTACTTGATTTCTACTATATATACAATAATAATATGTTTAAGCACTTCATTCGTTTTGATTATCTTGTTACCTTACTTTAAAAAGGATCTAATTGCACTTGGTCATGTTTTGAGATACGAGCGTTTGAAGTTTTGACTGATCATATTTTCTATTTTGAAGAAAAAAAATGTATTTTTAATTAGCGAGTTAGTATATATATATATATTCTGAATTTGTAGATATTTATTAATATTATATATTATAATGACTTGCTGAACTATATAAGCTAACAATAATATTATAATACCACAGAATACATATATACTTTGAACATTTGAGCGAACTCAGTTAACTTTCTTCAATGACCACATCGAAAGAACAATAGAATTTAGGGTAAAACACTCACCAACCATCGAGCGAAGAATGTTCGATATGACGTTAAAACCTTTTTAAAGCAACTGTGTCGTGTACGTTTTTTCTGTGAGATTATTAGTTATATCGATTCATAGAACCGTATAAAAGAAATTTATGAAAAAAAATGTGTGGATGGAACTCCGAAACACTGCTAACTCCCTAATTGAACAATATATGACTCTGAAAACAACGTATAATATATGGTAGAATGTGGCTAATACAACATTTTCAAATCAAAAGGTAATTTTAGGCCAAAATGTCAGTTAGAACCTTTTCAAAGTAAGTTAACGAACTATTGGCCTATTTTATAAGTTTAATATTAGGTTTCAAGATGAATATTACACAAAATTTTTTCAATGTCAGGTTCTCTTTCAAACATTTGAATTCAAGTCATAAAATTATTTAATTTTCTGGGAACTCGTGTCAAAGGCTAGCAGTATTGATATGGTTTTACGCACATGTTATATATTATTCAAAAAAGCGTTTTCATGGGGAGTTCAGTTGACCCGCGTGACGTTTTTACAAGGGTTGGGTGATTCGTCCACAAAAAGTGTTTGCTGAAGCGAATTTTTGTTGCTTTCGAAGAAAGGGGTCAATTTTTAAATACAATACGCGGTCGACACAGCCTCATTATTTTTAATTGACAGGAGTTTTAATTTAGGAGTGTGGAAATTTTTGCTTAAAATAATATTGAATTAAAATACACTGGAATAGATAATGGATTCATTAAACAATGTTTACACGGAAAATTATCGGTTTTTGTGATATTTATTTGAAATTTGGCTCATTTACAATATGTAAATGAAATTCAACACGTGAATATGTATATATTTGAAAGGTGGATATTTTTAAAAAGGATGTTTTTTAAATAATCTGTCAACCGTGACTGCATGATGTAATCCCGGCAAAGGTGAAACGTCTGATTGGTTCCGCTCTATATAGACTTTTTCAAACACTTTTACTTTCAATGTAAAAGGAAATGATTGTTATTTAGAAATAACCGGCGGATTTCCTTCGAGATGATAAATTAGGCAACTAATTATTTAGTCAGTAACTAATTCCATAAATGATCAGTTAATAATTATGTTTGGTCAGCAAATAATTTCCAAATAAATAAAGGTTGGGTTAGAATAGGTTTAATTAAAAAATGATCGTTCTATATAAATGTCTGACCGTTTAATTTACTAACAAACAATTTTATATGAATTACTGACCGTTTATTTTAATAACTGACCATTTACCGAATATGAAAGTTGATCGATTGAAAATGAATAGTTTTGAATTCATAAAAATGAATAAAATCCTTAACAGAAATCATTTTTTAGTAAAAACATTTTAGAAATATGATTCTAAATGTGTTGAATGCTTGAATGCAATTTAGAGGAGATGTTTCCCGTTCGGCAAGTGGCGACAGACTGGTGGTCCCTTTTCTTTATTCTTCACTCGTGCTCTCTTATCTTATTCCTCCTTAGTCGTCATATTGTGTTTGCAAATATCGCATTTGATAATTCTCAAGTTTGCAGATTGTTTTCTTTTAAAATCACATATTTAGGAATATCATATTTTGTAACTCTGTTATGTGAAGTGATGACTTGATATAAGTGTCATTTTCTTGATTTTTTTTCTTTAATAACTGTTATAAATTCTGCTGAAGTGACGTAATGCACTGGCAAAAAACAAAACTTTTCCTCGAATATCACATTTCGCAGATCCGCAACGCTATGCTTTACTACAACATTTTTCTCACTCCTCTGCAAAATGACCTAAAGTGAGTTACTGCACCTTGTTCTTTGGGGGTGTCAATATATCTATTATACAATACTAGTTGGAATGCCCGTCATAGAAATACTGAATGTCTAAAGTAGCTGTTGTTTAGTTTTCATACTGACGGACTAATTGTTGTTTGTTTGTCTCGGGTTTGCATCACGTTGGAACTGTGTATTTTGTTTATATACACCTTCGAGTAAATTTCATATCTGCATGTGTATGTAATAATAATAAAACGTCTGCATCTACCCCTACAGACCGGTCTGGGTTATTATATATAAGATGTAGTGATTATTACACGTTTTAATGTATCGTAGCGACAGAATGGTTTGGGATCTCAACCGGAGTCAGACAGGACTGTGTTTTGGCTCCGTTCCTCTTTATAATAATCTTCGATTTCATCCTGAGGAAGTCAATTCCACCTGATCGAGGTGTGACCGTTGCCCCCAATCTGAGGTTATGCAACCACAAGTATGCTGACGACGCTGTCATATTTAACAAATCTGTGGAGTGTATTCAGGAAGCAATGGACAGGCTGCAGAGCAACTCGTATAGCATTGGCCTCAACCAATAAAACCAATGTGATTTTCAACAGTTTCTGTCTGGACCCAGACTACCCTTTGATTAGCGCGAGGCAAGACGTCGAAAGAGTCGATGTCTTCAGGTACTTGGGGGTACACATCACGGGAGATGGCAATCCGCGTTAAGTGCTCGCAATCCGATTAGGGATAGCTGGAGCAACCTTTAACTCACGTTGGGATGACCTGGGAGGAAGCGAGGAGACTGACGAGGGACAGAGAAGCTTGGAGGAACCGCGTGATGACCATATGCTCCGAATAGGGAGCCGATATGGTTTATATAATGTGTCGCTCAGTTTTGATCACAATTGCGATGTATTGTAATACAAACGGTTTATGTACAAGTGTTTACCGTCTCAATAAAATGAAGAGGAAAATTGACACTTTCCATCTTAAATGAAAAACAAGTTTTTCGTGGAATGACTTTCACGATACGTGTATTAATATCGCCCACTTGGTTAAGAATATTTTTTTACTCCGACACAAACTTACACATAGGATGAAGAAATTAATATATTAAGGTATGGACTTTTCTTCATCTCAAAGTTTTTATATTGTTTTCTATAAATAAACTTGTGTAGACGAAATAGACGGTATTTATATCAAACGCCATTAATGTAGTCATAAAACTTGTTTTAGTTTTCTCGGTCTTTTAAAATTAGATAACCTACAATTGTTTGTTGTAGGAATATAAAACCCATTCGTGAATATTAAACTGTAATATGTCGCTACGTCAATGCAACTGGACATATTGCAAAAATCGTATTTTGAGTTAAAATGCCATTTTAAGCAAAAAAATATTACGAATCCAGTGCGCAATAGTCGGATATTTTGTATCTTTAAAATTAGAGCTCTATGAACAAATAACTTACTTTATCGCTCAACAAAATAACAATCTTAATAACACTATTTCTGTAGAATTTTGAAAAATGTAATTACGTCTACCATAAAGCTATTTTTTTCCTTATACAATACAAAAAAAAAATATAATGTAGTTTTTAAACTGTGCGTCAGAAAACATTTTTAAGATTAAGCAAAACACAAAACAGCTATTATCTCAGAACTATGTTTTGCAATATCTCTTACTTTTGCATTGATGTAGCGATAAGTAGCTAACATAAAGTTTTCACAATGATCTTACGTAATGAATAGTTGCTTTTCATTAAATTAAAAATGGGTTATAAACAATTGCACTCTGTGCTAGATAGTATTCACTTGGTACACATGAACTTTTGTTTCGATTGTTTGCACTTTGTGTAAGCTAGTATTCACTTGGTACACTTGAACTTTTATTTCGATAGTTATCACTTTGTATAAGATAATATTAACTTAGTATACTCAAACTTTGATTTTAATAGTTTTCACTTCGAAACGGATTCTTTTAACAAAGTACCAAAGAATAATTTTGATAGCTTGACTTTGAAACGGATTATTTTAATTTTGTATGTTATGGACATTGAAATAAATTATATTAACATATTGCATGTCCACTTAGAACCCTGCTTCTTCATAAATACCACTCCTATAATATTTAATACGTGGAGCAAAGACAATACAGACGGCCTAATATAGAGTTGCGACAAGTAAACTAGTCTATGGTGGAAAATCCTATGTTGCAAGTAGTAAAGAATAAGTGACATTTCATTACAGCGTTGTGAAACTATCGATTTCAAAGTGTGAGTATTTATATTGAGTGAAAACTATTTTGTCTATGTGATAATATCTTTTCGCAAGTGCAACATATCTCTTCAATGTTTGAATATATTTTATTATATGGCATCACTTTATTTTTAGTGAAATAATTTGTTTTTTGTGGAATGTATTTGTTAAAAGTGAAAACTATCTTTACGAAAGTGAATATCATCTAAACAAAAGTGCACTTAATTGTAAGCCATTAAAAATTATACATTAACGATAGATTCGGCAGGTAGAAATTACAATCCTGTTAGTGATGAATAAAGTTAACGATTAAAAAAATATTAACATTCGTAAACAAGCTGATCTCCGTGGCTGAGTGGTAAAAGCATTACCACTCGTGACTCGGCTCTTGGTCTTTTGAATCAATGCCGTTTCGCAAACAAAGGCTCGAATTCACGAGCGGAAGTTTCCGTACGTTGATAGATTTATAAATTTGTATCAAATAGTTGGGATTTCTGTATATTTTTCTATTACATCAAGTTGTTTATTACTAAATATTTGTATTTTAAACTTTAAAAAGTTTAAAAAAAATGTAAATAATCTATTTGCAAATAGCATGGATAATAACTAGATTAGTATCTAGATATACATGATAGTTCAATTTTAAATTGTTTGTAATTTTTGCTACTTTATAATTGACTTACTCAAAACTAGTATGGAAATCGAATTGACGATTTTTGACAGAACGACGACGACATTATATTGACGGTGTTTTGGTCAATTGATTTGACTCTCAAAAAATACGAAAATGAGTTAATGATTGGATCTCATTTAAAAGCCGACAGAACAGGTCTCGGCTAAATGATGAAAATTAGAAAAAAAAAATTGACCACTGTTTGGAAGGCAAACATCATTTTACATTGGTTTTAGGCTTAAAAATTCTGACTCGCACACTGGATGTAAGCCGCTATTATATCAACACTCCCTACGTATAATTCTGTATCTGCAAACATGAGAATTTACAGGAGTGCATTTCAAAGTATCATTACGTAACTCACCATATCATGTTTTCGATAAAAAACAGTTTTTACTCTCCTGAACAATTTCAATTTTGAGGACTACATCAATTGACCAAAACACCGTCGATATAATCTTTTCTTACGGATAATATGCCTACATCTTATAGTAATTTTAGGGCTAAATATTTTTCTACTTCTGTCAAATCCCAGATAGAAACAATATAAATACACTTTACGGTACCGTTCCATACTATTGCAATATTTAACATCTGCAGATGCGTCGGATTACTTTAAATGTATTTCTTCAATTACTGAAATTACCTCATGTTTAAAGGGGTTTTTTAAGTCATTTGTTTTAGATTCATTTGCCAAACTTAAGTATTATGATTTATTATAAGATACTGAAAGTGCCTGAGTTGCGTGAAAACATGAAAAAAAAACCCTACCTGGGGTATTAATTATTGTTCTTGGAATCTGGAGAAATTTTCGTGTGATCTTTCATCGATTTTGTAAAACAGTTCATTAAAGATTTTTACGAAGACTATTCGAATAGTTTCCGAAATATTCGAATAATTAAAAATGAGATAAATATATTCAGATATTGAGTATTCGAGATGGAATCCCTCGTCGCAACTCACATAAGTATAAGGGAAATAAAAACTGTCTTTATTATTTCAAGATTTTCATATTTCATTAAAAAATAGTAATTTAATTTTCACTAAAATTATTCTGTACTTGAATTTACTTTTAATGCTGGTTTAGTGATATATTTATTTAGATATGAAACTAAGAAATAATATCAATCCCATTAAATATTTGTAAACACTTTTAACCAAAGTATAGTATTTGACAAGTTCTAATCGAATTCTTTGATTAATCAGAAGAGTAAACAGAATTTATTTCTATAATAGTAATATGAAACCGATTGAACTGCAAACGTTATGACGAGCGGGTCGTATAAAAAATGGCTCCATAAATTGGATACTACTGTGGACGTGTAATTTTGTGACAAGATGAATTGCTATTGAATGTTCGGCCGCCTACGAACTAAATGATTGCTTTATAGCATTTACTACCGCTTAGAAGAAATAATCATACTAGCTGTTCACACTATCTCATAATAAATGTGTATTATAATATACTAATGGTAACGCCCGTCATAAAATACGGTATTGAAATTGAAATACTGAACATCTAAAGTAGCTGTTCGTTAGTTTCCATACTGACGGACTGATAATATTATATCTTATGATACCTGAATAATTATTATATCTTATTATTGTTTAAAAGCTGAACACATTTATATCGACTGTGGAAAGGCTAAAGAACGTAACCCACACACAAAAAATATTGTGAAAATATATCACACACAAAACGTGTGTGAAATTATATACATTGTGATTATCGAAAAAAATATTTTAAAAAAAAACGGACGGTTACTGCCTTTTCGATATAGTATTTATATACCGAATCAGATATTATGGCAACGAATGTTAGGTCTAATAAATCACGTTTTATGTCACAAATAACGTAATATTATTATGTTAAATCTTCTATCAATATGTATGTATATTTATTTTTATTATTCGATAGAAATTCACTGAGAAAAAATCTATTAAAATCACCAATTTGTCAAAGAATATGCAGGTATACTTTCAATGTTATAATTCGACTGTTTAAGCTATTGTTTTTACGATATTTGAATGGTACAATTTTATTGATTTAACTAGTGAGAACGTCTGCATAGATGATGGTATTGAAATTGAAGTGCTGAATGTCTAAAGTAGCTGTTCTTTGTAATTTCCATACTGAGGGACTGATTGTTGTTTTCTTGCCACGGAATTTGCGTCACGTCGGAACTGTGTGTATTGTTCATATGCACCGCGGACGCTTAAATCATGAGAAAATTTCATACCGACATGTGTATGTGAAAATAAAAAAAACGTCTACATCTAGGCCTACAGAGCGGTCAGGGCTATTATGTATAAGATTCACTTAAAGCGGTGGTCGTCAACCTGGTCACCTACTACCTGTAAGAAGCATTTGTTTCGTGGTGTTACAAATTTTGATGTTCCTCCGGATATCGATTTTTTAATAATTACGTCCGCTCCGAATATGGAGCATATGGACTGCTTATGAAGTATATTTCAACTGTAGCTGTTTCACGAGAACTGCTTGTTAGTTATTCGATCAACCTCTCTTTTTCGGAGAAAGAATATAAAAATAGGACTGGTACCCGAATTCCTGTAAACTAATCGCTCTCGCTACGTCCCGTATCACATCAAATTTATCTCACGTGATTTCAATATTCCTTTTAAATCGTCAACTGTCAATTCTTGCAGGAAAGGAATTATATTTTAAAAATAAAGCATAATTGGTTTCGCTCATCACGAGTATTGACAACTGATTTATTTATTTATTTTACATAAATAACTCAATTATGATTGTATTTTTATCAGTTGATAATGTTCGTGATGAGTGAAACCGGTCCTGATCATTCTAAACATGTGGAAGTAGTACAAAAAAATTGTGTTTTATTTTAAAAATATAATTTCAATATATCTTATGGATTGGCTTTATGCGAAATACAGTCTTAAGAAATGCTCAAAAATCAACTTTTCTGACTTAGCATTTGTCGCATTTAAATAAGACTGGGTACTCAAAATTTTTAAATATGACAGGATATTCTGAAATACTTGCCTGCTATTTATTACCAGTGATATTAAATTGGTAAATATGACGCAAAATCGTTGTCGAGATTTTTGTCGATGGCTTATTCTAAGAACGACCATTTGACAAATTACGATGACTTTTTCATATATACTGATATTTTGTTTAATATTTTGACAGTTTCCGACAATAAAGCAATACTTACCAAATAAAAATTAAAAGCATTTATCAATATCATCATTTTAGCCCAACCTAAATGGGTCATTCAAACCGAAAACTTTCCCAGAATAACATCAATTTCGCTAAAATTCGTGTCGAGTTTTACGTTTAATCTGGCCGTGATAGTGAGTGTCCACCGACGTGACGTAGATGTCACGCATAATTTTTGACATCTTGTTTCACAATACACTGTCATTGTTTATCAAATTTCACTTACAAATGTTTCACTGGCCGAGCAACCCATTAGCGTTATTACATTGTCAAATAATACAAACTGTGTAGAATCGTTACCTTCAAACTTACCCTTAATTTTAGTATGCATGCATCCTACAATGTACGCCACAATTTATTTTCCGTTTTAACAGTTTTCTGAATTAATTCATGACCACTGTGCAGAGGAAATGTACAAATAATATTGATTAAATTGGCATTTACTTTAAACTAAGAATAACTTTAAATTATTTGAGCAATACAGTATTTTATAACGATAATTATCTTAATGAATACGTTCGTCTTTGTCAAATTTCTTCAGGGTATGCTTGGATTCCACCCCTTTGGTGTTCGTAGACCTATTTTTAACTTTAAAATGTCAGATTTGCAATCCTGAAATTCTTGTAACTGTCAATCCTGTCAGCTATCTTTGTGGCAAATCTTATTGTTTTAATTTTAATGATAAATCTACTGTAATTTTTATGTTCCGTAATAATAATTATTATATTGTTCTCTTTTTGCCACCAGCAAATTAACTTGATAATAATTTTCTCTGCCATTATAATTCGCCTGTCTTGCAAACACAAAAATTTTCAACGTACGATACCACTATTTCCATCATCATGCTTTTTATTAATTCAATCGGTGTTTAATTGGTAAAACTTCATGATGAAAATAACGGTTTAGTTCATGAGTTAAAAAATATTATAAAATAAAATTGATAACTACTGGGGAATCACGCCATCGCCAGCACTAAGTCTCTTATTGTATTTTATAATTTGTGTGATGACAGTTTAAAAAAAGGTTTATTAACTGGAACCATCGTCACAGAAAGTCATCTTGAAAAATGATATCATTACTTTCTCAAAAAAATACCGTTTGACGTCTTTTTTGACTTACAATACTTTACAAATAAAACTACCAATTGAGTCAGAAAGGTATTATACATATTGCACCACTAGTTTTAGACTATGACAAGTCAAAAAATAGCATTTTCAGACAATTAAATTTTAAGATTCAAACGCTCTCTTACGCACTAAGCCAATTTTCTTTCTCAATGTATATCAGGGTGTTTGTATTTTTTGATGAAATAATTGTTATATTGAAAAATCTTACAGAAAATGTATTTTTGAAATGTCATAGTCCAAAATTAGACTATTTTGACTATGCCTATAATACTATGACACCGCCCCGTACTTATGGGGCGGAGAAGGGTCTTCGAAACCAATCCGCAGACTCTTCCTTTTCATGCAAATTTAATATGTAATATCTCTCCTAAGGCATTCAAAAACAATTTGTTATATTTGTTTGGTTACCGTTATTTGTTTACCGTTAGAAGTAAACAAAAAGCTTGCGATGCTTAGGGAGGCAGGCAGTCGTCCCTCGGCCTAAGGGCTTGGCGGTTATTAGCCGACACAGTCATGGCGTGGGTCAAAGAGATTTACGACATATCATAAAACCACTTGCTGCGCTTTAAATTGAAATTGTGTATTTTAAATCTGTTTGTGTTTGTGTAACTATCTTCGAGGAATTTATAAGTATAAACTAACTGCAATTAAAGAGAAAGTATACTGAATACGACCGGGTTTTAATGGAAGACGAAGGAAGCTGTGAGTTATCCTTTGTCCCCACGCCGGACTTGGAGCTGTCGAAGTGTGTTGACGCTCCGCACCCCGCTCACCACCTTCCCCTCGAGCAGCGGACTTCTTTTCTACTCTCTCAACTATTATAATAAACTTATAGGAAGCAAGATAAAATTTCTTTAATATAATATTCAAATCATGCAAACCAGTAGACAACGTGTTAATTAAAAGCTATTTTTATATTAAAACTATTCTTTCAGTCTTTTTGATCACTTTTGTTACTGAATGCTTCACAATTATTACGCCGTTTTCGTTTATTGTCACTGCTTTGTTTATTCCGGAACTATGATAATTCAAGATGTCATAATTGAAAATTCGATAAAACTTTGATTCCTGATATTAGACTATAGCAACTCAAAATAGCATAGTCTTAAATATCCCAACTACAATTTCTAAAAATTTAAGACTATTCATTCTGTCTTGTATTTCCGTAGAATTCATGTAGACTTGTGATAGTGTTTGACCAGGTAAAAATTGATATTTTCAACCTTTCTGCATCATTTACTCAAAATGAAAATTTGTTGACTTGTAATAGTCTAAAACTAGGGGTTGCGATGTATAAGATTGAAGATACTTTTGTGTTCATATTCAAATATATCTAACGAGTGTTTTTTTTTGCATCCAGGTGTACTTAGCAACGTAGAACAGTATTTCAACGGCCTTCGCGAGCAGTTGGAAACCATGGCAGACGGTGAAGAAGGGAGTGACAGGCTTGGAGCACCGCCTAATCTTCACGCACCAGGACACTTCCATGGTAAGCCTTTTATAATGTTTTTAATCGAGCTTACAGCTAATCAATGATATTAATGCTTTGGTTATAATTCTTGACAAAATATGTATGTACATGCTTCATTCGATATAATATTGAACCTACATACTTACGCTGTTTGTATATATTAGTATATTTATTCCTATCCAATGCAATAAGAGACGTGATATTTGGAAGAATATATCGAGTTAAAAATTGCAACGAATTTAGTTCTACAGGAATTGTGTTTTATAATTTACTAGTGAGTACCCGGCATGCGTTGCAATGCCACTCAAAGAAAGAAAGGGTTTGTGTTTTAATTCTGTTTATTGAACTGCTTTTGGATTAGAGGTCTGCACAGGCCGAAATTTCATAGACTTACCCGGTTTTCGTCTGGTGCGTACACGAATAAATCAGAAGGTTTTCCCTAGATGTCGCTGTATGTACGTATTTGATTCTTTTTTTCAATTTTAGATTTTCATTTTTTTTTCTTCAGAACCCTTCACGGGTGTGTGCACAACAACTCACCGAAGTTTCATCGAAATCGTATGAATGTTAAAGTAACGCGTAAAGGACAAACAAACATTTTTTTTTTATATAATATTTCCCGGCATGATCACAATAACTCCTTCCTGAAAGTTTCGTCGCGTTCGGTTGAGTAGTTTAGGAGCCTATAAGATCCGGACAAACCAACAAACCAACAAACAGACATTCATTTTTATATATATAGATTGCCCCACCATCGATTGCAAATTACGTTTGAGCGACTGAACAACGATCTTTAGTTATCTTTAGTTACAACTGGTTCAAAAAGCAAAACGTTCTCTCTAAATTACATAAAAAGCCTTTTTGTACAAATATGACTTACATATCAAAAAGCAAGTATTCCATTTCACGTAAAAAATCAATTTGGTTACTAAGAGCAATTGAAATTTTCAACGGCGTATATTCATTTAATTAGCATCAACTATTTTGTTAGTCTGATATGTTTTATCGCCTCTATTATTACTTGCAAACATGCAATGGAAAACTACAAATACATCTATCGGAACAGTTTCACTCGAAATATCATTTTTTTAAGCAAAGTACAATTTTAATCTCTCACTTACCAAAATTATATGGCAACTAATTATTGTTTCAGTAACTAATTCGATAAGTGGTCAGTTAATAACTGTATTTGGACAGTAAATAATCGCCCAATAGATAAAAATAACGTTGGATTAGGTAAGGTTTTATTATAAAAACTGTCCGTTTACATACATATCTGACCAATTAATTTAATAACAGGACATCTATATATATAAAAATGAGTATTTATTTGTTTGTTTGTCCTCTATTAATTCCTTTTCCACTCATCTGATTTCGATCAAACTTTAGTGAGTTGTTTTGCGCACACCCGTGAAAGTTTCTGAAGAAAAAAAAATAAAATCTAAAAAATAATCAAGTATGTACAACTAGCAACATCTCTGAATCAAATGGGAAAATAAAAGAATATTGTAATCCAAAATAGAGGTTTACACGGGACTTGAGTGGCTGGTAGACCTTTACCCAGCCCGTGGGGTCGGTCGAGGGTGCGGAATCGGGCGGGTAAGGAATTCAAATTTAAGAAAAATATTTCGTAATATGTTTGAGTCATGAGTCCGCCATAAGGCAATAGTTTTCATAACTTACATAATTTATTTCATATGTGCTATGACAATAACATATATTGTTTGAAAAGTATAAATGAATTACTATATTTAAAAAATCTGTCTTTTTCGACCCGTGCAGACCTCTAATCCGAAAGCACTTCTATAAATAGAATTAAAACACAAACCTTTACTTACTTTCAGTGGTACTAATTAGTTTTATATAAATTACTGTCTGTTTATTTTATTAACTGACCGCGTGTATACTAACCATTTATTATTTCTTACTGATCAAAAATTAAAATAGTTACTGACCCAATAAATGTAGGCCAGTAATATAATTATTGATAATTTAAGTCGCGATGTAGACCATAACATACCAAACTGTTCATAGTAGGCACAAAATGAATTATTAAAATATTGCCATGTTTGTAATACACATCGTAAATATGTGATATGAACTCCATTTAGCGATTAGAAGGTTGAGTTGAAGATAAGGGAAAATCAATAAGATTTTTTTATTTCTTCATTATAATATTTGAGGTATATGGAATTAGCTCCTAAAACCAATATTAAGTAATTACTACTGAGAAATATAATTACTATCAACAAATAAAAATTCGTGAGATGAAAGCATCAACAGACTAACGGCATTAACGTGAATACTTCCCTTTAGCGATCAGACAGTTCTGTATAGGTGAAAATCAAATGTTAATTTTTTCTCGAGTGCTTTAAAAATATCTGAAGTATTGGCAATTATCTTTCACTTAGTTTACTGTCAATTCTTGGTGCAAAGACATTATTTTTATCAAAATAAAACACATTTTTTGTACTAATTATTCAATTTTATATAATTATCAAAACAAGTTTCACTGATTGCGAGAATTTTCAACTAAAGCTTTTTTTATACGTTCCTCTTGTTTATTGTGTTTTATTTTATATGTCGTAATATCGAACATTTATCAAATATAAAAAAAGTATTTTCATAGAATTTAATTATCATCGTTTCCATGGCAAAACCATTTATCAGAATATTTACCATTTTCCAGCAGAAGCAAACAATGTCATATATGTTATATTTTTGGTAATTATACATATTTTTACTGCAAGTTTCCATGAAACAAAGGAAGAGAAATCATTATTTATATTACTATCACTTTAAAAATTCTAGAATTTCTTGAATAGAACATAATGGAAACAAAAAAACTTATAAGCGTTCAGAAATATTCAAATTAGAGGCTTTCTATTTGTCTCCCATTCACATGTTTTTGCTGTGATGTAGAACAGTGTTCCCCGACCTTTTTACACCCCAGCGAACCGGTAAAAATAGGAAATAATTTCGCGGACCACTAATACTGAAATAAAAATGGTTTTTTATATAATATTTTTTAAATCTTATATTGTGACAAATGTGTCGCTACTTTTCAAAAGCTGCCATATCCATGTTTAGAGATTTTCGCTTTTTTGTCAATTGCTATCGACCTACGTGCTTTTAATATTTCTGTATATAAAAAATAACCCAAATGCTATTAAATACCAAGTAAGTCAGTATTTCTACAATCTTAATAACATTGTGACTGTGCACACGAAGAAACTAAAAAGTGGTTTTTCTCGTTTTCGTCCATTTTGGATATGGCTGCACTGCTGACAAAAATATACATATGAAAATTCTTGGAAATATAATAAGGTAGGGTTTTTCATCTGGGTTCACTATCCAAGAGCAAATATTTCCGTTCTCCCTGAGTGTACCTGAAAAGATTTATGATAGTCAATTCTGAGAAAACCAGCGACCATCGTGTCGCATCATCCTACCAATTATTATTATTTCACATTAGCTAAAAATACAACTACACGTACGGCGAAAAAATCCTATATTTAGTATTTTTTCTCGGCGAATTTCTTAAAATTTGGTATACTGTTCGCGGCACTGGGCCGCGGACCACCGGTTGGATAACAGTGATGTAGAATATTGTTTTTCATACAACGGCATCCAAAACTTAATTTCCGATTTTTTTCTTATAAGTGGTTTTGCTGTGGACGCGACGTTATGATATCTCATAATTCCCGACTCGCAAGCTTTAATTTATAGCGTACTACTGGACTTGGATCACTTTAACATTACATTAAACTGATTTACCCTAACGTCACTTAATATCTTTTTAGTACCATTGACTGATGACATTTTTCAAATGATATAAATACATCAATATATAGACTTACCCGTATTTCTGCAGTGCAATATTTCAATAAAATGAATATGAGCAAAATACATATTTCTACATAAAACTTTAGTGTGTTGTAATAATATTTTCTCCGTTGAAAGATGACGTTCTCTTAGTGTGCTTTCAATCGAAAGTAGGAATATTGCATTTCATCATTCCAAATGCTAACGACATATCATTTGTAAAACATCTTAAAGTATATCAAAAGACGTTTTAATATTTATCATTCGTAGTAAAAAGCATTGTCAATAGTACGCTATAATACAAATACTGCAAACACTTTTCATTATAATATATCTACACTCCCTACATTTAATCATGTATCTGCAAACATCAAGAGAGCATTTCAAAGATTCATAACGTAATTGCAAAGGAACAACTGCGTGTATTTTTTAAAAAAATTGGGACAGCGCTACTATTTTTAATCTAATTTTCCCTGCTGTTTGATGCATACGTGTGGACAACGAAATAGAAAATACATATAATCACATATTTGGCACTTACGTGATTATACGTTTGGAGTTGGGAGTGTCGATATCATGAGTTGAAGAGACGAAACTTGTCTTAATTTCAATTTTAGGTTAAATTTAAAATGGTAAAACGTTAGTAAAAACCGTTTATACAAAGTCGGGATTGCAATACCGGCCAATTATATTAATACCGATATTACAAAAATAGATTACAAATTAACTAAAACAATATTGTTATCAGAAAGGAATTTCAACGCAATTCTGTCAGGCATAGCCCTATCCCAACCAAACAATTACGAGGCAAACAATAAAATTGTGTTCACAACATTTCATTAAACAGAGGATCGGCGGGAATTTGCGATTATATCGTGATTGCCGTTTGACAACTACAATATAAGATTTGAAAAGCTCGTTCTGATGTGTTAAAATATTTAATTTTAATATTTTGTATGGAATGCGACTAACGACCAAAGTTCAGGAACGTGTCTCGGTCGTAAATCGAGGACAACCTGTATAATGAATTACTTCCACAAACACAAGTAGAACTTTAAAAAGTCACAAGATATCAACTAGAGGAGAAAGAATACGATAAAAACATGCAGCCAAAATTTCAAAGTTGATATTGATAAAATCGATATTTTATAAAACCATACCAGGGATTGAAACTGAAACCTTCTGTTCTTTATTACGTTAATATGAACACTTACCGCTAGAAGCTGCTAATACGGACAAAGCACCAAAATTCTAGCTTGATGTTTGACATGCCCTTTACCGAGTAAAGGCAGAATCTTTAATTAAATCCTTTTCATACCAACGTTACCCGTATGAAGTGAGCTTCTTAATAAATCATGTGGCGTTGTCGAAACACACTACATACTCCAGGTTCTTGGTGACTTTCCAGATGAATATATTATTATCAAAAATCTATTTATATCTTTCACGTTTTTTACTGTCAATCCTTAGTAATACAGTATATGACAGTGATGACGAGCATGTGATCTGCGTGCTGTTCTGGGACAGCTTCATGCTAACTGCATTAATAGTTTAATTAGTAATCTTAACAGGATTGGTCCATGATCCACCCTTCATAAATACGAAATTCGATTTGGCAGTAAAGAATAAAATCCTTTTGTTGTTACTTAACTGATTACGCTAATAAGTCAGCTTATGCGTATGGGACATGTTCAATTTTGGTTGATAAACAAATACTGATTTACAATATATTAATAGCGTGAATATTTGAGAATTTATGAATATTTTAAAAGCATGGCTGCCTTTAATGTGTAAAGAAAGTTAATAGTCTTTCAATAAAATAGTTTAATGAGAACTTGCTGTGTGAGTTTGTCACGGAAATTCTCTTTTCAGAGAAGGTGAAGATAAAAGTATACGAAAAGACCAGTATTTATTTACTTTTCTGATAAGGTGGATAGGAAGCGATGAAACTTTCATATTCATCCATGTCTTTTAATATAAATCAATACATAAATTAAAAAATCGGATGTTTATTCCGAGATTGCCAGTAAATAAAAAACAAAAGGATTCCGATTAATCGAATGTTATTTTCTGACATAGATTATAATGTTAAATATATAGGGAAAATCCTCGAAACAATGGTGAAAATAGTTCTCCATTACCACATACTGTAAACTTAAACACAATTGTTTTCACTGAAAATAAAGTAAATATTTACAATATTACTATTGTATAGAACGTGATTGATTTATTATCCATTGTCTTGAAAAACTTTTAAAGAAGAATTATCGAAAGTTTTCAAAGTTTTCTTTCTTTGCAACGCATTGCACATCTAACTGTTTTATCTTTGCTTTGATATAATATTACTGCCACACAATACGAAACTCTAATAGATAACATTCATTGTTCAAGGATATGTACTTACCAAATACAACTTCCAAGTAGATATTTCAACCATAAATTCACAGAAAATGGAGTGAATGTACAGTCAACTTGAGCTGGTTGTTAACAAAGCCTCGATTTCGTTAGTGATTGTGAACTTACTATAGTATTACCAACATTACTTGGCCGCCACCGAATTTGGAAATAGAATTGTCAGTCTAAAATACATTTCTCCAATTGCCATTTTATGTAAAATAAATGTCTTATCTACTTTTAATAACCGTCGTTAAAATATCAATTTTGGAATTAATTGAAATTTCCTAACGCGACGGTGGTACCTTCACTAGCGGCCAAGTTAAATTGGTACATAAGAAATTGAATTTGCTATTACTTGTCTTCTTAATTTTTTTTTATCGCAGTACGAAAATAAAATTAAAATACATGAGCCAACTATTTTAATATTTCAAAGTACTTAAATCAGCTTAATGAAATATTTACTTACAGAGGCAAAGAACACAAACAACCAAGCTTTGTATCTCAGTCAGCCATTTTTAACTTTAACCAATCATCGATGAGCCTGGGGCGTCTGATACCCTAACGAGGTTTTTACCACTAGTAAAGTTTTCAGTAAACATGCACAATTAATAATTTAAGCTCGTAAAAATTCACCTGTTGATATTTTTGCCATAAAATTATTTCACAAATTTTTTGAACGAGTGTGTGATATTGTACGTAAAATTCTAAATTCACACATTTTTCAACATCATCTAAAATAAAATATCTTGCGATTTTTACTTACCTGAATTCATTTCATTTTTCGATCAGCTTTGGGAGCAACACGTGAGCTTATCGCCTCTTTCTATTTGACGTGAATTAATGAACGCAACAGAATCCGGAAGTTGGATAAAGCTGTCAAAAATTCAATAAACACGTCAAACAAATCGTGACAGGTAGCGCTATTTAGCGGTACTTTTTGTAACCATTCAAACTAAAACAATTTTGATGTGAAAGAATTTCATTACTAAATATAAATATCAATTAATCGGGTAACCCTATGCTCCGTTGTAATAAAATAACAGACGAATTATTATTGTAATGTTTTAATGAATTTGAATGTCACACACCACTTTGATGTTTTACACATCTAGTATTATACAACACACTCGCTTAAGAATACGGTTTATCTAGGTAACATTCTCCCAGTTCTGAGGATTTTTTGTATTTCTATGGTTCGCCATTGCATTTATGTACGGTATTTTTCTACATAGAAACATACTAATGTCTTAAGATGAAGTTTTACTAACATAAATAAATATATTGTTATAATTAATATATTATAGATAAAACAAGTTGGGCCAAATTTCCATTCCAAATTTTCGGTAACTTTGGCCCACGACACAAATAATCACTGAAATTGCTATAAATTCAGTGATTTTAAAGTCTTTGCCACTTTTCTTTATGCTTTCATATATTCTTTAAATAATTGAGATGGGAAAAAATATACAGCATTTGGTGTACAGATTAGTAACACAAATTGAAAATATGGCTAATTCAATTTATTTCAAAATAAGTTTTATATTGTGTTTTATCATTCGAAACTGACAGCTTACAAATTCAACAATAAAACAAATTATTTTGCACATTAATTCATATTTACCTTTGCTTAGCTAAAAAATATTCATATGGCATTAGTATTATCATGGTATTATAACAGCACCTTTTTCCATGTAGTGGGCCAATCTTAGAGCAATGGCCCAAACTTATCCCGATTGATGGTATTGAAAAGCTTAAATTTCTTCGATAGTGACGTCTACTCTTAATAAATATTGGAATCTGTTTTTTTCTTCAAACATTTGTGTAATTGATAACTAATCTAGCAGTTAGTGAAGGTGCCATTCATTATACTATTCCTCTTACCTTCTGCAGTTTTGGGCGGATAAGTTGCCAGTAGCGTCGTAAAACGTCGACATATTTTTTTATTTTTTTCGTAAAATCATTCTTTTCAGTTAAGCCGCCATATTTTATTTTAAATCTTAATCAAACGCGAAAGAAATAATTTCTGGAAACTACCATTTCTTCTAATTATATGTTACAATGCACGAAAATTCAACAGTAGTAGAATTCTTTTGCGGGAAATATTCTAATGAAGTCATAATAAAACGAGTGAAGCTTGAGTGGAAAGTTTCAAAAATATGAAATGATTTATTTAAAATTTCTTGTGCTTCTTAAATATCTTTAACAACAGTGCAACTGTATTTTCTTCGAAAAAGTTTGTGTTAAGGAGTATTCTTAGCTTCATTGTTCATTGCGTGGTTACCAATTAAAAGTATTGTCAAATGTTATGGAAGGATATGTATATATCAATCCATCCCCAAAAATATACTTTACTATATATAATTTCTAAGTACACATAAGGATATTATAGATTTACTAACATTTTATGTAACGTCCATTATCATTTTCAGTATACTATAAAGGCTTACAATTAAATACGCTTTTATTTAGATCATATTCACTTTCATACAAATAATTTTCACTTATAACAAATACATCCCACAAAAAACAAATTCTTTTACTAAAAACAAAGTGATCCCACAAAACAAAACATATTTTAACATCGAAGAAATACATTACACTAACAGAAAAATATTTTCACATAGATAAAATAGTTTTCACTCAATATAAATACTCACACTTTGAAATCGATAGTTGCATGAAGCTGCAATGAAATGTCACTTATTCTTCTACCCTATATTAGACCGCCTATACTGTCTTTGCTCCACGTATTACAATACATTACACAAACAAAACCAGACCAACCCTAACATAACTTACTACAACTTAACTCACTTTGTTAAAAGAATCCGTGACTAAGTGGAAACTATTAAAATCAATGTTTGAGCGTACTAAGTTAATACTATCTAACACAATGTACAATTATTTATAACGTAATAGAAATGTTATTAATCCTATATGAAGACTCCTATTCAAGATTTATATAAGGTGTGTGATAATTAGGAAATATGGTTGCAAGTTTTACACAGTGGTTTCAGAAGAGGTGATCTATTACAGTTATTTTGGTCGTTATTTACTTTGCTAATTCGCTTATCGCAATTACTTTTCCTTACTTTTTTTCACTTTATAGATATTCTTGTTAATAAATCATTCTTTCATTGTCTTTTCTGTTTATTTAACAGTGTTGAGAAATGAATGAGATTTGAATTTGAAATCAAGTATTACTTTTATTAAATAAGAACTACGTTTGTTTTATATATTTTTTTAAATATGAAAAATATGAAGCTGTGACATTTTCTAGAATATTCTGAAATTAATACAATTTAATTTTACAGTTTCTCTAATAATGGATAAATATTCGTTTCGTGTTTCGTGTATTTATGTGAAAGTCAAAGAAAATGAAAAAATCGATACTATCAGAAAATAAAAGTCAAACATTCAATCAATATAATACTTTAAAACTACACAATGTTGCTAGAACAAAAAAAAAATTATGTCTTATTTATAAAAATATGTACGTAGAAATTAGATCTCTATGTTTGTCGTATTACTGAACAGATTATACTTTAGTTTTACTTAATTAAAACATAGGCTGAATCTGATTAGTGCATAGGCAAAAATCTCTGACTTTCTATTGTAGGTTCTATCCATATTCTATCAAGAATCTTTCAAAGTGATTTATTTAGATTACAAAATTAGAAATTGCATCATCGATCATTTATCGAATTAGTTGCTGACCAAATAATTAGTTTTAAAACAATGAGCCCTGTGTTTTTAAATTTTTTTGCGATTAGATATAAAAAATACGTTACCTCAAAAGCATTTTACTGAACAGAAAGCTATGCCTATGAAATACTATATTTCAAAGGCTTTTGAATATCATATTATATTATCCGAACAGGCGTAACTCGATTTCTAGTACTTCACTTCTTCATGTCGTGAAGGTTACGGAATTTTATTTAAAATCTTCGATGATGTTTTACCATAAAGTATGCATTATTCTTTTTTCAATAAAAAATTTTCGCGAGTGTAAATTTTGAACTAATGAAAATACAATTAAGCTCAATTGATAAGTGAAACTAGTCTAGATCATAATTGTACTAAATTGAGAAATCAGTACATCGTATCGTTATAGATTCACCGTTTGTAAATAATGCTCCGCGCATAATAAGGAAGTGATTACACAAATGAAGCAGTTTTAACGAGTGCTGATCGATGAGTTGACGTACGTTAAGCCATCCCATCTACTATCATGATATATATATCGTATAAACTTTTACCACATAATACGTTAGATCCATCTATGGAAACTTTATTATTGGAAATTTTGTATTTCGAGGTTTTACTGGGCTACAACTTTTAACTACAAATTTTTATTTTCTTAATTATTATACATTTTTTTAATCATGGGCACTCTTAATATGGAACATAATATGGATTTTTCAGAAATTTTTCTGCCAGAAATGCTTGTTATTCATTTGCTCAACCACTATTTTTTGGAAGAGAGTTAGTTTAGAAGGAAAGAACTAATGGTCAGCTAATCGATCTCGTTATGCTCCGTTTTTAGGATCGAATAGGTAGGAGGGAGTTTTAGACATCAGAAACATCCATGTTTTTTGAATAGAAGACGTTGACTACTGCATCCTGGAAACGGTATTATACATTAAGGCGAATAAGTGCAACAAAGCGAACTCTTTGGTACATTTCAAAAATCTTTATAGAATCGTTATATTCAATAAATTCCAAATTCCCTTCGCATAACTTTCTTAAAAATACTTTGTTTTACGATTATGTCTCAGACATCAAAACTCGATAACCTACAATAAACCCTAATGTAGTCACTGCGTAAAGCAAGTAAAAGCATTTCTGAAAAACAGGTGTCAACTCTTTTCTAGACAGGCTTGAAAATTTTACTATTTTCTTTTAAATAAAAGTGCAATAGTGTAAAGAAATACTTTGAGAGTGCAATTATTAAAAGAATTTTTTTTTATTTCGACGTTTCATATTTCTTAGGCGACGGAAAACGATCAACGATTTTCTCGAAATGAAAGAAAAACCTACTCCTTCCTCTTAAGCAGTGGTAAATATTCGAAATATTCCTATCGTGAACTAATTTATAAAATAATTTAGTTACCTGCTTTGACTCTCGTTTCTACCTGCGGCTGTTCCAACAGGTGATCCATGAAACATCCATGTTTTTTGAATAGAAGACGTTGACTACTGCATCCTGGAAACGGTATTATACAGTAAGGCGAATAAGTGCAACAAAGCGAACTCTTTGGTACATTTCAAAAATCTTTATAGAATCGTTATATTCAATAAATTCCAAATTCCCTTCGCATAACTTTCTTAAAAATACTTTGTTTTACGATTATGTCTCAGACATCAAAACTCGATAACCTACAATAAACCCTAATGTAGTCACTGCGTAAAGCAAGTAAAAGCATTTCTGAAAAACAGGTGTCAACTCTTTTCTAGACAGGCTTGAAAATTTTACTATTTTCATTTAAATAAAAGTGCAATAGTGTAAAGAAATACTTTGAGAGTGCAATTATTAAAAGAAATTTTTTTTATTTCGACGTTTCATATTTCTTAGGCGACGGAAAACGATCAACGATTTTCTCGAAATGAAAGAAAAACCTACTCCTTCCTCTTAAGCAGTGGTAAATATTCGAAATATTCCTATCGTGAACTAATTTATAAAATAATTTAGTTACCTGCTTTGACTCTCGTTTCTACCTGCGGCTGTTCCAACAGGTGATAGTAATTAACACTCTTATATCCAGCGGCATCTAAGTGCTCTCAAGACAGTTTCCGCTCTCTGAACAATTATTAGTTCGACGTCATAAGATATTAAAGTCATTCAAAAGTAAATTTCTATTGCAACTTAATTTTAGTGACAATTAAATTACTATTTTTTAATGAAATATGAACATAAAGACAGTTTTTTATTTCCGTTATCTGTGTGTTAATACAAACTAAATGAAAAAGGTATAGCGTTTCAAACATTTGAAAAACTTCGAAATCCGATTACTCAAAACTTGTATTTTTCATTTATTGTTTTCTTCCAGAACAACAGCGATATTACATATGTGATGATTTCATATCTCACACACCCACTCACTATCCTGACTACCCAATACTGAAAATGAGGCGTAGAGAAAGTGATTATCCAAATAGTAGTTGCTTCCTCACTTCTTCCATCTTTTCTCAACTTCTGCAAAAAAGAGGTACTGATTTACATCCAGTTGTCGTAAAAACAAGTTCTATTGAATTGCTCCATTAGGAGTGTATATCCTCTACATTTAGAGCAGACAGACATAGTATAAAAATTATGTTTAAGTACTAAAAAAGAACCTGAATGTACTGATCAATTTTTTCACGACAGGTAACACCGATAGGATAACCTACGCGGGCAATACTGTATAAATAATTCATTTACTAACTCATTTACTATACGAGTATAACCCTTAAACAACCACAAGCTATTAATAACCTTACTTGACCTTTCATTGTACCATTATAATTCCGATTCCAAGCTTTTGTAAACAGAAAAGTTAAAAGTGAACTACCTACAAGTGTGCAATAGTCAACTTCTGTTCTGAGAATCTTCACATGGATGTGTACAAGTATGAAACCTGAAACGTTTACGTACTATCATTTCCCTTGAATCAAGCGGGAAATGTTCGCTCTCTTATTCAACCTGCTTGCATCTTGCACTGCGAAAAGCATGTCACAAAATAAATCTTCACGTATTTTTTTTATTGGTTCAGAGGTAAAATTTCATTTCAATGTATACTATTATAAGATTTTCTCACACGGTGTTTCACTTGTTTATATAAAAGAAATATTGCAATATTGAATAGTTACGAAAGATTGATAAACAGACATAAGCAACCGTTCTTCCTTTTTTCTCAAATCACGTGATAGAATTATTTTATCCACCCGCCGATCTGTCCTGGTTTATACATATCCCTACAAGATTTATTCGTTCTTAAAAACGCAAAGTTATTTAAATCTTTTTAAATAAGGTCTAAGCATTTGTATAAAATAGAAAATTAGTTTTTTAAAATATTTACTGTTTAAATCGAGGTATATTTGTTTCTGATATATTTTAAGAAAGGAGGAAAATATCCTAATATAACCTAAAAAATCATTTGAACGGTACCCTCCTTCCACTCGCCAGGTTTTGCTAACGTTTGATTGTATGTATTACTCGTTTACGAATCCATAAAAAACTATTTTCTGTAATTTTAATGTTTTAAAATCTTTGACAGTGTTTACAAAAAAAATAATAGTCGTCATTAAAACTTGATTAAATTTTATAATATTTTAGTCAAACAATCGTAGAATAATGGAATTTAAAGAAATGTTTAAAATCATTTTTAATACTTTCATCAATATAGATCAATTGCGTTATGTCATATTACTTGTTCTGTTTATAGTGTTTGACGGAGATACTACCTTCTGTTGTATAAGCAATATAAGTGTTAAAGGTTGCCGACAAAGTATATTTTTCTTGAAAAATAATTTGAACCGAGTTGTGACTGTACTATACCCGTTTTCATTAGTTAAATTTATTCTAAAGCAGCCGATCCTAAATAGATTGCGGCGCAACATTACCTTTAATCTTTTTCATAACAGCAAAATAGATTTCGAAGAAATCCTGTACACAATGTCAACATACCTTGAGCAAACTTAACAAAGAAACTTTAGACCAAACAAAGCTATTACTAGGGATCACGTTGAGGTTTTCGTTGTCTCAACTTACTGAGAATGCAACATGAACTAATGACCTCTTCTTAGGGATTTGCTAACGTCGTATTCCCAGAGGAAAAAGAAAATATAAATGAGTGCATAAAATTGGCCTATACTTCGTCCACGTTTTCGTAAACGAAAGTTGTGTTTTGGACTTGTTATATTAATTTTTTTAATATTACAAGTGTTTTACCATGCGAAAGGACTCCTAATAAGGAGTATATAGACTTCTAATTTACCATCTCAACATAAGTGTTTTACAATAACTGGTTTTATTTAGTTCAGTCACTCGACATTTTTTCGGAGTGGCTGAGGATAGAAGATTGGAGTAGCAAAAGTTTTGTGTGGGATCTACCCATCAAAACAAAATTTCTATTAATTAGCGATATTTGCAAAACGTCATTATTTGTTGAATTATTTATTTTAAAAAGTTTGTTTTTTCAAGTTCTCTCAACTGTCAAAACACAAATTCATTGAAACAACAATTTATAATCTAAGACATCGACTGAGGGTGCTTGATGGAATTACAATATCAAATTTGGATTATTGAGATTTTGTACACTTCCATGTATTTTGTCACTAACGACCCGGGTTTCGCCTTTCGGCATCTTAAGGCATTCGAGCGCACGAATGGACTCGAACTGAGAGACAGTAAACAGTGTCTAACGTTTATATAGAAGA
Source organism: Himalopsyche phryganea (assembly GCA_022494535.1). Classification (NCBI taxonomy): domain Eukaryota; kingdom Metazoa; phylum Arthropoda; class Insecta; order Trichoptera; family Rhyacophilidae; genus Himalopsyche; species Himalopsyche phryganea. The sequence goes on from JAGVSL010000032.1 coordinate 3,030,727, forward strand.
TACAAATGCGACAAATATTATTTACGAGGTAAGATATTATACGTCTGAGAGCCACACTGATACCTGAGTTAAAATTTCGGTAATCGCCCTAATCCTTATTTTGTAAACACCATATTAACAGAGTGGCGAATTGCCGCTTTTCAACTTCTTTTAGAAAAACCAGTGATTTTACAATTATAATAGTACTATAACTTAACGACACAATACTATTATAATTGTAAAATCACTGGTATTTCTAAAAGAAGTTGAAAAGCGGCAATTCGCCACTCTGTTAATATGGTGTTTACAAAATAAGGATTAGGGCGATTACCGAAATTTTAACTCAGGTATCAGTGTGGCTCTCAGACGTATAATATCTTACCTCGTAAATAATATTTGTCGCATTTGTATCTTCTATATAAACGTTAGACACTGTTTACTGTCTCTCAGTTCGAGTCCATTCGTGTGCTCGAATGCCTGAAGATGCCGAAAGGCGAAATCCGGGTCGTTAGTGATAAAATACATGGAAGTGTACAAAATCTCAATAATCCAAATTTGAAACAACAATTCTCTTTCAAAATGAGCATCTTAAAAATTATACACATAATAAAAAATGAATTAAAAAAACTGTTTTAAATTTGAATCTTATAACTAAATTCACATACGTTTAATCAAAAGTTTTCGTTTATGAATATTTAACATCAAATTCTTTTTTTCTATTCGATTAAGAATTAGGTCTTCCGACATAATGACGACAATTTTTATGCGATAACAATATATTTTATCAAAAATTAACCATGTTTAATAATTGTATGAGGCTCACACATCAGATTACTCAAAACCAATATTTCGAATTATACATATTTTTACGATAAATTAGCAATCTAACATTTCTGTAAGTTTAATCTTATAACTTGGTTCACGAGAATTATATATTCTCAGCAATTATTTTTCATACGATACAAATATAATTTGTTAAATACATAAAACTAATTATTTGTTCAATTTTGTCTCATTGACACGCAAATATTCTCTATCGATTTACTTAAAAAATGTATTTCTAATATAACATTGCCAGAATAATGACGGCTTATTTTGAAATCTTTCATTTAAAGCAGCGTCGTCCAACAGAAATCGTTATATATAATATTATATTATCAAATAAAATATTACCGGTATATGGTGGGCCGCATAAAAAACAAACATAATAAAAACACTTTATCAATAAATTATTACCAAGACATTTATTTTTTTATTTAAAAAAAAGACAAACAACTTATCAAAATATTTCATTTCTTTAATAATTATTGTGACACTTGTTTTTTTATACTATTTGATATTTTTTCTACATCGACTGGTAATTTGTTCGATGCACATCGCAGTTGATTTGTCATGTTTTCATCAGCCAACCTGTTGCGACACTTCGTTTTCACTATTTTCAATTTTGAAAAGAACGACTCGCAGCGATATGTGGTCCCAAGTGCAGCTGTATTGTACATTGTCAGCTTTTTTAATTTAGAAAATTTATCCTCAAGGATATATTTTTGATAAAATTCACTTTTATTTCCTTCAAACATGCATTTAAGTCGATGCTTGATAAGCAAAAAATCTTAAAATGGGCCGCGTGTTGGACATAGCTGATTTAAAGTATCGCTCGACAAAATATTACGCTACGTCTTTCTTTGTTTAAAGATACAATAAAAATAACAAAATATAGTTTTATTTATAAATAAAATATAATAAATAAATTGCTAAGTTAAGCATACGTTTTGTTACTATAATGCAATAGTTCAGTATCATAATAAGATAATAGTAACCTTTCAATATATTTCTGTGAATATCGATTCACAGTGATATCGAAGATAGACATTGCTATTCGATATCTTTGCGCACAGAGTTCATCTAAGAGCCCATACTGGTAACATAAGAAACAATCATTACCCTTTATGGAATAATTCGGATGCATTAGTGCAACTAGACGCCTCGCCAACTATTTAGATATGTAATGCTACTAATCTCAGAAGGCTCTGATACACTGTAATACTGTACATACTATCTCATTGTAGGGTTGGAGGGCACAATGGGCCCAGTACTAATTTTCGAATATTAATTATCTAAAGTGCCACATATAGTCAGCCTGTGAAGCCTGACAAATAAAAGCTACACTTATCTATCTGAAGCTCTCGTAGTCAAGTCTTGGCAAGGTGAACATTAAATGATATTCTTTTTTAAGAAAATGTTATTTTTTTCCTTGGGCACATTATGATCTGACGCAGTCATTTTCTATAAAAAAACTGAAAAATTCAACCGAAAAACAAATGCCATGAGTTATGCGATTAAAAATGGGTAACAGAATAAAGCTTAGTAAAATTTATTGTCGGCTCCGTGGTGCAGTTGTTAACGTCGTTGGCTTAGGTCGCGGATGTCTCGGTTTCAAGTCCCGGTGCCGACAGTTTCATGAATTGATCTTTGAATCGATTTATTGATTTGTGTTCCTAGTCATGAATGTCCTCATACGGGCCGAATATGCCACGCTGATTTGATCTCGACCAAGGCCAACTTTGAGTATTCGATAAAGTTGCAACATCATAATATAGGGAGCGGAATATTCTCGATTCCTCTTTAGATTCAACGCGGAATAGATTAAACTCTAGCGCTACGGCGGATTCCCAGTATACGGATACACAGGATACTTAATATCGTTTAAACTAAGTGGCTGAGCAAGTCACATTTTCTTTTTTTTTCTTTCTTTTCATTTCTTTTCTTACAGTTGATAATGCTCGTGATGAGCGAAACCGGTTTTGATCATTATAAATATGTGGAAGTAGTGCAAATGAATTGTGTTTTATTTTTTAAAATACAATAGTGTTTTGTTAAAAAAATCGGTCCCGTGCAGCTCTGCATCGGGTCAAGAATATGAGGAGTAAATTTGTTTCTATTCTTGATCGTTATTGCGTTCGAGGTGGGGCAACCAGCTTGTAGTCATGAATGCATGTAATGTTTAAAGCTCCCGTCTCACCCATCCGATCCTCAAATTAGAGCGATTAGCTAACCACTAATCCTGTTCTAGACTCTACTCTCTTCGAAAAAAGAAATGTTGAGCAACTGAATATCAAGCAATTCTCATAGAAAGCTTCACGTTGGGAGCGGAAAAATTTATTGGTGTCCCATTCCACGTATATACTTACAAAGGAAGCGAAACCAAACAGCTTGTCTAATTTTTCAAATATTGAAATATCAAGGGATGTTAAGCATATGATATGAGCTCCATTTCCCCGAAAGTAGGATTTGAAGCTAATTCCAAGGTCGAACAATCAATTAAGAATACAACTTGGAAGTGAACAGTTGCACAGTCAATACATAAACCCTACCGACAACGGCCGCTGCCATCTAATTATAAAGCAGGAAACATTACAGTTTATGTATGAAGCTTTAAATATTTCTGTTATATTAATCATTATTTCTTTAATGTTCAGGAATGGTACGAGAAGGACCACGCCCATCGGCTACGGCCGCATATCTTCACGCCTTGCGATCCCACAGACCCTCGCATCGCGTCAGGTCAGTATATTTATTTAACATGATTGCACGATTATACCAAAAGATCACAACTTTTCCTTATGTATTACATAGCACCACTCCCTGCAAACTGAAAAATCGCCCTGCTTCCAACCAGTTCTCTTAATTTAGCCATATCCTATGCATCCTACGGTTGATACTTGAGATGTGACGCAGGAACATCACCAGTCCCAATAATAAACAGAGGAGATTGAGCTTCTCTCTTGGCATCCGCAGCAGGTGACCAAGACAGTGCCAACACTGTTTCCTAAAATATAGAAGAAGAAAACATTTGTATACAAATTGTTTCAAATTTCTCGTAACAATGTTTTAAAATATCAATCATTGACGAGGTAGATGCATAGCAAACCATTTTTACTAATTCAAATCAAGTTTAGTTTAAATAACCTAAAACAGCGATATGCTCGTTGACGTATTCTTAACATAAGATTTCTGTGTTTAAAAAAGCTTTTGGAAAAATATCTTTGATTACAAGCAACATGTCGATAATAGCGATTAATTGCAACCATGTCAATATCATCGCGTTTAAGTTTGTATCGGCCATTAAGTTGTATCAACAGAAAAACGATCGTAACAACACATTTAACCCTTCCGTGTCCATGATGTAACACTGCATTACTTCGGCCTTTAAACCTTTAAATTATCTGTGAAATAGGTCATACAAAAAATTTTAAATTTGACTATTTTTAAACAAAATAGTTCCACATATAATTAAAAAACATTATGGTTTACGTATTATTTGCATAATTAATCATAATTTGTAAACCTCGTCAAATTTGTCATTGAAAAATAGAAAATTATAGAATAGTATAGAAACAATCTGAGATGCATGACGTATCGTATGCAACCGTTTTGTTTCAAACGACACCAAGACATGTCTCGAGCTTGTTCTGCTATGAAAGATTGCGATTCTTGCGTCTTTCAATAATTTCGCACAGTTTGATTGTATTTCAAGTTTTACACACACAAAATATTTACTTAATACTACATAAAACCATATTTCACTTTTTAAAATTGTCATTTCGCTTTCTAAATGCGTTTATATGACAAAACCCACACGGTAACGAAATGTGACTGCATGATATCCAAAAGGGATTTATTTAGCATGAAAACGAGAAGGTTAATCAAGATTGATTAAGTTGGCATGATTATTTACAAGGTAAACATCTTTAGAAAAAACCGTCTCGAATCATAATTTTAAAGTCTAGAATAAAAAATAAAGTTTAGGGATGTCGTGTTTTGTTTCATTTCGATAATTTGATAAATTTCTTTTCATGATTTCCTCTGAGGGGAATTATAGAGCTTAATTTCTTGACGGTGCACACTTTCAAATCCTAATATTATTATTTTCCAGCCAGTCATTCTCAGCATCTTAAAAATGTACATCAACATTATTACGCATTAATTATTTAGATATTCCTTAAGCTGTGATAATATATCATAATATATCACTTACGGTGTAAAGTTTGTTTTTTCAAAATATATTATACAACCTTTCACGTTCTGGAAACAAACGTTATGTCGTAAGATTGTGTTTTGAGTTACAATATTAAATTTATACAATAATGTTCCTTTTTCCAAGCAAACTGTCAAAACAAAAACAAAATTCTATTCACGAATTCCTATTTCAAAAAAAAATAAAACAATGAAAAACTATACAATACATTTTGAAGTGAAATTGAAAAATACTTTGCATGTTTCTTCTTTCTATTTAAAACGGTTGAATTGAAAATTACTTGATAAGAACTACATAGTAAAAAGGCAAACAATAACAACATATGTATTTGGTTCAAGAAGATTCTCAATAATACAATGTATCGATGTGAATTCAACAGTTTTACGATACAAATATCGCAAAATATGTTTAATTGCATATGATGAAGTACAATATAATTAACATCGAGTTTCTTCAAGTCATGCAGTTTCTTGAACGATAACACATGAAATGTTTTCCTCGTTAATGACTGTAATATATTAAACAATTAATAACACTATTTTCACTGCAATATTATCATCGAATCACTCTTTTTATGTTTATTATTATATCCTTTCCAGTGATACAATATTATTTGAAATTGAAACTGGACGCATCTAGCAATAATATTGCGAAAGCATCGTTAAATAATTTCCGCAAAATGGCAATATTCGATTTTGATGGCGTTCAATATGTCTCGTTATTAAATTTACGTCTTTAAAACTTATATGGATTGTGTGTTTTATTTTCGTTTTGTTTCGAGATGAAAAATCTTAACGATTCTGAAATATCATTTAATGAAATATTTCTCGATTTCGACGAGTTACTGACAGAAGAAAGTGACCACAATATCGTCGACTTTGCTGATCAATTAGTAGTGTCTGAATTAAATTCCTGGCATTGTTGATAGCATTTTTTAAATATGAAATATTTTATATCTTGGACATGGTTGTTTACGAAGCCGAGTCTCGAGTTGATGTATGTTGACTTTCCTAATACTATTTAAAATTTGTAATTAGCTGTAATACCAAATATGTATCAATCACCAATGCAATACAATGGGCTAATCGCCATTTTGAAGAAAGGATAATAGAATGTTGTACAAGTACTGAATAATTATTATTTTACAGCTTATTTTTTCACAAGAACTAGTAGACTTTTTGTCACAGAATGTCTAGCTAGAACTGGAAAAGTTGAATTAATCATTTCACATAAACAAAGGAATACTTATATAATTTAAGACATCGACTGAGGGTGCTTGATGGAATTTCAATATTAAATTTGGATTATTGAGATTTTGTACACTTCCATGTATTTTGTCAATAACGACCCGGGTTTCGCCTTTCGGCATCTTCAGGCATTCGAGCACACGAATGGACTCGAACTGAGAGACAGTAAACAGTGTCTAACGCTTATATAGAATATACAAATGCGACAAATATCATTTACGAGGCAATACATTATACGTCTGAGAGCCACACCGATACCTGAGTTAAAATTACGGAAATCGCCCTAATCCTTATTTTGAAAACACCATATTAACAGAGTGGCGAATTGCCGAAGGCGATTGCCGCTTTTCAACTTCTTTTAGAAGTACCAGTGATTTTACAATTATAATAGTATTGTGGGTAAATGATATTTGTCGCATTTGTATATTCTATATAAGCGTTAGACACTGTTTACTGTCTCTCAGTTCGAGTCCATTCGTGTGCTCGAATGCCTGAAGATGCCGAAAGGCGAAACCCGGGTCGTTAGTGACAAAATACATGGAAGTGTACAAAATCTCAATAATCCAAATTTAAAGGAATACTTGTTTCGCGAAATCGAGCACACCCAAAGTCATGGATAAATACGTATACAAACACACGGCGTATAATATATAGCTCAATCAAATCTGCATAGCCTTACAGTTAAATATAAAATGTTGCTATGTAATATCATACATTTTATATGTTATTATCAAAAAGACTCTGCAGTTTAAAGCAAGTCGATTAATTATAACATTATAAATAAAAGATGGATGATCTGACGTACTGTAAAGTTTATTCTAGTAGAAGTCGTTTAATTTTCTAATAACACAGGCGTATTGTCAAAAACAATGGCCTGTGGGGGTAGATCTAAAATATGCGCAGATTTCGAAATTTCCAAATCAAAGTCCATTTTCACAACGTCGTGGAAAAGCGTTTGAAATTTTCACCCTTTGAAAAACAATACTGCGAGAGAGTTCCGCCAGTGGCGTTCGTGACTGTTTTTTTAAAGGATTATTTGATGTTTTCGATGCCCTCAAAAGCATTACAAGCCAAAAGTTTATTGCAATGCCATAGTAGAGATACATACATAGAAAAAAATAATTAAATACAATTCGACAAGAAAACAAGTTCGAACCAAATCTAATTTAAAACATTTCTAATAATTCTCGGTATATTTCAACATAATATTTTGATATCATTGAAAAATCATAAATTTCAACAAACAAAGCTTAAAATATTTACTGAAGATACGTTTTATTACATATATTTGTCAATCAACAATAAGGACTTTTTATCTTTTTATTAGATGAAAATTATCTTCATAAATAAAACTGCCTTAAACCGATGAACGCGATGGACATATTTACACGTCCAAGACTTTACCTCGTATTTCTGGCCAAACTATAAGGAAACACTTGTCAATATATGCTTTAAAAAATAGTTCAAATCTTTAGGTAGAGAAATTAGGCAACAGATCGTCAAAATGTCAAGAAGAAAATATATTTTTACAGGAGCTCTCAATATTCAGCTTTGAACTGCCGATACGCAGCATTAATTGTCAGCCTTATGTATTACATCTACTTCTGAGGCTAAGCGCTTGCTTGTGTGTGTGTTGGCGGTGTATATGAAGACTGGCCGCAGCCATTTTGCTTGTAAAGTCGTAGATGAAATATTTTTAAACTACTTCATTTTCTTCGATTTATTTTAGCGGGAGTACGGGAAGTTTAGTTTACTTTTTGATGTATTTGGTATAACTAGTATATATTTCACATAACTCTCCAATGTCTTCTGTTAAAATTGATCTATATTTAGCCATAGTGAGCGTTTTAACAGATCAATTAACTGAAAATAAATTGTGCGAAAGCGGCTCGCGCTGTAAAGTTAAAAATCTTTTAAATCAAGAATACGCAAAACTATTTTACCGTGTAGATCGAGGCAGACGTATGCTTTCATTTGATATCTGTTACCTACGAATAAGACAGATATTTAACCATTTGTTCAATTACGGCACTGCTGTCGGTGTGAAATGTCAGAAACCGATGGGCGTCAAAATAACACCGAACATAATACGAACAAGAGCAATGTTTTCCAGCAGGAGAGCGTGACAAGTAAATTCTTTAAATATTCCTGTGGGCTTATCGTTGAAATGTTATCATTACAATATTGTATTTTTAGTAGTTGAATATTAAACGACACGCCTCCATCAGCCGCTTTTGATAAACAACTAAATATTTAGATTAAGACTTCTTATCGCAAACGTCTTCGATCCTCCTAGTCTTGTATTCAACCCATGTACTCCCGCAGAGCTTTTTTACTTTTTCCACACCTCTAGTTCAACCTTGTAGATCACTAATGGTCGGAATTCATCTTGCGAGCACGCTTAAGCGGCCAAACAAGTCATTAAACGTCCACACCTAAGCAAATCATGACTCAGCGTGTTGTACGCGCACAAAATGCTCAGATGAATGCAGACCATAAGATAGTTTTGAATGATGTTTTTGTCCCAGTAAACCTGCTTTTACATTATAATACCTGTTTTAGCAAAATAATATAATACTAAGTAGTGTTTTCAGTTATTTTACGAAAAAGTTTATTTTTCAGACCGTATCGTCTAGCGAAACACACAAATTCATTGATTTTACAATTGTGTCTAATGTGAATGAAAATGCGATTTGAATCGTTGGCTATCACTACACAGCGCCGAACAGACGCAACGACATGATTGCACTCGCTGTTTCCATACGAATGCAGTGTTCATGACTCACATTCCCTCGTTTCTGTTCGGCACTGTGTAGCGCTAGCTTTATAAATATAATACATAAGTACATTACTCAGCGGTTATTATTTGTAAGGTGTTTAAACAATGCATTGTTTCATTGGAAATAATTACAACGAATGTAATATTTGCGGTTTATTTTACCAGAAGGAGGGCGATAAAATAATTATAAAAAATCAAATAAAAATTTGGAATCTTAATTTGAATTTAATCATACATATTAATAATTTCAAGTGTGTCCTTTGTATAATGATCTAGTTTTTGTTTTTATTTTTGTATATATTTTATATCAGGGATGGCCAGACGCTGACCGTAGTTGACTGATCGACCACAAAACCATTTATGGCCGAACGCAGTCTGAGATTAAACAGCAAATGATGATAAAAGTTTTTCACGTACAATTTTTTCAAATACATATATAGGGAAAATTATATCTTCTTTCTGTGAAGCAATTGATGAAAAATCGTAAATTACGTATTGAAATACACAAACAAGCATTACGGTAATGTCAAAACCACGAATTAATTGGTCCTGCAGTGCACATTTTCGTTGTTTTATCAAGATACCAATAACTTCAAAACATAAATATTCCACGTTTTATTTATTAAACCATTTTTCACAGTAAGTCAACCCCTGTCAAAAGCTGTGGCCTGTGGCCATCCTTTTTCTATTTATTGCGCTCTTTCTGATCTATTTATTACACTTGCCTTGTTACGGATGTCATAAATACTCAACTTTTAATTAATTCTGCATTAACCTGTGAATTCACAATAGTTGCTTTATCGTCCGTATTGGAATTTCCACCCGGTGATTGTCATTGACTGAGACAATCAATACCCGACCCGCTAATGCTGAGTTTTGGTATTTCTCTTGACAGAACGTTCCCATTGCAGATCATTCGTCGAGGACCAAGGTCCCGTGGAACTCCGGGGGGCTAACAGCCACGACCCCGCTCTGCTGTGGACCGGGCTGGGTCGGCGGTAGGCCTGTGGCCCGCCATCGACGCCTAAATCTCCTAACTCCAGCCCAGAACGTCATTCGCGACATCGGTCAAGTTTCACTCTGTGTGTCTGTTATTTGAAAGCAAAAACTCTTATCAAATTTTACTGTCAAATTCGACTTCAAGAAATAGAAATTATATAAACTAGCGACTCTGTCCGAACGAGCCGTTACTGTGGCAAAATCGACTAGCATGTTTTTATTTTTACTTACTACAGTTCCTTGCTCGAATTATAAGAATATTTATACAATTTACTGTAATTCAAATGAAATTTGGCCACATATTGTTATACCCAACATTTTAAGTTTTGTTTTTTGTATTAAAATTCAAGAGTTCCGCGACTTAATTTAATTGAAGAACTCTGAATTACTGGAATACATTTCTTTTATGAACAAACTTGTTCACTAAGTTGCACTGTATATTACATGTATCATTTTTAAAACTATCCGAATAGTTTTGTTGATTTGGGTCTCAATAAAAATATTTTTTTACGTGTTCATTTCATCATATCGTTTTACCTGGCTAATTTTCATTTGGCGTACGAAAATAAACAATTTATTGAATTATAAATAGTTGAAATACGTTCCTTTGTATATTTATTGCTGAATTTTCTTTTAATTTCAGGTTTTAACTTGCTGACCCTATCGAACGAAAATAATTAATATATTATAATATGTGTAGTAACATGTAATTTCTTATGAAAAGTGTCATATACTAACGTTATTTACAACATATTCAAATATTATATTACTTATGTATTAATAACTACTAAATATTATATATTTGTCGTTGTCGTTATGGTTTTCAGTGAATTCTAAGTATTTTAAATTTTAAAAATGTCAATTAGAAAAATTCAAATAATTTTATTTCAAAAGCAGTGATATTTTATTTGGCGCATCACTTTTACCGTGTTAACTATCATTTCTTGACGGAATGATATTATATTTATAGAATAAATAAAACATATTTTGTAGTAATTCCTTCAAATCATCAGGACCAATTTCGCTAATAGCTTAACTCGTCAGTTGAACATGCACGCGATGTGCGAAAGCGGACCTAATCCTTTAACAAAATCGTTGAATTATTTAAATAATATTTTATTTATTTTTGCACCACAAGTTACTGCAAATCATTTGGTTTAATCTCTAGTAAACATAGTATTACTTATCTTAAATTTAACCAAAAATTGAATTATTTTTTAATTCATGGTATAAAGATTCTTGGGCCAACATAAAACTATTTTTCAGTGTTGTTTATTTATAATTATTAATAAAATACATGCAGACTTGCATGTCATGAATTATTTAGAGGCTGTAAAAACTGTGATTTTCCTGTTTTTATTTAGAGAATTACACTTTATTTAGTGGTCTAAATCAGCGGTAACCAACCTTTTGGACCTAGCGGATCACTAAATTCGCAATTTTGAATCCGCGGATTACTAACATGTTTTTTTTAGGAAAACTATGAAACAAGTAATAGCGCTTGTTTAGTTAAAGGATATTAATAGGTATGACATTTTTTAATGCATGTTTGAAATAACTTTATAAATCCTCGACTTCAGTGACGTTACTGAAAAAACTCCATGAACCAACGATTGGCGATCGCTGGTCTAATGACATTTATAGGAATTATTTTTTACATGATAGAGTCTAGGGAGTTTATTAAATTGAATTTTATTTGAATATGCAAACCATGCAGAGGTTAAAAAGTTGTAAAAATGTTTAGTGCCAATCTTTTCTTTTCTATCAAATACGCTGATGGTGAGTTTTATTTAAATCGAAATACTATGGCATTGTTTTTCTAATTTTTATTCATTTTATAAAACAAAATTACTACAAACAAATGCATTTCATCACAATTAAGAGTATGGTCATTTGCTCAGTTTTTGTTCTTGGCTCGTCAATTATAATACTTACTACTAAAAAAACTTTTTTGTCAATCCATTAACAAATTAAATTATTAACCTAGTTGGGCCAATTACTGCGACATACATTTTACGTTAAAATAATTGTTGTGACAGTTGTATTTAATATTTCCGTTGGAAAGTCATCACGTTATTAATTAATCAATATTCAAAAAGCATCGGTGGCAGGCAAAAACTTAATTTTGTTATTTTTAATTTAAAACAACATCAAAAGAACCTATTTATTTATTTTGTTTTAGGGGCTGGAACATATTTCTTGACATTTTAAGCAATTGGGAAATAATCATTATTTTTCTTACTAAGCATATTAAATATCAATTAAACCCGACAAAAACATTAATTACTTTTTACTTACGTCATAAGTAAATTACAGAATTCGTCGCCTCAGGTAAACATGGTTCCATCTGCCGTTTTTTTACAAAATTACTTTAAAAGAAGTTTTATTCGCAATGAAAATACGCTTCTATCTGCATTTAAAAAAATTTACAATTGTCCGTCAATCCATCAAAATTTGAATCAGAAAAATGTTCTATCTGAAAAACATACAAATATTACAGTACATCAAGGTTCAATTTGAATATATAATTAGAAATACCAGGTGTAGGAAATCACAGTCTCAAAAGTGGTCGTCTCTTTCATTCACGCATGTGAATGCATAAGTGTATATCATTCAAAAAGTTACATTTTCTGAAATCTAAAATTGCTTCTTCTGAACAGTTTTAGTTTTTGCATATAGAACCCTGTTTACCCAATGCGGCGAGTTAACGACAAAACGCCAATTTTAAGCAATGAAACATTTGAGAAATTGTTCTTATTTTTTGATTATTTCGATGATCATCACAGTTTATATTTCATTGCTCAGAATATGCCCTTTGCCATTAGTTGTTATGTTTGCCAAATATTATTATATCACTCATTATCAATATATATTAGATATATTTTTCGAAAGCATAAAAACTTACAAGATATTGCAACAATGTATTCAATTTTTATAACTGTTATCATCAAATACCAATGAGTTAATTTTGTATAGCGTTCATTGATTATACTTCTTGTATACTTATGTCTTTTTCGTATGTTTCTGTGTATTTCTGATAATTATAAATTATTTAATATTTTAACACCTTTATTTATATACGTATTATTAAATCTATAAGATTTGATCGAAACAAAAATTATCCGCATTCATTTTATTTAGAATGAATAGACAAAACAATTATTTCGCCAGCACACTTAAAAACGTCGTAAGTCTTGTTAAACAAGTTGATCAGAAAATGTTAAATACTTCGTTTCACTAGAGAGCCCATTCAAATATTGTATATTCTGACAAGTTTTAATGCATCTTCCTTAAAGTGAAATCTTACTATTCTCATTTCGTGACGATATGTCTTTTACGATGTTTAAAAGATTGTCTGGCGATGATTTTTAATTCTCAATTGAAAATTATTCAAACATATAATAGTATTAAATTATAATCTGAAATAGTTATATTTATGTTCAAATATCATATAATTCGATTGTAATGTTGTAACGGTTTGAATATAACCTAATCTACCTAATCTTACCAAAATAAATAACCTAACTTCACAATTTTGACAATGGCGCATTAAAAGAACCTTTTTATTTTCGATCGGCAAACAAAAATACTATTCTTTTAATAATAACTATTTAATTTCAATTCAGATTGTTATAGAAGTCATCCTCGGGAATTAAGAGATGTACATGTATTATAAGAAAGTATTTTTACTTTTAAGCTATACTATTCATGTTTGTAGTACCTTTATATTTTTAGTAAAGCTGTATTCTTAAAATTATAATAAATTACTATGAGTGGATCTGTCTATCGTCGCATCAAAATAAACTGTTTTATTTCAAATATTTCTATAAATATGAAAGATTTTTATTCCAAATATATTTTGTCCTATCAGTTAGTGAACATTGCCAAAAGAGTGCAATTCCATTTCGTCCGTTTTCAACTCTATGATTAATCTATCCCCAATATATCCTTGAGCCACTTTGCAAATATACACCTGTATCACGCCCAGGATACGGCCCAATAGTACTATCTGTGAGGTCAGGGCATGGTATAAGTGGAGCTGAATAAAACATGTCAATCGCCATTTTTTCATCTATAACCTTATTGTGTGCTTAATGAATTACAATCTACTATGTTTACAACAGTGTTTTGGTGACAATAAAAATTTGGTTCGTCAAAGTGACAGAACAACGCGACCCATCCCACCTACATTTCTTACACCATGAGGTCAGGGAATGACCTTCAATTATTACTAAAACAAAAAATGATTTGAAATACGGTATTGTATTATACCTATACCGGTAAAATTTCAATTATACCTACAGTGACATATTTCAAAAATATCGTGTTTTGCATTAAAGACAACTGTTAACTGTGCCGTGACAGCGAGAATTCAACACGCAATAAAAACATCGTCAATGATGTACTGCCGAGTGTAAGTAAACCAAAGACGTTAATTTTTCCGCTTTTAATTTGAATTCTCATAAACATTCCGATTAGTGTATTGTCTATGATTCCAATACAGACAAACTTATCTGCTTTGTTGTTGGTAACACTGAGACTTTTTTATGCTTCTACCATTGCTCAATGTTCTAATATGTACCCTGGTTTCCACTATGCTCATTCAAACTCTGGTATTCTTCAAGTGAACTGTTGAGTCTTGTCTTGTACCTAATTATACTATTCATTTATCGGTAATTTTATGTTTGTCTTTATATATGAGTGACCTATTCATATATTCTTAGGATTCTAATTTAAAATTAATAAAAAAATGTATATGTTTATAAAATAAGTTGTAATTGATCACATAACTTACCTACTATATTATCAATTACTAAGAATATCTCAAAATTTATGCTTCCAGTTTCTAATATCTTTTCCTGTAATAAATGTACTTAAATAATCGAAATTAAAAGTACCTGTTAAGTGAATGTCTAATTATCTATATTGTATTAAGCATGCCTACATGTATTATATTTTGTATTAATGTCTATAGAAGCGTTTTTGATAAGTTCAAAATGAAAATAAAAACAAATGCAAAGAAAACAAGAGCAGAGAAAAAATTATTAGCTGCATCAACAGTATAATGTATATTACCATCTGAAGAAAACTAAGTTTTAAAAAATTTTGCATTGTTATTGTGGCTCGTAAATTAATTGTTTATTACTGTGAGTGTTAAACTTAATTGATGAATAAATAAATCAATTATTTTCCATCGATTTTATTCAAATATTGTATTAAGATTGATGTTAATCGAGAGGCAGTATAAAAATAAAATGTTTAATATTAAAATGTTAGACAAAATGTTAAAACAGTTATTTAAATAAACGTTTCAACATACCGCATCACTACGTTTTTACCCAATCATTGTATGAACTTCCCAATATAAAAATATATAAAATAATATAGTTTACTGAACAATAGGTAATCTATTAACCCTGCCCAGGTTGGAGTATATGGGCTTTTAGTGGAGCATTGAAACATAATAAACGTCATATATTATACAATGTTCCAACAAAACCTGGTTGTAAATCAGTTGCTCAAGCTCCATTTTCAATCATGGAGTGAATGGAACGATAAAATAAAATTGCTATCTTGCTTGACCGGGCATGACCTTGACTATGCAACCAAGTAGAGTGAATGCACTAGGTATCCAAACTGAGATGACTAAATGAATCATTTTAACACCTATATAGCTTCCTTTGAGCTTAGAATTGCTAATTATATTATTACATCCCCAGTAAAATACAGCTGTAAGCCTGAATTTGTCATTTTGCAGGAGAGCCAATTGAAGTTTTAAAAATTTTCTATTTATACAAAAAAAAGTCTGGATGCATTAACTATATTTTGTTTTTATGGTAAAAGATGATCTCTCTGCATGATCTGATTTAAATTTTCTTTAAAATAAATAAAAACGAAGTTATTTCTGCAATTAATTCCTCTGTTTTTTGAAATGTGATCAAGTGAATTAATAGTTTTTTTTCTGACACTATTTGAGCAAAAAATTTCTGACTTACGACTTACGGCACTATTTTACTGAGTGTGCGTTATATTCTGATCATCTCGAAACAATGTTTCAATACGATAAATACCCCATCCATCGTCAACCTTAACTTTGGTGTAGAGTGAAAAAAGTTCAAAAAATTTAACAATATTTCATTAAGACAAAAATGTTTATTTCGTTCATTAATTATTGATAATCAGATGAAATACAAATATAGCTTCGTTGTCTGCTTAATGAGGGGCAGAACCATTTCATGCAATTTTAGCTTAGTAATAATTACATTATGTATGTTAACTTAAATACACTATTCCTAAAAGAATTAAAACAATCTTACTATTGGTCATAATTGAATACCTGTATATAACACATTGAAACACTAAGGAAGAACTTGTCGTAGTTATACATCATAAATTCTTTTGCTAATCATAAAATTAAACCCCAGTTCAACAAGGCGACAACTCAAAATCATTGAGCCATTCTGATTACTCCCAAACGTTATAGTGAGCAACCATATTAATGATGATCAAATTTGTTCATTATGAATTGTGACCTTATTGCAATGTGGATATAATGTAATCTCAAAAACAAATTACTTACAGCAATAAATCAAAACCCATGATGCTACGATCTTAGATTATAATAATATTGTATTGCTTCCATTAATTAAATTAAAAATTTTCTTGCATTTTTATAAAACAAATGGATGCCACCTGACGTGGAATTAACTTATTTTAAAGGACACAATTTCTAAGACCCACTTAATCATCATGTGAAGTTAATACACAAGTAGATTTATACAACAAAAAAAAAACAGCTAATGTATTATAACATCCCTATTCAAACAAAATATTCGGAAATATAAATTCTGTTTTAACACACTGTCAAAAATATGAAGAAATGTCATAAGCATTTTAGGTAAAAAATAAATTATACCTAGATTCATATTCATTCATTGGTAAACAGTTATTTGAAGAATACACTGTTTATGTATGTGATTGACCAAAATATTCAACACTAATTTACACAAAACTGCATTTCCCAACTTACTTTATTATTAGCCAGAACCACAAACAATGATATATTGAGTCAAAAATCGGCCGCTTTTTTATACTTATCGACTTGTGTATTAAGAGACCAGCTCTCTGCTTGCTTTATTTATCTAAATAGTTAATGTATCATCAGGAAGTCAGCCAGACGTTCAGCACAAAAGTCGTGTGAGAAAGGTAAACACTGGTAAATGAACTTCTTCAACAAGCACCTTTTGGTAGAAAGTATTATGTCACATAAAGTCTACATATCAATACAAGAATATCATATGTTTGTTACAACTAGATGGGCATTATATGGGATAAGGTATACATGCATTTGAATATGTGTAATTATTTATATAGAATAAGCTTCGTTTAAAACGAATCATTTGATATTTCATATTATAAAATATATTTTTGTCCAAGATTAATCTTCCTTTCTTATCATTCTACATTCATCGACGGTCTAGTGTTAAAGTAATCTATCTACAAAAACACAATAGTAAAAAAATATACATATTATTATAAATCTTGTAGCAGGTGAAACTGATACTTGAGAACTGTGGAAGTCGGCTTTCTCTGTTCGCGACTGAAACTCTAAAACTGTAATAGCTTCTCCCCGTTTTCAAAGTGCTAATAAAGAAATATTTTAATGCAGTATCACCACAACATTCTATATAAGAAAACAAAAATAATGTAGTAGAATGAACTGATACTGAATGTTTATTGTAACTATCTCAAAATTGTGTTTTGGTAGATAGGTCCTTCTGGCTTGTAAGTGAATCCTATAATATGGGTTGCCAGACCACTATTGATATATCTATTGAAATTAAATAAAAGTAGCAATAAAATAATTCAGATTGCCCCTCAGAAAAAACTGTTCAAAACGTTTACACTTAGACCTGTGTTTTACTACCTGATCTGTCAATACAGATTATAGAATATTCAGCTGGCAAATCAAAGTCGAGGCAGTTTCGGCAGGTCAAAGATGTAAAACTGAGTTTCAAACACCAATAGATACAATCTAGAAGCACAGCTGCGTTGCCTACGCAGATAGGTGTAAAGGGCATTATAAAATAAAATAAATGACTGAGACATTACTATACTATAAAAAGTCGTAAATATAAAAAGCAGGAACACCAATAATACCAAAGTATTAAGAAATCACTTATACAAAGTATAATATATAAAAACTATAATCAGTCATTAATTCAATACAAGGAACAAAACGATATACTTAAGCGATGTAAATCTAGAAATAGGCAAATAGTAAATGAGCTAACCGATTATAATAGACAGTAAATGAATTTTTAAACAACCTGATAATCTTCTCACTCGTTTGATACCGTAACTGTCAATCAACGAGAAATTCTCCAATAAACAGTAATGTTCCCGTTTGAATCAGCTGTACAAATGATTTTACTAAAATATTAACAATTTACAATATCATTATCTAGGATTTATAATAAATTTAGAAAATAATCAAATGTTTGAGTTTTATGAATAGTATTCTAACTGGCCGTTTTTTTCCCAAATTAAATCAATCCTCACACATTGTACAGCACGATGGACCACTTTGTAAGCCTTCAATATAACCGAATCTCAATTATCGCTAAGGATTATTGTGCATGATGAGGAAGATGAAACTCCCTAAAGTTTCAAAACATCAAAAGTTGAAGTCCAAACTATATTTTCACAGGTATATGCATGTAACGTAACTTACTTTGTTCTTTCAGTTTAAAGAGAGTAACCAAAAAAAACTGTCCTATGATGAAAAAAAATCTTCAGATCAATATAAACCGTTACAATTTTGTCTGTTAACTGAAAAATAATTAGATTTTTCAAAAATCATTAATCTGTGTTTTTGTAGTTACACCCTTGACACTGTATCTGAATTTTAATGTTAAACGTTTTCATGAAAAAAAACAGCTTCTATACTAAATATAGAGCGCAGTTTTGAGTGTAATATGATTCTGTTCATAATATGACAATATCACATGCACTTCTATGGTTTTCACCATAGTATTTAAATATCTTTTGGACAATTATCTGTTCTACCAGAGCCATAGCAGTGGGAATGATGATTAAAATATCTCCTAGAAAGACAGAGTATTAATAAAGTGAATTTATTTAACAGATATTACGTGACTAAAATTTCTCAACATTCCATATCTTTCATCAATATTAACATTAATTCCAAGGCCATCAATGTCACACTTTAAAAATTAAGACAATTTTCATGAAAGCTCACCGTTTATTGTATTATGATCACACTAAAGTTTACCGATCACGTCAATTCTAACCTTGAATAGTGATCTCTTCGAAAACCTTAAACGCCCTACCTAACCTAGAACCGTACTTTAATTTCTCTCTATTTCTACAACACACACGTTTCGATACAATAATTTTACTCAGCTACATACATATTTCATAGTTAGATAACATTCTTACTTACTAGGAGACTTGATGTTTGATTTCTTTAGGCAACTTTCGACTACATTTTATTTTTCATTATCATAATCATCCAAATATAAGGTACTCATTAAACTAATTGATATCCATGGCGTAGTCATGAATCAAATATAAACCCTTAAACTTTTCCTGAGATAAAATTTGATTTGTATTGATTTTTGGCACACTTGCATACCATAGCGCTGCGCCGAAATGATTAAAGAAATATTTCCTCTATCATGCAACCTTTTTTCTTCACAGTCCTATATGAAGGAAGGATGAAGTTAGGTTACTCTAGTTGTAATATAATCAGGTAAGGCCTATTTTCAGAATGGGTGATGTAATAAGGTGAATACAAATTAATATATTGATGAAAAATCTATAATTTGCTTGGTTTATATCAAAAACAATCCAAGATTATGTAACCATTTTTATAAATACAAAACAGCATTTGTAAACTGAACATTTTCAACTGATCATATTCAAAATTCAATCAGTTGAAAATGTTCACAAGCTGAGTAAAGTTCAGGGTCATAATCATAAAATTGTGGAATAATGTTTTATTTTTATAAATTAATATAATGCCTTTCCAGAAATAATTGACAGTTACAGTTGACACCAGTTATGATATAAGTAATTGAAATCCCAGCTAGGAATTTTTATCATGAAAACTACTGAATACGGAACATGGTGTGGTAATATGTTGTTTGGCTGTCAGAAGTAAAAAAACAAGCTCAAAAACACTCAACTTATTTTTGGATGAATATGGTAAATTAGTTTAAAAATGATAATTTTTACAACTCATTCCTAATAATCAAAAACTTTATTCAATGGTGGAATAACGTTAACACATTTCATAAAAAAAGATATTTATTGGCTATTAGAAATCACGAATAAAATGAAATTGATGCTCCAGAAAATATTTCTAAGCAACATTGATCAAAACATTTTATCTTTACATTATTTTCAATAAATGCACAACCATGCAACATGCAAATTAAAAATGGTTTACAGTGGAATCCCAATCCATCATTATTGAACGTTTATTGTGCACTATCATGTATTTTCCACATCTAACATAAAATCGGTGCTGTAAGAGTTACTTCTGAGAGCTTCACATAACCCTAGATTACAGTCAGTCCAAGGGTACAATGCTTAACAAAATGTCAGTTTATTGATTTACAAAAATGGAGAATTACTTGTTCCGATGTAAGAATTATCTATTTATTAGACATACATCAATTGTGAATGAACAAATTCAAACGACCTAATTTTCGTAGTGAACGAGTCAGTTATATCAACAAAGTGAATTGCTTGCTTTCCACTTTCCCACTCTAACACTGCTTTGTTGATGGCAGTCAGAGTAGGAAAATAAATGGTTAAATTAGGTATGAACAGCACGAATAAAATGACAAATCAGTAAGAATGAATCAAAGATGGCAATCGAGCCGAAGTTAATCATTTTTCAAATCTACTATTTATTTGTTTTTATTCTTCAATTGATCTGAAGGTATGTCATTTTTTAATTAGTTTAAACTAGTCAGTAAATCGGTAAACTGAGGTTTATTAATCTACAGTTTTAGTTTATAATAATTCAAAAGCGGCATATTGTCAAATACTGTAACCCTTGAACTCAGGAAGATATTTTAGAGCATAACTATGATCTTTAATTGTGAAATTGGTTTAAGTAAATCATAGCATAAAATAGTGAACTTTCTAAAAAAAATGTAAAAAGAAATATAATTTTATTATATATTTAATTTATGCGATTATAGACATAGTATATTATAATATTTTTCAATATGTTGATATTATTTACGGATAGTCTAATTTAGAAAGGTTCATATTACTTAAATTTTAATAAATGTACATTGTAATATTTGTTATTTACGGCTTAAATTGGCCGTCCTGTCATTCTTCCTAGATTCCTTTTGCAGTCTTCATCTTTACATTTCACACAACTCTCAGTTACCGACGTGATCTTACTGTAACGCAAACAGTCATCGGCTTAATTCTAAATTGATGTATATCTGATTATAAAAAAAACATTTGACAAGAATATATGATCACTCTGTCAATGTATGTAGGCCGTGTATCAAAATAAAGTTTGCACTGTGAAACATATCCTCCGTAGGAGATGAGAACTGTTGCGGACATTTTTAGCTAATTTATTAAATTGTAAAAAATATATTTTTAGTAAGTTTTCAGCATGTGAATTAAATAAAAATTCATCAATCTGCTAAATAAAATTAAAAACGTACCGAAAGTCATACAAGTAATGAAAGAGTTTACGTTAATTCTACAGTTTTGTTAATAGAATTATCAATAAACAAGTATAATGTACGACAACAAAGAAACACTGCTCATCAAAGATGGATACCAGCTCTCGCTTTTAGTTGTTTCCATTTATATTGTTTACTGTTAATTCTTGATGTAATGGATGACATGTTTGTAAATATAGAATTTTAGAAATAACAAAATACAATTTACTTCTATTGTAACGGAATTTTACCATTTAAAGTTAGCTTACTAACTCGGTCATGGGATGTATATAAAATAAAACATTTTACTTACAATTACGAGTGAAATATAGTAGCCCGTGCGTATTTCAATCCGCTTTTATCATAAATTGAGTTTCCTCTCCAAAAGACATCAGAAAATACACAAACATAAGATCGGCGTTATCGTTTATTTTACTGTTTATTCATCAGCGACAGGTGCATCGCAAAATAAAATACGATAACCTCAATAAGTTTCGGTGAGACTAGATACATTGTGCAGTGTTGCCGTAAGTACAGTGTATAAATTTATTGCGACACGTTTATGTCACTATCGACTGGATCTAAAGGTTTTATATGTATATGCGGTGTGTATTCATTGTAGAGTCCTCCAAAACTATAGATTCTTATTGAAATACGAATTCAAAAATGTTGCCCACTCGGAAAAGTTCAATCTCAATAAATTGAAATCGGAATATATATATTTACATAGGTTATTTATACGAAGAAAGCAATACAAAACATAATACTAAAGTAATAATATCATAATATCAATAGAAACTTAAATTTAAACACTAGGCTATTCTCAGAATATACATATTCAGCGTTCAGTAGTATGTTTAGTTTTAAAAATACACTTATACATTATAAAAATGGTATCTTATGAGTATATTTATATAGTTTGATTATTTATTTGATATTCAACATCTCAGAAGTATAAAATGTTAAGTCTCTTTTCCTATGTCAATTTGAAAGATTACTATCGTGCAAATCAATGTGTATGTTTCTATACTAAGAACAAGCCGTTTGCTTTTAACTGTATTTTCTTTGCAATCGCTGTGAAATAATTAACCATTGTATGAACCAAAAAACGCTATTAGATTAAAGGCATCATATCATAGTCAAACAAGAGAAAGTGACCAAATAAATCTTTCATGAAAATGGACTAAAGAAGTATTTAACGTCTTACAATCATAGTGGTTGTCTGGAAAAATATCCAACATGATATACATATCTATACTCAAGGATTTCAAAAAACTAAACGAGAAATGTGAATGCAATGTGAGGGTTTTTAGATTGATTACATAATATGTTAAAACATATCTATCCAAAATTTTACTATTCTACACTTCTATCGCCTTCTATATCGCCTTCTCCCATATGGGGGCGATATAAAATATTACAAAAACTGTACTGTATCAAACATTTAACATTTGAACAGTCTTACATTGAATGACTTAGTTTAATTTACAAATAAATGTGACGTAACATAGTATACGCCTGAGATATTTAAGATTAATGATGCTTACATTTCTCTAAAAACAATAATGGAATTTTGTATAGCAAACAGTGATAAATAATGATTTGCTTTCACTGAGTAAATATATCAGCTTTTAATAAGCCGAGATTCATTTTCTACTTTCTCAATAAAAAGATACTCACTTCATACGTGATCTTAAACATGTTCATAAATCTCAAAACAATGAGACATAAAATGTTGTCATTTATTACAAAACCTTACGAATCCAAATTTTGCTGATATTTTGTCGAATATAACAAGTCATCTGTATAAGTGAATTAACCGGAAGAGGAAAATTACCATTTAAAATATGGCACGTTTCTAATTAATTTTATTATCACCTACGACTGGCAAACGTGTTTTGAATAATCAATTCAACTATTTATTACGACATCGATTGGTTATTTACTCATTAGACAAATACAAATCATAGACAACCGAGACTCCTTCATCTGGACGAACCGTTTGCTATTCATAATGTCAGAACGAGACCAAAATAAGGTTCGGGACGCAAAACGTTGGAAGCGATAGAGCACATTTCTTTGGGTAAGTATTATATTATGAAGCAAGGCACAGCTACGATTTACAGGAAAGGTACGATATAGGGAAAAGCATTTCTTCTTCGGTTTTGAGCTTCAGAGTATCAACAAAATTCAGATATTGTGTAAAGTAAAATACAAAAACCGTTTCACCGGTGATTAATTAATTTATCAAGCGATGTCCGCTACCACTGCGACACACGAGCGAGCTCCCGATGATGTTCTATTGGAATGTCTATTCGGCGATTCAAATTAATTTCAATTACACTATAATGATTTGTTGAATAGAAATATAAGATATAATATAATTGCCACGTTTACTGACAAAATGTTTCGCTTCGATAAGTAAGCTCGCCAATTCAGCAAGAGTAGTAAAGGGACAAGTCAATCGTTTGAATAATAAACCTTTACAAAACAGTGCATCAAAGCAGGACCGACTGACCACTAAGCCAGTGGACTGATCTTAAAAAGTCACCGTGAACCTTTTGCAATGTATATGTGATACAGAAACAGTTTGTCTCATTTGATGGTAAACTGCTGACGAGATTTAAGATTGTTATAGACTACAACTAGATAGATGCGGTTTAGATGCTGTGCGTTTACACGTTAGTAAATAATGTTCTACATGAATCTTGATAATAATAACATTACTCTGAATCCCAAACGTAATAAAAGAAATGATTTCACCCTAATAGAAAGATATAAAGTTTGAGGACAACAATCCAACTGACTAGACACGGGGAGTAAATATAATTAATGGCTTCAAAAATAATTGATTTTTAGTTTGCTTCTACTGATTTCATTCGCTCGAACTCTACCTGTGCTGGAACGTTCCTAGCATCGGTTTAGGTTTCAAAATAGGCCTCGGGTCACCGCAGTGGATTGTTTGTCAATCTTCGGATCCCGATCCTTGCGTCGGTTTCCTCAGAACCATAGGCTTGGCTGCGATCTGCGGTTTGAGGGAGCCACCGGTCAGCGTGAGATCGGCGAACTTGGCCGCGACTCTCTGGGTGTTTCTCGGCGGCACCGGGCTCTTTTGGCATTCGGATTTGAGAGCCGGCATGATCAACTTGCCCGTGTCGTTACCTGACAAATCTTTCACCGAGTCTTCTTTGGAGCTGAGATCCTTTGAAGATGTTCGTTCGTGATGTGTTTCTGTGTCAACAGATGTCATTTCCCTAGAGATAAAAAAAATACATACATTGGTAAGCTTTTTTAAGCACAGTTTGTATTTATATAATAATCATTTTCAGAAGATAAACAAAAATATATAATTGATGGTAACCATACAACATTTAAAAACGATTTCATTCTTATTTATATTTGAATTTGTATTCAGGACATTAATTTAGAGTTGTGTAATTATAATAAGTATTTGTATGTGTCTATCTATCTGTAATGCATTTATATTTTAGTATAAAACCGTGCAATATGAATATCTTTTTCAATAAAATGTTTTAATAATTTTTACCTAGTTTACTTTTGCGGTTTCATATTTCGGATTGTTAATATGTAAGCCAAAGAAAAGACGTAATATAAAAATGACTGTTGTACCAGAAATATTTTTTTAACTAGATATGAAAACCATTTATATTGAAATAAGTGTAGTAATTTTTAGTTGGTTGACAAAAAAAACAGTTTTACGAGTGTAAAATTGTAAACCGATAAAAACACATAATAAACAAGATGTCAGTACTAGATATCTTCAAATCAAATTTGAATACTGACTAATACAGTAATTTCTGTTTCAGAGCTGAGCCACATCCGAGAGATTTGGCAGGTTAAATTGTCATCTGATAATTTCTAGTATTGTATATTAGATTAAACATTAAACATACTTTTCATTGCTCAGAGAATCTCTTGCAGGCCTTTTTTTCAGTGTGTGTTGATTGTGAGCGAATCTCTCTGCAGCAGTTGTCGGAGAATTTCCTCCTTCTTCGGCGTCCGTTAAGCCTTCTCCGGTTCCTTCAACCTCCGATCCGTCGCCTGGTAAATCCATTACCAGATCAGGAGTGTGCTTCAATTGACTAGATGCCCTGAAAAATTGTATTATTGGAATAGAATCAATAATTGTATTTATAAACTTTAAAGAGAAAGACTTAAAAAATATAACATAATTTATATTATTGGGGAAGGGATTAAAATTTTTTGTGATGAAAAAATATTCAACATCATTGACGGGTGACCTGTAAAAAGTTATGACGACATATAGCCCAGAGTTGACAAAGCATATAAGACTTATTTAATAGAATTTTTTAAAAAATACATAATGGCCTATTATTTGTTTCATTTAATATTGCAATTTATAAACCGTATCAGAACAATACCTCTGTTGCCATATTTCCCGATTGAGAGAGAAGGGTACAGCGCTATTTTCGCCAACGCTGTGTGATTTGTTGTGCGCCTTGTTGTTCGCATCCGCTGAGGTATTGGATCCACTCTCTTGCACTTGGACGCCATTTTCTTCCGCTATACCTTTCTGCAAAATGCCAAAATGTCTCTTGTAGTATACAATATTAAAAAGGGTATTAATGAAATTACGCATGAGCACTTCAATATTTGCTACACAAGATCAGTGCTAAATTGCAAATATGAAATAAATACACCTGGGGATGTACGGACTCTATGTGCATTGATGAATAAATAAGCAGATTAGTATTGACATGATTTCATTGATGATGGAAAAATGAGTGAAAATTAAGAACATAGATATTCTATGTTTCGTGTAAATCAGCAAAATCACAAATTATCGTTTCCCAATCAACCAGATATTTCTATTGCGGAATTATACTATTAATTTTTTTAGCCACACAAAGAATTAAATTTGTACAAACCAAATAATCTATTGCATTGATCGTTCTTCTATGTATCATATTATTTTGCCACACTGATCGTTTAAAAGTATGGAAAAAAAAATATACAAATAATAAAGTCTATTCAGATCAAACGTGGATTACTACAAGAAGTGATATTTTTTGCTACTAATTGAGTTAGGAAATTATAATAAAATAATGAAAATCTGTTATATTCATTACGAAATTGAAGATTTTTAATCACAATCCACTGACTGCAGTTACCGTACAAAACAAAATGATAAATTTATTCACAAATATCTCAAGTAAAAATTCAATGGATATATTTGTATTTGATCTGTACTATCTCAAGTGACATAAGAGTCATTTTTAAGCACAATTAAATGAAATTATAAAATTTTAAATACAGTAAATGAATTTTGTACAAATAAATACTTATCCAGCAGGATAAAACACGAGTTTGCTAATTTTTTTTGTTTTCACCATTCTGTTTACATTCAAAAAAACTAATGTGCTATATGTACCAAAATACTATTCATTATCAGCATGGCTTCGAATATATGCATATAATATATATTATAGATTTTATAGGACCACCAAACAAGGAACTTTCACCAGAGTAGAAAATAAAAAAACATTGCTTTAGTAATAATGTATCATACTTAAAAACAGTAAACACCCAATTATCCGGTATGGGAATTATTTATTAATATGTCAGAGGCATGGAACTCACAAAATGAAGCTTTTGGTGGTTGGAAAAGCGAAAATACCAAGATCATTTGAGCGAAAAGAAATAAGAAATCTTCTAGTTGATTATTACAACCAAAATATAGGATAGAAGGATCTTTAAAGATCGGTTCAAAATTAAATGAGATTCAAAAGTGAAAGATTTTTTGAAAAGTAAGGGGTTGCCGCAAAAGGCCGCACTGCTATTAGATAATGCTACTCATCCAAATGAAAGCATATTGTAAATGGACGATGGTCATATACTTGCAAAAATTTTATCACCTAACATTACACCATTAATTCAACTCATGTATAAGGGGGTTTTTTCATTAATGAAACGGCATTACCATACTGGCCTTCTTATAACCATATGTAATGAAAATAGCGATTTGATAATTCTGGAAAATTTACGATACTGGTTATGATACATGGTGTAACTCAATCTTGGTACAAAATAAAGTCAGAAACTCTCGTTCAGTCGTGGAGAAAAATTCTACCAGATCTAGAAAGAGATTTTTTTAGATTCTAACGATCCTGAGATAAGTGAAATATCTGAAATATTTGTAGTTCTTAGAGAAATTCGAACTGATTCCTGTACACAAAACCAAAATTAGAGATGTTCTTAATTAATAGTAAGTATTAAACATGTTCAAATAATATACTGCTTTATAAATGTAAAGTAGTATTTTAAAACAAAATAAAAATAGTTTGATTATTTATGCGGACCCTCCTTAGTATTAGTTTGGATAATCAGGAGTTTACAGCACTTAAAAGATCTCATATTTTAATAGTATGTTGTAAGTCATATCAATGGGCGAAGGAAGAGTGTTATAAAATGTTGTTTATGAAGAAAAATAATATTAAATGACATAATCAAAGATTCGACAACCATTTTATAATTTCAAATATCCATGAAATAACATTTTTATTATTCCATTTGTATAAAATGAATTATACTTGCTTCAGTAGACATTGTTTTTCAACAATTCAGTGTGACGAGGTAACTATAGATTTTAAAATAAACCAGTGAAACCCAACAAAGCAGTGAGTGATAATTCTAAATTATACAAGAGACAGTGAACAATCATCTAATACACGTTCCTTTATATTTTTATTTAGAATCATGAACATAAATGTCCATTTTAGTAATCTTGCAGGAGGCAAAAATATTTGCATGAAACTCTGACATTTACTTATTACTATCCTAGGAAACGAATATGTAGGGAACTGAAAATAGTCAATTACTTGAGATCATTGAACTCCAATTATTAGTTTTGGTATGACGGATTTGTTTTTCATAGTTCTTTTGAAAATATTATAGAAACCACAATTTACCAATAAATATACATGTGATGGAATGTAAAACAAAATGATAAAGTATATTCAGATGTTCAGGCAAATTTTTGCACCTCCTGCGACATTGGAAAAATGCCTTTCGTGTAATAATATATATATCATCAATATAACCAATTTATTATAATCTCTTGTCAAATTATATTTTTGGCAATGATAGTATATTACGTAATACCAGAATTGATTTAAACCATCTGAATATGATTTAGGTGCAGATTATTCTTCGTAAAAATATGATCTACGTTATATATTTTAATAACAAGCCTTCTTTGTTAGGAGATTATAGTTTTGGGATTTCAACTAAGCCATTATATTATTTTGTTGTAAGTAATAATTACCAGCTAATTGCCAAAGGCTTTTCTGAGTAAATTAATGATTTCAACCCTTTCGAATTTCAGTAAACAAAATAATGAATCGAAATAATCATTTTATTCTGATCCTATCTTAGAACAGTTCAAAATAATCCTCGCATCACAGTTGGAGCATCAGTATATACATATGATAATTTTCAAAACTATTGTAATAATTTCAACTTATTTTTGACAGGTATTGATTATCAGTTTTGTGGTGTTAACTGTCAATTCTTGGTGAATAGGAACACAATTTGCTTTGTACTACTTTCACATTTTTAAAAATGTGTAAGTAATACAAAACAATTTATGTTTTATTTTTAAAGTCTTGATGAATTGATCATGATATGATAAATGATGACAGAGGCATGCAGAAATGTATTACAATGAAGGAATAAAAAGTTAGTACAAAGCGAAAGCACAAAAACATGGACAAGTAATAACGATTAAGAAACCAGATGAGATTACCCATTGACATAACCCAACTTTATTTATATAAAAACACATCCCCAAAACCCGGTGTGACAAAACGGAAACAACAAAAACACACTGTGCTAGTTGACTATTATATTTTGACTTATGAAGTACTCATGTTAGACTGCCAATTACGTCCCAATATTGTTATTCCTATTCAAAAGTATTTACAAGTATTTAACTATATTAAACGACTCAATATTGTATCTCGGTGACATCTGCGATAAGTGATATGAAACAGCCTCGTTGATACAGTAGTATGTACAAGTTAGATGAGAGAAGTTTCAATGAATATTAACATGTGATGTTTTTAGTAGAGTAAAATGAATGGATTGTCAGGGTATCTCTCACCTGATTCCTTGATGATTATCGGGAGTTATTGCTGCATCCTCACATTGCACATAACAGAAAAACAGTAAGCGCCGCGCGGATGCCGTCAGGGTAATAATAAAATATATATTACGTCACCCATTTGCATCCGATCTATCTCCGCAGAAGTACCTCCGTTCGGGAAATATTGATTTACGAAAAAAGAATACCTCGTACCGAAAAGTGAGTGTCAATATTTTATCCAGAATAGTACTATTATCATAACCTTAACAACAAACTAATT
The DNA here is from genome assembly GCA_022494535.1 of Himalopsyche phryganea. Taxonomy (NCBI): domain Eukaryota; kingdom Metazoa; phylum Arthropoda; class Insecta; order Trichoptera; family Rhyacophilidae; genus Himalopsyche; species Himalopsyche phryganea. Next base: position 3,060,894 of record JAGVSL010000032.1, read on the forward strand.
TAAATATCATAGAGTTCATATAAAACATTTTACTGTTTGTGAATATTATTTCAATAAAATAACATCATTTAATACTAAATAAGGAATGGCCTATATAAAGTTTGACAATGAATGAAGTGAGCAACGAAACTATTCCGTAAGTTTAGATGACAATTTATTCAAATAAATTGATGATTTTTTATGATAGTGAACGTATTTATTGCTTTTGAAAAAAATCTAGAATGTCAAAAAACCAATTCTAATTAATATGCTTGACCAAACTTAGCTAAACATATGACATAAACAATTCAATGCAGCCAGTTCCTAAAAAAGTTATCGGAACCGCAAATTATAAATGTTTATGAAGACGGTTCAGTCAATCTTTTTCTCTCAAGAAAAGATAATGGATTAACTACTGTTGTATTGTTAAAAATATAAACCCAGAAGATTTCGCGCTATCGTTTGAATAGTGAAAATATATTAATGTTTCTTTCACGGTGGCGCACCGTCTTTATTTCCAAGGCACTAGATGCAAATGGGTTATTGTTTAACGATTTACATAAGCACAAAATCTATGAATTGCCAAATGATTAGTGTATAAGGATGTATGCGTGAAAATAAATTAATCAAAATAATATAACACTCAAATATACTTTGTGATAAAATGTAGAAGAGTAAAATCAAACAACAAGACTGACGTATGATAGTATTAGTTATGGAGCCCAACAAAGTAAAAAAAGATAGTTATTACTTATGCATATTCTATAACACACACTATCAAAGAGAACCAAAGTTGAATGATTTTTGTTGGACATAAGATACATATACAGTCAAATACTCTATACATTTTATAGTAAGCAAAAAAGGCTGACCAAAGATATTTTAATTATGATTTTTATAACAGATGTTGTGATAAATGTAATGATGTCAAGTAAATGTAATAATATTAGATCAAGGAACTATACAAAAAAATATTAACAAAGTAAATAAATTGAACATTCTTTATACTTTATTATTTAAGTTTGTAAAAAAACATGCTTTACAAAAAAATATATCATTATGAAATAACACAAAAAAACAATATGTTCACATAACAAAAAATTAAAGCACACTAAAACAATAAATGATTATTTTTTTTAATTCGGTACAATAAATTTGAAATAAGATTGATGAATTTTTGTAATAATGCTGTAGTATTTGTATAATTTTAATCAGCATGTTTGCGGCACTGGGTTGCCGGCTGCTGCAATACACTAGTTTACAGTTTTTCAAAAAAAAACTATTAAATTGAGAATCTTCAAGAAAAAATTAATTACTGAAGAACGGAAAAAAATCAGAATCATGCTTTAGTTTATATGAAACAAAACAATTGATATTTAATAATCATCTTAACTGTAAAATAATACAAAAGCTATATCACAATGTTTTGTGAATATTAAAATTTAATAATTATATAAAATATATTTTGACTTAAATATGTACATTTAATTTTAAATCTAACTAACGTATTTGATATAAGTTGTGCAGAAAAATTTGCTACATTAAAAACATCAACTATGAAAATTATTCATAATTATAATCAATATATGAAATTTTATTATAAAAAAAATATGGCAAGATATCTGGGTTGTAATCTTTAATGCAAAAAGCGCTAAAATCACCAGAAGAAGACACTGAACAAACACAAAGCTTACATATAATGAGACACATTTATAGCACTTAGTTTAGTTCACACACATTAAAAATATTTATTACCAACAGATGGTGTTAAGCAATAATGTATGAACCGTGATCTTGTCACTGAAATGATCCTATGGGTCATTGGAATCAATCAGAAAGCCCACATAAAGGGGTAAAATTAAACTGACACCATCAAGGATTGCAGCTTCATTTCAGATTCCATCAAAATGCCAAAATAATGAAAGATATGCTCTCTTTATCGATAAATTTACACAAATTCCAAACTTGCTTTTAAACCCTTTCGTAATCAAAGCTTTTCACTGGCAATTTTTCATTAAAAAATTGAGAGATACTAACGCTTACAATTGATATCATTTATATTGGGTGTATCAAACAGCTCAAACAAAACAGAAAGCGATGTGGACCAAAAAATCATCAATATTTTGGTATATTTTTATCTCCAAATTTACAAATTTACGTATGTTAAGATTCTATTCAGAGAAAAATATCCTGCGACCCACTTTATCTGTGGACAATTATTTTCATGAAAGAAATGTACAAAAAGTCAAATTTGTGACGGTCAACTCTAAAATTCACTAATAATAATTATTGCATCCACTTCTATGGAAAGATATTCAGGGTTAAATATCTCATAAGCTTTGTGTTGCCCGGTTTAAATTTCATAATGAAAAAATGTATGCAACTATACGGACGTATTACATTTTACTCAAACATTTACTCTTTAATCAATGTGGCTCGAGAGAGTCAAAACGTTGTATATTCATAATTGTTATATTGAGATTATAAGAAATAATCAAATGATTCAATCAAATTTGAGACCCTATTATTGTTTACTTACGTACAAACATTACTGATCATTGCTGACGATTGGATACGCTTTTAATTATGCCATGCATTTATATGTGAATATTATTTGTGATGATGTAAAATGTAAAACAATTTTTTTTAATAAAAATTGTCAATGTTTTTGCTTTTATGAGATCTACAAAAAATGACATGACGCGTTGTTTATTACTAACATTTTTTTTTTTTAAATTTAACTAACTTAATTAAATTTAACTAACTTAAAATTTGTGTTTTATACTAGAAACTATTTTGACTGGGGTCAGATAATATTTTGTATTTTTAATAATATAATTTTTAATATAACTTATTTTATGTGTATGATTACAATTAAAAATAATGAAAACATCTGAGAACAAACGATAAGGCGAGGCACAGGTTGTAAAAGAATATTTATATTAAAAATTCAAAACACTTTTGTCTTTGAACTTTTTTTGATGAATATCATATTAAAACAATGCTATTTCAATTATTGGTTTAACCTCTGTGGTATTTATTTTATGATAGATATGACACATTAATTTGAACAACAATTGATTGCGAAGCAAGAGACTTTGAAGGTGGTTTTTAAACCAATACTACCAATGATTAAAGAATAGTGATGAAATTCTTTTCATATTAAAACTTTTTAGCACTACTTAAACCTAGTTAAACTGATCAACGGCCTTTTTTTAAATGTTTCAAAAATCTCCGGGAGTGAAACGCAAATCAGATATTTTAATAAAAAAATAATTATCATATTTAAATATAACTTAAAAAATAATGTGAAAAAAATTACAAAAATACAGTTCACGGTTCCTGGTGGTTTAGACCTATCATGTGACTGATAACCCTATTTGTATTATTATAAATCTATGTGTTCATATTGAGTGTAGACAAAATAACATTGACTTTTTGGTGGATTTTTCTACATCTCACTCGCCACAGATACAGGGTATTACACGGTCATATTTGTCATATGCCTCTGATGATAGAACATATTTAATTTGTCAGTTAAAGATCTCATGGCACCATATTACATTGTAATACAAATATGACCATACTAACGACATCATGTTTGATACTTCATTCAACATGGTTGAAGTTTCTTCTGCAGTAACCAGTCATTAAAAACGTTTATTGAAGTATGAAGTAAGAAAAACAATACGCAATGTGAGACAATAGATTTAATGCTACACATTTTGGTCAACCTTCATTGTTCCTCCAGTGTTTCATAGATATCGATACCATGATAGTATTCCCTGCTATACTTGATATAAATAATGATTTATTTATTGTCATACAATGATTCTAATCTGAATTGAGTTAAATTATTCTATAAATATTTCTTGTTGTGTTTTCAACTGTCAAACTCATCTGCAATAGATATAATGAAAATTTTGACACAATGTAACACATTGTCGCGAGATCTTTGTCAAATAAATATGATCATATCTGTAATTTGCCCCATAGTATATTGATATTAAATACCATATTGATGAAAGACGTTTCTGCAAATTATCACGCAATCGGTAACTGTATCAACGGATACTGTCAGTATTTGATTTTCATGTGATATATATAATATATCTAATGCAATAATAATAAATTGTAATGTGACAGGATGAGCAAAATGATGTGTGAGATAATGTGAAATGTTCAGACAGTGGTCTCTAGAAGTACCTCTTGTCTGGGCCACGTGTGTGGAGTCGGTGTTGTGAGGGTGAGGGTGGAAGAGATGACGGCGGACGCCTGTCCGCTTCCTCCGTCGGCGCTGTCGCTCGTGCTCGACGACACTCGCCGTCTCAAGGAGTCGCTGCTCATTGAACAGTGCAGGCTGTCTTCATCTCTGATAAAAAAATATACAACATATACTTGGAAGCTTTAAACCTTCAGGCATGTATACCTGAAATAGATGTGCAATAGCAGGGACAGTTTTTTTATGGGATAGCGGTAGAATTGATAATAATATTAGATAATAGGTTTTAAAGCAAAATCTAATTCAATCAACACTTTAAGAGTCATTTAAGACATCGACTGAGAGTGCTTGATGGAATTTCAATATCAAATTTGGATTATTGAGATTTTGTACACTTCCATTTATTTTGTCACTAACGACCCGGGTTTCGCCTTTCGGCATCTTCAGGCATTCGAGCACACGAATGGACTCGAACTGACAGACAGTAAACAGTGTCTAACGTTTATATAGAAGATACAAATACGACAAATATTATTTACGAGGTAAGATATTATACGTCTGAGAGCCACACTGATACCTGAGTTAAAATTTCGAGAATCGCCCTAATCCTTATTTTGTAAACACCATATTAACAGAGTGGCGAATTGCCGCTTTTCAACTTCTTTTATAAATACCAGTGATTTTACAATTATAAGAGTATTGTGGGTTTTGACGGGATGCAATTCGACGAAAGGGTAAATATATACAATCATTCCACATTTAGTGACATCTGTTAGGTGTTTCAACGTATAGGATATAATAGTGGAGAATTAGGAAGGTTCAGCTGATCATTCAAAATTGGCAAGGAATTTAACTGGGCTCTATTAATTTCCAAAATTTCTTGATAAAATAATTTATGAATTAATTTATGAATGCCTGAAGATGCCGAAAGGCGAATCTCGGGTCGTTAGTGACAAAATAAATGGAAGTGTACAAAATCTCAATAATCCAAATTTGACATTAAGAGTCACTGAAATATTTTTTCTTACTTCAAATGAATAACAGAATAAGCTCCACATAAATTAAAATTGTTATGAAAAACATTTCTGATGATATTTAGCACAAAAAAATTTATGACACAAGAAAAAGTATCGAGTATCACTAGTAAACTGATATTTTTGAACTGATTACAATATGTCTATTATACGTTATATTACCGGTGGTATATTACTGAAAATTGATAAAATAAACAGAACAAACTTGATATGAATGTCAGTGTAGGAATCAGGTGTGTGAGGAGGTTCACGGCGCCAACACTGAGCTGGCCTTTCACCAATTACTCCCATTCCTATACCCCCTTCCCACGGGATTCCGTTTGCTCCATTTAGGCTTTCTCCACCGTCACCTTCTGTAATGAGAATATTTGAAATAATTTAATGGCATAGTAAATACAGACATGCTAACAAAAGTGAGTCGCTAAATAAGCTCAAATAACTTAAGATATTAATTATTCCTTTCAATCCTGCTCCGCATAAACAGGTTGTATAATATTCTATAGTGATTATCTATATCGTTCCGGATGTCTCGGGTTCGATTCCCGGTGCGGACGGTTTTCATAAATTGATCTTTTGATCGATTTATGGATATCTGTTTGTAGTGTTTGAGATGTCCTCCCTCACACCCATCTGATCCTCAAGGGGCGTAGCAAGAGCGATTAGCTAGTCACAAGTTCAGTCCTAGCCAGGGACGGCTCTTGTAAAGGAGCAAAGGGTGCACTGCACTCCAATAAGTCCCATCAAAATATTCCATTAATAAACGATATTCAAATATAATAATTTGACACACCCTGGTTTTTCTTAAGTATAAGTGTCATTAGTGTCCTGAACTGAAATCGGCCTGCGACAAACAGCAATAATTCGCAGAAAACGCTCTTTCCTGTTGCCAGGCGTTCAAGAACCCCCCCCGGGCTTCGGCCGCTGGACGAGTCCATTTTTACGGAAAAGGGTAGCTCCAACTTTGCACAGAGTTTTTTTGAATTTTTGTAGTCAGTTGATTACGATCCGCCGAGAGGGACGAGCTGCGGTCTCGTGGCAACGGAGGTGACATGTGAACTGTTTGTTTTTTTGTGTTTTGATTTGCGTTGGATTTAATTTAAATTCGTTGTGTTATTTGTATTATAACTTAAAGTAAATTCAGTTGCTAAGTAAATGTAAATGTAGAATCAATTTTATGTGTTAAGATTTATATATTTGTGAAATATTAAACCACTGCATCTTGAATGGAAAATAAATAAGCTTTTAAACCGGATCTGAAATGGTGTTTGTCTGAGATCAGCCCTTCCAGGACTCCGGATAACCAGCCGCTCGCCTCTCTTCGATCCGGGGGAATTCTCATTTTGTCGCCCAACTTAGTGGCCATTGACGGTTTGTGACACCTCAGGATTCACCCCCTGAGGACTCATGCTCTGAAGATGCAGTGGCTTTGAACTGTGGTTCATGGCGCCCAACCGAATTTTAACGTAACTTCAAGAATTTCAAATCGCCGAACGCACACTAAGAATCCGGACCCTGCCCTGAAGGTGGACTTCAAGATCGGGACCAGACAACCAGTCAGCTTCCCGGCGTCTTACTACGAAACCCCAGCTTCAAAGGCGAAACTGGCGGGAGTCGTCGGTGAAAGGTGCCTGGCCTCTGTTACTTTTCACGAAGCCCTACTTCTCGACTGGCCGCTCTTGACGTCGTTCGTGCTGACCTAGGAGGCCTGCTGGGCCTGTTGTGGTTTCAACCAGTGAGGCCTACTGTGGCTGTTTGTTTACAATCCGCGAGGCCCGCTGTGCCTGTTAGATTTGCAACCTGTGAGGCCTGCTGTGTCTGTTTTGTTGTCAACGAGTGACGCCTACTGTGGCTGTTTGTTTGCAATCCGTGAGGCCCGCTGTGCCTGTTTTGTCTACAACGAGTGAGGCCTACTGTGGCTGGTAGATTTGCGACCCGGGAGGCCGTTTTGCCTGCCATGCTGCCTGTAAAGACGAGAAGACGCTAATAAACCTGCCCTGCCGAGCGAGGACGCTGCGGATGCCTTCTCGGGAGAAGATGAGGCCGTCTGCCTGTGAAGAGGAGATGCTGCCGACACACCTGCCCCGCCGAGCGAGGACGCTGCGGATGCCTTCTCGGGAGAAGATGAGGCCGTCTGCCTGTGAAGAGGAGATGCCGCCGACACACCTGCCCTGCAGAGCGAGGATGCTGCGGATGCCTTCTCGGGAGAAGATGAGGCCGTCTGCCTGTGAAGAGGAGATGCCGCCGACACACCTGCCCCGCCGAGCGAGGGACGCTCGCGGATGCCTTCTCGGGAGAAGATGAGGCCGTCTGCCTGTGAAGAGGAGATGCTGCCGACACACCTGCCCCGCCAAGCGAGGACGCTCGCGGATGCCTTCTCGGGAGAAGATGAGGCCGTCTGCCTGTGAAGAGGAGATGCTGCCGACACACCTGCCCGCCCGAGCGAGGAGCGCTCGCGGATGCCTTCCTGGGATAGGAACAGGACGCCCTGTTGGCGTAGAAAAATTTGTACCACCGCCCGTTGTGATGCCGATCGCGCGACATGACCTGTGTTGTGGCCTCGTGTGTGACGACCGACAGCGCTGCCACGGCGTGTGTTTTTAAGACTTGATTTTTTTGTGTTCTTTATTGTATATTGTATCTTGTTTTTCTGTGATTATTGCTACGCTGTCCGAACTCAGTTCATGGACACTAGAAGTATGGGGGTTTGACACACCCTGGTTTTTCTTAAGTATAAGTGTCATTAGTGTCCTGAACTGAAATCGGCCTGCGACAAACAGCAATAATTCGCAGAAAACGCTCTTTCCTGTTTGCCAGGCGTTCAAGAACCCCCCCCGGGCTTCGGCCGCTGGACGAGTCCATTTTTACGGAAAAGGGTAGCTCCAACTTTGCACAGAGTTTTTTTGAATTTTTGTAGTCAGTTGATTACGATCCGCCGAGAGGGACGAGCTGCGGTCTCGTGGCAACGGAGGTGACATGTGAACTGTTTGTTTTTTTGTGTTTTGATTTGCGTTGGATTTAATTTAAATTCGTTGTGTTATTTGTATTATAACTTAAAGTAAATTCAGTTGCTAAGTAAATGTAAATGTAGAATCAATTTTATGTGTTAAGATTTATATATTTGTGAAATATTAAACCACTGCATCTTGAATGGAAAATAAATAAGCTTTTAAACCGGATCTGAAATGGTGTTTGTCTGAGATCAGCCCTTCCAGGACTCCGGATAACCAGCCGCTCGCCTCTCTTCGATCCGGGGGAATTCTCAAATTATACCAATTCACTAATTTTAAATTTTCCTCGTGTTTCCCATAGGAAAATATTGGAGGAAACGATGATCAATAAACACGACTAGCAAACGTATTCTGCGTCGATTCAGAATACGCATGAAAGTCGGTCGATGACGCGGTAGGAGCATAAATTCTTTTGCACTCCTTAGACGTCTGAAATGTTCTATGTATTTTGACATATTTGTGACGTTGCAACAGTATGTACTACGCGCCGGGTGCATTTTGTATGGACTGTTTTTGAGCATTGATCCCCCTGGCGGAAATTCCCGAACGTACCCGAAAGCGATTTGACGTTTGCGTTTACAAGCCTGTAACAGTCATTTGTAAGAATGAAAAAGAGCAGTGGAACAAGCGTAGTAAGCTCATTTAATTTCAATATGATTCTTTAACTATACGCTATTCAATAAGAATAATATTTACCTACCATTATAACTTTTGGAGTGATGAATACAATTTATAAAATTATAACTATGATCGTGTATAATACCGAGTAGATATTAGTGAATATTTAAAATAGGATAGTTTCGAGTTTTCTACCTGGCTGGCCTTACCTATTCCATAATATTCAACTGTGTATCTGGTTCAGTTTCGTAATACACCTTCCTCTAATATTTTTTATATTCTTCAATATTGAATTCTACAAATTACTTTCCCCAAAAAATACTTATGCGAAAAATTTCCGGCTTAATACAGAATTATTCCAATTGCAGACATTAATACGGTAACCTTAACATATGATTTCATCGAGGAATTTAAACTTAAATTGAACTAACTGTCTTATACAGCAGAGAAGATTTTTACGATGTCGTTGGAGCTCTGTCTATACTTCAACTCTTCACGAATAAAAAATACATGTAGTATTTAGCTAAACCGTTAAGCCATTACAAATAATTTATACAATATCGATGACTTCCGTCGAAAGTGAGTGTTACTTCTAAAATTTAAAAAGGATCAATTCATTTTGAGAAATACCACGACTAAAGACAGACAAGGTTTCCCAAACTATCATCCGCGACAACCTGGAATGGTTGTATATGCTGCTAGGGCTGCAACAAATTTAGACGTACTCAAATTCATATTGATATTACCTACCCAAAAAAAAAAAAAAGGTGGTCCGTCGAAATTAATCCGCAGGAAAGGTTTGGGAAACCCTGGTGAAGAGAAACAGTTGATATCGCCAATATCAGACTTATATGTTCGTATATGTCTGATAGTACTTTCAAAATCCAATATGTGGAGGATGGATTTCTTGCATAAATATGTGAATCTTTTTTTGCACTCCCTAATATTCCTGTCACCGGCCGCCACTGGTCTTAGCCCTATCCTTCTATCCCAACTCTCTTCGAAAAAAACAGAGGTTGAGCAACTGAGTAACAAGCGGTTCTCATAGAAAAATTCTGTTAAGATACCTCCATTAGAAGACCATATGCTATATGTTGGGAGCGGACATAGAAAAAAAAAACACGCTAAGACCCGACACTATGGATGTTAGGGTACACACGTAATGGATACCCTAAAATTATTTCTATAAATACAAAAAAAAAAAACAAACCATCTTCTGAAGGATATAGAGAAGCTTCAGAATCTAAATCATCTGTGCCAGGTTCCAATGGACTCTCATCGACTTCTCTGAAAATTATAAAATATATAATATTTAGAGGCCGCACGGTATTGGACATATTTTTATAAATTAGACTCTTTGCTGACTGTATTAATGATAATATTTATTACTCACTGTCCGGGTAGTGTTTGATATTTTTCATACAGAGGGCCAGATTCCCTCGGGAATATTTCATCATGGAGCACAATAATGTTCTTGATCAAGTCGTTTATTTGGTTTTGATATTGAACCTGAAATCATGAATGCATTGTAAGCCGCACGACAAAAAAAGGAAAAAGATATTTTGATGATAAAGAATGACAATTGTGTAGTTGATACACACAACAGTACTTTAGGGTTTGAATGGTTTGGTTTTTAGTATTAGACCATCCATAGGATGAAAATGTCATCATTGTTCTGGTAAAAAAAATGTTACCTTGGAAATACATTAGAGTTGATCGATAATTAACGCATTGACTGCAGGCCATGCGCATGCACGTTATATTGATATACAAAAAGAATCAGTCAGCATGTTAATATACGTGTCAATTGTTAGCAATTGATGTTGCGAAAATATCGTAAAAATAGTAACTTTAAAACAATAAAAGCGTATGAATTTTTATGTTTTTTAAATAATTCAAAACACTAGTAAGAGTGATTGTGACACTTTCATAGTAGATTAGCATTTCATGTTTGTATTTCTGTCATAACAGATACAAAACGCTTACATCTGCTTTAAATATTTACCTGATCTTTGTCATCAGGTACTGGAATAAGTGTAGGACCAAAACAAATGGCTAGATTCCATGGATCCATCATGTTTTCTTCAGAAAATTCGGATAAACTGAAAAAAGAAATATATTATCTTATCACCTACTTCTTACGAAATAGATATACTATACTCTATTGTATTGTTATTGGTAAATAATAAAGTCAAAACCGCTTACTGGTTCAGGAATGCAAAGAGATAGCGTAGCAAGACCATTGTGGAGCGCGGCATGCCGCGGACAAACTCTCGCATTTTTTGTACGAATTCTGGTTTTGAGTCCAATTCTGTGGTAATAATTATGGTGATTATTATAAATTAATGTAAAAATTAAGCCATAACACATTGAAAACAGTTATACGTTTTTGATAACTTACGAGCTAGATCCATATAGTGTTCGAAATATACAATAGGGAAGAGCGGTTCTCGAAGTTCACGAAGATAAAGTTTGAGCACTCCAGCGACAGAATTGATATCGGAAGCATCGCTGGTCGTCGCTAGCGGATTGGCGCCTCGTTCAAACCACTCACGGAGCGCTCCTATCTCGACTTGTGAGCCTGATACCCTGAATATGCCTTGATGATGAAGTCCTATAACGGAAACAATGATATTTAAAGATATCTCAAACACTGATATTGGAATCTGTTATAATAGGAACTAAGATGTAAAATTCTGTAAAATTATGTCAACTTTTTAGATTTCAATTGAATAAATAACAGTGAAAAATACCTTATGTAAATTTCATCAAAGGAAATAAACAATACGTGACAACCTGTAGTGACAAATTTATCTGCACAAAATTTTGTTTTAAAGAAGAAATAGATTTTCAACAGAAAAATGTTCCATTCTATGATGAGAATCAAAATGTGACATATTATGAATTTAATTCATACTGCAAAGGAAACAAACATCTCAATTCAATTTAATATATCAGTTTACTTAAAAATTTCTCTACATTGACATTTCATACAGTTATATTTATGATGGTTTAATTTAGAAAACTTCTATATGCCTAAACTTAGACTAAACAGTGATAGCAAGAATAATAAAATAATTATAATAATGCAATTCTCGCACTGAAAATAAAAAATAATAAAAAAATATATATTTACAAGAATAAAGTTGAATTTACCATAAAGATTAATGACCCTTATGCAAGATGTGACGACAAGAGGTAACTCTTGTCCGGTGGCTTCCAAATATTCTTCAAGAGAACCGGCAAACAGTCTGGGTTGAGATTGGCATGAACTTCCACGGCCGATACGTTTTCTACAATAATATAAAACAAGTGTGAATTGAATGATAAAAAAAAGAAAATAAACATACAAGTTTGTACTTCAAATAGTGTTAATACCGTATGTATTATATTTTATTTATGTAAAATGCGATCGCCACGTTGGTAAGGTGGTAGTCATCAGACAGCGCTTTTCCACACAGAAAGAACTCCATTTTGTATAGCAACCCAATATTATTTGTGTTTTAAGTCAAATTTCAATTGTACAAATTGTGTACATTTCCATATATTTTATCACTAACCACCCGGGCTTCACCTTTTTTACGCCTTCAAGCATTCGAGTACACGGATGAATATCCGTATACTGGAATTTTAATATCAAATTTGAAATTCCATCAAGCACTCAGTTTTAAAGCAGTATTTTGAATGAGTTTATTCCAATATGCATCGAGACAAAATTGATTTTCCATTTCTCCATTTAGCATTCACATGCCCCACATTGTTGACCAGCAAAAAGATAAATCTTCGATAGATTAAAACGTCGAATAAATGAAAATAGAAGCACACCTGTGCCTGGGTGCAGGGTGATGTTGATTGTCAGTCAAAGCGGGAGGAGCACCGGCTCTGGCGGCACAACCGATCCGTCCACGCAGGAATCCGCCCTTTGCTTCCAGTCGAGCAATACGACTACTGCCCAACAGGTATTCACGGAATTTCTGAAACATGCAAACATGTTTAGAGCAATCCAAATATTTTGCTGATCCTGTATAAGATTACAGCTACAATAAAAGGTTAAAAATTCAATAATGTTAGACTTTCTTCTGAAGCTATGAATCTTAATCTTAGTCAGTAAAGTTACTCACGGTAAGATAAAAGTCCTCAGTCTCATGTCTGTCTGCCCTCGCTTTGATGGCCACCTGCTCAGGTTGCTTGGAAGTGGGAGCTGCCGGAGGGGTCGTGACAACAATCCCCGGCCCGGCCAAAGGTCCCCCTCCGTTCTGTATAGATCCGCCGCTGCTTCCTCCGCCCATGCTGCTGGAGCCGTTCTGTTCGCCAAACATCCATGATGTCTCCCAGTCTTTGGCATCAACCTGAAATAAGAACATTATGGCTTGCACTTTTTACAGGATCTTTTATATGGCGTATTAATTTAAACTATGATAAAAATAATGAAATGCTGCCAATATCATTTAGTAATATCACTTATAGTATAACCAATATCAAGTAATTAAAGACAATAATAAACATAACAATAAATATGATGAAAGGTAGATTTGGATTTGTTAATATATTTAGCAGGACTGTGGAATATATTTGTAAATCGGCATCGATTGTAACGTCAAGTTGGAGTCAATAGGTTTCGACACAGCCCTGTTGCAACAGGCGTAATATGTACGCAAAAGGCCCCTGAAAAGTGCTCGAGAGCAGATCACCTCATGCGGTGATAAAAAAAAAGACTTATCCAGATTCAATAGCCAAAATCACTTCAATAATCGTTGAGTTAAGACCAAACCCCTTCACGCCACTTCAGTGTGATCTATCATTAGTAGAGTTAAAAGTTTACAGGCCGTCAGTCGGAAGTCAGACAATCTCTGGGCGTCACGATCACATCCGTGGTGTCTCCCGAGCAACTAACAAGAACCCCGATCATCTCTGTTGTTTTTTTGTCCTGTATGTGAATTGTTCCAGAATATAGACCCGAGTCACTAAACAACTTTTGAAGTTATCCATTGTCTGTTTTATGACTCCACATCCCTGATAGTTAGATAAAGAAATAATTAAATCAGTGATTCCCAAAGTGGTTCCTACAGACCCCCAGGGGTCTGTGACAAATTTTAAATAATTTGGGGGTGGATGGACAGTGTCAGGAGGTCCGCGAAAGGTTTAATACAACAAAATATCAGTGACAAATTTTCATTATTATAAAAGTTTAAATAAATAATTGGTTTTTTTTTTTAAATAAAATAATTCATTTGTAATACTTTCACATATTTATTATGATCAGGACCGGTTTCGCTCATCACGAGCATTATCAACTGATTTATTATCGCATTTATTATAGCACCGAGCATTATCATCAGTTGATAATGCTCGCGATGAGCGAAACCGAAATATGTGGAAGTAGTACAAATGAATTGTGCCATGAATTGGCGGTTAACACCTTAAAAGTAAATAAATTGGTAGCGGTTTGTTGGGTGTTGGACCCTTTTGCAAGCAGACCCACAAATTCAGATGCATCCATACTAATACGGGAGCAATTTGTTGAATAATCCACAAATGAGGAGCTGGTAACCAATGTTTGAACAAGATGCCACAAATTTTGGTTACGAAAACAGATACTAATTCTATATCCTGCATTACTATACATACAGAAGCTGTTGATTGCTTTCACGTCTTCCTATTTAGGAAAACGTGGATTTAGTGCAGTTATGAACTTCATCATACTTTAAATATCAAAATATTTTATTTATATTTTACATCACCATTAACCATTCAAGACATCAAAATTAAATTTACATTTCTTTGAGTTATTTTACTTAGGGGGTTCATGGTCAGGTTTTTGCTTTAAGGAGAGGTCCGTGGGCATAATAAGTTTGGGAACCACTGGATTAAATGATGTACGAGCAATTTATCAAAAGTGAAAAACGAAAATACTTTTCACAAAACTGAAAGTGAATTAAAATATAATAAAAGTGTTATTGTGCATTCGGTGAAAGGAAAAACATACTTACCCCTCAGTCACAGGGTGTGCTGTACTACTATTCATCAGTGATGTCATACCAACGTGCAGCCAAAGAAGATGTGGTTATTGAATAGGCCAAGCCATAACAAAAAGCCTGTCATAATAAATAAAATCTAATACACACTTTGGTGTCACCCACCATCTGCAGCAATGTGGTCTCGGCCGTTTCGAGAGTCTTCCAGACCTCATCTGATTCGGTTCGAAGGTGTTTGACGCGCGCCTCGAGTTGCGCGAGGCGTGCCTCCATTTCTCCTCGCAGAGCCCGGGATACGCTGTCTTCTACGCCTTCTGGCCCCACGTTACTATCACAATCCTGCAACAAATATATAAGATGTTAACCGGAAACACTAGCATGAGTGTTAAGAGAATTTTCACAAGTTTAGTGGCAATGTCAATGTAGAATATTTATGGAAACCTAAATGAGTTCTCCAATAGCCTGCCTACCTCGTCAGTGTGCTGCTGTCCTTGGAAAGCCAATTTTTTTGGAACAACAAACGCTGTGTGATGTGCTTCGAGGAATTTTTGTTTATCGAGCCGTGAATCAAGTGCGCTTATGCAATCTGTAATCGTAAAAGAAAAAATATATTAGATTTAAATGAAATGTTATAAATAGTTTTGTTACACAGGCCCCGTATATCTGGAGTCAGGTATATCACATGTCACACTTAACATAAGAAGTATTCTTAAGGCTCAAATGATAATCCTTTATTGTTAAGTCTTTTGACATATTTTGTTTGTTCGAGCAAAGTAGATGAACAGTAAAACATGAAACGTAGAATATGAGTAAAGTTGACAAAGAGTTAACCCTCGTAGCTATCGAAGATGTAGGTATCTGACAATGTTTCAGATGTTCAGAGGATGTTGAATCTGTAGAGCCATATCAGGTGAGAACTGATCAAACAACGAGGCAGTACTCCGTCAGAAGATAGTTTTACTAGGCTGGAACCGATCTAATTGAGGATGTAGTGTCCAGCAGAGATAGTTTCGATCAATTGGTATCCGTAGGGTTTTACTAATCAGGAACCGACCTAACTGAGGATGCAGTGTCCAGCAGGGATGGTTCCGCTAAGAATGAATCCAATAGATTACCGAAGTGACTAGGAAGCATAGACACCAGAGGAACTGTAGTAGGCCGTAGCTTCCAGCAGAGTGACGTTTGTTTGAAGAGATAGGGTATATTTATATATATATATAATTTTAAGAACGCAGTACATGCGCCTTTTAATATACGACAAAGGCGCCATCTATTATGTACAGCGAAAAGGTGGTAAATTAAATACTACTATTAAAACTAACTAGCAACATCTGTATGAAGTTATTGTACGCTATAATGTCTTTTAACCCTGCTAGCGAATTTAAGCCTCATCCATTTACCATTTCCATATCTCGTCTTAAAGCGAGGGTTAAGACATTGATAAAGGGATAGAGATGAATTATTATCAATTGCATAACATAATGAAAAATGGTTTCATTAAATTACAATGAAATTTATAAATCATTTTTATGCTTACTTGTGAGTGAATCAGCTCCTTGCTGGAGAGCTCTCGCTCGTCCTTCATCAGCTGAAACTTGCATACGTAGCGCACGTGATATGCAGTTGTGGAAACCAAGATCCATACACTGTTAAATATTATAAGCAATGGTTACCCATAAGAGAAACAAATAATATATTACAAAAAGTATGTTCAATTTTCATGATCATTTATCAATCGTGTCATTAGTTTGTAACAAGAATAATATTTAAACTAGAAAAGCCTTACATCAATAAGATCTGAGAGGTCGTCCACGAAGTATTTGTGTATTGTTGTATTGGAAGCTTCAAGGCATAGCAAGTATTCATTCCGTGCCTTCAGCGCTTTTAATTTTGCATCAGTGTATTTGATTTTGCGCTGGAATAAAAGAAAAAGCACCTTGTCAAAAGAATGATAATAGCTACATTGAATTATAATGTACCCGAAGAATATTGTAAAATTAAAGTAGAAACTGTAAAACATATCTGTTGAATGACAGTATGTAAATATGATTGGTAAGCATCGAAAATTGTAAAAAATAATATACTACGCGTCATAGGAAAACACTTCCAAATCCGGTATGTGCCATCAATTGTCTGCAAAACTTTCTACAGAAAATTTTATATAAAGCACTAATTGTTTACAAAATTATTACAAAAATATATCAGATTTTATTATTTTCTTATCAAATAAATCTCTATACATTTTTGTGTGAAAATTAAAAAATTTGCTTTCAGAAGACTCTTCCGATAAAAAGAATGAAATGTGCTTTAAATACCTTTTCAACATCCTTATCCAAAGCCCTGGCTTTCTTAGAGGCAGGTTTAGCGGGTGTGGCGAGTGCTGGTCCATTTCCTGATACAGGAGTGGCCGGAGGCGGTGCCAATCTTGCTCGCTGAGCTTCTGCCGCTCTCAATTTGGCTTCGGCCGCCCGCCACTCGGCTCCGTACTGCTGGAAAGTTTTCATGGCTGCGTGCAGTTCATGCAGTACTCGGAGAATCTCTTCGTGTGTTTCGTAGGCCACTTCTCGACACTTTATGCAATAACAAAACAATATTATAATTTAAAATTAAAATTATTACTATAATTTACATTAAAAAATCGTTCTTCTTATAGAATTCAATACACAATATGGACAGATTCTGTCTTCTTCTTTCATAGCACATCTTGGAACCTCTCAAACTTTGGTAGACACTGAGCTAGGTTAATTAGAAGTTTAAGCATATTGATCAAATCAATTGAAATCAAGCAATGTAATGGAATAACAATACAACTTTTTCATAAAACCTTACCGAGCCAAAGGTCTTATACGTATGTGGTTAAAGATAATATATCTAATGCTATCAATCTTACCCTTCGGTAAACACGTTGAACGTCTTCCATGACTGTGGCGAGTCTGGAGACGAGGTGTGTGGAATGAAGATCTGCCAGCGTGGCATGGTCCCTTGCCAGGGCTCGTGCGCCAGCGACTAACTGTTGCCAGCATGCATATGAAGAGAATAGGGGCCATTGCTCACGTCTGAAATAATGAAAAAAATAAAGAGTGAATTTACACAACTTCTGCCGAATATTCAACATATATTTTACAAGATTGAATAAAAAAACAATTCAATAAAAATATTTGAATTGGTCATCTGCTGATTTTTAAAGTATATTATTTTTTTTTAATTTTAAACATTTAAATATTAAGGAGTAAAATTTTGAATTAAAAAAATATATTAAATGGCTATTATCAAACCTAAATTCATGTACTCACTTATTTCTCTGTTCCTTGTGTTTTAACTGAAGACCTTTGGCAAGCTTCTCCAGCCCTCTGCTGTAGTCGAGCTCCACCTCTGCCCGTCTCCTGAAGAATTCCTGGAGCTCTGCAGCGAGCGCCACCTGTGCCTCCACTCGTGCATCTAGCCATCTTAACTGTTCGTTTAACTGGGTTCGGATGTCTGAAAAAAACAAGAATGAACATATTGTTAAATTTGTTTGCTTACTTTTTAAAGTCTATAATAATCATTGTATATAGTTACACCACTAATGAATATGTATTAGAAAGTATTTTTACAATAAAAAATAAATCACGATTGTTTACAAATACTAAATCTAACTATATTTTCAGCTTTGTTGGATATTTGTACTACCTACTGACAAATCGGTTATGGTTAAAACAAGAATCTATTTTGTATTGAGAATGCCTGGTCAAAAAGGGGCGAATGATTGGTTACCGGCGTCCAGCATCAATTAAAAGGTCTCAATGCAAACGCCACTTCGGTCCGGTTAATCTCTTTTATTTATAAAATGCAGTGGTTTTACAAAACAAAAATTACCATTACAACATAAAATGGAGACTACATTTACACTTAACAAATGAATTTTAATTTGAAGGCAATTGACAGAAACAAATGATTTTAAATTTAACATTAAATACAATTTCAAACAAAACAACCAATTTAAAATGACAGCGATGCGGCCCGGCGGCCAACGCACGTGGCGTCGACCGCTAGCTACTCGAGGGAGACTGGCTGCAAAATTCACAATGGTTTTCCAACAGCCCCCCACTCTTTTGCCGATGGCTGCTAACTGTTGCTAGCCAGACGGGCCAATTATTTGGTCGGATACCCGCCGCTTTTTCTTTTTGGCTGATAATCCGCAATTGGGTTCCTAGAATTTCCATTTTAAAAGAGTCCGAATGGCCGTTCTGGATCATTCCAAAACTTCAAAGGAAACAAGCAATTGTTCACACAAAAGATGAGGGCGTGTCATGTCATTATAGAAGCTTGTCAATCAATGAAATCAATTCTTTCAATAATTATAACGTGTTTCATTTTTCTCCATTCCAATTTATATTGTTGTTACCAAAAAAAACATTAAATTAATAACATACGATTTCCAGAATTTCATCAAACCAATGTGAACAATGACAGGAGTATAATTATGTTTAAAGTGAGGGGTTACACCACTTTTATTTAGTAATTATTTGATAGTTGGAACATGGCCTAAAAATGATATTTTTCACTGAAAACTACACAAGATGATGTGTTATATTGGGTTAGGTTAGGTTAGGTTTGGTTTGCTCTACCCTAAAACATTTAATTTCGCGTACTTTCTGAAACGATCGGAAGCTGGCATGTCAGCCGCCATTGTTTCTTTATACAAACTGTTTAGTTTTGTTTTCTTAGGTTGGTGTACTTAAGAGACATGCAAGTTTGCGACATATCATCGTTAAACCAATATTCCAACGTTTCCTTTCGTCATTCACGAATATTTCCCATATATTTAGATTCATAAAAGATTGTTCTACCCTACAGCATTTAATTTTGTGTAGTTTTCGATGAAAAATATCATTTTTAGGCCATGTTCCGACTATCCGATATTAACCTTCTATTTTTTAAATGATATGAACAAAATATTTGACAGGTAATTCTCTACAAAGCTTACTCTGTCTTTTGATTTTGATTTTTTTTTTTTGAGTAATTACATAATTCGTTTTATTTCACAGCACACATATAAGCCGTCTTATTGCTTTAGAATTCTACTGCATAGCAAGCTATTAAACTAATAATCCCTGAGCATGGCTTGTCCATACGCTAGTGGGAAGCAACTTTAATTCATCTCAACAAGTGTTACAGTCGCACTTACTTCCCTAGGATTATCGCCAATTAAGGACAAGTGTAATTTGAGAAAGGAAAACGTCTTTAAGATACTCCGGAGAAGTAATAGACTCGGTTTGGGCAATCCCGTTGAACATTAACGCCGTTACGAGACGAGGGAGGGAGGGGAAAACACGCGGAAAAATGATGCGGAACAATCGTTCGGAGGGTTCTCGCGAGTAAATAGAACAGGGAAGAAAATCTAGAGATGTGGACGAGAGTATCGAATACACCGACACTTTTAACTCATAAAATTTGAGTACAGACTCTCGACTACTCATTTTTAAACGTATCACTTTATTAAATAAATAAAAAAAATGGGAATCAACAAAACGAATATATTAATAAAACTTCAAAAATATATTATGTACAGCAATTGCATGTAGTCAAGTGGCCAACGCACGTGTCCACGTGTAACAAATACTGCTGCGGCCAATCCAATCAATTTATGCTTTTGTTCAATTTGAATTATCGAGATTTTGTACATTTCCATGTATTTTGTCACTAACGAGCCGGGTTTCGCCATTCGGTATCTTCAGGCATTCGAGCACACAAATTGGCAAAATCTCAACAATTCAAAGTTGATATTGAAATTACATCAAGCACCCTCAATCGATGTCTTAAATTAAATGATGCGTTTGTGTTTTCTAAGGATTCGGCGGTAGCTTTGTGAAAGTTCATTTTTAATATAAAATTAAAATTGATAACTTAGTTATTCCACTTGGTCTATCAGTAACGTGACGCGTTTCGCCTTTTTAAGAAGCATTTTCAGACTAACCATATCGCAAGTTTATTCATTTCCAAGGTAAACAATGATTCTTACATTGAAAATAAAGGGTTTCCACCTATGTGGTTTTAAAACCGGCTAGTAGCCGGAATTATTACCTAACTACTAGCCGTTTTCATATGCTCGTCTTTATATTCTTACATTCTCCGAAAACGAAACCAGGTGTCGAAAAACCACCTGTGTTGTGAATGTTGGGATATTCTATTATGAGTTCATATACTCCGCGTTGGGAATGGACAAAGTTAAGAAATGAATATTCAAATGGAAAAAAAAACTTTCCATTGGTAACACAAAAAGTTTATATGATTTTTAAATTCTAGTTAAACAGAGATTGTTGACAAAAAATCAAGTTGATGGAAAATAATTCTACAAGTGCTACATTTTTTTGAGGTCATTCTGAAAAACGTTTCTTTGGTGAAACAAATACGAAACTACGAAGAAAAAATTATTTGTTTATTAGAATTGAATGTCTATTTCTCCGAACAAATTTTACTCAGGAATCGATTCTGAAAATATTCCCCAGTATATAGTATACGGGTATATTCAAGTCTAGTATTTTAGCATCCCTAAAAAGCACCCTCCCTTTGGGAATACAATCTTACGGCCACTTCAAGATGAGATACTGTGCACTTTACGGGCTCTGTTGTAATAAGCGAGAAAAATATATCTTCAGAGATATTCGCTGACAAATTTGATAAATAGCAGCACATTTCCGTGTCCCGAGTGAAGATGACGAAATTTTGGAAAAAAAGTAAAGAAACTAAAAACAAATTGAAAAAATATTTGAAGCCGAAGTCTACTTGTGTTTTGTTTTGCGTAATTTGAAAAATTAGAGTCATAATAATTATTGTTTTCGTTAATTTGTGATACTCCAAAAAAAGACCGACGTTCTACTGCAAAAATTCTCTAGACAAATTACTTATTAACAATAAAGATAGAGTCCACTTTAAGAACAAATCTGGCATTTATAAATTACAATGCAGTGGTTGCCAACATTTCTATGTGGGTAAAACCACACGTACATTAGATATAAAGGTATCAGAACATTTAGCTGCCTTTAGATTAAAAAAAGAAACTTCGACATTCGCAAATCACTTGCTTTTGGAGAACGATACGTTTAATGCGGATGATGGGGTTAAATTGTTGCATCAAAACATGGGGGATCATAAATTATTTTATCGGAAATTTCGGAAATCAATAGAGCCCAGTTAAATTCCTTGCCAATTCTGAACGAACAGCTGAACCTTCCAAACCCCCGCTGCTGTATCCTATACGTTGAAACACCTAACAGATGTCACTAAATGTGGAATGATTGTATATATTTATCCTTTCGTCGAATTGCATCCCGTCGAAACCCACAATGCTATTATGATTGTAAAATCACTGGTAATTCTAATAGTAGTTGGAAAACGGCAATTCGCCACTCTGTTAATGTGTTGTTTACAAAATAAGGATTAAGGCGATTCTCGAAATGTTAACTCAGGTGTCAGTGTGGATTCTAGACGTATAATATTTTATCTCGTAAATAATATTTGTCATTTTTGTATCTTCTATATAAACGTTAGACACTGTTTACTGTCTGTCAGTTCGAGTCCATTCGTGCGCTCGAATGCCTGAAGATGCCGTAAGGCGAAACCCGGGTCGTTAGTGACAAAATACATGGAAGTGTACAAAATCTCAATAATCCAAATTTTATATTGAAATTCCATCAAGCACCCTCAGTCGATGTCTTAAATTAGAATCTATTATAGTTTTATTTTTCAATTACAAAATCAAAATAAATACAGAAATCAATGAATCAATAAACCAACTAGTGTGTTTGTTTCAACGGTGTCACTAACTAATTAAACTCAAAAATTAAATAAAAACATGGCCGAATAGGTATATAGCATATCTGACACATTTCCGATAAAATTAATAGAGCCCATTAAAATACGTAGCAAGTATACGATTCAGACGTTTAATCTTTCATGTAATCTTTCATGTAATCATGTACAGGTGAAGAAATGGATTGTTTTATTGAGCAAAATTACATTTCGTTTATTTAATATCGGAGTGGTCGATGCCGCAATTTGAATTAATATTACGTTCACTGTAAGAGGGGAAGATTTAATCGGTACGTCGGCATTTTTATTGCATCTTATCTCGGCCATAAAGGAATCAGAAATACGGCAAATCCTATAAACTAGATTGGATGCGAGAAGCGTAGGTATTACTTATTAATGTTGCAACTGTAATGGAAAATATCAGAGATGTTGTCATGGTGTATCACACCATGAGCTGTGTGACATTTTAAAATCCTACCGACTCGAATTTGAACCGCTAAAATTAAAATGGGTCGAATTTAATTTTCTTGCCGTCATTACATAATACAATATATTATATTGAAGGATGGGGTTGATGGTGGAGATTTAAATAAGGATGCACAAGGACCACCACACGATTCTTCCAAGATTCTCTGTCGCCCGTCAATTTTCTTGCTTCCTCCCAGGTTATCCCAGCGTCCCGTAACTCCGCCGAGTGCAACATATAAATTAATACACATATGGGACTTTTTATACTACAAAATATCGCAATCTATTAATAATAAGACCTGTCTGGCAAGTTTTGGTAAAATGACGGCGAACATAGTTTTCGAGTAGTCGGTGGAATTTATTGTTTTTCTGCGCCCGTCGAAAGTATAACAAACTGAGCAATGGTAATGTTTATCCCGTTAAAAAGAAATGATCAACTTATTTACAATCGAATTAATTTTAAGATGGTGGACATCAAAGTGGTGGTATTTGATCTCATTTGTCCATTAGATGTAAAAAATAAACGCATATTAAGTCTTCAGTCGGTAAGAATTATAAATGTCCATTAAATAGCATCCAAAACTCTGGTCAATATTTAATTTATTATAAAATAAATTTTTCATAGAGAAATTATAATGACACAACTCTTTCCCATTCAAAACTAAGGAGCGAAAGTTGAAGCAATGACCGTCTTTACCATTTTCTAGATTTAATATTCTGTACTATAAATACAACAAATAATCACCAAATTTATCGTATATATTCTAGAATTGAAAATAATAATAAATAATTTTTCTCAATTAATGAGCGACTATTGAAAATTATCGCCAGTTAAGCGAAAGCGGTGTCTTTAAATACACATTATGGAATATTAACAATACATTGATGTTTTTCATTATTTAATCACTAAGAAAATACTAATAAAAAATGGGCAGGTATGAAAACCTTCATTGCTCGGCAAATTTACTAAATCCCAAGCGATAAATTATTATTGCTTTGCGACAGCTAAGTGAAAAAATGACTTTTTCATATTTAAAACTAAGGTGGATGACGGTTTTGTAACTTTTGATAATTAATGAATTAATGACGGAATTTACTTACTGCTTTGTCAAAAACATCACATATTATGATTTTTGAAATCTTAGGGACGGTTACAGGCGATTCCAGACTTTTTTGAAGGCGCAATTCCGCCCAATAAGTTTGGTCGGTGTCAAACTGTAATATTAAAAATACTTTAACATCATTCTATTTTAAAACACCTCAAGTGTCCAGGAATGAATATTTCTGGTCGGGGGACTTTATCGAAAACATTACGATCATGACACTGGGCAGGAGTTGAGTGGGGTGCATGAAGCACAAAATGAAGCGGGGTAGAATAAAATATGAAATAAAAATGCTAAGTGTCAACGACTAGGTTCAGTACGAACAGACGTGTAATGTCAAAAGTCAAAGGGTGTTACGTTTCAACAGGGAGAGAAACGGTAGCGACCATTCGCCACTTCCTGCAACTAGAAGCTTGGCAAACAGCGTAAAATCTAAATACAGTATAGCGAAACAAAAGAGACAAGAACGGGTACATACGTAAGTATTCCAGGTAACCGCTTTGTCTATCCGGCAGGTCGCCAAACTGACAATAATACGTGAAAAAATGTAAAGGGTGAGGTTTTAAAAGTATCAGGCGCGAAGGACGCGAAGAGGATGGAAAGACAAAGCGATTGTAGCGAGGGAGAGATTTCCATTCTAACGTGACTGAATAGGAGAATGAATTTTATATTGCGACTGAGATCTAAAAATATTATACTCGCCTGGTAGCTGTGTGTTTTATTTGTATGCATTCATAGAATATTGTCCCACTATTTAAAACGTTCGAAAGAGAATCAATTATGGGAAATTAACATTTTAAGCATAACGAGTGACTCCCCGTCATTTAATTTTTATTCCATGGAATTTTCCCCACCAACACAAGTAAAGAATAAGACAATAATAATTATTCCTACATTATAATTATTTATTTTTTACGAAAGAGTTAGTCTGAAGATGCCTCTCGATGAGACAAAATACGTGTCATATCTATTAACACAGCCAGTAAAACAAAGTAATGATGTTTTAATTTTATATTAAAAAATAATTTTCACAAAGTTGCGCCGAATCCGTCGAATATATTTTTGTACTTAATTCCGCAAGAATTATGTAATATAGTTGAAAGCTGTTTCGACATCACGCCATCGTCAAAATCAGCTAGTAATTATTAAGCTATTTTTAATCTTTATTGTAATAAAGTTCTAGCGATGAAGGTTTTAATATTTACAACATCAATTTTAGTAATCAGGCAAAGTACATATTTTGTAAAACATAAACCATTCTTTACTAACGTAATATAAATTGTACTGTACGATCAAAAATTAATTGCTTTCGCATATACGTTCATGGTATACTTCAAACCTTCATAATCATTATTCGCAACAGTAATTAAATTCTATTTGCGAAATAGTATGTTTAGATTTCGTAAGATAAAAATAATTATAGCAGCTGATTCGTAAGACAAGGGACGGTCTATTCACCCCGACCAACCCCAACAAAATTATTCTCGAGGAAAATACATCGTACGTGTAAAATCACGCAAGGGTCCACCTCGGCGTACGTGCGACCCTTCGCGATGACGTCACTTCACCCCGTGCCGCAAAGGTTACAACGTGAGTCGAAAGGGTGGAGACAGTTATATGAGCTTTACTTGGAATATTTGCATATAGGTATGATATAAATATATGTGAGTTATTGCTGGAAAAAGAAGTCTTTCAAAAAATATTTCCAACACCGATTCTATTGCCGTAGTCGAAGCTCGGATAATTAAACGAAAATTTTACTCTCTCCTGAACAATTTCAATTTTTAGGGTTACATCAATTGGCCAAAACACCGTCGATATAGAATCCTTAAACCGGGGCATAAAACATAGAATAAATCGCATAATAAAGTAACTACACTACTTCATTTTATTTACATAACACAAAACATCAAGCAATAAAACTATGTACAATAATTAGACGAAGAATACGCCAATAGAATATTAAGAATTATCTAAAAAATGTATTTCACTTGCGGCCCGCCGTCTATTTTAAGCTTTTAAAAAGTTTTTCCGGGCCTGGTTTACAATGCAACATTATTTCTTTCAACTATTAACGGTGAACAATAATAATATACAATTTTCTGGTTTAAAGATAATCAATGATTGAAGAAAACGTTGTATCTCTTTGAGTTAAGTGTATTTGTCTAATTATATGAAAATGTGTATTTCTAACATTTCGTAAACTATTATTGTACTAAAATACTTGTGAAATATTGTCATGCAAATGTCAAAAGAGACTTCCTCAGTTATCAACTATTTCCGTATTGTATTTCATTGCTTCCTTCGCAAGATTCCATTTCTGTTTTCAATAGCCATAGTACAATTGGTAAAATTTATATCATATCGGATTATACGAATACGATTGTTTCATTTAGCTTTATCATTCAAGATTACAAAAGATTGTCAGGAGCGATCAAAATGTTGGGGTAATATAAACGGGACTGTAAATATTCCATTACCGCCCTTCAGATAAATGCGAATAATCTGCGACAGACATTCGAAGCATTATGAAAATGGGAGGACCTATTTCTTTTGATAAATTCCCTGCAATCAGTTACTCCACTTCGGAGTACAGACCGCGAACGAGAGAGAAAAAATGCCTATTTACATTCGAGAGCCAAAGTAGGGTTTCGAAAGTAAATATTAGTCAATCCTTATAAAATATAAGGTTCTTCGGGCTCCACTGCGAATGCGTAGAGAGAGGGAAAGCTCCGGTGGTATATTTTTATTTGCTACGGCAAAGACGCGTTTGAAGACTGAGGGCTTTCACAGACGAAATCCTTTTGCGAGGCGATATTCCACGGTCGGATGGAAGTGCAGGATTCTTCACGCAACCGTGCACAACCTTTCCGCCCAAAGCATTTGATATGGAATATTATTACTAACAGAAATAGACTTCTGTTCAATTCTGTATGAGGAAATACGACGGTATGCTTTGAAGCAGTGCAGTTTAATCTAGAAGGTTTTGCAACTTTTGGCATTTTGACAAAAGCGAATATAACAAAGTATATTCATGTTGTTTCTGCCAAACTCGATCAAAAGGAAAGACTAAATTCGGAATGTCCTACTTATCAAAAAACACATTAATCGAAATCACAGTAGACAATCGATCAACACCATTTTTCACGACGTTTGCCGGTATGATATAAACAATAATAAATGTCCAGTCGACAGTTCTCACGATGGCGTGATACTGAAATAGCAGTCAACTATATTACGTAATTCGTGTGAAACTAAATAATTTGCGTTTTAAACTTCATACTTGAATGTAAATTTTAAAAATAATTAATAGATTGATCCAGCATATATTTTGTTGAGCTTCATCATAATTAGATTTAAATTAATATGTCTGCATTTAATTATACACCTCTCAATAGTTACTTCGCTATCACACCTTCAATAAGAATTTATACTAGTTTAGATGAGTTATCTAATAGAGTTGATCGAATGTTATCGGTATGTTATTATTAAAATTAAATTGTATATTGTCTATCACTTCTAGATTATTTATAATATCTATACTTTGCAGTAGAAAATACATGTACAAATCTGAGTGTCTTTCACAAGAACTCTTCCCAAACGGTATACAGTAGCGACGTGAAGTCATTCTTTCTGCCACCTCTAGGTAAACTTTGCTATTTTCAACATTTAACATTATTCTTCACTAATGGACTAGATCAGTGCTCCGCAACCGGTGTGCCGCGAGACGAACCCAGGTGTGCCGCGGCGCAGTGCGTCCAAAATGACAAAAAATCCGAATATTTTTATATGTATCAGAAAAAAATTAAAACCACTCGGTAGCTAAAATCTTGTTTAAATTATGATGATGACGATCGTGAGGAATTCAAAATTATGTTGCTGTTTAACATAATGAAACAGATGTTTGGAAGGATGGCAAAGATTGAACTTCTCCAATTTATTCAAATATATAATTTTATAATTTAAGACATCGACTGAGGGTGCTTGATGGAATTTCAATATCAAATTTGGATTATTGAGATTTTGTACACTTCCATGTATTTTGTCACTAACGACCCGGGTTTCGCCTTTCGGTATCTTCAAGCATTCGAGCACACGAATGGACTCGAACTGACAAGTCTCAGTTCGAGTCCATTCGTGTGTTCGAATGCCTGAAGATGCCGAAAGGCGAAACCCGGGTCGTTAGTGACAAAATACATGGAAGTGTACAAAATCTCAATAATCCAAATTTGATATAATTTTATCTTCCCAACTGTGTTGTTTGCTCTGAAAGCAACTTTTTGAAGTTGAAATTAATAAAAAAAACTATTTAATATTGACAATGAGCAATTTGCGATTGAAATGTTTTGCAATACTTTCAATAGAACACCAGCTGGCAGATAAAATAGATTCCGATAATGTTGCTGACGGTTTCGCTCTTGTAAAATATTTTTTCTTATTTGTTTAAATGTTTTTTTTTGCGAATTGTTAGTAAAATCTGCTGAATATCTTGTTCTAAATTAATTTACAATTATCAATTCGTTTTTATGTGCAATATATATCAATTAATGTATTAAAAATAAATAATTTTGCGTTTCTATATTAGGTAATATTAAATTTGTCAGAATTGTAAATATATAGTACATATATTTCAAGAAATTATATATACATAAAAATTTTCTGCCAACGGCGCAATCTTTTGTATCGTGCTATCTAAGAAAAATTTTGGAGGAAAAGTGGTGGAGGGGCGGCAAACTCAAGGACCGCCCGGGCGGCACAACCCGTAGCTACGCCACTGCACGAGACTATTATTGATAACAGAAAAATTATTTTGAATTTGGCCAAACAAAAAAATCGGCAATACTTTGATCCACTCAACTTAGGTTAAATAATTTTTTTCAGTGAAGTTAAGTTAATTTTTTTAGTTACATTTTACAAATGATTTTTTCTAATTTGTAAGTATTCCATCACTTTGATAGGGTTAAATAGTTTAATTGGCTTTTATTAATAAATATATGAGCTACTATTTCAAATTCATCTAATAAAAATAAATTTAACTTTTGTTCATGAAATTTACTTTTGGCTTGTAATGTGCCGCGAAATATTTATGAGTACTTAAGTGTGCCGTGGGTGAGAAAAGGTTGCGGAGCACTGGACTAGACCGCCGCTGTTCTGGAAGAAATCACTAAATCGAAAATATGACATATTGAGTTAGTTATACCAAAATGTTCCTTATTTTAAACTCTACCGTATGGAAGAACACACCTATTTTTCAAAATTATACTTTTAATTATACGAAAAAAGTATGACATTTCAAACATTTGACAAGTTTCAAAAGTCCAATTACTAAAAACTAGATTTTTTTTAGTTAGTGTCTTCTTCCAGAACAATGACGATATATATTGTGGGGTGAAAGTTTCAACATAAGGTAGAACCAAAATAACGCCAAGGTCTAAATGAAAGCCCCTCCATCTCAGGCGAATCCGGGTAACAAAGACTAGTATCAAATTTGGTTTATTGAGATTTTGTACACTTCTATGTATTTTGTCACTAACTTTGATATTGAAATTCCACCAAGCACCCTCAGTCGATGTCTTAAATTATAAAATACTAGTAAATATAATATATGAGCTAGAATTAATCCGTATGTAAGTTAAGTCGTGACACTATCCGGGTTCTATAATAGTCCTCGGTATGTAGATATTCTTTTAGATAACTAAACAAAGTGTTGTTTTTAAATATTGATATTAAATGGCCTAAATACAACACACACAATTTTACGAAAAAGTATTATAAATTACTGAATTATCAATAATGCAATAATGACTCATAAAGAGAAATGATAATAGCATTCATGTCACGTTTATCAATATTGAAACAATAATTATTGTAGGGTTTCCAAATAAAAGGGTTGTTCCATTGATAATACAATCATTATATTTATTCATAGGGGGAGATAATTATTGTCTTGTTTTCGAAAGGGAATTGGCAGCAATCATATTAAACTCGTGTTGTAATGAAATATTTGAAGGCTGCCGTAGTATGTGCGTAGTTTTTAATAGTGTGTATTATTGAAAGCATTCAAAAAATATCGCTTTATATGCTTTTGCTTAACCCAAGTTGAAATTGTAATAATAATTGTGAGATTGTCATGAAATCGAGAAGGATAGGATTCCGCTATGTACGTTAACCCTCCTTTCACAGCCAAACCTTAAATACGGTATAACAAGAACAGAAATAAATATGCGAGACATCGTATGCCTGAAACTGTTTCCAGTTGGTTGTCTTCGTAAATGTAGGAAAATATTCTCAGGGATGTCACAACAAACTTCATTTCAAGTGGTTGAATTTTACCAGATAATCGATATACTATGGTATCATAGCTTGTCCAAATGTGTCACTGCCAACATTAAAATTAATATTTGCTCACCGAAAGGGATGAATAAATCGAGGCGGATTAGTTACTGTAATTATTATCCAACAGGCAAATAAGGGTTTCAATGAGTTCTCGTGTTTGATAAACCAATTCTTCAAATACGGTGTATATTATGACACATAAATACTTCCCAATCGAAATGTTGTAACCGAGCTACAGAAATGGCAATTCGATAAATATCTGGCGTTGTGTTGTACCTCATATTGCAGATAAGAATAATCGAGATCTAACGCATTCGTTCAACCATAAATGGTACTGGGTAATAACATGGCAAGTAAGTTTATCAAAGAATCGAAGCTGTATCACCTGGAGCTAAATCTATATCACGACTAACAGAAACCTTCTGAATATCTCCTCTAGGGCGTAGGGCGAGTGTTTCTAAAGTCAGCCGTCGCCAGTAGTCGGCCTTTTGAGCTTAAAACTTAAATAATAGTGGATACATTAAAAAAAACCTTTTTAAATGCCACTTTATATGATGCAATACGCAATCAAAAAAAGCACATTTTTACTTCGCCAGTTTCGACAAATTCATGTTGTATGGGGATCGCTAGCAAAATATACTTTATATTGTCATGCTTTACATCATTATGTTTTTTATTGTTCTGTCTACTCTCAGTAAATTCGTTCGCGATATTTTTGAAGTTTTATAGTGATGGCCGAACTGCCTACGAAAAGCCTACCATTGGATTTTGGGAGAATTGGCATTTTTTTGTAAACTTCTATTATTTTATGCTTGGTACAATATTAACTATTTTATACTTAGTTAGTGACATTACTTAATCCCTGTTTAATGTAATAACAGCGAAAAAATATGCATTTATCATTCATTGACTCAAAATCCCTTTTGAAAGTACACCTGTCGCTTAACTGGCCGACCATTGGCGAAATGACCCTATATTGTGGCGTAAGAAAAGAATGCAATGTATTTCACGGTGAAAAGTATTCATAATGCTCATGGGTATACTTACTTTAATGCAGGGTTCTATAGAAACGATTGTGGAGTAACATCATAACGAAAAAAAATTGAAAGAAGATAATAAAATTAAATTGTAAATTTTAGTAAATAAATATACAACATATATTTTAATCGGATAACGTCAAGTTGCCAAAGCTTTCAATGGGCGACCAAATTGTTGCATTCTATAAATAAATGATAAAGAAATAATAACGATCTTATAGGATCAATCACCCCTTCAAATCACTTGATCTAAAGCTTCTCAAATTGGACAAATATGAAACCTAAATACTACGATAAATCCGAAGCGGCTTTAGTAGATCCCCGAAAAAACAACGAAACAAAAAACAGATTAGAGGTTATGTCGGTCAGTTTAATGATACGTTATTTAAAGGATAAAAAAATGAATACTATATCGTAACCGTTCTGGCACGAAACGTCACGTTTTGAATTATTGATACCAAAATGTTTATTTTCTGAGGTCCATGATATAAAAAAATATTTTGCTTTCAAAAAACTAGTTTTTCTCACGTAATAAATCTCGTAAGGCTCAACAGAAAAAATTGTTTGCTCTGTCTGACATTGAAAATTCTAAAAATTTTAATGCATAACTTGTCCAACATAAATTGCACATTGTGGGCAACGGGTCTAAAATTATTTTAAAACATTACCTGTGTGTGACAACGAAAAGCAGGTGTTTCAAATAATAAATTATAAGTAATCACTGCAAATTATTGGCACAATATTTTCTTAACTACGATAAAATGCTTATCGTTACATACGACGAAATAATGATACAAAAAGTTTAGATCTTCAGAAACAAATATTATTGTATAGTTAACATAGATGTTCAATATCTGCATTCCATTAATTATCAGAAGATATTTTTTTGTCAACTGCCCAAATATAAAGTAAAGTAACCAAAATCACTCTGTTGCCAATCGAATAATAATGCAGCTTTTATTGAAAGCTTTCATAAATGCGTATTAAAGGAGCATGGAATAGCAACACCAGCGGATTTGTAATGGTTATGGTTATGGCGATGATAGCTTTTAAACGCAGTTGTTTATGCCATGAATATTTCATCGAAACGCAATAAAGTAGCGATAGAGAACTATCTTCTGCGTATATTGCCAAGTGAATATGTTAATGGGTAATGCCAATAGAGAATTATACAATTAATATTGTTGGCATCAAGTCATAATTGGTGCTATATACACTTATTTTTAAGATAAATACAAAATATCACCTTTCTTTTAAGAGTAAGTAAGGTGACATTTTGTCTCCCTTTTGCAAACAAAAACATATTATAAGCGAATTTGAACTGTTGAGATTTTCTACATTTCCATGTATTTCGTCACTAACGACCCGGGTTTCGCCTTTCAGGCATTCGAGCACACGAATGAACTCGTTCGTTAGTGACGAAATACATGCAAATGTACAAAATCTCAACAATTCAAATTCGATATTGAAATTCCATCAAGTACCCTCAGTCGATGTCTTAAATTATATTATAAGCGAACAAAAATTCGTCAAATCAAAGAAGCTAACTTAGCATGCTCCAAGAACATCTACTTCAAAAATATATAACATAATTTGCAACGGTCGCAATTTGGATTTTTATTATGAATCTTTATGATAAATATTAAAAACAAAAATAGTTTAATTTCGGGACGATGAAATATAATGCAAATTGCCTTATAATAAATGATTCGTAGATGTGTTAGATATTCATTGGTTGACGATCACGGTCAAAGCGTTCACCCCTTTGCGGTGTCACGTGGTGCGCCACATTAAATATTAATCGTCTGCGGCCCAGCCCTAATTAATAATAATATTTCGTAAATAATTAGAAAACCTTAAAAGCTTATTGTAATCGGCCAAGGACCCTCCTCTCACAGCCGTATCATTTTGTCTGAATCCGTTAATAATTAAATACAAGCGCTATTTGAAAAGGCTGCACCGTTTTATAATAAATACCGGCTATGATTTTGTCATAATATTGGTGAACATTGTATCTTCCGAATTTCAAAGCAACGATATTGTATTATTTCAATGGCAATAACAAATACTGCCATATCTCAAAAATCGCTTAAAGCCAACACGTTAATAAAATTACAAGTTGCAGTCTCTGATATTTACATTTTTAAATGAAAAATAATACGACAGCAAAACACGGAAATATTATTTAAAAAACTACACTCGCAATTTTGTAAACCGTCTTCGTTTGCAGTGTTACTATATTTATATACATTGAAAACTGTAATTGATTTTAAAATGGAGCATGTTTAGCTTGTATTAAAAAACGTTAGTCAAACATGTACTATGTATGTGGAAAAGAACACCGCAAAAACTCCTGTAATAGTGGCATCCATCGGTGAAAATAAATAAATATTTATATTAATTTATAGAAAACAGCTCGCTAGTGTAGGCGAAGTTTCATTTAATTTTAGCGTTGCTAACAACACTCTTTTCAAACGATTCGTCTCCAAAAGCATTTTTTTAAAGTGTACACATTTAAGCCCACCTATTCGGTCCTAAAAATTAGGAGTATGAAAAGCGATCATAATAACTAACTGTAGGTCTTTCCTAGCCCCATCCGTATATCCTTAACATTTCTGACGGATGGGGTCGACCAACTGAATGAGATGCATGGAAATTTTGTTAAAATTTCAATGCATTTATTTTAATGATTAATTAATTACACCACTTAAGCTGCTTTTCAAAAAGCACAAGTAGTACCTTGAATACTTTAATATTAAATAAATGTTATGATATGTGAATACGTGAGACGACATAATATTGTCTATCTCCTTTACACAGTATATATAGCTAAGTTTAAGTATAGTTCTGACGATGGCATTAAACCGAAACAGCTATCAACTAATTGATTTAATTGGCATTTACTTGGTAGAACTCCATTATAATACGTTAAAATAGCAAAGAATTTAATTCTACAAAATTTTATTAGGTAGTTGGTAGCTATTTCGGCTTAACGCCATCGTCAGAACTAGCATCAACTACATAATAAAATTTTGCAGAACTAAATACTTTGATATTTTATCCTATTATAATGGAGTTCTAACAAGAAAATGTCAATTCAATCAATAATAATAAGACTCTTATATTTCAATACAATTCTACGTTATATTTTTGTTCAATCACGTGAATCACCAGGTAGAGATACAACCCGATATTTATAGCGCGAAATCTTATTTCTTGGAGAGACGAGAGTATGATTTTGACTTAGTCATCTGTATGATTGTCACGAGATAAATGTGAATGACCAGGTCGAAATTCAATGTGAAAGAAAGCGCTAAGCCGCCAGTTTATTATTTCTATCAAACAAAATTTACTTTTTGAAGTGGTAAGGGAAAACGAGAAAAACAAAATGCATTGGATTAGGAGGGTTGGCAGCCGGTAGTCATTCCAGACGCGAG
This sequence comes from Himalopsyche phryganea, assembly GCA_022494535.1. Taxonomy (NCBI): domain Eukaryota; kingdom Metazoa; phylum Arthropoda; class Insecta; order Trichoptera; family Rhyacophilidae; genus Himalopsyche; species Himalopsyche phryganea. The sequence continues at coordinate 3,095,902 of JAGVSL010000032.1, forward strand.
GGTCGCAGTCCTCGCTCGCGGAGCAGTAGTGGGTCGGCCAAAATGCATTCGCCTTGGGGCGGAAATCGTGGGCGGCGAAGGGCGGGAACCATCATGACTCACGCTGAACTAAACGATACCGTAACAGGGTGTTGAGAAACAACATTATCATACTCACAAAGGTGAACCGTTTTTAGCTTTCTTCGTGCTATTATTTAATATTTAATAAGTATAGCATACGGACTCGAACGAAGGTATGTCAATAGAACAAACGAAGTTTTTCTACGAGAACTGCTTGTTGATCAGTTGCTTAACCTATTTTTTCGAAGAGAGTAGATATAAAAGGATAGGACTAGGATAGAACTAGTGGTTAGTTAGTCGCTCTCGCCACGCCCCTTTATTACGACGATGGGTAGGCGAGAATTTTAGACATTACAATCATTCATGCCATCGAACAGAAATCCATAGATCATGTGAAACATCTGTACGTACTGTGAGCGCCGTGACTGAAGCCAACGACGTTGACCACTGCACTACGGACAGGTCAAAATAATACTCTAATTAAAAAAGCAATTTTATAATAATAATGATTGATTGTCGAACAGACTTTGTTGATAATATTGCTTCCGATGATTTTTGATCGTATAATTCTAAATTTTTATTTTTTGTACGGCCATGTATGCGCGTATTGGTCGGCGTCCGTGGCTCAGTTGGTAGCGTCACAGGCTACGGTTAAGGATATCTCGGGTTCAATTCCTGGTGCGGACGGTTTTCATAAATTGATCTTTCAATCGATTTATGGATTTCTGTTCGTAGTCCGAGTTTTCCCTCCCACCCATCCAATCCTCACGGGGCGTAACTAGAGCGATTAGCTAACCACTAGTCCTGTCCTAGCCCTATCCTTCTATCCCTACTCTCTTCGAAAAAAGAGAGCTTGAGCAACTGAGTAACAAACAGTTCTCTTAGAACAATTCTGTTAAAATACCTCCATTAGGAGACCATATGCTCCACATTAGGAGCGGACATGGTAAAAAAATGTATGCGCGTATCAGTAATTAATATATATCTGTGTACAAAAGTAAAAGGGAGTTAAGTCGAGTAAATTGAAAACGCAGTTAAATATCCCAAATACATATAAGAGAAAAGAGATGAGTTGAAACAATGGCGCTAAATTAGTAAAATTCACGTTGAAACATCACATTTTTCATCAAATTTCATACAAATGAAAATCTTGTTTTGGCTCTTCTGAAAAGTACCAATTTTAGACTTAACGCCTTTTTCCTTCGCACACAGATAGATACATATTACATATACATCAAAGTAAATATTGGATAACCGTTTATGCCGTATCGGTTATAGTTTGTAATCGGTTTCACTACCGATTACAAACCAAACGTAAAAAACCCAAATAGTGTGATTTTTTTTTTTAAAACATATCCGCTCATAAAACACAGTCAACACGCTGTTCCTTCAAGCTTCTATGTCCTCCGCCAGTCTCCTCGCTTCCTCCCGGGTCATCCCAGCGTCCCGTAGCTCCACCGAATACATCCTATGGATGGTCATCAGCGGCTTTCCAGGGCGACGGAATCCATCTGGTTGGTAGAAGGACAGGCAGGATTCAGGCTCCCCTGGGGCATCCGCAATACGTGTCCAAGCCAGGTCCATCGTCGCTTTTTTTATTTTGCACGTAATAAGAGGCTGGTCCGTCCGCTATCTTACCTCCCAGTTCCTGACAAAATCAAACCACCGTACCCCTAGTATTCGCCGCAAGCATCTGTTTCAAAGCACAGTATACGGTTACCCTGTGCCTTGGTAAGGTGCCATGACTCGCAACCGTAAAGCAACACCGTCAGGATGCATGCGTTAAATAAGTGGCACTTGGTTCTGACCGAGTACAACCGTGAGTCCCAGACTTTCCGCATTGAGTTAACAGTTGCTCCAGCTATCCCTAATCGGATTGCGAGCTCTTTACGCGGATTACCATCTCCCGTGATGTGTACCCCCAAGTACCTGAAGCCGTCGACTCTTTCGATGTCTTGCCTCGCGCTCGTCAGAAGGTAGTCTGGGTCCAGACAGAAACCGTTGGAAAGCACATTGGTTGTACTCGCATTGACTATGAGGCCAATGCGATGCGAGTTGCTCTCCAGCCTGTCCACTGTGATTATAGCAAAAAATTACTAAAAATCATCGCAGAAGAATATTATACAATCTTGAAAGAGAGGACTGCCATGATCAATAAAAAAAGAACGAAAATACTCATGTCGAAATAGACATCTGATCAACCTGTACATCACAAAGAGAGGGTAATAACTGCATACAATATGAAAACACGCTCATATGCGAACGACCTCACGCAATGCTAAAATAATAAAATGCACATTTTGACTCGGCGAGTCTTTCCACTTTCTCTTGTTTACGAACGTTCTTTTTTATGTATATCGTCCTTAATTATTTATCGCGCCTGTTATGCGCTCGCCACTCATGAGGTTGAGGGTATTGCGGTATGCGATTTCCCGCAACCCTTTCCGATTAATCAGTCAGTGTCAAGTGAAACGGGATTTTGTAAAATCACGCTGTATGATTTCTGATTCCGCGAGAGTTCAACGACTTCAATTTACCCCGTGCATAATACATTTCAACAAAATCTGAATTTAGCCATTGCAGTGATAAATGTTAAATTGATTACTCTCAACATATTATATCTATCCATTGCATCAGGTTAATAATGTATGGCGACAGCTGATACCAAAATTTAATGAATAATTACAACAAGTCGGTCAATGTGGTGTAGTGCAGTACTTCCCAAACGATTCCATTCGATGGTCTACAAAATTTGCAACGAATAAAGCAAGGCCCCATCTCAAAAATTAAATTTATCAAAAGCTTAGATACAAAAGTATATACATAAACCTGCATTCTACAATCGCTTAAATTAAATCATGAATAATATGTTCTTATATAATAATATATAACAAATATGTAAAAATAAAAAGCCCTAGCGATCAGATAGGTCTAGGTTCAATTCCCGGCAAGGTCAATTTCAAATATTCAATTTAATCACTTTTAATGTGTCGAACAAAAACAAAATTTGTTTATACTACTTCCACATGTTTATAATGATCAGGACCGGTGTTTTTTATAACGACAACGTTCAGTTGATTATGTTTGCGATTAGCGAAACCGGTCCTAATCATTATAAGCCTGTGGAAATAATACAAACAAATTGCGTGTCATTTTCAAATATTCAATTTAAATTTGAGATCTTAGACACGGGTGTATGTGGTGTCATTTCTCCTTTAGTTGATCTCAAGTGACTTATAAAAAAGTTGTCATCGAGTTTATCTCTAATGATTTTTCAATTTCAAAATTTTCGGCGCATCGGCAAATGTAATACAAACATAAAATTAATGAAGAAAAAAAAAATGTTCGAACTTGGAAACACTTCGCACCTTCGTACTTCGAAACAAATGGATTTAAACAAACATTAAAACAAATTCAGGCTAGGAAACTATATTCAATAAACACAATTCATCGCTGTAAATATCTATAGTAAAATGCACTGACCAGACTAATGTCTACAATTATTCGGGTCGCATATGACCGATGAGAAGACGAAATTTTAAGAAAAAAAGGATTATAGCAACAACCAAGCAGATAAGAAGCATGTATTTTGATATATGATAAAATCAGGATTGTAAGCCAAGCTCCGTGGGAGAAAAAAGTGCTTTAAATTCGGAAACGATCTCAAGCTTCAAAAGAGAGTAAAAATAAAACATTTCCGGTGAAAAAATGGTAAGTAAAGGTGTGATCAAAAAAATCGTATAAACTTCAAATACTGTATCCAGTTTCAAGTGTGCTAAGAACCAGATAAATATAGATAGTGTGATACTACCTATACCATGAATAAGTTAGATATTATATAAAAAAATATCCTTTCACATTCCCAGAATATACCTACCTACAGACACGACTGAGAACATTTAAACTAGTAGATCGTACCATGTTTGTATTGGAAATGGGTACTCATTGAGTTATGAAACAGGTTTTGTTCCATTAAATGAGTGCGAAAATGATCTCACAAGCAAATTATGCATCGCCTGGTTGATTAGTTCCATTTGTGTTGCATAATACAAGGTTTGCAATCCCGGCATCTCGCCTACTTGAAATACTCGGGATTGAAAACAGGAAATCTCGGGTTAATCCCGAGAAAAAGAAAGGATTTTAAGAAAAGGAGTTTATGTGGTGTTATTAATTAGTTGTTAAAATAAATGTATTGAAATTTTAATATAATTACGCATAATCAGTAAAATTTCAATACATTTATTTTAACGACTAATTAATAACACCACATAAGCTATTTTTCTTAAAACAAAATTAGTAGCTTGAATGATTTAATCTTAAAATAAACATTATGATTTTTGAATACGTGAGATGACATAATATTGTTTATCTCTTCTGAACAGTATATATAGCTAAGCAAAATTAAATATAAGTATAGTTCCGACGATGGCGTAAATTTTGTAGAACTAAATACTTGGTTATTTTATCCTATTATGTGTTATTTCTTTAAAAATATTTAAAAAATTGATCGAGCAAAACACAATTCTTGACATATATTAAAGACAATATTTATTAACGATGTGGTGCACTGCAATCCCTCCTACTAATATTACCCAGATAATCGAATCCCCAAACACAGGTGTGCATCTTCGCAACTTGACAATTATTTTTTCTGTTGTAATTTTGTCCGTGTCCACTCTAAATAAATATCAAAGCTAATTAAAATGCCTCAAGTGACTAATTACTTATTATATAATCATTTGAAGAAACAGTAACTCCACTCCACCGTATTTTGTATTTTTTCAGGACACTTTTTGCCTGTCTTCAAATATTCAATTGTTTCCGTATAATATTTATTTATTTATTGTAAATTTAAAAATTGAAATGCATGGCATTACAGCTGACGCCAATGCGCCATGCATTTCACAAACATAACAACAGTAACAACAATAATAATATAATTATTGAAAACAGTACTACTAATTTAATAATTAAATACAAAAAAAAACAAGACATTATTAATTTAAAAGGGACAAATGTTTAGTGAACAATACCCAGAGTTTAGTGCTGAAAATATCCAGCTCTCTAGGCAGTGCATTAATCATCCGAACGGCTCTTGCAACTGGTGACTCGAATGACCTACGCGAAGAACAAGTTTTAAGAATAAAAAGTGTCTGGAGATGGTTTCAGCCATGTAGATAACAATTGGGAGCATGTAAATTAATAGTCATGAGAATTTCGGGATTATAAACTCATCCCCGAAGAAGAAGAGAGAAATGCTTTAGAATCGAAAACGATCTTCGTGCTTCAAGAGAGTGAAAAGATAATATATATGTATTTTAGTAATCATACTTTATAATCCCGGAGCGAGATCGCATTCCCTAAATGCATATAGCATGTGCATTCTATTCCAAGGCCACAATAACATCTCTTAACACACATTTGATTATGTAAACATTTAGATAGGAATCATCATTCACGTTGAGAAGGTCAAAATCAGACTAAAATAATATTATTTTATGAAACACGACGCGTCAATCGTCATGTGTATAATATGCTCCACTTTCCTATCTGAGACATATTATTGCAGCATATAAATTGCTTCTTCCATTTAGACCCCAACTAACTGGTTTCGATAATGAATCAATAACCCGCCAATGGTGTTGACAATGCCACACAATGAATTAAGTATTCATTTTCTAAATGCAGTGGATATTTTCATGTTCTCTTGACGCCATCTTTTACAATACTTTCGTATTTCGATCGAAAATGTTTAATTGTATTTTCAAAATAGAGCTTTTTTCCTTCATCAGTAAGTAACTCCAGAATTATTTATTACCTATGTGTTTGCTTTGTCAAACTGTGCTTTCTAGCGACGCAGATATTCGTTTATACAAGATTTGATGACACTGATGAGGTAAAATGGCGATTGCTGTAATAGGGTAAAAAAAAATATTTTAGCTAAGTTGAATTACTTTTAAGGTGTCAATTGTCAATTCTTGGTGGAAAGGCACTATATTTAAAAAAATAAAACGCGATCATCTGATAATGCTCTTCTTGTATCTTAATTTTTAAAATATAAAGTTGAATTAAATTATTATAACAATATTTCGCCCTATTCAGTTATGGTGCAGTTCGAATCCCCGATTTGTGTTCAAAGGTATGGGTGTTTGCGACGTTTTAAATTCCCTCCAACGCATCCGCCTATCTAAACAACGAGAAGAGCGGACATGGTTGAAAAAATGTGTAATTCTGTAGATAAATTTACACTTCTAATCCGTTTTATTTAAAAAAAATTATATCTCATAAAAATAGACGACAGTGTAAACATATATCTTCATAAATTTTTCGAGAAAATATGCCGAATTTCGGGTACTTAATCGTAAGCCGAGAACAGTGCTTCGAAAGTAAATCAGTGAGCCTTCAATATTAATTAGGATATAAATAAACTCGACCTGAACGCTAAAGCGCCATCTAATCTTCAATTTGAAGTTTCAACAACATGCAAATGAAGCACTGCCAGCGAGAGAGCTCTCTCCCATTCGATGAGTGGAAAAAAGGGACGTGCAACAGTGGGGAGCGGCGAAGACTTAATTAATTAGCAATAGAAGGAAGTTTAAACATAATAAATACGCAGTTTTTTTATTATTTTAACACACAAAGGATATTATCACAGTCTGTAATATCGACACTTTCAATAACTTGCAATATAGTAGGCACAATAAAAATCTATCATATTGTATGTACTTAACTCTCCCGAGCAATATATATGACGCGTCACTTATTCCAAATTCATATTTATTTTTCTGTAACCATGACTGCTCTCAATGTGGAGTATATGTACACCTAATGTAGTTTATCTCAACAAAAGTTGTTATACAAGAACTGCTCGGTACTCAATCGGTGAACCTCTCATTTTTTTGAGGTTGGAATATAAGTATGAATAAACGGTTATTTTAAAAAATTAAACACAATTTGTTTGTAGTACAAACAAATTGTGTTTTATTTTTTAAAATATAATGTCTTTCCACCAAGAATTGACAGTTAACACCTTAAAAGTAATAAACGGTTAGCTAATCACTCTCAGTTGACCACTCGGCTAGAGGTCGGGTATAAATACACAATGTATACAAAAAATAATAATAACAGCGTTAATGGTTTATGTAATCTTTATTAAAGTTGTTATTTTTTATCGAGTTGATCATGATGCATTCGTCGAGTCAGAGACTATAATGCATCCATTCAAGAACATTATCACCGATTAGGTCGGGCGCAGTGAGTAAATGTTGTCACCCCGATAGTAAATAATAAATTGAACGTGATTTTTTTTTGTAACATTTGCAAAATCAGCTGCAGTAACGTAACATCTGCGATTTGAATTGTTATCGTCGTCACGACGGCTTCTTATTCGATAAGCGAAATCTGTATTGGTAATAGCAAAATAAATCAATAATCAATTCCATAATGTTGGTGTTGGACAGACATTGCATTAAAAATAAAGCACATTTTATACGATATTCAAAACCGTCTTTTCTCAGCAAATGAACTGTTTCGGAAATTTTAATATTGCAATTTTCCATTAATATAAGACTTTAATCGACAATAATTGGATTAATTTAACCAACCCAACGACGACCATTTCGAAAAATCCTTCTCACCAAAAAGTTTAACTATTAGTTAATACTGAGTTCTCTTAAATACATAGTCTACTAAATAGAATCGGGCTTGATGCCAAAAAATAAAATATAATGAAGAAAGCTATATATTAAGGTAGGGCTTCCACAATTTTTATTTTAAATAGCAAGACCGGTATTACTTGATAGTTTTTACATTATTATGTAACAGATAGTAAGAATTTCTACCAGATGAATATGTTTAATACGTTTTTTCATTATATCTTAAAATATTTACATTATAAGAATGTAACAGTAACACGTATTACATTTAAATACCAAAACATACTCTAAGCGGGATAAGCGAGTCGTTGCAAAAAAAATCTGTACAATACAATTGAAATGATATTAAATTGAAGAAATGTTATTAAGTATATGTGAAATACAGTTGAGTTTCGAGAAACTAACCTAAGCCAACAAATTGCTAAATACCCGCACGCCAATGGTCGAACAGGGGGCTTCGCATTCAACTTCAGACTGAATAAAAGATGGAATTAATTTCCTCTCACAATAATAAAACGAAAAAGATCCGACGGGAAACTGTCGGAAAAACAGGCGCGGAATGGAATTGCAAATGAATAAGGGATGCCTGACTGCGGGAAATCCTCGCAGAATAATACTTTAAACGCTTCAGACGCAAGAGATCGCGTGAAACGAATTTAAAAACAATCGAAAGGGATCGGATTCGAGTCTGCACTTAGTACTCGATAACATTACCGTATTAGCCAGAATAAAACGCGGCTACCAATATAATACATGTTTGTTTATTCGGAGCATGGATTCAAAGGAAAAATTAAATACATACACGATAAATATTACTGTTTCACTTCTAAGGTTTTAACTGTCAATTCTTGGTGGAGACATTATATTTTAAAAAATAAAACACAATTCATTTGGACTACTTCCACATATTTATAATGATCAGGACCGGTTTCGCTCATCACGAGCATTATAAACTGATAAAAATACAAACATAACAGGCTTATTTATATAAAATTGAGTGTAAAAATGAAGGTATATAAAACTGAGACAAGAAAATACTGATTAGCAAACAAATTATACATAAATCAAATAAAAGAGTCTACAATTAAAATGTTATTTACCTCTTGCAAAGCATTAAACACTAATCTGAAATCACAAATATAGCTACATTAAAAGTCCATTTGGCTGAACAAATTTTTTAATGACGTTACTAATGTAATATACAGTAATGATTCAGGAAAAATATATTTTTTTTTAAATTACCGTTTCAGCTTCCCTTATTGACTGCGAGTGTAATTTGATCATTCTTTCGCACGTGATCAAAATGGTGTTCACTATATCTCGTCACTGCAAAAAGGATGCAGAAAAACGATACATTCAAATGACGATAATGAGGCAACTGTGGGCCGTCACTTTACCCAAACGCGCCTGACAGGTCTCACTATAAATATGAAACGTCTTAGTATTTTCCACTTTTCACGCGTGTAGGGCTAATACTTTATATGGAAATCGATATACATTTTTATATCGGTATTTTTCGAAAACTTATATCGAATTACTATCGCAATATTGTGTTATGCGTAATTGGTGCGTAATTGGTGCGTAATTGGTGCGTGTTCGGAACTATTGGAAGTCTGAACTTTATGCAAAGGTATCATGAAAGCTTGTGAGTCACAAATGATAATTTTGATTATTCGTTAGAATGTTCAATGATACATTTTTCAAAATAACCCGCATATAAAGTATCTTACTCATAAGAAATACAGATATTAATAAATTATCTCTTATTTTTCGAGGAAAACTTTTCATGCTTTCTTTTAATGGAAATTCATTGTAAATATAAAATTTGAGACTGTATAATGCTTCTCAAATAAGCGAAACAGTCACATCACACCACACCCAGTAACACATCCAGTGGAATTAAAAAGTAATCTTTCAGATGGGTACGGCGGTAATTTTCTGGAAATTATTTTTTAATATAAACTAAATTTATAACATTGTCGTGCCTCTAGCCGTGTTACTCAGTGTGTATTTACCAGAGCTGAGGAGTCGCGCTGTTTTGGTCGGAGTCGATGTTGTAAAAAACGAGCAACCCCCGACTACTTACGAAGTGTATTTTTGCATTTCTAAGTGTATTAACGTACTTGTTACATTTTTATTTATGCCCATGATTTAAGAAGTACAAGGTGAGCTGGATAAAAGGTGACAGTCGCCATTTTTGTATTTGTTGACGTCACTATGTGCTTATCCAATTACAATGTACTATGTTTACAACGGTGTTTTGGGACATATATATGTATATATTGTCGGCGTCCGTGGCGCAGTTGGTTTCGCCGCTGGCTACGGTTACGGATGTCTCGGGTTCAATTCCCGGTGCGGACGGTTTTTCATAGATTGATCTTTCAATCGATTTATGGATTTCTGTTCGTAGTCTGAGTCCTCCCTCCCACCAATCCCATCCTCACATCCCATCGTAACGAGAGCGATTAGCTAACTACTAGTCCTGTCATAGCCCTATCCTTCTATCCCTACTCTCTTCAAAAAAGAAAAGAGAGGTTGAGCAACTGAGTGACAAGCAGTTCTCGTAGAAAAATTCTGTCAAGATACCTCCATTAGGAGAACATATGCTCCACATTGGGAGCGGACATGGAAAAAAAAAAATATGTATATATATCGTATGTATAATATGAAAAATTTGGCTATTTGCTGGATTGGTTGGTTGGTGTTTAATTTGAAGACCAATTAATTACACATAAATAGTAATGGTAGGAAAAAACCTGACAAATTTTTTAGTCTTAATCTGAGTCGGAGTCGGAATCGGGTTGCTGGTCAATGACGATCCACACCCCTGGTATTTACGAACAGTAAATTAAAAAAATATATATTTATAATCAATGATACGCTCAACAATAGATTTAAAGATATAAAATCAAATCATTTACCATGCTATTGCGAAACACTTCTGTTTCAAAACAATTACGTTACGACTGTTCCGCATGGTGAACATTATTTACATACTATCCAAGTTGCTAATTCACATATCGGGAATTGGGAAGGATTTCTGACGAATCCCACACCAAAGAGACGAGAATAATGCAGTGTGCATAAAAACGATAAAAACGACCATCGGGCTCATCCGTCCGACAACAAACTGTGCATGAATTACGTTTTGGTTTTCAAGATGCGTCACATGTTTCTGCAGTATTGAGTCATGGCAGTGATTAAAAGTTTATTTATTTCTGGTTGAACTTTTTGCTGAAAAATAATATAAAAATAAACGCTGCAGATGCGCAAAAAAACAAAATAAATAAATAACAAACGTATGTTCTCTTTTCGTTTACAAGTTTATGTAAAACCTTACGATGTTTTGCGACACCTGCAGCTAGCTTTTGTTTCAAATATATTTTGAATGATCTAGTAGCTTTTTTATATTCAGCTGATAGATACTGTGTCCAACCCATGTTCAAAATTAATAAGTATTGCATGATTCGGACCACCTAAATTATTTGACCGAAAGACCTACAATATAAACGATCATACGAATTCTGGTATCCACAAAGATTTTTTCTTGGTGTCACAACTACAGTAGTGAATTTTTAGTTCCGTTTTTTTGTTAATTTCCCACAATCGACGTGAAGATTCTTCAGAATATTGTTATTTTATGTTAGACTTTTATAAATTTCTCTTATTTTAGTACCGTGGTAATGATTTTATGTTGGACAAATGACGATGACAAATACTCACAGTATAATGGTAACAATATAAGTCTGTGTGCGGCCGTCAAGTATACAAGTATACGATACTTACACAAAATTTACGTGTATAAACAATAAAACATTTCCGTTCTTGCATTGTCTTTTTTTGTATAATTTTAGCAGTTAATTTCAGTAGAATCAATAACTAAGTTAGCAAGAGAGAAGAGAGAAAATCTTTAATGCAGCCAAAACATACAAAATAAACCATGTTATATGACTTCAACTTGCATTAAATTATAACAAACAAAGCTTTGGTTTGTAAATAACAGATGCTAAAATTAGGCACGATATCTCAAGAATAATATGCAGTTTGTTTACCTATGCAGAGTGCATCTAAGGTGTGTCTTTGCTAATTAGATACTTGCATAGTGGTTAAAAACAAGATAAGTGTGAAACACGAGTCCGTTCAACTCGTGTAGTTTACTAAAAACATGCCGCAATAGGTTTTGTGTAGAATTCGTAGGCAAATAGCAAAGTTTTTATAGAACAGTTCAGAGCGGCGGTAATTTTTGGCAACACAAAACAAACGTGCACAAATGAGGCTGTTGTACGTAACACATGTATGTATATAAATATTATGCTTTTCTCTTTTCTAGGCGTAAAAGATCACGTGGTGAATGAATATACGCAAAAACGGTTAATATTCTGTAGCTCATAATGTAAAAGAAAACCATGATACGCCAAGATGTGCAGAAAGACAATGAAACTTTGGATTTGAAACCAAAAATTTTATGACCAAGGAACAATGGATTTAGTTAGGAAGTCTGTTCGGGGCAATCGAAACCGTCGAGCTGTAGCGCTGTGTCTATAGCAGTGGACACGTTTTAGAAAGACGAGAGCGGAGGACTTTTTCGTGTTGATTGTTTTGGAAAGCAACAGGGAAATGAACGGCTTCATTTCGAGCGGACTTGCAGTTGCAATAAGATAATAATAATGAAATATTTCAGTAAGACACTTTTTGCAATACATGTTATATTCTATGTGTGTGTAGAATAAGAACTACTAATGCTTTAAATTTTATTATTTTCACATTAACTTCAATTTTACAATCGATTTTGTTTATTTCCTTAGCGGAAGTGATGATATCATTTAATTTTGTTTTAGATTTCCTAAATTTCTTTATGGTTTTTTACATTTATACAAGAATCATTGCAATATTGATTAAATACCCTTGTTTGCATTGCTATTATAATATTATATCTATTGAAATGATATATCCTATGTGGATTCCTTACTATCATGCATACTATGCTTGGTAGATTGGCTGTTTGTTGTATGCTACTATAATTCTTCGACAGCACAACAAATACACAGTACGATTCGATTGAGCGTTATTGTACAATATTTTTACCATGTACATTATTATAGTAACGTAAGAATACTTGTCAATCAAACAGTCATGTTTTGTAATCGAAAAAATCGAGAAAATGAATTCAAAACGGGATAGGAATAGACAAGTATTGTTTGACGTTTCGAAAAGCAATTAAAAAAACTGAAGCCAAAAGCACAAAAGACCTACGTGGCTAGAGCTAAACCGCTCTAAATTTTCGAAGAATTCTTCCAGCACGCGGGCACTGCAAGTATGACTTATAAAAATATTTAATTTTCAGTAATTGGCGGAAATGACTCGGCAGCTTTTGGCTGCCATCTAATAATGCTGGTAGAATAAATGTGGAATTAATAAAATGTATGGAACTTTTATCTTATGAAAGTATAATACAAGTAATTGAGAATACACTTAAGCTAATTCCGGCCATTTCTTTTTTACTTTTTGAATAGATCTACATTATAAGAGATAATGCTGGTTATCTTAATGGCATCATTAGATGATGGTTTTATTTTACCCCACTGTACCTCCATTCATTTCAAGCATATGGAAAGATATTTTTATATCTGAATGTAGAAATGGGGAATTTTTGTTTTTCAGATATAAAAATTTGTTGGATGCTCTTGGCTGCTTGCTCTGCGTTCTCCACTTACCATGGCTGTTTATTGTTAATATAAATTACATCTTTAATATTTCATTGTTTTTAAATGGTTCACAAAGTTCAAATTTCATAAAAAAAATTTGCTCAGTTAATGGACTTTTAATGTAGTTATATTTGTGATTTCAGATTAGTAATTATTGATTTGTAAGAGGTCCATTACATTTTAATTGTAGACTATTTTATTTGGTTTATGTATAATTTGTTTGATGATAAGTAATTTTTTGTCTTAGTTCATGAACCAACTGTTTTGTATACCTTCATTTTTAACACTCAATTATATATAAATAGCCTTTTTATGTTTGTATTTTTATCAGTTGATAATGCTCGTAATGAGCGAAACTAGTTCTGATCATTATAAACATGTGGAAGTAGTACAAATGAATTGTATTTTAATTTTTTTAAATATACGCTTAGAGTTCAGGATTGGAAAGGGCGTGTTAAAATGAACGAACTCTCGACAGAAAGATGATTGAAATTCATAAATCGATGGGAGACTGAATGTATATAAATGTCCTCCAGATATTCGAGCTCTCTGGACACGTAACCGAGAAACGTAAGCGTAAAACCAAAGGCATGAGCCTTCCTCACACAACCCTTATCTGAGCATAGATGATGCGATTATTTAACTACTAATCTTTTCAAGACCACATCCTTCTTTTTTACCGAAGAGTGGTTGACCGACTGACTTACAATCTTTCGCTCATTAAGCCCCATTAGGATTGGATGGGTGGGAGTTATTTTAGTACCACAGACCTCGAAGACTTCAGGCACAAATGCATAAATCGAACAAAAAAACAAATTTTAGCACCGCTATCGAAGACATAAAAGTTAAACAGTCGTCTACAGCAGGGGTCTCCAAACTACGGCCCGCGGGTCAACACCAACCCACGAGCACCACCAATCCGGCGAGGGAAGCTGGCCGGACATGCCCGGTATCCGGACAGTCATAGTTTTTCCACAAAGATAAGTAGTGCAGAAAGCGGGAAAAGGCCACGAGCAAATTTATGCAACAGATCAACCAATTTTTGTCGAAAGAACTTAATATGAGTGTATAAATCAGGCAGAAGTTGGTTTTCTCCTTGTCGGCTATCGACTATCTCCGCAGGAATGAAATGTCCTTGACACTTACCCGTAAGTACCAATCAAAATTTGAGCGTAATTAGAAATTGCAGTATGTTGGTATGATGAGCTTGCTAGGTGTTGACCTTTGGGACTTAGTGGAGGAGTCAGCGTGGCCCTTATAATAAAAAGTTTGGAGACACCTGGTCTTAACGAAACTATCTTTGACATAGTAAGTTGACATTTCCATTCGGAGCAAAACTTTTTCTATCAGCACAACTACCGAGTGAATGTGATCCTTCATATTTTCATAGGTAAAGAAATGAAAAAAGATTCGTAAAAGTGACTTGATGGAAACGGAAAATGATTTTTAATAGCATAAGTAAACATGCAGTACACCAGCTGCACTGTGCAGTAACTATAGACAGACATCAAAAATTAATTATGGTTATAATTGCACGCAGTTTCACATAGCCACTGAACGTTCGTCTATTTCTGGCTCAACTTGGAACTGGAACGGTTAATTACTGGATTTGCATGCGACTCCGAGAGCCAAGACACATCTCGGTGGCCATAACCATTAGTGACGCGAAAAGAGCTCGCCAGATGGAGCTCATTTGTTACCTTTAATAACAGTCAAACGTGGCGGCGGGCACGCTTTTTTTGTTAATTACACAATTCGCTAATGTAAAGAATACAATAATTCCGCCGGAGCAAAAGGTTAGGCCGCTGAAGAATACCATGACCGTTGTTAGACTAATTACAAAGCGGATTGAGAAATAATGGCTGGCTGTTTTCTAAAAGAAATTTCACACATGTGGTTTATTTATATATTGGTAAATAGTAAAATACCATGCTAATTAGATGTACACAAGAATGAAATCGATTGTATCAAACTCTTAGAAATACCGCTAACCGATGAGGTTTTTTATAATGACCAACGCTCTGCGATTCCGTGCTACGAACTGTGGTTTGAATCTTGTGAATCAAGCTAAAGTTTTTTTTTTAAATTAGATTTTCTAAAATTGATTGTGTTTTTTTATAATTGTAAAGTATATTCTATCTAATAATATGTTCTAATTTGAATTAAATTTGAATTGTTGAAATTTTGTACATTTCCATGTATTTTGTCACTAACAAACTGGGTTTCGCCCTTCGGCATCTTCAGGCTTTCGAGCTGGGTCGTTAGTGACAAAATACATGGAAATGTACAAAATCTCAACAATTCAAAATTTGATATTGAAATTCCATCAAGCACCCTCAGTCGATGTCTTAATTAAACTAATTTGAATTTTTTAAATGTTGTGCACATTAAATGTTGTGTTTGTCATTCAGATATTCACATACACTCGAACTGACGTAAGTTGACGGGTTGTAAGTCAGAAAACGTACGGATATTATTACGAAATAAAACGAAAGAGGATATCATAAAAAATGAAGATTAATATACATTCGGCATAACAGCGATTGCCAATGCGTGAGATATTTTGCATTTCAAATCACTTGAGATAAGCCCAAAGAGAATTTCACATCAAATCAAGCTCATCTAATAACCAGAACATCCCTATTTTATATTTAAGTTATAACAAGTGAGAAGGTTATAATTAACGGACTCGTTGAGATATTGAGATCAGATATCTTAAGACAAAATTATTTTGCATTGCCGGAAATCGCAGATGCGCCATTTCACTTGAGACAATCTCTTCGAGAATGAATTGTGGGAAGCTTTATTATATCTACAGTGAAGATCGTGGGGAAGGAATACATTAATTTTGAAAACGATAACTGAAGAATGTGAAGCGAATTAAATGTATTTGTTATGTGAGTGAAAAACGACATCATGGGTCTAATTATTTTTTATTTTAATATTGTATTTACAATAAATATGCGTCATAGGTGTTTGCATAGGCGAAAAATGAGTAAGTAGATCAAAAAAGCCAGAAAGCAATCATGCGAAACAAGTGAAAAACGTTTTAGTCAGAGTTGACTGTACTCCCAACAATAGATGAGATCAGGGTTGTGCCGAGAACAATAAATAATAGGGGGCATTGTATCATTATTCAAATGCAGTTATAAACCGAAATCGCGATACGAAAAACACAGTTTTAAATAAATCAATATTTTTTATACATTCACCTAAGATATCAACAGAAGCAATAGGAGCTTTTCACCACTAAAAACGTGTAATTAGTAGTGTTATGGTAATTAGTAGTGTTATGGTAATTACTACTATCATTGTTTGTGTTTTACCCCTCCAAACGTACAGTAGAAGGAAAGAAGCCCACCATACCCTTCATTTTTAATTTATGAATAAGATCATTGTTGACCTTAGAAATAAATAACCTTGCGTTATAGTTAGTCTTAAGATGCTTCTTGAAGAAGCGAAACGCGTTACATCAGTAACACAGCCAGAGAAATAACTAAGTTATTAAATTTGGGTTATTGAGATTTTGTACACTTCCATGTATTTTGTCACTAACGACCCGGGTTTCGCCTTTCGGCATCTTCAGGCATTCGAGCACACGAATGGACTCGAACTGACAGACAGTAAACAGTGTCGTAACGTTTATATAGAAGATACAAATACGACAAATATTATTTACGAGGTAAGATATTATACGTCTGAGAGCCACACTGATACCTGAGTTAAAATCAGTCGATGTCTTAAATTAAATTATAACTAAGTTATTAATTTTAATTTTAACATCCGATAAAAATTTGTAAAATTTCATTCTTGAGAAATTAATGTTATAATAGAATAAACACTTCATAGAATATTGAATACTAAATATCAAAACTATATAATTTCAGTTTTTATGTAATCGCATATTGTTTTCGTATTTGATCATATTATCCTATAGCCGAGTGGTATCGTTCTGTTTATAGTCGATCTACTCTATGTGATATTGTATTAAGCCGGTCCTCGAAGGAACATTTTGTGTTGATTTTTCATCAATTCATGGATGAACCTGATGTTTTACATCGTCGGTGTTTTGGCCAATTGATTCAACCCTCAAAATTGTAATTTTTCAGGAGAGAGTAAAAACTGATTTTATCGAAAACATTATGTGGTGAGTTGCATTACGAATTTTTGAAATGCACTCCTTTAAATTCTTATGTTTAAAGATACGAGATTATACGTAGAGTGTCGATATAATAGTGGCTTACAGCAAGTGGATGGGTCAAAATTTGTAATCGTAAAAACAATGTTAAATAATGTTTTCCTTCCAAAAAGTGACCAATTTATTTTTATAATTTACATCATTTGGCCCAGACCTGCTCTATTGTCTTTAAAATGAGATTCAATCATTAATACATTTTCGTATTTTTTGAGGGTTACGTCAATTTGCCAAAACACAGTCGATATAATACATTTTTAAGCCCCACATCCAATTCTTAAAACGGGCCGTAGATATTACGATAAACTATATAACCACTAGGAAATCTATACTCTGAAAATAGACGTTAAGCGAATGAAATTCACTAAATTACTTCCGAAGAAATACCCACGTTTGGAGCGAAAATGAATAAAATAAATTGAAGATTTAAGTTGCACCAAAAACATTGAAGCATTATTGTATGATTTATAAAAGAATGCGTTATGTTGTCGCCTTGTTACGTGCACCACTGAAGAATACCACACATTTTATTGCGTTCAACACTCAATAATACGGAGAAAATTGAATCACTTCGCTCTTTCTGTCACGATATCTGATTTACTTCACTACGCCATGTTACGCGAGTCATCCAATTTTACAGCTACAATGCTGGCAAATTTGAAGTGATTCGATGCGACATACATCGATAAAAAATGACACTAATATTATTATGTGATATCTAGAAGTTTTTTATGTTCATGAAATAAAACAAGTTTTCCGTATTAGATTACAAAAATAGTAGATCAATCATGAATATCACGATCCATTAACTTCTACATCATTACATCTGCAAAAAGAATAAACAATATTTCATTCTAATATCAAACTAAGTCATTTTGGCTTGTACAAGACTTTATCTCGTACTTCCGGCAAAACTAGAAGGAAACACTTATGAATATATGCTTAAAAAAATATTCCAAACCTTTAAGTAGACAAATTAAGCAACAGATCATAAAAATGTCAAGTAATACAAGAAAATAGAAAATTGAAGAGTTTTCGATATTCAGTATTTCAGCTTTGAACTGCCGATATGTAGTATTAATTTTCAGCCATATGTATTACACATATTGTGTGCGTGTTGCAGGTGTATATGAAGACTGGCCGCAGCCAATTTGCTTGTAAAGTCGTAGATTTAATATTTTTCAGCTTCTTCATTTCTTCAATTTATTTTAGCGAAAATGCGACGAGTTTAGTTCACCTCTTGATATATTTTTGAAATTGATCTATTTGTGGCGATATTCAGGGTTTTAACAGATCAATTGACTGAAAATAAATTGTTAAAAAAAGTGTTAAAAAAGGAGGTAGAATACACAACGTTTACATAATAAATCGAGACCAGCTTTGGTGTATGACAATTAAAATTGAATTGTCGTGGAATGGTGGAGATGTCGGGGATTACGAACTAACAACATTAATATGAGATATAACACTATCCAAACTTCAAATTGTTGTTCGGGTTTTGTTGAAATAAATTAATTTATAAATATTATTAAGTAATGTGTAAAAATAGAATGCGGAAAAATTATCATAGTCCTTGTCTAGAGAAAGTCGTGTTTAAAATTATTTAATTTCAGTCATGTAGCCAAGTGGTCAACGTATTCATTCTATTAGGTTGCGTTGGCTGTGTTAGAATTTTCGAGCAAAAATTATCATTGATTTTCTTTTATCAATCTATGACATTTGTGCCCAAATACATTAATGTCTGCGATGTAAACATTACGTCCCTTCGAAAGGAGTGGTTGAGCCTTCAAAATAGTTTAAGAAAAAAAAGATACATTTTGGAAAAATATCTTTTATTTTACAGAAAATATACAAAAATATATTCTACGATTTTGAATTGAACAAATATTTCGCCCGAGTGATATGTATCGAATATTATGCTGAGACAAGATCAATGCGTTTTTTTTATTAGACTATTACGTAGAGTGAAAAAACATTGTTTAATTTTGACTACAGCAGTACACAAACTCCGAGTAAATAAACGAAGCAAAAAAATAAACATAGTTTACTATAAATGTATAAATCGGTGCAAAAACTCGTATTTCTCGAAATAATAATACCCGATTGGACTCGCCGAGCGATATTCCGCAATAGTATACTAATATCAACCTTCTGACTTCGCAACTTTGAAGGAATGAAGTTTCTAGAAACTAAAATAAAAAAGCAAAACCAAATGAGACGTAAACAATATTGCAGGGAGTCTTAAGGTTTCAATGCAATTTGCCAGTCACAGTACAGAAGTTAAAATGAATAAATATCAAATCAATTAGTAAAATAATTACTTAGTTGCCAATGATAATATCTCAACTAAAACCTTTGCATAATTTGTTTTTTATTCCTCCGCGACAGATACAAACATTGTATGGAAACAAATTTTAACGATGTCTAAGGATATGCTTGTCAAAAATAAAATAACAGGTGTCAAACATAATAGCAATATCAATTTCAATTGTGTACTGAATCTATGAAAAATTTGCCTTTGCTATCACATTTTAGTGCAATTTTAACATACAAATACTGTTTTAATAGAATAATATAAACACACGTATAAAAACACGTCATCCAGAAACAAAACGGAGAATTTTGCTACCAACAAAATAAATCTATCCTTTCTATAAATTCACCAGATAATTTGTGACATGATTTTGAAAATCGTGAAACATGACACTTATTGGATGTCTAATAAATCAATTATTTCTATTTTCAAATAAATGTATCTTCGTTCGGCATGCAAACCAGTAGTGAGATATAAGCTGTATATTTCTCATAGGAAATCTAAAAGAAACTATGTAAGAAACAGTTAATGCAAAATAATTTAAAATGATTACTTTGAAATAAAGGGCAAAGATCATTGCATCGACAGCTAACTGCAATTACGGAGATTATATCATAAACCCGATGCAAATCTGAATTACGAGATAATCAAATAGCAACTACAACTTTCAACATGTTCTGCTGATAGAATAATTTAAAAATAGAAAACAAATTTCAGAAAATATTCTATAAATATTTCTGAATCTTGTAGCACTGAATAATAATTACAATTTCTAGTTTTCTATAATCGACAATTTTTTTGTATAAATATTCAGAATACGACCTACATTTCCAAGAAGTAGTATTTAATTAATTCATATGCATGCTTAAAAAAACACTATTGAGATAACGACGAGCATTCGGTGCAATAAATTGATTGCAGTAATGGTCTATTCAGGAAATCTTAAAGGTCAAATGTCACAAAATATTTGTCGATGGAAATTTCATATAATATTAACATATTCATATAACGCTGTTTCAATATGACCAAATACAGTCAAAAACCAAACAGTGTAGAGCAGTGGTCCTCACCTTTTTATAGCTACCGCCCATTTTCGCATATTTTTTAAAATAAAATTTTCTTATCACTTATCAACAACGCAGTAATTCAGTCCAGTGTAAGAATGCAATAATTTCTAGAAGATGAAGGATTTGAATAAAAACTTTTTATTTATCCTATAGAAAGAATATATTGACATTAAAGAAATAGTGTGAATTAAAAAAAAACTTGATTATTATCATTTTTTAATTTATATTTGATGGTTAATGAGAACCTTGAGCCTGACGCTGAGATTAAATAATTCATGTAGACTATTATTATACAATTCATTTAATACACGATACAATACAATTTCACGAGTGAAGTTTACTCTGACAAATCTAAATTAGTACTGTATTTACAAACAAATAAGTTGAAAGTCGACCGCTAGGCCAGAACAGGCAAAATATTTTGTTTTATTCGTATGGGTATAAGCGAGAAAGGGTCAAAAAGACTCCCTATGTAGCGATTTATCTTCAAGTAAACTTTGCCGCGAGTCGAGTTTAACAGATGATATCGATGAAAACAGACAAAAAACCCACCGCCCACCATGGAAACGTTAACCGCCAACTAGTGGGCGGTACGGACCAGGTTGACGACCACTGGTGTAGAGAATGACATAAAAAAACAAAATTATAAATGCAGAAATTACCAAACAGAAAACGTTATTCACCATGTTTATTATATCAGTCGGTATTACAGATAACTAGCAGATTATAATAAAACAAAAGACAATCAACTAAGATAGTAATTTAAAAGTAAACAAAACAATGATTTGAATTTCGAAAACTCGTCTTTCGAATGTTATGCAAAAATTTGAAGGTCGTAAACAATATTACTCACAAAATGTGCGAGATAAATAAATGTTACGGAATATTTTGGCGGGAATTTAACGAAATGAAAATTTTTCATGTTCGCCAAACAGTAAAAAAAAGGCGTCGGACGAGAGTAAAAGCGTATGCAAATTACTGCGGAGAGCAGGAAAATTTTAATGCAAATCGTTCTAGATTTGACAGTTAGCCGACATTGTGGATGCGATTATTTTAACAAAGCCACATAAAACGAGTTAACTGTACAATGCGGAATAATTGATGAACTCGGAACAAACACAAAATGACCTTCTGGAAAACATACATTGTAGTATTTTGGAATTAGCTATTTCGTTAAATGCCCAGAGAGAATAAAAAAACTAATTAAAATACAAACATTTTTACTTTAAGGTTAGTGAATAGGAATTTGTTTGGTCCTGGTGCATATTTTTATATCTTTTTTGAAGTATTTTTTTTGGAATCATAAAATGCAATTTTAATGTAGATTTAAATTCTTTGAATTCTGCAGTCATTCTGCGGTTAGTATTTTTTATAAGTGGTCAAATCATCCAACGTGAAAACAAGACAGAAAAAGATACGTCAATCATAAAAAAAAATATAAGTGCACTTTTTATAGATTATTTTCATTTCGTTATGATTTGTACGATTATCAGTGAATTATTATGATACAACAATAATTATTTCGAATACCTTATCATTGTTCAAAAATAATTTTATATGAATAATCACTTTTAAGGTTGTCAACTACTGTCAATTCTTGGTGGAAAGGTATTATATTTTAAAAAATAACACACAATTTATTTGTACTGATGATCGGAGATCAGTTGATAATGCTCGTGGTGAGCGAAACCGGTCCTGATCATTTAATCAGTTTTTTTTATTTTATTTTTAATCAGTTGAAAATCCTCTTGATGAGGTAAACCGATCATGAATACTTGATAAAATTGAGGAATTAGCACAATGCCTTACTACCGATAATTGACATTTTTTGACGATTTTTTACATATTTCTTAATTTCCCCTCCGTTTACATTTTTCCGACCATTAAAAAACGTTATTTTGGGGTATAGGGTGCATATATACATTTATTAATATTATGCATCCTTGCGATGTAAAAACAAATCAATTTCACTCTTCGCTGCGATAAAGGTTATCGACCCTTGACAATGACTGTTATAACACAAGTACGATTACATTTACAATTCAAAATGTCAGCTACATGTGTAAACGATGTTCCTACAAATAATTATCAGTAATTATACGATAATTAATTAAAGGGTCAAACTAAACAACACGCATCAGTTTCCTGTAGATCTTATCTTACGCTGAAGTGAAAAATATTCTCGCGTTTCATTTATCAATATTCTGACCGACGTACCAGCGCCAGCATAAAACCGTAATCCAACAAAAGCTGAATGCAATCAATCTTCGTTTCTCGAGAAAAGCTCTTTTCGAAGGCACACTGTTACTAAGATTGAGTGACAGCTTCCAAATCTTGCGCCATCTCTCATCCGGTCTTGCATTTTTATGCAATTAACGCGATCTTTTTTTGTTATTTCGGTATCTAGATATAAACCACGAATACCTTTCAAACTACAATAGAAAAAGTCGCCTGTCTTAAAATAATAATAGTATTACAAAGCAGTCGCTTCTTTCACTGCCAAATATACAGCAAAAATATTTTTTATTTCTCGTTATACGTTTTAAAAAGGGAACGATTTAGTTATAATATTATGATTTGAGTGAGACATGTTAGAAAGAAAAAAGAAGATACAAGAACATAACCTAACCGAACCCGAAAGTAGAAAGGTAGTCATAGAATGATAAACATTCGTAAAAAAAACATAATCCTTGAACAGGGGCAGCGATCCTTTTCCTGTCGGAAGGCCCAATTCATTTATCATAAAATCCTATCAAGAAACATACATAATAATGTGTGTACAATGTATTTATTTTTAAATGAAGTAAAACAATTAAATTTATTTATGTATTTGTTTATTTTAGTCACACTTCCATGTATTTTGTCACTATCGACCCTGTCTTAGGAGAACGATATTGATACATTTTCGCAAAGATTTATTTAGTAGGACAACTCTCCTCTCTCTTATCTAGAAGATACAAATGCGACAGAAATGATTCCCCATTATACGTTTTTCAAGTCACTGTTGAAATATCACTTAATAATTTTGTAACGCGCAATTCATAATTATTATACAATTAGAACACTATTATGAATAGTGTATAGCTACAGCAACATATTTATTCTATACTTTTTAATTATAATAGTACATTTTGAACGGTGTTTCGAACGACAAAAGAAGAAAGATATTTTAACATTTGAAATAAAAACAACATCGATGTATTAATATAGTAGATTTAGGAAGGTTAGCTGCTCATTCAAGATTTAATTTAACTTTTATTAATTTCTAAAATTTCCTGATAAAATAATTTATGATCCCCCATGTTTTATGTGAACAGTTTGGAAATCATCCAAATTAAACTTATGGTTCTCCATTAGCAAGTGATTTGCGAATGTCAAGTTTCTTTTTTATGACTAATCTGACTTAAATTATCTTAAATTTATTTATGTATTTGTTTATTTTAGTCTTTTAGAAGAAAGATGTTTTTTAACATTTGAAATAAAAACCACATCGATGTATTAATATAAGTAGATTTTAGTAAATAATTACCAAAAGTTTAATTTAATTTTACTAATATACGTTTGCAAACAGCGAATACGTCTTCGGTGGTTAATGTGACGGCTATGGAAAGCCAAATAAAGGAGCTCTTTACATGCGAAAGTCGCTTGCAAGGAATGCACAGGCAACGCAATAAGGAAACGAACGCAGAGAAATGGCTTTGGTGGCTGCATCGCATGGTGTAAAGCTAAGAAACGTTCCGGGTAGGGTTGCATAATATAAATAACACGATATTGCATATAATTTTTTATCGCATATTTAGCCCAGAATGCTCTGCGATGTCTGTAGTCAATGACATTGCGATACGTGAAGACGTAAGATACGATACGATCCAGGAGAAGCAGAAAAAATCTTTATAACCGAATTTGAGCGTATGGACACTTCATGGAGGACTCAATATAAGGTATTTCCCAAGGACTAGATGAGTAAGTCAGTCACTCAACCAACATTTTCATAGATGGTATAAGGTTGAGTTGACGTTAGTAGAATAATAGATGTTTAAAACTCAAAAGTATTGAGATATCAACGTAAAATTCTTTAGTATTCGAAATTGAGTTATTTGAACAATTTACAAATTTACAAATGAATTTATCTTCCAAATTTGCTTTTATGTATTAAAAGCTAATAAAAAATCTCAAAATTAATCTACGCACAAGTAAAAAAAATGTCCTTACCTATATAGAAGCCAACAAATTAGGATTGTAAAATCCGCATTGATCATGCTACAGTGTTGCAGCTGGATAAGAAATGCCAGTCACCATCTTTGCATTTGTTGACGTCATCGCGTGTATATTGAATTACATTGTACTATGTTAACCTATAGTGTTCTGCTGACATTAAAATTTGGTCACATATTTTACAAAATCAACGATCCAGTTCTCCTGAACTTTTTGCACCATGCACATAAATATCATTCTAATACGTAACAATAGCTCAAGCATTGGATTACTCGCCTACTCGGTCTCAGCGGGTGGCGTTGTACAACCCGAAGCTAGAGATAATAAAATTTTATCATGTTGCATTATATAATAATGTTAAAAATGGAGCGTTCAGTGTATCTAGTTTCATAAAATCGTTACACAAAACAATCTTGATGTAGTTATTTATAGTCATTACTTTCCACAACTCTGACAGAATTGGCACTTTGGTAGGCATTAATAAGGCGCTCACTCTGACTTCGCGGTCGATCGTTACATCGGGGTAGCATACACCATCGTGCCGTATATGGCTATTAATTATTTAGTATCTTTAATATGCAAAAAGTTACGCGCGCATCAGTAAGTTTTAATAATAATCGTGTACTTTAATTGTGTTGCTTTACAGCTATCGTTATTGCTAAAAAAAAGTATACATAAAGGCTGCGCGGTCTGTGGGTGAGTGGTGGAGGACAATCATGAGTGATGATGAAAACTTTGGTGTAAACCAAAACATTTACGCTTGAAATGCAAGTAAATATATTGGAATATATATGTTGGAATATATCCGATAGAAAAAAAACGTTTGAACTATGATATTTCTATTTTCCATAGGTTCGGCGGTAACATTGTGGAAGTTAATTTTAATATAAAATTAAAATTGATAACTTAGTTATTCCACTTGGTTTATCCGTGACGCGTTTCAGCTCTTAAAAAAGCATCTTTAAACTAACTAAATCACAAGGTTATTTATTTCAAAGCTAGACAATGAGTAAAATGGAATAAAACCCACCCTACCTTTATTTTTAATTTAAGAATTAGAATCATCATAAAGAGCCGAAACGGTTAATGATAAACCAAGTGGAATAATTAAGTTATCAATTTTGATTTTAGTTTGAACAAAACAAAATATCAATTTTTCTCCTGCAGCCCTACTTTATAGCGAGGGCAATCCCCATTGCAGCAGGAAGACGCGGGTAATGGTAATGCGTTTAAGCGGGGAATTAATCCGTCTGGGCGGCAATCGATAGGAGGGCGGGTGAGGCGTCGCCATGGAGACCGCCGCCCCCCGTCGGAGTCGAACCCCGGCCGGCAGCGTGGAGCAGCTGACGCGGGTTTTCATCTCGCGCCGCCGACGATGTGAAGTCAAGCAACAAGTATTATTACGAGAGTGGTTTGATACGTTTTTCTTAGACGCCTATGAAGGTTAGGGGATGGTTTATGGACAATAATCTTGATTAAATATACAGAAAGTCTTAAGAAGAGGGTCTGGATATTGAATTGGATTACTAGATGTATACCTGAACGATGCTGAGAAAAAATGGTGGGCGATTAAATGGTGGAAGACGAAATGGTACGGACATAATAGTGCGAGGGCAAAAATGTTGACGATGAAAATAGCATAGAAATAGTATTTTCAATAGATACGGTGGTTAATAACCTTGTTATTCTATTGCCTCAACCAGTAAAATTTTTATTCTTTATTAGCCAAGTATTTAGTTCCAGAAGAGTTAAATGATTTATTTGATAGCTTTGTCGGCAATAAGCCATCGTTAGAACTATCACAACTATAATTGTTCCGACGATGGCGTGATGCCGAATCAGCTATCGACTATATCGTATATTTTTTGTGAAAATGTTATATGCGTGATATTAAAATAATTATTCTTTTATTAGTATTACATTAAATAAGTGTGCACCTATTTTCTTCACAAGAACGAAAATTATTTGTTTTTTTCTGTATATTTATAATGTTTTTACCAACAAAGAAGTCGTAAAAGCTATGCAACAACGTTTTCAATAGAAAAGGTTCATAAACTATATATATGAAGGTATATATCGTCGCTGTTCTGGAAGAAGACACTAAATCGAAAAAATGACATATTGAGTTAATTATACCAAAATGTTCGTTATTTCAAATTCAATCGTGTGACAGAAAACATATATTTTTATAAATTATACGTTTATTTAAAAACAGTTTTGTACAAACAAACAAAATGAAAAACGTATGGCATTTCAAGCATTTGGCCAACTTCAAAGTCCAATTACTCAAAACTAGTATTTTTCTAGTTAGTGTCGTCGTCCAGAACAACGAATCAATACCGATGATAACCCAGGTTACATGGCAATACAAGATCAGAAGCATAGCGCTGCCAGAACGCGCAATACTGACTAGTGCCTCACACGGACGAATAACAAAAATTTCTCACTGGCCATCGACCGCGATAGGTCGGCGGCAGATCTATCCTTAAATTAAATCTCTGTAATTATAAATGTCAAATAAACGATTCCAAAAAATATATATAATGAGCACACAATAAATAGTGAACTTAGGTCGGTCGTTTAATATAAAATTTTTTGGTTGATATTGTGTACTTTAAATAAATAACAAAAAAAAAACATTACACCAAATTTTGTATGGAACTCTAATATTCCTTCTATAACATATCTCCGTGTTATAGAAGGGTTGATTGTACCGTCTAAATTCCAGTTATCAAATAGATGTTGCATTGGCGTCAGCTGCAATGATATATATTGCAATTTTTTTTATTAAATAACCGTTTTATATATTGTCAAAAATTGTCATACATAAAATTCGAATAAAACTGCTCCACACTAATGCACCGGTCTGTATTTACCATGTCTCGCAATGCCCGACGCTGTTGAACGAGTCTGGGTTCCATTTAAAATATTGAGGTTTAACTGTTTCCCCATATCATTTGACGGCGGTGAATGGAGAATGTAATCAACGTCAGGATTCGGCCGCCTCATTCAAACTTCAAGTGAACAAAGGTGGCCGACGGGTTGATGTATGGAAGCCACCGAATAATAAATCAGACAGGACATAATCCGCGAAAGTATCGTTGTGTAATATAACAGTTTTCGGAAAGAAGGTCCCAGAAATTGGTTTATTTGGATTTTTTGTTTTTTACCATGTCCGCTCCCAGTTTGGAGCATATGGCCGGCCGCCTAATGGAGATATCTCAACAGAAGTTCTACGAGAACTGCTTGTTACTCAGTTGCTCAACCTCTCTTTTTGGAAGAGAGTAGAGATAGAAGGATAAGGTTAGGACAGGACTAGTGGTTAGCTAATCGCTCTCGATTTGCCCCGTTTTTAGGATCGGATGGGTGTGAGAGGTAATTTTGAACATCACAAACATTCATGCCTACGAAGAAAAATCGATTGAAAAATCAATTTATGAATCAGTCCGGACTGGGACTTGAACCCAAGACATCCGTAACCAACGGACGTTACCACTGCACCACGAAGCCTATATGTTTGGAATTAGAAAATACAAAATACTTTTTATCTAAATTCAATAAAACGGACGAGTGTGAGCGAGGAGTTAAAATCCGTTAAACATGGTAAGGTTTGTAAGATGTGTTAATGGGATGTGACTCATCGCACATAAAATGATCGGCCGGAGCGCGTTAAAACTGATGCACCTGTATGATCACTCGGAGAACAAAGTATACGAATAGAAACTCCCGGATTTAAAAATGATAGAATATTTTAAGCAATATAGCGGAATTTTGTACATTAAATCCGAAATACTTAATATTGAGATTTTATTGTACACTACAAAATATCTGTTGTGAAAAAATCTGTTGAGTAATCAATACCAAAGTGTTTATTCCTTCAACCTCTCAAAGATTAAACATTGTAAAAGATAAATAAGAAAGATATTCTTAAAATAAAAAATTGTAACGGATTTTTAATGTGGTTTTATTTTTGATTTCAGATTAGAATTTATTGATTTTTTATCGGTCCTCAACATTTTATTTGTAGACTACATATTTGATTTCGTTTATATATAATTTGTTTTATATACCTTGCAATTGTTAACATTCAATTTTATTTAAATAGCCCTGTTATGACTTTGGTTTTATCAGTTGATAATGCTCGTGATGAGCGAAACCGATCCTGATCAATATAAACATGTGGCAGAAGTACAAACAAATTGTGTTTTATTTTTAAAGTATAAATAATCAATAGAATTGATAACTACTGATAAATAAAAAAAGGATTGTTCCCTACAGTAGGTTAATACAGCAAGCAAAAAATTGTACTATAGCAACGTACCTACAGCATATCTTTACGATCTGTCGATAATTTGGTGGAAGAAAATCAATTTCAATAAAATGTTAAGCGACGAAAATATTGTGTAATAATCTTGGCCTATGATCGAATCGAAAATGGAAGCATAATACAAGTTTCCACTGTGAAATACACTAAGTACTTAAAATCTTTGAAGGATCAAATATTCATCCATTAGGTATATCGTAAGAATTCAAAATATCCGATAACCACAAGATCGAAATACTTTATGGAAACCCTAAATGCAGCGTCGCAACACCACTGAATCCACGCACTGTCTGTTTGCAAAAAGGCCGTCGAACTGCGGACAGGGTGAGGCGTTTGACAGTTTCTGTTCAATTGTCTGTGAACTTTAGTCGGTTGAAAAGTTGGACTGTCTGAAGAGTCTGCAAGTGTAAAATAAATGCAGCTCCGGAAAAACAGTTAATCTTTAAGCTTTTATGTTCCAGACAAAGTTTATGAGACACGCAACACAAGGAAAGGAAATATCATTCGGCGAGCTTTACTTTATAACACTCAGATTTGATATAAAAATAATTTTCATATTTATGGAAATAAATCTTATATTATTAACTCGGAATGGAAAATTCAATGTTACTGAAAGTTTGGCAATACAAATTAACGCTATTCTTTTTCTATGGATTCGGCGGTAACTCGGCGGTAACGGCGGAATCTCTTTGAATTTTTTTTATTTTAAACATTTCCGCTCCCTACTCGGAGCATATGTACATCACACGGTTCCTGCAAGATTCTCTGTCCCCTGCCAGTCTTCTTGCAACCTCCCTGGTCATCCCAGCGCCCCGTAGCTCTGCCGAGTATATGGCCATCAGCGGCCTTCCAGGGCAACGGAATCCATCCGGTTGTTAGAAGAGGCAGAAAAGATTCAGGCTCCCCTGGGGCATCCGCTGCGCATGTCGAACAAGAGGCAGGTCCGTCCGCTCTTTTACCTCCGAGTACCTGACAGAGTCAAACCAACGTATCCCAAGTATTCGCGGCAAACATCTGTTTTCGAAGCACAGCATACGAACATATTATACAATAGTAATTAAAGACACGAATAATGTGATCAGAAACATACTTTCGAAAATTACATCGATGAAACTCATATATCAGACCAAACTTACGTGTATTAAGGGAGTACCAGGCACACTGGTATTAAGAAAGTATGCATAAAAGTCTGAATATTTCAGAATAAACAAGGAATCTGGGGGCATTCATTTAAGCTTCGTCAAGAGACAACAGGCGATAGACGATACCTGATAATGACGATGACCATAAAAATAAAAAAGTCACCATAATTTTATTACCGCCATTCGTGTACAACTTAATTTTTTTCAAAATGTAAAAAAAATTCAAAATAGTCTGAAGATATGTCTTTGAATAGTCGGCACTATTAATCAGCTTGCGATAAGTTTTCCCGCGATGAATTGGAAGTCCCCGTGAGCAATTCCTCGCGTTTAAGTTCCAACGAATAGTTTTCCGTGAGCATTCATTTCCATGTAAAACCCTCGTTTAACTTTAACCAAACGACATTGCGCATGATAAAAAGTTGAGTAAATACTACAGAAAACAGCATGCCTTTGTTTTATTTCTGTCTCACATTCTAGCATAAATCAGCCAAAGAAACATAAATAATTAGTACTTTTTAATAGCTGAATCTTAAATCCAGCATTAACAAGCCATAAACACTTCCAGCTGTTATCAGCGATGGCTTGGCTGCGTGCCATTCAACCCGTCCATAAATGGCGTCTCAATTAAGTACTATCGAGCGTACAATGTGACAAGATAATTACATAATAGGTGTATTCGCGAGCACGCCAATTAGTCAATCATAGAAGCATTAGATTGGTACGAGGGCAGGGATTACAATCCCGGTCCGTTTTATTCGATCCCGGGATTTTACAAATACAGTCAGTTCCGTGATTATAAAAATGGTGAAAGTGGTGGAAAATAATTACAACGTAATTCTTAAAACAAATCAGATCATTCATTGAATTGGCATTAACTTGGTGGAACTCAATTATAATACGATATATTATATCAAAGTATTCAGTTCTACAATTTTTTACTAGTTAGCCGAAATAGCTATCGACTAACTAATAAAATTTTGTAGAACTAATTTACTTTGATATTTTATCCTATTATTTTTTTTTTGTTCCATGTCCGCTCCCAATGTGGAGCATATGGTCTCCTAATGGAGGTATCTTAACAGAATTTTTCTACGAGAACTGCTTGTTACTCAGTTGCTCAACCTCCCTTTTTTCGAAGAGAGTAGGGATAGAAGGATAGGGCTAGGACAGGACTAGTGATTAGCTAATCGCTCTCGCTACGCCCCGTGAGGATGGGATGAGTGGGAGGGAGGACTCAGACTACAAACAGAAATCCATAAATCGATTGAAAGGTCAATCTATGAAAACCGTCCGCACCGGGAATCGAACCCGAGACATCCGTAGCCGTAGCCAGCGACGCTACCAACTGCGCCACGGACGCCGACAGATTATGGAGATTATCCTATTATAATGGATTTATACCAATTAAATGCCAATTCAATCAATATTTTATAAGGAACTAATTCTGACCATGGTGTGAAGCCGAAATACCTATTAACTAACGAACTGAATACTTTGATATCTTTTCCTATTAAAAAAATGTCATATTTTTCCATTGTCGTTCTCACGTATCAATCGCATTTTGAATGTTTCAAATCTTTTCGAAACAAAAAATCGTTAGGAAATATCTTTATCATACGTATCCAGTTTTTAAACCGTTACAAAACATTCAGTCAACAAAGTTTTTTTTTTGATCCCCATCGAGGCGTACCGAAAAAGACCTTAAAAATTTATAATTATTTTTTCCAGCTTCCATTGTGACATATCATCGCTGATGTACTGGTTTCCGCAGATTATTTATTTTTCCCCTGCCAATATATAAATCATTTCGCAGTTTGGAGCATATGAACGTCTAATGGAGCTTCTGGACAGACGCTTTTTTACGACAGCTGGTTTTTATTCAGTCAACACCTCGTTTTTTGATAAAGATAGAATAATGATGGTTAGACATGTATTTCGCTTATGACTTTCCCTGCGCGCCATTTTTAGGATTAGGAGGAAATTTGAACATTGCAAACATCTGCGTTAGGTTAGGTTAGGTTAGGTTAGGCTTTCGACAAACCAACATGAAGAAAATGACAAGATTTTTTCAACCCGGAGGGTTTCCGGGATTGCAGTCCCTATATAGAACAAATACGAATGGATCCATTCGAGCACAATGCAAATTGAAGTGAGCGCCTCAAACACATTGTAACACAACAGTAATATTACACGACATTGTCCAAATAACGATCGAGCTGTCGACACGGGGCCCAACAGCCGGTAGACCGTTAAATTAGTTTCAACCGACGTGGATGCGAATTGGCTGCGATCAGGATTGCACTGCATAATCACTACAGAAAATCCACTGATGCAGCTTAACTTGGTATCAACTCACCATAAGTATGTAGTCGGATTATTTGAGGGGGCGTCATTCAAACAGCCGGAAAGGTGTGTTTGATAGAACATTAATTGGGTTGATGCAGATCAAACGCGACTATCTCCGTTGAATGTCAATTCGAGATAATTTGACATCGATATATTTAAGAACCAGGACTCATTATATAAATTATTTATCTTTCGTTCATCAAATTACAAAAAAAAATGTCTTCATAGCTATTTCTTCTCAAGAAATGATGCTAAAAATGCTATAAAATTAAGTTCTTAGATATAGATAATATCTATTTTAAAACACACTAGGGTGGAAATTCACGAGTAACCGTAATAACTATTTTTTACCATGTCCGCTCTCAATGTGGAGAAAATGGCCTTCTAATGGAGGTATCTTAGCATAAGTTTTCTATGAGAACTGCTTATTACTCAGTTGCTCACGCTCTCTTTTTTTTGAAGAGAGTAGGGATAGAAGGATAAGGCTAAGACAAGACTAGTGATTAGCTAATCGCTGTCGCGTTTTTGAGGATTGGGAGAGTTTTTAGACATCACAAACACTCAGACTACGATTCATAAATCGGTTGAAAGATCAATTTATGAAACTGTCCGCGCCGGGAATTGAACCCGAGACATCTAAAGCCGTAGCCAAGTTGCCAACTGCGCAACGGAGCAGACGAATTTATAAATTATTTAGGAAGAGTAATATTTACTTATTAAAGTCAATATTTAAAAACATAAAATACTTCCAAAAATGATAGTCAATAATCAATACTTTATAATCTGTTTGTTTTATTTAAATCAAATTATTTAGATTCACGATGTGAGATAAAATTTTGACATTATTCTGTTTTTTTTTGGTACATAGATTATTATTCCATGAGAATTAATTAACAAGGTATATACGCGTTTTATCCGGAATCGCGTAGGAGCAACGATATATTTAGCGCGAATTTTCTCCATCATTATTGATACGAAAAACACGAATGAAGAATAGAGTGCTCGCATCAAGTGTGTGCGTAGAAAAGGGCCTTAAATAAACCGAATCTAAAATAGTGAACGATAAGTCGACGGGTTTTTTCGACGAATCGGTACATGCCAGGTGAGTAGTTATAGTTAGGAGTAACGCAACACGAAAAGAAACGATTAGGTTTAGTGTGGACACGGAAGAACGTGAAAGCTCGCTGAAATAAAGCTCGGTCAATCAATGTAATGACTGGCCGCCTAGTATGATAATTATTTACATTTCGTTTGTAATAACAATGGTATATTCCCACGCGACATCGATTCAGAATCGAAAATGTAACATTTACATAATGTACGGACATGACTTTACTCTATTGATTAGGTTAGTAATCTTTTATGCGTCTTTAAGAATCGAGTTCCTAACTTGTGTAATTACAGAGATTTAATTCGTGAATAGATCGACCATAAACCTGTGCGGCTGACCCGTATTGCCATATTGTCTGGGTTGTCATCTGTATTGATTCGTTCCCCTCACGTCTACAATCGATTTCCAAAATAGGCCTGCATTTTAAAACTTAAACCGATATGGAAGATAAGTCACGTACTAATTTATATGAAAATCTAGAAAGTAATTAAATACAATTGTTTTCCATATGGAACGGTTTCCTATAGTACGAGCGACATCCCTCCCACAAAACGGTCGATTAAAGAACGACTTTTCTGTCGTGTAACACGATTCTATTTCTATAATTTTCAGATAATATTACATCAAACACATGGCAATCATTTTATTGCGATCTAACAAGAAACAAATAATCTATTGATATAGCTTTGCAAACATAATATATTCTAATAAATGAATTACCTGTAATAAATAACGAAGAGAAAATTATTGTGGAGCAAAAAATGTTTGAATTTTTCAACCGAGTTTCACATACTATAGAAAAGATGGCGATTATAAATAATTTGCATATATTACTAGCAAAATGTTTACAACAAAGCGATGCACAAATATTATACAAATTTCATAAACTTTACATAATTCTCCGGAAGTCGATTCACAATAATAGAGTTACAATATAAAGAAAAGAACAATCGTGGAAAACTGTACCTATCAGTCGTGCGAATCAACGATAAAGTATTTTATGGCATTCTGTCACTCAAATATTAGACTCAGATAGAAGAAAAAAGCCAAATATTTTCGATTCTTATAAACACAACCAAGGGTTCTTGACCTTTTCCAAATAGTGACAAACACAGTTTTGTAACAGAGCAGCTTCTTCTGTAGGCTCAAGGAAGTTCGTTTTCATGGGATTCAAGGTTTAGATTCACATTCAGTTCAATGTTTACACTCTACTAGTAACTACTTATCTTATAAAAAAGATCCCCTACCTCCCATCCGATTCTAAAAACGGGGCGTAACGATATGTTATAGCTAACCAACAGCCATGTATCAGCCATATCCTCACTATCTTCAAAAAAAAGATGGGTTAAGCAACTGAGTGATAAGCAGTTCTCGTATAAAGGCTTCTGTTGAGATACCTTCATTAGGAGTTTATATGCTCCACATTGAGAACGAAAATGGTTAAAAAAAACTTTTATTACCCATTGAAAACAGTCACCGAATGGTGGGCTGCGAACCAAAGCATGAGAAACTTTTTCTTTTGCGCAACAATACTAAAGAATTGAGCAATTAAGTGTTTTATATTAACGCGTAGATATATATCGCTGCATGTACAGTTTCCAAAAGCATGACCATGTAACGACAAGGGAAAACAGTGATGTAACTTTGGCCAGTCGGTTCCCACGATTTGATTTGGTCACGGTGTACTTACTTGGCAAGTACAAAAAAAGTTCCTAGAATTTTTATCCAGATTGTTCATTTATAACGAATTAAATTTGTTTTTTTTCTTCTCTAAAATGATTAAGTAAAATATCGGATGTTTTTTTTATCCAGTGGTTTAGAAGCTAGTACAAAAAAAAGAAAATAAAAGTTTTAGTAGACAGTCAAGGAGCAATACAAGAATTTAAACAAATATACAAATTTGATTTGTTGAGATTTCGTACATTTTTATGTATTTCGACACTAACGACCCGTGTCGTTCAACAATTCAAATTTGATATTGAAATTTCACCAAGCACCCTTAGTCGATGTCTTAAATATACAAATGTTAAATGAAAAATAATTTTCAATAACTTTATAAAGTATCTTCTACACGTATTCCATCGTGACCATGACTGTACCATTTGGTGAAAATGCACTATAAATAATTATAGTTTTTTGTACGGCTACGTTATTTGTGAATTTTCACCCAAGTGTGTTTTGGCAGAGCTGTGAAATCGTTAAAAAACATAAAGTCTCCAAAACTACCCCTCTGCACTCTCACAACATTTTAAGAAGGGTCAACTGAATTTTTCTTAGCCGTAAGGGGCTATAGTAATATTATATAAATGCCCGTATATAGAAAGTCGTAATATCAACAAACATTTTTTTTAATGTACAGGAAGTCGACTCACATCTATATTTTTTACAACACTTATAATAAACCCAATAAATTTACAATTTGCTGACATCAGCAATGATCTTCTACATAGAAGTAATGATCTTCTGTGCTACAATGCTGGAAACCTGAAGGTGAGTGGAGTGATATCGATATTTTATATAAAATATATATATGCCTACTATATAGCACAAAATACATGTAGAAATCTGTATGTTTGTATGTCTGTCGGTTATAATTACTTCTCCCAAACGGCGCACATTAGCGACGTGAAATTTGCTGCAATTGTTAGTTCAACTGCGCTATTTTCAACTTTCAACTCTCAACTTTTAACATTTAACCTAAAACTGAAAACGCTATATTTTTGACGTTTACTATTCGGGATAAAAATAATTAACAAAAGCCGAGAAAGATCGCCTAGCAACGGCTCAATACCGAATAAATATTCCGTGGTTTTCAACGTCTTAGCATCATGTCGCCTAGCAACTATAAATGTGTTATAAAATCACAAATAATAAGTGTTTACACTGTGCATTTCAGAATCTTTAATTATTTCACCTATGAATGTTGTTGTACAAAGTCAAAGGTCCAACATGTTCTCCGAACCTTCGATGGAATTGAATGTAAAACGTAGCATGGTAAATTCATACATCTTGATGTGCATCTGGAATCGCTCTGGCTAATCCTAATAGCAATCCTTTCATTTATATCTTGCGTTGAGAGAATCGTCACTTTGCCTTGAATATACTAGACCGATGGCATCTACAACGAGGCACTCATCAAGAGTGAAGGTGGGGATATTTTTATCTTTTATTATGCTATTTTCAACTTTTAACATTATTGTTAATTGATCGACTATATTTTGTGGGGGATACAAGAGGTACGGTCCACGGTTATATTTTCAACTATCAAAAAAATTTCAACATCATCATCTTAATGACCTTATATAAGCGTCCTCTATCTTGGGCGAAGCCGGGTAAAAGATACTAGTAATTATATAACAATACATGTTTTATCGATCTTTCTGAACAAAATAATAATACTGAACGTTTTCATAACCATAATTAAATTTTGCAACTAATACAAACAATGTGTTGATTCAGTATCGCATACTATTATCTTTATTGAATTTCATTAAATAATAAACTCCCATAAATAAATATTTACAACTTGACATTTCCCATTAAAAAACTAATAGCTATTTCAAACTGCAGAGTTGATAAAAGAGCAAAGAGAAGCACCTACCCCTTAAATATAAAACTTTTAAATTGCCGGGTAATAAAATTGGTTCCGCGACCACGCAGCAGTCATTTCATTTAAGTGGTCATAAAAGTGAGTTTATTTTGATTTATTGAGATTTAGGAGAGGACAATAAGACATGGACATTTATTCAATAATATATATATTAATGTTGTAATTGGGTGTGTAGGATGGGAACCAAATAAAAATATAGTGCTATGGATAATAAAAAAATCTAGACTAAAGAACATTTATATCAAACACGCGGGCCATCTGTCAAAGACGTCTGGAAAAAACTTGCAAATAAATGTAACGCTATTTGCACAAAATGAATTATACGTAAGTAAGCATTATGTTTTTAATAACGGAGATATATCCAATCTTTCTAATGCAAAACAACGTATGTTTCCTCACGGTACGGTACTAAAAGAAGACTTCGGTATATATTATAATATAATTAATAAACAGAGCTATAGATAGGAGTCGAAAAAAGGAAGAAAGATATTAACATTACAATATTATATTACTATTATTGTATTTATGACAATAATATAACTTTATTTTATTTTAAAAAAACTCACATGCAAAATGAGATGAATTCATTAATCCCGCCATATATACGGCCCTATTAATTATGATATTTAGACCGCACTGTTGAACAGCGTTTTAATTCACGGGGTGGTCAAATGACACGATGCATTAAAACTATTTCGGCATCGTACCATCGTCGGAACTAGTTAAAGTTCTTACGATGAGTTCTGAAGGCAGGAGTTTTCTTTCAACAACATAGTAACGCTGGTTAAATAAATACATTTTAAAAATTGTATTTCAAACCTAAGAAGTGTCTATCCAATATGCTTTTACAAATATTCGTTCTGTACGAGACGACATACTTTTTATGTCAACTTTAAACAATAGGGAACGGTTAAAATAAATAGCACGATTTAAATAAAAATGCTATAAATCCTTTTAATACCAGTGCGGAAAAGTAGACGATTCTGCTTACTATTCATTATTCAGTACGAAAGAGATGGGTCCATTCTGAAAGTTCTCGGCGGGAATTGCAGAAGGGGTAGACAAACATAGTTCCGAGTAAAACTATTGTAGTTTTCGATAAATCGTCACTTACATAGATTTTTACATTTATGTAATGCCGATAACTCTCCAAAAATGCGTCAAAAATTATAATTCACTCATTTGCAATCAAGACAATCAAATGGAGCATTAATAGACTAATTATCCCTAATTGTTTGATTCAAAATCTCGCTTTTAAATACAACCTTACTTTCCTGACTAAAAAAAACAAATCTGCTTAATGAAAACAAAAATAATCTAAAGACATCGACTGAGGGTGCTTGATGAAATTTCAATATCAAATTTGAATTATCGAGATTTTGTACACTTCCATGTATTCTGTCACTAACGACAAGGGTTTCGCTTTTCGGCATCTTCAGGCATTCGAGCGCACGAATGAACTCGAACTGACGGACAGTGTACATCGCTTATGTACAATAAATATAATTGTCGTATTTGGATTTTCTATATAACCGTTAGACACTGTTTACTATCTGTCAGTTCGAGCCCATTCGTGCGCTCGAATGCCTGAAGATGCCGAAAGGCGAAACCCGGGTCGTTAGTGACAAAATACACGGACGTGTACAAAATTTCAATAATTCAAATTTGAAAACATAAATATTATACGACATCTTTTTCGTATTACGATAGTGTTCATCAAATGATCAATTTTAAAACAAATGGTAGTGTACAGCCAAGTATTCAGTCGCGGTGGTCATGAATTTGAATCACTGAACAGGCAGTTTTTAATGTTTTTTATAAAATTATGTTTGGAGTCGTGGATATCCAGTCTCCGTCCGCCTATACGATCCTAAAAACGGGACATAAGGATCGCCATTAGCTAAGTACTAGTCTTTTTTGTTTTAAATAAAACAGAATTCATTTGTACTACTTCCACATATTTATAATGATCAGGACCGGTTTCGCTCATCACGATCATTATAAATATGTGGAAGTAGTGTAAATGAATTGTTTTTTTTTTATTTTAAATAAAACACAATTTATTTGTACTACTTCCAAATATTTATAATGATCAGGACCGGTTTCGCTCATCACGAGCATTATCAACTGATTCAGTTGATAATGCTTTTAAAATATAATGTCTTTCCACCAAGAATTGACAGTTAACAAACACCTTAAAAGTGATAAATGAATTGTGTTTTATTTTTTAAAATATATCTAAGAGCTTAATTTTATAGAATTTTTAGCATCATTTCTTGAGAATAAATATATATGAAGACATTTTTTTTTGTAATTTGATGAACGAAAGATAAATAATTTATATAATCCTATTATAGAGTCCCGGTTCTTAAATATTTTTTTTGTATCATTACAGAATGAAAACAATGTTTTTATAATTTTCCCAATCCATTATTGCTTATTGCATTAGCAATGTCATTAAAAAATTTAGCTCTGCTAATGGACTTTTAATGTAGCTATATTTGTGATTTCAGATTAGTATTTATTGATTTGTAAGAGGTCATTAAAATTTTAATTGTAGACTATTTTATTTGATTTATGTGTAATTTGTTTGCTAATCAGTATTTTCTTGTCTTAGTTCAAGAACCATCAGTTTTATATACCTTCATTTTTACACCTAATTTTATATAAATAGGCCTGTTATGTTTGTATTTTTATCAGTTGATAATGCTCGTGATGAGCTAATCCGGTCCTGATCATTATAATTATGTGGAAATAGTACAAATGAATTGTGTTTTATTTTTTAAAATATAATGTCTTTCCACCAAGAATTGAGAGTTGACACCTTAAAAATGATAAGTACTAATCCTTTCCAAGCTTTATTTTTCTATCCTTACCTAATACGAACAAGTGAGCTTGAGCGACTGACTGAACAACCCGCTTTTAGAATTTACTATGATGGACATTGAGAGTAGACACGTTGAAGAAATGTTTTGAATCAACACCATTTTGTTTCAGAAAGATACCAATATTGTAATAACATCCCTGAAATGTATTTATGAATGGGCTCTTTCAAATTTAAACTAAAGAAAAGAATAATGTCAAGAATTGCCTTGTAAAAGATTGTAATTCACATAATCGTATCCGTATCCAAAACACTGGACATATTTGCGTACCAAGATCATAGTTTTCGATCCCTTCCTCAAGAGCAACTGAACAGTTGAACAGTAGCATTCCGTATGCTAACAAAAGCTCTGTCGAGCAAAAAGCGAAACAGTCCAAATAAGAAAGAAGTGGAACGGGCCTCATCAGAACTCGGAGCGAACTAATGACCACTTCAGGGCACACGCGATGCGAAAACACAACTCGTTATCGCTATACCGTTCAGTACTTTGTACCTTTATGAAACTCTGACCAGCAATTATTATTAAGAACTTCAATAAAAAATACGCCGAGCCGTGAACTACAAAGTAAATAATGCAAACTTGAAAATGGAAGGTTTGAGGCGGTGTATAAAATATATGTATCTACAAAAAAGGTACATATCAAACATACAATGACGTAAAATCGTCGTATGCCTATGCCATACAACGTGCGTAAATAACTAATAACATATTTCTCGTAGCCCCGATATGTTTAAAACTGGAAGCAATACATCGTATCCCATGTCAGAAAATCAAATGTCAAAACAACTTCCTTCACCTAACAATGTTTTTAGATTAATTTAAAGAAATTAAATGAAACGTGAATACATTTATTAGTATATAACGACTAAAGGTAAATTTAGTTTTTTGTGGTTCCTGAACAAACTAGTTTTTGGGGTTCCGATGTATAGCATTTTCACCGTCGATATATAAGTATGATCTTTGTACAATGAAGAATATAAAAAGAGATAAGCATATGTTAAAAAAAGCTTTTGAAATACAATACATCCTAGGGTTTAAGAACAAGATTTGTGCCTGGAAACTTGCGCGTAAATGGAGATTTCAGAGCAACAGAGCTATTTTTACAATAAGTATCTCGATTTAATTTTGTCGCTCAACCTCTCTCGTTAAGGACAAGGAATTAACTGGTTAATCGATTGAAAATGCAACGTATGATATTGGGGAGTATATTCGTATATTCCATAGTTACGTAGCAATCTTATGTATCTCGTTGTTAATAAAAAATGATGTAAAAATCCTTTACAAAATGTCATTGATCAAAATTTGACTTGGAATTATTGTACGTACCACATATCCATCTAGTTCAACAGTTCGACAACGTGACGTTGCTGTATTCTATACGTTGAATCATTAACAGATGCCACTAAATGTGGAATGATTGTAGACTTATAATATTTTATCTCGTAAATAATATTCGTCGTATTTGTATCTTCTATATAAACGTTAGACACTCTTTACTGTCTGTCAGTTCGAGTCCATTGTGTGCTCGAACGTCTGAATATGCCGAAAGGCGAAAACCCGGATCGTTAGTGACAAAATACATGGAAGTGTACAAAATCTCAATAATTCGAATTTATTATGATAGTGTTATTTTATTCTAAATAAAAGATATGATGTGAATTGATTTTTAAAACTCATCACAACGAAGCATGTGTCCCGCAAAAATGACTGCCTAATAAGAGGAATAAAACGGGAAATCCACAAACTATAATCAATCATACCAGAAAACAATACAATATATATAGAACAAATGCATTAAACGCCAATGTCAAACAAGATAGTGATCTTCTCTCCATGTGATGAAACTTTCAAACAAAGAACAATGAAACTACATTACAAAATGGCGGCTAATGATCATATGATCGAAGAAATCGAAGCGAATAATGAAGGACGGTAAGGGACTTCGTGCACGACGGCATCAAAGGGAACAAACGGATCGATGTAGGTAACTCACGCACGATGCTAGCAATCCACTTTTTTTCGCCTGCAATGTGTTACGGTTTAATCAGGTTTGTTGAACCTTTTCGTAATATCATTACAAGAAATAAAACTGAGCTATCATGTTTCGTAGTACTGTTTTAAAAACGATTAATCATTTTTTTGAAATAGCTGGCAAAGTAGCACTATCATTATCTTCCCTAAATTGACAGAAAATAAATTAATGTAGATATACCTACTAACATTTAAATGAAATATACAATGAAATCTTAAACAAAGCAAATAAAATATTAATAGTCGTTTCGAAAAATTGTTCACAAGGATAAAAAAATATTGCATTTAATGGAATGACTTTAAATTATTTTCGTATTATATAAATAATTGCTTATTTTTGAATCGTAGCTCACATAATATTGTCGGTATTTGGCAAATTAATTAAAAATTTATATACACGAGAAGCATTTTGAACTTTTCACGTTGCTGTATTAATTATCTATGGATGATTATAAATTTATTAGCAAAGTTTATTACAAAACAAAGCTCAGAAGAAATCTACACTACAATAATAGTGTAGTGAATCTTGTTGCAAGATGACTGATTCGTCCTCTTCACAAAACAACGACTAAAAATATTTTCTTGAATTCGGCGGTAACTTTGTGGAAATTCGTTTTTGATACAAATTTAAAATTGGTAACTTTATTATTCCATTGGCTTTGTCACTGACGTGACGCGTTTCGCCTCTTTAAGAAGCTAAAATAATAAAATAAAGTGTTACATATTATGCAACATTGCAAGCGTCGCTGAATGGTGGGTTTCTCAAATATCCGTTTTTTTATTTGAAATACTTTTTTTACAATAAAAAAATAGTTGTAAAACCCTCTCTTCCCATAATTATATAACGTTTTTTAAACTATTCTTTGATAATAAATCATTAATTTGTAAAGCAGAGATTTGCCGCTATCGATAAACCTATCTGAA
Source organism: Himalopsyche phryganea (assembly GCA_022494535.1). Lineage (NCBI taxonomy): Eukaryota > Metazoa > Arthropoda > Insecta > Trichoptera > Rhyacophilidae > Himalopsyche > Himalopsyche phryganea. The sequence goes on from JAGVSL010000032.1 coordinate 3,139,486, forward strand.
AATGACGTCTTTCGTTATTTTTATTATAGTGTAGAAACAATTTTTGTTATTATAAATAAATTGTCACTAACTGTAAAAACCCTTAATTGTGTCAAAACGTAAAAATCGTTTGAAGTTGAAATGTTACAAGGGTGTTTAGGGCTGTAAATCCTTAGTGGGGACACCGTAGTTGTTCAAAATTATACTCACAAGATTATAAAAGTTTTGTCAAAATAAATTCTCACACTATTATCAATCGAACATTGCATACAAACATTCGCATTGACATCCTTGACTAAAAATCGAAAAAACTCATTTATGACACAATCAAGTCATAAAATGCATTTAAATTGTGTCGGAAACCAGTTCCATACCACTGTGCCGGCTGTAAAAACTGCTGCCAGGTCAGCGGCGGAATCAGCTTCGAAGAATATGCTCGTGCGATGAAATGCGTATCAAAATGTAGTAGATAAAGTACATAAATAAATTGTTTAAATAATGGCACAAGTTTTGAATGGCTCTTCGTGGCGCACGTCTGTCCTTTGGCACACAATGGAAATCCGCAGTTTTATCAAAATGTATAAGTAATTTTAAGCAGTGAAGCGATGCGGTTTTATCTCCGAATTGCCGCAGCGCGAAACTCAGACCATGCTTTCATTATCCAAGGTAGCGTAGTCCGGGAGTTAACAATGAAAGATGCATTTATATATTGTCGTCATATGGGAGACAGTGACCGAGTGTAAAATATTATAATAAAATCTACAAGAGAACCTTTGAGTATTTATGATCAAATAACCCTTCATATTGCATTGTCATTACTGATTACTTTTTTTTGTGACATTTGTGGGAATACTTCCGTAAGACGTATTTTTCGTATCGTGAAACATGGACTTTTTGTATAACGAGGACATATAAACATGCATTCTTTATATTATCACAAAAACCCATTTTACAAGCGGAATAAGAACAATATTGATGTCAAATGATGACTTCCTTTATTTGATTTGCTGGGCATCGTGACTTATCTAAATAATAAAAAATTCTATCCATAGGGGATCGTTATCAAATAAACCGTGGGTAATATATAGTAACTATCACTTGAGACACTGTATAAATTGAATTGGCATTTACTTGATAGAACTGCATTATAATAGGATAAAATACTTAGGTATTTAGTTCTACAAAATTTTATTACGGTAGTTGATAGCTATTTCAGCTTAACGCCATCGTCAGAACTACACTTAAACTTATTTTAGCTTAGCTTTAATATATACTGTTTAGAAGAGATGGAAAATATTATGTCATCTCACGTATTCAAATATCATAATATTTAATTTAATATAATTTAAGACATCGACTGAGGGTGCTTGATGGAATTTCAATATCAAATTTGGATTATTGAGATTTTGTACACTTCCATGTATTTTGTCACTAACGACCCGGATTTCGCAGTTATAATATCTTACCTCGTAAATAATATTTGTCGCATTTGTATCTTCTATATAAACGTTAGACACTGTTTACTGTCTCTCAGTTCGAGTCCATTCGTGTGCTCGAATGCCTGAAGATGCCGAAAGGCGAAACCCGGGTCGTTAGTGACAAAATACATGGAAGTGTACAAAATCTCAATAATCCAAATTTTATCATAATATTTATTTAAAATTAAATTATTCAAGGTACTATAGGTGTACCAATTTAGCTTGGCCGCTAGTGATGGTGCCACCGACATGTTAGGAATGTTGCCATACTCATCCAAAACTGAAATTTCAATAAATTCCAAAACTAATATTTTAGCTATGGTCTACGGTTATTAAAAGTAGACGAGATATTTATTTTGCATAAAATGGCAATTGGAGAAATTTATTCTAGACTAACAATTCTAGTTACAAATTCGGCGGCGGCCAAGTAATGTTGGTAATAATAATAAATTGGTAGTACTGGTTGTGTTTTTGGAAAAGGAGCTTACGTGGTGTAAGCTAAAATAAGTTTAAGTATAATTCTGACGATGGTGTTAGGCCGAAATAGTTATCAACTGCCTAAAAAAATTTTGTAGAGCTCAATACTTTGATATTTTATCCTATAAAAAACATGTAACTTTCACATAAGACGTGAAACGGAAAAACCGCATATTTTTATCTACTTTTCACTCGGCATGCAGATGATAGCATGCGAAATTTTGAGAGCAGAACATTGAACAATAGGTGAAAGTAAATTATCGAATATTTTAGTAGGTACAAGTGTATTATTTCAGTAGGCAACATAATCATAGAGTAAATAAATATATATTAACAAAAAAACTGCTGTCGCAGAAATGAGTGTGAGTGAAATAACCAGTGACAGGAAATGCAGAAAAACTAGTCACGGAAATGAAATGAATAAACAATGATAGGTTATTTTTATCTATGTGTGCGATACCAAACAGAAACATTCAACACACGAGCGTGGCCTGCCGACTTTACCTAGAAAGACACCCTGCGACCACATCGTCTCATTAATAATTGGGATAACTTAAAATAAACGCGATTATTTTGCTACATAAACATGCAAATTTCGAATCTTCTTTTCAGGGAAATGTTAGGGGAGAAGGAAAACTTGGTGAGATAGAATCTGCCTAATATATTTAATTGAATTTCAAGAACTTGTAACTAATGCAATTATTAAAAATAACAAATTTATCGGTTTTTCGAGAAGCATCATTTTACTAAATGTATCCATATCGCAAGGTATTAGAATCGAATCCATCATACATAGAACATACTAAAAACGGATGTGAGGAATTAAATCGCTGTGTAGGCGACAAGAGGGAGAGAACTCACCACTCAGAATCCCCAATGATGGTAAATTAAATGGGTGAGCCAACAGTTTTATCGGTTACATTATTCAAAAATAATTAATTTCTTGATTCAATTGGCAGTATTCAATTATAACAGAGTAAAAATAGTTATTTCGTCTTCACGCCATCGGCTGTACTATTCGTCGTCAATCGAATATTATCGCATCTCTTTTATTACGATTTACAATATATTGGCGATGTCCACCTACCTGAAAATGTCACATAAACTACTTTACCAATCTCAACAGAATAAAACCAACTTTCTTGCAGGAAAAGCCTTTTCCACAATGATTGAAAGTAATTTGACAGTGTCACAAGAATTTTCTCCGGTTTTCTTGCATCACGAAACAATGCCTACGTGCTTTTGTGAACATTTTCTTCACCGCCAATTTTTGCTTTTCTGCGAGAACCAAATTCAATATATTACCTATGCGGCAAAGCTTCGTACAAATGAACAAGATATTGTGTCACCATACTACAAACAAGACAATGTCGTAGAGAGAGATATGTTTACATTCATTTCATTTTGCGTTGTATGAAAGAAATAACGACAGTAAATATATAAATTATAATAAATGCATAAAAATATACGCATTGCCATTGCTGTTAAAAATCAGAGATAACGACAATTCAAAACAACGGTACAATATTTAATTTTTTAAATTTGAATTATTGAGATTTTATACACTTCCATGTATTTTGTCACTAACGACCCGGGTTTCGCCTTTCGGCATCTTCAGGCATTCGAGCACACGAATGGACTCGAACTGACAGACAGTAAACAGTGTCTAACGTTTATATAGAAGATACAAATACGACAAATATTATTTACGAGGTAAGATATTATACGTCTGAGAGCCACACTGATACCTGAGTTAAAATTTCGAGAATCGCCTTAATCGTTATTTTGTAAACACCATATTTACAGAGTGGCGAATTGCCGCTTTCCAACTTCTTATGGAATTACCAGTGATTTTACAATTATAATAGCATTGTGGGTTTCGGCGGGATGCAATTCGACGAAAGGGTAAATATATACAATCATTCCACGTTTAGTGACATCTGTTAGGTGTTTCAACGTATAGGATATAATAACGGAGAATTAGGAAGGTTCAGCTGCTCATTCAGAATTGGCAAAGAATTTAACTGGGCTCTGATTTCCAAAATTTCTTGATAAAATAATTTATGATCCCCCATGTTTTTATGCAACAGTTTAACCCCATCATCCGCATTAAACGTATGGTTCTCCATTAGCAAGTGATTTGCGAATGTCGAAGTTTCTTTTTTTAATCTAAAGGCAGCTAAATGTTCTGATACCCTTTTATCTAATGTACGTGTGGTTTTACCCACATAGAAATGTTGGCAATCACTGCATTGTAATTTATAAATACCAGATTTGTTCTTAAAATGGACTCTATCTTTATTGTTAATAAGTAATTTGCCTAGAGAATTTTTGCAATAGAACGCCGGTCTGACACTATCAGCGAGTTGTTTTTTAGCCCGCGTCGTGTACAAAATCTCAATAATCCAAATTTGATATTGAAATTCCCTCAGTCGATGTCTTAAATTATATAAGAACCGGTTGTAGTCAATTTTTTTCAGTGTGATAAAGGATCAAAATAAATTATCAGTAGCTATATTTTAAACTGACCGATTAGATTTGGCAACTAAAACAAGAATGCTTTGTTTTACTTTCATATCTTGACCAGTTTGATTAATGATAAAAACACAATCTAACAACAATTACGTGTACAAAATTATAACACGTTGAAGGTATTTTAAGAAAAATTAAATTATTACTGAATGAAAATTAGCGTCTTTTTAAGCTGCGGGTCAAAATCAACCAAAACGTGAAGACGTTTCGGGTCAGTGGGTATTTTCATTTGGGTTTGTCTATGGTAACAACACCGTCCATGGTCCGGTTGTTACACTCTTTCCGCCACATATATGTAAATTAAAAACACAAAATATTGTGCACTAAAGGGTCGGATTAATAGACATACAAATTTTGACATTTAATATTTTATATACAACCATAAATGCGGGCCCCGTAAAGTGCAGGGCTGCATTCTTTCTAGGTAACAAATTAAACGGTCAGAATTTAAATCCATTTTTGGTCAGAATAAAAATATGAACGGTCTGAATATAATTATTTTACGGTCAGAATAAAAGTTTAGGTTAGAAATACTGAACATAAATTATTTATTGTGCCCTCTGTAATTCTGACCATTTCATATAAATTCTGACCAATGTATTAAAAATTATAACCGAAACTAAAATTCTAACCAGAAAATGTGAGTCATTTTTATATTTTATACTTTATTTGCGGAACTCAAGTGGATTATTTTAAATTATCAAGTGGGTAGCTTGGTGACCCGCGAGTCATAGGTTGCCAACGCCTAAACTACGACGTCGATAAATATCCCCAGTGATTGATTGCAGAATGTACAGTATTGGCTGGGCTTAAGACAAGATAAACGCAGGCTGAGTTGGATTAGTAACAAGACAGAAGCACTGCAATAATGAAATACCAGTCATTAACATTCCCTAGTAAAATATTATACAAAACAAACTACAGAGAAACGAAGCAGCTAGAAGAAGAGGACACCAAGAGAAAAATAAACATAATATAAAAAAAAAAAAATATGCATTACTGTTAAGTGAATTGTCAATATTGTAACCGTTACTGCGACGCTTAGCGAAAATATGTTGATAACTGTTTCTTCCAGTAGATAAATTGAGAAGACAAGATGGTAAGCATTATGCAAATTCGCCTTCACTTCAGTTTTCCGCTCGGCGAATATCGAAAGCAGGAAAAAAATAATTCCATGAGATAAGCAGAGTTGACAATAATGGGCGATTTCTCCGAGCCATAAAATATCGGCTGGCGTATTATCGTGATCTTTATTAAATTGAAAATATATATTTGCAAAATGTTTTTTTGGTAAAGAGACAAGATCTAATTGAATAATTCGGAAGTCAAAGAAATTGGGATTTTATTTTTACGAACACGAAAATTACAGTCATGTGTTTCGATCAGAGTGGCGTTCGAATATATAATGTATTTGTATAGTACAAATCGTCACTTAAAAATGAGTGATAATTTAACACGTAAAAAAAATTTTATAGTAAGAAAAGTTTCAGTAAATCTTTAGATCAAGGTTTCGCAATTTTTGAGAAGGTAACTCAGCAAGAATCGACAATTGTCGGTATTTTTATTATTCTTCATTTGCAAAATAAATACCGGTGAATATTTGGCTATCGATAATAAATATTATTCGGAATCATAATTTGAAAAAAAACTTACTGATATATTTATAAAAACATTTCGAATGTTTTGACATTGAGTTCAAGAGGACACTTACCTGAAAAAACAAGAAAAAATAAATTACTAAGAATGCACATAACAAATCAAGTAACAAATTAATATAGAAGTTGACAACTTTAAAGCAAGGAATCAGTTCTACCAAAGTCAGGAGTCAAATCACATGCAAAAATCTGCCGTCAAATCCAAATAGTAGATGATAAATAGACTAATAAATAAACTAAAAAAATAGACTAGTTAATATCCTCTTAACACAGATAAATTTTGAAATAGAATTAAATACTATAAAACAAATTGCGTTCAATAACGGTTATGGCTCCGATTTAGTTAATAATATATTAAAACGAAAGCAATCAAATAAATTAATGCTAGATTATCTCGACAATGACCGAATTTTTAGCTAGCGTAGAATCATTTATTTTGGAGAGACATCATTAAAAATGTCTAGCGTAGAATCATTTATTTTGGAATGGAGTACATCATTTTTTTAAAAATGTCAAAAGTGGTACCGGATAACTAGTTGCAGGCAGTGGTTTTTATACAGTTATGGGATTTTAGGTAAAATCTTATTGAGCAATAAAGATCAAATAGAATCATTGTCACAGTGCCGACTTTTATACAGTTAACAATTTAGGTAAAATCTTATTGTGAAGACTGTCAAGCTTTCTATGTAGGACAGACTGGTAGAAGCATTAATATTATAGTCAAAGAACATATAAGATGTCTTAAAAGTAATAATTTTTCAGAATTTGCGAATCATTTAATTGAAAATGATCATAATTTTAAGAAAAATAATAAAGTAGAAATACTCCATCGAGTAAATAAAAAAGGTATCAAAATTAATATCTTAGAGTTTTTAGTAATTAATAAAACCATTAACGGTAATGGAAGAATAGTAAATAACATTTTAAATAGAACAGACTGCTCACCATTATTAAATGTATTTCCCTTGGGGTTTTCACCTCCCAATACCAGTAGTTGATTTTTTAAGAAATCTATCAGTGCTTTACGTCTTACCCCTTCCCACCCTTTTCTTTTAATGTAAAAGTTATGATCATTATTTACCTTAGAGATGAATAACCTTGCGATATGGTTGGTCTGAAGATGCTTCATAAAGTGGCGAAACGCGTCATGTTAGTGATAAACCAAGTGGTATAACTAAGTTATCATTTTTAATTTTATATTAAAAATGAACTTCCACAAAGTTACCGCCGAATCCATAGAAAAAAATAGTAGATGAGTAACTAACTGACGGGATAGAACCGGTTTAAATGTTCTTTATTATTGAATATTTTATTATATTATTTATGGAACCAATCTTCCCAATGGTGATGCCACTGGCACGATATCGTTTTTTATTTTTTTATTTGCAATTACCTACTATTAACATTCAATGGAGATAACCCCAACCCATTTGATATATACCGACTCAATTCACTTTATATTTTAAAAACAAAACAGATTCTGAAAATTTTTCTAACCCGCTGTTCGGAAGGGTTGTGCAATCACAGACACGACACTTTACAGGAAAACAATTTAATTAACGTCAGAACAGTTTAGTGAGTGCATTTGACGACAGGTGCACAGGAAACCGGAAAGCGGGACCGTGATAATAACATAGTGAACGCAGTTTACACTTTTTTCAGATTCCGTTTTAATTATCGTGACAAACCCAACCGAGCCGACACAAATGTCGATCCAGTTTTCGTATCAAAAGCAACAAACTGGTTGTGAATAGCATATAGAGCTCCAAGCTATAGAGATAAGAGACAAGCGTGTATAATGTGCGATTTAAAAGTAAACATAATGTGACAGGCGCAGGAAGTCAATAAAGAAAGTAATTTACAAAAAACCGTCGTAAAAATTTATTCAGAATACATACAAGGAAATCTTAATGGCATCTAAAAGCGAGTTTCGCTTATATATTTTAAGTCTTCGATTCAATATTGCTTTACGCTACAGACAAATCGAAGAGAGAAATTACGTATCCATGGATTATGTACTAAAAATTCTGTCAATATGTATATATTTACATTTCTTTCTTTTTCTTTGACCAAATGCACTAACTATGTGGAGCATTTCACCACCACACGGCTTTTTTCAAGATCTCCCGACACATGTTAATCGCTTTGCTTCCTTCCATAAGATGTGAGAAGACCCTGATCGAAAAGAGGCGAATGGCTGGTTATCGTACGTCCTGGAAGGGTTGGGATATCAGACAAACAACATTTAAAATCTGGTTCAACACTTATTTATTTTTAATCGAAAGATGCGGTGGTTTACAATACACAAAAATACTATTCATAACACATAAAATTGATTCTACATTTACTTAGCAACTGAATCTACTTTAAGTTATAATACAAATGACACGACAAACGATTTTAAATTACATCCAATTTCAAAACAAGCACAAACAATTTACATCGTCACCTGCGCCGCCACGAGGCCGGCAACTCGCCCGGCTCGACAAATCGTATTCGACTGTCCACACATACAATTAAAACAATTCCCTACATCGTCGGAGCTACCTCTTTCCATCAAAAATTGACTCGTCCAGCGGACGTGCCCGCCGGCTATTGAACGAGCGGCCCTTGGCAACAGTCGGCCGATTCTCCGAATTATTGTCACAATGCAAATACAAAAAGAAGGAAGAAATGATGGTGGATTTGGAAATGGAATTCTCTATTAGTTAATCGTCTGGCTTACTTATGTGGGTGACACCAGCTCCCTGTAAGAATAAGAAAGCTTATAGAACATATATGACCCATAATACATATCGGAATAACTTGATCGCCAAGCGAAACCTTGATCCATATTATTATGATTATCGACTAAGTAGTGTGAATTAATATTAAAGTGTTGCTTTTTTTCTATGCGCTCTACCGCAAAAACTTAAAATACTCAATAAAGCCGGTATTATGTCGGAGTAAACAGCTGCCTATCTTAATAAATGAGCATCTAATAGTGCTTGACGTTCGTCTATATTATGTATAAACTCTTTCAACATGAAGAGAGCTTTCGGTTCGAAGCATCCAAGCTTATCTACCGTAGACTTATTATTTTCGTCTCAAACATTATATCATGAGCCCATAAATCAGCTAGCATGACTCACAACAGGTGAGGTCTAAAAAAGTGTTGTAATAATTAAATAACTTTTTAAATCAACTAACGAGCAAAACCAAACAAATGGACGAATCATTCGCTTGCCAAAATCGGGACAAAGTAAATTTAATAGAGGGCACTTTGTTGATTTTGCGAGATTTTTATTGTCGGGGAAACATACTCCGCAAATGAGTCAAATCGAAGAAAATTCGCGGAAAACGAAAAGAAGCGGCAAGGCGATTTTAAAAATACGCGTGGGTAGTGTTTGGACTATTTCCGGCGAGATAATTCCGACAAAAAAAATGAAAGAGGGTATACCTAAACAGTGCGGGCTATTTGTGCACTCGCGCTGGCTGACCTTGGCGTAGATTGAATTTGTGAGTTGATAATCATTTACGAGTGGTATGCGATGATTTTATTACGAGTTTAATGTAGGAGGGAAGTAAAAAAGTGTCAAATATATTCGAGTATTCATGTCGTGGATTGAATAATGACATAGCTGTCGCTTTCTATATTGATTTTAATTGAATGTATATAAGATGGACGTCAGGCGGGATTGAGGAATTTTTCGAAAGCTTAAAACTATTATTCCTGGAGAAAAACTATGTATAGGTCCTGATCATTATAAACATGTGGAAGTAGTACAAACGAATTGTGTTTTATTTTTTAAAATATAATATCTTTTCACCAAGAATTGACAGTCAACACCTTAAAAGTGAAACTCAAAGGATTTAACAATTGCAGGTGACCAAGAACCAAAGAGCAACTCGTATCGCTTTGGCCTCAATGACAATGCGAGTAAAACCAATGTGCTCTGCAACAATTTATGTCCAGACCCAAACTATCCTCTGACGAGCGCGGGGCAAGACATCGAAAGAATCGACGGCTTCAGGTACTTGAGGGTACACATCACGGGAGATGGCAATCCGCGTAAAGAGCTCGTAATCCGATTAGGGATAGCTGGAGCAATCTTTAACTCAATGCGGAAAGTCTGGGACTCACAGTTGTACTCGGTCAGAAACAAGTGCCACTTATTCAACGCATGCATCCTGACGGTGTTGTTTTACGGTTGCGAGTCATGGCACCTCACCAAGGCACAGGGTAACCGTATACTGTGCTTTGAAAACAGATGTTTGCGGCGAATACTAGGGGTACGGTGGTTTGATTTTGTTAGGAACTCGGAGGTAAGAGAGCGGGCGAACCAGCCTTTTATTACGTCCAAAATAAAAAAGCGACGATGGACCTGGCTTGGACACGTGCTGCAGATGCTCCAGGGGAGCGTGCATCTTGCCTGTCTCTTCTACCAACCAGATGGATTCCGTCGCCCTGGAAAGCCGCTGATGACCTTCCATAGGATGTATTCGGCAGAGCTACGGGACGCTGGGATGTCCTGGGAGGAAGCGAGAAGACTGACGGGGGACAAAGAAGCTTGGAGGAACCGCGTGATGGTCATATGCTCCGAATAGGGAGCGGATATGGTTTTAAAAAAAGAACCAAATCTCAGAATTATTTACAACTGTGGAATAAATAAATATTCAAAAAGAAAATAAAAAATAAATATGTTTATATACCAATTCAATTGTTAATTCATAAGAAATTGATACTTGATATACAAATTTGCTTACGGTGTTCCTTCACACAATGAAATGTATGCGTTTCTATGAGAACAAATGAACAATTTCTTATATACTATTAATTATAATAGCGGATTAATCAAGACAAATAATCTGCGTCACTTGATTACGTTTGTGAAATTTAAAATTATTTGCTTTAGAGTCTATAGTTTAGACAAACGATAGGTATTATCCGCGCCATGGACTGCCCATGCCCAAAAGCATTATCTCTTTACATAAAGTCTAAATATGTATATTTAAAACAATAAACGTATAATGAAATCGTGTATAAGACGATACCAATTTCCTGATCAGCGATAGAAATAGATAAATTCCATAAAAATGTAATTTAACACTTAGATATAACAACAATTAGAATTGATGTCTAAAAATATACAGACACGTGATAACGAGTAGCAGCTGTCAGATCGCGATTAAATAAATGCTATCTTTTAGTACCTGTTGAAGTTTATTTGTACTTTTCCGGCGTCAAATTGTAAGCAGTGGGTGGATGTTGGCAGTGATCACCTGACGCGGGACGTGTTTACATCGCGGCTCCTGCGTCAGATTGCCGGGTCGGTCTGACCACGTGAAAACCGCCCAGAAACAAACAGCTTCATTAAAGAAGTTTTCAATACGCGGCTTGGGGACTTGTCCACCGTATGACCAGTTATGATGAATAAAATCATGCGTTAGTATTATTAATAATATGGGTTTTTTGTCGACATCTCACATTGCCGTGATGTGTTGCATCGAAAAAGCTTAGTGTTTTAGTGTTTAACTTATAATTGTACAGAAATGAATACAGAATAAAATATTTATTTTTTTCTTTACTGACTGTAAAATTATTCTTTTTTTAGATTCGTTTTGTCGATCATTCGATTTGTGGAGTAATATCAGTATTACATATACAGTGCCAACAACTGTCAAAATTCACTCAACACTCACATAAAAGGTACTCACATTTACTTGGTAAAACTCCATTAGAATAGGATAAAATATCAGAGCATTTTGTTCTACAAAAATGTATTAGGTAGCTATTTCAGCTTAACGCCATCGTCAGAACAATATCGACTGTGGAAAGGGAAAAGGACGAAACCCAAACCAAAAAATATTGTGTACAATTCACACAAAACGTGCCAATACACTATATTTATACATAAATATATAATATATCTTAAAAAATAAAACACAATTCATTTGGACTACTTCCACATATTTATAATGTCAGGACCGGTTTCGCTCATCACGAGCATTATCAACTGATAAAAATACAAACATAACAGGCTTATTTATATAAAATTGAGTGTAAAAATGAAGGTATATAAAACTGATGGTTCATGAACTGAGACAAGAAAATACTGATTAGCAAACAAATTATACATAAATCAAATAAAAGAGTCTACAATTAAAATGTTATTTACCTCTTGCAAAGCATTAAACACTAATCTGAAATCACAAATATAGCTACATTAAAAGTCCATTTAGCTGAACAAAATTTTTGATGACGTTACCAATGTAATATACAATAATGAATCAGAATATAATATATCGACTTTAGAAAGGCTAAAGGACTTATCTCTCCGCCTTTTCAAAATATTTTTTTTCGATAATCACAATGTATACAATTTAATTACACGTTTTGTTTGGGCAATATTTTTTGTAGGTGGGTTATGTCCTTTTTCCTTTCCAAAGTCGATATAGTTATATTGTATAGATATTTTATCATATTATCTATGATCTTTAAGTTAAATATTATGTGACAAAACCTACATACCAATTTAAGTATATACAATTTGAGTTTTAAATAATAAACTTTCGTAGGTTAATAAGTCATCGGTGATCCAATTTTCATTTAAAACTACTAATAAATAACCACCACGCTGTTTTCTTTTCACTCTAAAAACACTTAGAATGCGTTTTTATCAGAACTCTATATGTGCTTTTTTGTTTTTGAGGCGACGATATATTGTACCGAGACTTATCGAAATTAAAGCGCGCTGGAATTAACCACACGAAAATTTTCTGCACTGTGACCAAAGCTTGAATATGATTCTATCCTTTAAAATTTCATAATAAGGGACAATTTTTACAGTTTAAATTTTGACGCAAATCATATTGTAAAACTCCTGATTCACAGCATAATGATTATGTCATTTAAATCAAGTGCGCGATTAGCTTCGCGCATACCGCAAGCCAATACAAATTCGACCGCAACGACCACGTCGATTCATTTGTAGGCGATTCGTTCTCAGAGCGTCCCCCATAAATTTGCCCCGAATGAGGGCACTTCTTTATAAACGTTCAAAGCCAAGCAGCTGGGATTTAAAAAGAATAATCGTATAGAAAACATTCAAGAACCCACTACTACGTTCGCTTCATTCATATAAAATAAGAGACTGAAATTTCTCGAAGCTTTCAATACTTACATTAATTTGAAATGAACACATTTTTCATTGTAACCGATCTCTTACAGAAATTTAGTTCTTTGTCAGGGTACCACATAATTTAGTTGGGTAATTACAAATTGGCACATCTTCATAATAAAAAAATGGGGAATATTTATGTCACGGATGAAAAATTGTTTACGCAACATTTCCGTGTATGATTTCGCGAGTAGATACAGACATTTCTTCCCCGCCGTGAAACATACAAATAAAAACTCATAATGGTGCATCAGCACAGATTATTACTATAATTGATCGTTATACATTCAATCTATTTTTATTTGTTGCCATAATTAAAAGAATAAAAAATAATTGACATTACAGCTAATAGAAGCCCCAAGGCCTTATTTTGAATTTTTTTAAGTCGCTCGAAATTTCACAAAATCATGCTTAATGTCTCAAATATTATATTGGATTTAATAAATTTGTCGGCGTCCGTGGCGCAGTTGGTAGCGTCGCTGGCTACGGTTACGGATGTCTCGGGTTCGATTCCCGGTGCGAACGGTTTTCATAGATTGATCTTTCAATCGATTTATGGATTTCTGTTCGTAGTCTGAGTCCTCCCTCCCTCCCACCCATCTCATCCTCACGGGGCGTAGTGAAAGCGATTAGCTAACCACTAGTTCTCTCGTAGCCCTATCCTTCTATCGCTACTCTCTTTGGAAAAAAAGCGAGGTTGAGCAACTGAGTAACAAGCAGTTCTCGTAGAAAAAGTCTGTTAAGATTCCTCCATTAGGAGACCATATGCTCCACATTGGGAGCGGGCATGGAAAAAAAATTTTTTGATATCGAGATTGCCGAGGGAGTTGAACGTTAGCCCATCCGATCGATAGTGTGCAGCTATTATCACTAGACCAGAGACCGATTTTTGTAGACGGTAATGATAGAAGAATGGGACTAAGGAATACAAGTACCATGCGGCCCATTTTTAGTATCAGATGGGTTGGTGCGAAAGTAAGCATTACAGACCCTCATGTCATGGAACTATAAATCGATTTATTAGTGTCCGTTTAAGGATTCAAACCGTAATCTACGCAACAGAACACGACCACCATTTTATATCAATAAGTGGTGACTTTAAGGCTCCCAATACGCATTAGTCCATAGCTTTATGATTCAATGGTTTCAAAAAATAGACGCAGTCATCATGTCAACTTGATCAACTCAAATTACGCCTCGCTCGGAGATTAACAGCAACGATAAAATATGATGATATAAAAAAATATGTAGGTGCTATACAATATTCAATTTACTTACATAGAGTAATATGGGTCTCTTAAATGTGCGAGGGAAGATGATTGATAAGGATGGCTAACGAAAGCAATTGAAATAAAATTGAGTGGAGCGGGGTTACATCCGCCATGACCTGCAACGTCATTTCCTGCCTTATCAAGTTTATTATCAATCGAATTCATTTGGAAATAACAAGGACTCGGGGATAAAATCAACTGTCGAAAAAAATAATATGGAAACGGCCTGTTCCCTAATTTTAGCGTACAGTTATTACCACCCTCATTATTAGGTAGGTTTGAATTGCTAAAGTTTAGTCACTTACCAGGGTTTATCGTTTCTGTACCTTCGTGCATTCAAGTACAAGATTTATATCGCCTATATAAACTATAAGAAGAATTATCACTAAATCTAGGAACTATTTTGTTAGTAATATGAATTAATTTCAATACTGATTTGATATTAACCCTTACAGCGCTAGATGTTTTCGCAAGAATCTATTTCAACAGTAAAAAATGGAGAATTATGTCAAATACATATTGGTTATCCCAAATACATCAAGAAGTAAACTAAACTCGTCACATTCTCGCAAAAATAAGTCGAAGAAAATGAAGAAGCTGAAAAATATTTAATCTACGACTTTGCCAGCAAAATGGTTGCAGCCAGTCTTCATTTACACCGCCAACACGCACACAAGCAAGCGCTTAGCCGCCGACGATTAATGTTGCTTATCGAAATGGAAGACTGAATATCGAGAGCTCTTTTCAAAAATATATTTCCTTGTGTTCTACTTGACATTTGGCATTTGATCTGTAGCCCAATTTCTCTACCTAAAGGTGTGAACTATTATTAAAAGCATACATCCACAAGTTTTTCCCCTAGTTGGCCCTGAAATATGAGATAAAGTCTTGGACATGTAAACATGTCCAGCGCGTTCATCAGGTTACATGATGATTGATTCCTGTGACTACCTGTAATCGTCCAGGGATAAATACAACCGTTAATATAGCAAGGACTAGTATCTTTCTTTAATACTGAATGATGTTCATAATTTATTCATTATGTCTGTACCTTAAAGGCGGCAAGATTTATTAATGCCTAGGACTCATTCAATGGTAAACTATACCGTTAATCGGACATACCAATATGTCAACCGCGTGAAACTTTCTCTTTTTAGATTAAATATATCCTTAGAAGTATTTATGAACTGATTCCAAGTGATTGACTTTCATAAAATAAATGAATTTAAAACAAAGGCCAGAATCAATATGTCTCAAGATTAAGCTGATGCAGTCGTTAATTAATTGACTTTGGGTACACAAAATACTCAAGTGCAACAGTGGGAATATTAATTGTTTTAGTGGACCAATAAAAAAACAATCTACGTTTTTATTCTTAACTAGTGAGTACCCGGCATGCGTTGCAATGCCACTGAAAGAAAGAAAGGGTTTGTGTTTTAATTCTGTTTATTGAACTGCTTGTGGATTAGAGGTCTGCACAGGCCGAAATTTCATAGACTTACCCGGTTCGAGCCCATCATCTTCAGGTCTGGCCCGACCCGAACCCGAGTTTCAATATCACACTTGTTATAACACAATATTTTTGTTTTTCGTCTGGTGCGTACACGAATAAATCAGAAGGTTTTTTCTAGATTTCGCTGTATGTACGTATTTGATTCTTTTTTCAATTTTAGATTTTCAATTTTTTTTCTTCAGAACCCTTCACGGATGTGTGCACAACAACTCACCGAAGTTTCATCGAAATCGTATGAATGGTAAAGGAACGCGTAAAGGACAAACAAACATTTATTTTGTATAATATTTCCCGGCATGATCACAATAAATCCTTCCTGAAAGTTTCGTCGCGATCGGTTGAGTAGTTTAGGAGCCTATAAGATCCGGACAAACCAACAAACAGACATTCATTTTTATATATATAGATATATTGGACTGCCGATACCACTCACTAACCGCATTAGACGTTCGGTAGTTTTTTTAAATGCATTCATATGTTAATTAATTGGACAGGATGTCTCGAATTCGAGACGATCACATATCGCGTTTCGGAATGGTTTTTTTTCAAAAATAAAATGAGGTACAAATGACCGGCAAAAAAAGTTGGATTTTAAAATAAATCATCATCGAAGACAGACGTAAATATAATAGGATAAAATATCAATGTATTCGGTTCTACAAAATTTTATTAGGTGGTTGATTACTATTTCGGCTTAACGCTATCTCAGAACTATACTTAAATATTCATACTGTTTAGATGAGATAGACAATATAATGTCATCTCACGTATTCAAACATTATAACATTTAAAATGAAATTATTCAACGTTCTAATTGTGTTTTTGGAAAAGAAACTAACGTGTGTTATTATTAATCGTTATAATAAATGCATTGAAATTGTATTAATTATGCGTAATTACATGAGCTTCTTTATAGTGGTTTACTTAGGAGTGATGAATTAATGTTTGTTTGGTCATTTGTATTTTTATTACCATGATAATATCTATTAATTTCCAGTTGTTCTAATAAAGTCAGCCTGAGGCTCTTATCACAGTAATGTACGCACACCGGAGATGAATTCGAAGATGTGTTGAGTGATTCTTTTATCAGATGTAATTTTTTTATTTAATTTTAAAAATATTATAATAAAAACAACATGTTTGGCATTACAGCTAATTTAATTAAGATATTTCTGCAAGGATGTTAATTTTAAGGGTCAACAATTTGCAGAACAACGATATCTTGTGTATTTTCAGTATCCACTTCCGATTCTAAAAATAAACAAATTGTGACTAAATACGCATTTAGTACCAAATGAACACTTTAAAACAAATAGATAAACAGAAATCTAACACCATTATGAAGTGTGTGTACTGAATACATAACTCTGTTGGTTAAGTAAGGCACGCGTTAAGGAGAGTAAAACAAATAACTTTTTACCAGCGCCCGCTAGTTTAAAAAACTAATACTATCAATTATTTGATGTTTAGCTAATAGATACAGTGAAAAAATGTATTATGAACCTAAAGCGCAAAGTGCGTAACTCGCAATTTACTGATTATTATGTAATTTAAGTGTAACTTATTTTTCAATATTTGCATAATATACATAACTGACTGAGTCAACTCACAAAAATAAAACTCGAAACTGCAAATAATGTTGATATTTACCAAGACAACATTATCTAATTATCCCTCTCTTTAACAAGATTTTTTATTAACAACGGCATAATATTATTGATTGATAACGGTTTAAAGCTCTCACGTAAAATTGTGTTTTAGAGTTGTCCTTTTTATAACTTTTCAAAACATCAGAGATGTTATTATAAAAAATGTCATGCATAATGAATAGTCAACTATAACAGTTTTTTTAAAACAAATATTTTGAATACGATAAAAATGGCAAAGTATTCAGTTCTACATTTTTTTTCTGTTAGTTGGTAGCTGTTTCGACTTTACGCCATTATCAGAACTATGCATAAACTTAGTTTAGTTTAGCTATATCTCCCACCCATCCGATCCTGAAAACGGAGCGTAACGAGAGAGATTAACTATCTAATAGTCTTGTCCTATCCTTCTATTCATAAAAGAGAAGTTGAGCAACTGAGTAACAAGCAGTTCTCATAGAAAAAACTTGAGAGATGATAATATTGTCTCTTCTAAAACAGTAAATATAGCTAAGCTAAAAAAGTTTAAGCATAGTTCTGACGATGGTGTGATGAGTAATCATCTAACCAATTATATTTTGTAGAACTGAATACTTCGCTACTTTTAACCAGGTTTAATAGAGTTTTACCAAACCAAATCAATCAATACGTATTTTGTATTTGAATTGTTAATATTTGATTTTGAATTTCCTTGGTCGATTTATTGAATTACATTTATTTATGTTTAAGTGAGGATTATTTTTAAGGACAACGTACGCGTTATTTTCTATTCCTTTTATGTTCTCCACATTGAGCACAGAATTTCAGTTTTAAATGACCTAAAATATACATTATGAATATATTTTGGTTATAAGGCAACTGCTGAAGGGGCCAGTTAATATTTTTAATGCTTGTAATAAACATACAATTAACTCGATAATAGCATAACATTTGAGCTCATAAATTTTCCCGTCAAATAAAATGCCACTCGAAACATTTTGTGAACTATTTTATTTATTTTTATGCGGTCACTCTGGTCACGCAACAAGTCGAAAAGACTAAGCCACCGTGAAGGATCTTTATTCATCCATTGAACCCGGCAATCTGGCAACACCATTGTTTCGAGCGAAGGATTCAAAAGAGTAAAATATTGATTTAATTTTCAGCAGAAATTTCCTACTAGGATAAACCAGTGTTTTCGGATAAAGAACGAATATTCCGTAGTTATTTTTCAAATGTTAGAAAGTATGCATTGCATTCATACTACTGGAGAAAGCAAAGAAAGATAAGCAAAAAATGGAAGAGCCTGACAATATCTACTAGATTTGAGTTACATAATATGTCTTAATTATTTACACTCTATCACATCCAATAAAACAATGTATACATTTCACATGTGTTTTCAAAGAAACTTTTTATTAAATTTGTATATTTGCCAGACGATAGAACGTCGAAAATGTAACATTAGATAACTCAAAACAAACATTTTTCAAAGTCACAATATTTTTGCCAGGGGTTCGTAACAAAAAAGTATTTTGTAACGAAAATGCGTAACCTTTTTCAAAATAGAACAAGTTAAATTGTAAATAAAAGAGAATTGATAAATTATGCTACAGTAAAGGTAAATATTGATTTGTACTACGGTTCTGACGACCTGGAATACCGCTAATGATCATAGGATGTGTTCAGTGAAACTAAGGAAAGCTGGCATTACTTAGATGGAAACACGCAGAACATCTGCGACACGTGATACCACATAAATTCGTTCCACAAACGGGTATATTATGTTCATTTAATGAGTAATTTAAATATAGAGAAAAAACTACTATGCATTTAGTCTTCTCTTTTTTCAGTCTAATATATTTTGACTACCATATTTTTACGATGTTAGTAATATCAGAATAACTTCAAAAGATTTTATTATTTACTTTATAAGCCAACGCATCTAGTTAAATAATGGCTCATTTCCTTCTCGCCTTATTGTATGTATGTATGTATATATTTAATACACACGACTAGTACAAACACGCTCCGAGTTGCTATTTTTGTACATTTACCAAACCAAGGAACTGGCTTCCAAAAACAACAAACGATGGCGGCCTCCGACGACTTTACTTGTCTTGTTTATTATGATGAGACGGCGATGCATCGGGGAAGAAACGCAGCGGTAGATAGATATAAATCAGTAGCGTACAAGACAGTGCACAGCAGTAGGTACTCGCATTTAAATATGACCAGGTTTAAAAACACTTTCTGACATTCTAGAACTATTCTAGGACATTTTGCTACAATATTAAACCACTAAATACAGTGGACGCTTATTATGATGGAGCCTTCCGATAACAATAATAGGCTGATAAAATTAAGCATCTCTAACAAAATCACGATACATGCACAGTGATCACCTATCAATACATCCGTCCTTCGTCGACAAAGAACCGTTAGAATTCCTCTGATAATATGTCCTCGGGGTAGAACTACCCATCCATTCTTCTCAGATATTCTCTTTCGTCAGAATGCAACATGGTTTTCTCCAGATCACTGGACTTCCCAATTTATCACTGGTCATGGTGCGTTTAGTGCCAAATTATATAAGTTTAAAATTAAACCAAACCCATATTGTCCTTGTGGTGATAAAAATCAAGATTCGGAACATATTCTTTGGGATTGCCCAATTATGTCCATTGAAAGAGATATTCTGTATTTGTCCTGCAGAAATGGTCGCGATGGTCCTATAGGACATCCGGATCTGGTTTCTTCCCCGGAGAACTTTTATCAGTTCAAAAAATTTGCGGCCTCCTTTGGAGAAAAAGTTTACCTTCCCTGCCCCTCACCATTTAATCCTTAATTGTTGCCGCACTTGTTAAATTAATTGTTAGTAGACGACTTTAATATAATTATTGTGTACTCATCATATTCCTTCAAATGTTACATTATTATTATTTCTTATTGTTACTTATATTATAAATATTTATTGTGGACTTAACTTATCATTGAGGAGACATGATCTCCGGTATGATACAAACAAGTTCATCGTCATGCTTCTAGTAAAACCCCATTTACGAAACTTCCCATCGTAGGGCACAGATTATGTTCATAAAGTTTTGAAAACAAAGGATTATTTTGTTGGAATTTCCCAAGAATTGACAGCTTTTGTATTCATATATAATTATCAGAATTAACAACAATAAGCGGATTATTTCGGAGAAATTTTGTATGGGGTATTTTGGGACACTGATTATTATTTTCCATAATTACAATATCTGGCGTCCGCTGTATACTATAATAAATCAATGTATTGAACGATCGACGGTAAAGGTCTGGTACAGAATATCACACACAACTTAGAAGATGATTAGTTTAGAAAGTACACATTTCAATTTAAGATTCAAATTCCCCTTATTATCGAAACACCAATTCAAATTCCATTTTCGGGGGCGTGAGTTCATGATAGGAAAAATTAATGCTGACAAGTTTATCGCCTACTGAAGCTCTTTAATACTTTATTATTTGCCGAAAAAATATATAAATTATGTATGTGTCATATCACAAAAATATCAAATACTCAGCTAGGGAATCCATACTGCAAAATAGACACAAAATAAGTGTAAAATCATTTTTATTAGAAAGATATTATAATCTCAATAAAATTTGTATGTTAAGACACTCCCTATAAAATTGCTGAAGTACTAAAAGGGTTAAAAATGTAGTGCATTGAAGTAAGTGTTCATTTTTATGATAGGAAACAGTACTAATATTTCTGTAATTGGAGTGTCTCAGAAGCTACTCTCAGTTAACACTTAACTATGCAGAATTTTTATAATGATCAGGAACCAACAGTTTTATATAACTTCATTTTTACACCCAATTTTATATAAACAGACCTGTTATGTTTGTATTTTTATCAGTTGATAATGCTCGTGATGAGCGAAACCGGTCCTGATCATTATAAATATGTAGAAGTAGAACAAATGAATTGTGTTTTATTTTTTTAAATATAATGTCTTTCCACCAAGAACTGACAGTTAACATCTTAAAAGTGATGCAGAAATTTATTACTTTTTATTTATGGCAATAATCTTATCATTCTAATCATTCTCTTAGAATGCTGGATAATTCGTAGTCACTGGGAATAGTTCAGTCTCCGATGTTTCTAAATGAACCCCAGGGCTTGTTTACCTTCCCACACCGTCCACAATGTAAGCTACTGGATGTAACATTATGTACGTCACCCCGACATCTCCGGCAGACAATATAAACACAGACGAAGACATTACCCCGAACGAGATGGAGGCTAAAAATGAGCCAGAGGAACGATATCGTACCACGCAGCGTCCGAGGATAATAAACTGTAAACATTCGCTGTACACGTCAAATAAAAACTGACTAACAATATAAATATCAACAGATAAACTTTTAACAAGGCGAACTCTATGTTATAAGAATAATATTGATTTAATCCTTACAGCGCGAGTCGTTTTCTCACGAATTTATTCTCAATCAATTGATCCGTTAAACGCTCACTATGGCTAAAAATAGGTCAATTTCAACAGCATGAAATGGAGAATTATGTGAAATATACATTAGTAATACCAAATTTTTACATCGAGAGAGTCGACGGCTTTAGGTACTTGGGGGTACACATCACGGGAGATGGCAATCCGCGTAAAGAGCTCGCAATCCGATTAGGGATAGCTGGAGCAACTTTTAACTCAATGCGGAAAGTCTGGGACTCACGGTTGTACTCGGTCAGAACCAAGTGCCACTTGTTCACCGCATGCATCCTGACAGTGTTGCTTTACGGTTGCGAGTCATGGCACCTCACCAAGGCACAGGGTAACCGTATACTGTGCTTTGAAAACAGATTTTTGCGGCGAATACTAGGGGTACGGTGGTTTGATTTTGTCAGGAACTCGGAGGTAAGAGAGCGGACGGACCAGCCTCTTATTACGTCCAAAATAAAAAAGCGACGATGGACCTGGCTTGGACACGTGCTGCGGATGCCCCAGGGGAGCCTGAATCCTGCCTGTCTCTTCTACCAACCAGGTGGATTCCGACGCCCTGGAAGGCCGCTGATGACCATCCATAGGATGTATTCGGCGGAGCTACGGGACGCTGGGATGACCTGGGAGGAGGCTGGCCGGGGACAGAGATGCTTGGAGGAACCGCGTGATGGCCATATGCTCCGAATAGGGAGCGGATATGGTTAAAAAAAAAACCAAATACATCAAGAAGTGAACTAAACTCGTCGCATTTTTGCTAAAATAAAGAAGCTGAACAATATTTAATCTACGACTTTGCAAGCAAAATGGCTGCGGCCAGTCTTCATATACACCACCGACACGCACACAAGCAAGCGTGTAGCCGCATGAATATGTGTAATACACACACACTGCTGACGATTAATGCCACGTATCGGCAGTTCAAAGCTGAATATGAGGAGTTCTTTTCAAAAATTTGTTTCCTTGCGTTTTACTTTTTTAAAGCATATATGCACAAGTTTTTCCTTCTAGTTTGGCCGGAAATACGAGATAAAGTCTTGGACATGTAAGCATGCCCAGCGCGTTCATCGGGTGAATAGGCTTGCGATGTGGACTCATAAAGTTTACACAATGTATTGGTATACAATCAGTTGATAATGCTCGTGATGAGCGAAACCGGTCCTGATCATTATAAATATGTGGAAGTAGTACAAATGAATTGTGTTTTATTTTTTAAAATATAATGTCTTTCCATCAAGAATTGACGGTTAACACCTTAAAAGTGACAATGTATTGGACTGAGTAATTATTCATAGACATTTCAAAGTTATTTGAAAGATTCAAATCTTTAGGAATTTTAGTGTATTGAAACTGTCAATTACTTATGAAAGTGTACAAAATTTGAACGGTTCAAATTTGATATTAAAGTTCTATCAAAGACCTTCCGTCGATATCTTATTTTTACTATAATATGTATTTTATGCAATAGATTGCTTGAAATAAGAGACAATTTATATTTAACTGTTTTAAATCCAGAAGAACTCGGATACAGTAACGTAAATAAATAAAAGCGTCTGTCTCACAAGGATTAAAAGGGATGACTGTTGCATCATTGCAATATACAATTTCAGAAGGGCCTCCACTTTTCTAAAACAAAACAAACGTTGCCACGTTGTACACCTTAAGAAACGCTGGTTTAAATGAACTTTTTTTTCTTTGACCGACGTATTGTAACTCGTTAAAACAGCATATAGTCGACTTTTAGTTCGCCACACTTCAATAGCTAAAAGATCCAATAAATTTTGCCTAAGAGACTATTTGAGAATAAATTATTACTTCTAGTAAAAAATAAAGCCAATGCTAGTTTTAGATATGAATCAGTAACTGGCAATAAAAACAAGCAGTTAAGTGGCAATATAACACCAGTTCACATACAACAAAGTTAACCACTCCGTTGGCACATTGGTACATTGTAGAGTAATGGAATACGAAAGTAAATTCCCTGGTTAAATATTCAAAGCGATTAATTTAGTAACATACTCTCACTGAGTTGTTAGAATAAGACGATTTAGAACGAAAAAACAATTTACGCGTGAATCAACGATGGTTTACTTAATTTTGCAGATAACAAAGCGGGAAATTTTAGTTTATCTTGTTTATTACATTGATATACAATTGACAAGTGCTTGATTAAAAGAGTTTTTAAAGGATTAATCAAATTATTATTATATTACATATAAGAGTCGAGTGTTTAAAAGATATTTCTTTGGTTTTACTTCGATAACGGACAAGCTCTATGACTATGATTTATGTGGTAACGTCAAATTTTCAAAACGTTCATTTGAGTCATAAAATCAAACATAAAATATCTTTCCAAGCATTCTTACCAGAAATTTTGTTCGATAAACAACATAGTATAGTCGCCTCAACGTCACAAGAACTTTTGTGCAAAAAATAAAATTTGCGAAATGAAAATTCTTTTTATAACACCGCTGTCAAAAATTGTCGGAAGCAAGACCAGGAAATAAATGAAATGTAAAGAATAGAATTCTCTAACTAGATTCAAATGTATTAATTTATCAAAAATTATTACATTTACGATATTTTAATATATACAACGAAGAAGATGCGTTTTAAATAATAACAAATAAGAGAAAAAAGTGTAATATAATCTGTGGAGCTAAAAAAAAATGTGTGGCTTTTCAATTTTACTGATTAAAATCTGTGCAGATGATAAATGATACGAATGATACGAATATGCAAGAAACACTATAAAACCATCCGTAACACGCAAGAGAAAACAATAAATAATAATTAGTCGCGCATTCTTTTACTAATTAAATAGTAATTGCAATATGTCTCATTCATTAATAACTCATGAATGAATGATGCTTACTTTACATGCCATTGATGAGTAAAAGCTATGTATTTTAAAGAATACGTCTTAAATACATTTTAAAGGTAAATAATGCGCACTACCTAAACTAAAATATGTTGTAATTGACCATATCGACTGCTTTCTATAAACCGGCTAACTCCAATTAGGCCATTTTTTCAGGATATAGAAAAAACTTATATAATTTAAACAACAAGTGAAATTTAACAATTCGTTACTTCTATTTGTAAATAAGAAATGGCATCTTCAAATATAATATATATAATCAATCAATAATAATAACAATGACAACCCAACTCAACAAATAAATAATTGGATGACATGATAACATAGTTCTAAGGATGGCGAATTTAAGAAATGGAAATATATATGATAAAAGCAATGCTATGATGTCTTACGAAATGAAACTAATAGCCTCCCGGTGCGCTGTTGAAATTATGGGAAGGTAATACGGCCAAAATAAGACAACTAATGAGCCCTTAATTTAGGCAGTAGACTTACATAAGACTTGAAGTAAAATCAACGATGATTTCTGGTAAATACGGTAATCAAAATAAATCAGAGAGACAGGTTGAAATCATAAAACACAACACCTTATGGCATGATTTTACGAAAATCGTTAACGGACTACAATCCTTAAATGGATCAAAAACATTATCAAGCAGAACCGAATATGGATAACTCAATTACAACAAACCGTTGGCAAACATTGATGCCAGAGGTTACGATCTAAGAAACTGGATATCGCTGTAGATCGAAATTTAAGCTTTAAATTGATTGTCCATCAATTACACGTAAGACGTAACTACCGCAACATGCTAGATTGCAAGCAATACCGGAGAGTGGATACAAATACAGAGACATTTGATCGGAACGCCGTGGGCATTCTTACCGTGCTCCCAGATACTCTCATAGTTCGTATGAATATGATGTGTATAAAAAGAATTAGAGATAAAACGAAAAAGTGGAATTATTCCTACGATTCATAAATTGAAAATGTAGCACAATTTACGTTTACATGTGCACGTAAGAAGAAAATTACGCACTTATAATAAGGTACTTTGAAAGAAGAAAAAAGATTTAATAGATGAAGACTTCACGAGCGTAGATGTATGAAATGAATGCATTGAACCGTTGACATACACTTGTCTTATTCATGAAAAAAATCATATATAGCGTACATACATTATTTTACTATCTGTGTACAAATTGCCTCTCAAAAATATTCACAGTTGAAATACTTCTCAGGCTTCGCCGTCTTTGTCTATTTCAATGCAGTTCGGTAAATATTTTTCTAAAACATTTTCAGATGACACGGGAGTACGTAAGATATGCGTATTTGTTGCCCATCGCCTATTTAGTATAGATAAAATAGGAAGGTAATATTTTAGAGTAAATTTAAAATATCAATGGAAAGATTATTAATAAACGAATGTAATGGAGATATTCAATCGGGCGTTCAAACCTAGAAACAAAAAAGGGAACAATGCGTTACCATCGACCCATTGCGGAATTCGACTATACTGCCATTATAATAAGGTTACAATTTACAATAGAAATGTAGTGTGGCAAAAACTCTATTGACAATAATTGACAATACTTGTAGAACAAAATACATATCGACTGCTTAATCTGCAAGCCAGCTCTCTTCACTTGGGCAAATTTTTCAGGACATTGAATAATAAAGCCATTAAGCGGAATCTAGCAATTTAAAAATACACTTCGTGACTTCTTTTACTAATAAATGTGTTAAATTTGGATTATTGAGATTTTGTACACTTCCAATAATATTAAAATTCCATCAAGCACCCTCAGTCGATGTCTTAAATTATATAATAAATGTGTGTATTTTAACAGATTGAGCAGTTGATATCTATTATTTTTTTTACAATATTGTTTCTTTTCATATATTTTTTAAATTTACGGGCATACCCGCCGCATGTCTGGTTAAGGGTTATTCTATAATCATTAAATCGAAATAATAAAACAGAATTCATTACTAACAAAAATTAAAATGAGCACATAAATCAGAAGTGGGCATGATGAATAGGTCCGTAAAGTGAAGAGCTCTGCCAGGTAAGCTATCAGCTGTCGACGATCTCTCGGGGTAACAAAAAAGCGCATTCAGGAACAATGGAGGAAGAATTGAAAAGTAGCGCTGGCGTATCGAATTGTGAGAATTTGTAAGCTATTCTTAGAAACGCTTATTTATATTATAAAATGCTGTAATGTTATATAAAGAAAATTAGAGTAGCGATTTCATATTGGAAATTTAGTGTTAAAATAAAAGGATTAAAAATAATAATACAGCTGCCTACGCAAGCTTGAAACTCCACAATAGACATCAATGATTTTTATTTTCGGTGTACCACCAGGTTGTGCTGGCATATTTTTGTCTCTATAATAATGTATTCGCCAAGAAAGCAATATCTTAGGAGTAATGATGTTTTTAAACAATCCTATTGCCAGCCGTTCACAACCAAAAGTCGACTTCGAAAGGGTTGGAAAATGTTCGTATCATTCGTATAAATAAATAAATATTTGTTTTCCTTTAAAGAACATAATTTAATTATATCATTGAAACATGAAGCTTGCCAAAAAATTTATATTATACTAGCGAGAAGCGGCAAACGTTGCAATGACACTGAAAGAAAGAAGGTATTTGTGTATTAAGTCTGTCTATTGAAGTTCTCTGGTTACACAATATTTTGCGTCTAGTGCGTACGCGAATAAATCAGAAGGTTTTCTGAGATCTCGCTGTGTGTACGTATTTGATTCTTTTTTTTTTATTTTTGATTTTTTCAAAAACCTTCACGGGTGTGCGCACAACAACTCACCAAAGTTTCATAAAGTCTGATGAATGGTATAGAAACACATAAGAGACAACCAAAAAAACATTTATTTTTATATATACAGATCAGGCACGATTTCTGAAATTTTAAATGAACGCTTTTTATTGCAATATTTAAGGATAAAAAGAACAATAACATTACCTCAAGTTTTAAATGAATTGTATTGACTAGACATACTGTATTATTACCGTGAAAGTTCGCTTAATTTTTTTCTTAATTCTTTCCGATATCCGACACTTTCTCACCGACATCCAGATTTAGTGTGAACCGATTCGAAGTTTGCGACATCAACGATTTCAATCGTCACTGAACAAAATTCGAAGTAAATGTAAAAAGCAAGTTACGTGAACACAGCAAAATAGTAATTAAATAGTCCCAAACATAACCTGTGTGGGGTAAAACATAACCTTTACATTCTTTAAATAGTGTAAAATCATATTAATGTATGTATTGAAAGATAAATTTGATACGCTTTTCTAATTGTAGTATAACTTAACTTTAATAATGACTATGTTTTTTCTTGAACTCTAATTCTAATTCGTATTACATTACTAGCAATTCCGAATACTCGAAAGGTTGCGTTCAACAATTTGATTTCTCGATTGAAAATGCTTGGCTAAGCAAGCGAAACCATTAAAAATTTCTGTAGATTATATTCTTGTTTTTTCTTCTATTGCAATTTTTATAATGGCTTTCCATTAAATATTCAAAGCAAATTGAAACAAAACAAGCTTGCTTAGATTATTTAACAGCCCATAATGGTTCTCGGGGCCGAAAATAACCCAACCATTAACTTTCAAAATCAAGAGCAATGCCATTGTACAAAGAGATCGCAATCGAACTAGAAACTAAACTTCTAAACAATTGGTTCCGCTGTTTTTTATACAGACATCTCGCAGACACTTTTATCACTGATCGATCGCGTAGATAAGCAAATTAAATTAAGATATTCTAGCCCATAAAGAGTTCGTTAAAAAACAGACATCGCAATAAACACAGTGCATTAGTCACAAAAATTATGTGACTTACAAAGAGAAAATGTAGTTTCGCATGTTTTAAAAGTGAAATTAACAGTTGAAAGGAAATATAGATTTACGAATATCGGTATTAAATCAACAATGCCAACTGGACCACAAGTCGACATGCATGTAGTATTGTGATAATTATTATTGATAAACATCAAGATCAGTGATGCACAACCCGCGGCCCACGATGGCATTTGTTGGGGCATAATAAAAATAAACAAGTTAAAAGTAAATTTGGATTATTGAGATTTTGTACACTTCCATGTATTTTGTCACTAACGACCCGGGTTTCGCCTTTCGGCATCTTCAGGCATTCGAGCACACGAATGGACTCGAACTGAGAGACAGTAAACAGTTTCTAACGCTTATATAGAAGATACAAATGCGACAAATATCATTTACGAGGCAATACATTATACGTCTGAGAGCCACACCGATACCTGAGTTAAAATTTCGGAAATCGTCCTAATCCTTATTTTGTAAACACCATATTACCAGAGTGGCGAATTGCCGAAGGCGTTGCCGCTTTTTAACTTCTTTTAGAAATACCAGTGATTTTACAATTATAATAGTATTGTGGGTTTTGACGGGATGTAATTCGACGAATGGGTAAATATATACAATCATTCCACATTTAGTGAAATCTGTTAGGTGTTTCAACGTATCGGATATAATAGCGGAGAATTAGGAAGGTTCAGCTGCTCATTCAAGATTGGTAAGGAGTATAACTGGCCTCTATTAATTTCTAAAATTTCCTGATAAAAAATCTCAATAATCCAAATTTAATATTGAAATTCCATCAAGCACCCTCAGTCGATGTCTTAAATTATAAAGTTAAAAGTAGTAAAATTAGAATTTTTAAATTGAAAATAATAAAATGCATACCTCGTCTAGATATATTATTATTTCCAACACTTTTACCCTCTGGTTAGAAAATTAGAAAACCGATAAACTGGTCCTTCTTTCAAATAGGTTGTGCACCACTCATCTAGGTAACATAAAATTAAAGTTGATAACTTAGTTATTCCGCTAGCTTTTTTACTAATATAACGTGTTTCGCTTCTTTAAGGAGCATCTTCAGACCACATATATCGCAAGGTAACTTATTTCTAAGGTAATCAATGATTCTTATTCTTAAATTAAAAATGAACGGTAAGGTTGATTTGTTTCCTTCTACTGGGCGTAGGGACGGGGTAAGACATAAGCAATGTTAGTAATAATTACCACAAGTTACCGCCAAATCCATTGAAAATATCTAGATAGTGATTAAAACACTATAATACATGTGGGATGCGGTTGGTAAATGGTTAAAACATTAAGTAAGCGATAATATCGCCATTCGTCTTGTGATACTGCGAAGATAAGGGTTTTTTCTTCATACTCGAGAAGAGATAAACGAAATAAAGCACAAGAATAGTGAGTTTTTATGATAAGTAGGAACATAAAGTTCAAGACAAGAGAAACGATTGACTGAGGTCGCCTTTTTACGACCCTTTTTATCTAAGAAGTAACCATTTTCCAATTTGAATGTATGTAAAACTACGAAGCACATAAAATAAGCAACTTAGATAATGGAGAAGTGAAGTTTTACTTTGCCTGAACGGTAGAAGTTTACCATAATGAAACATTGACTAGATTAACATGGAACATTTGGCGAATCTGTGTATTTGATATAAAGAATAACAAAATATTATTCGTTGCAAATCAATTAAATAATTGTGTTGATCATATTCCAAATTTACTAGCCAAAGCTATTTGTATGACTTCGAGTTTTAAGAATGAAGAAAATTATCGCGCACTATTTATATTCACAGCGACTGCTGTATCAGATACCCATATTGCACGTGTCACAAAATATCAGGAACTATTTCGCCAGTTGAGTTTCGACTTTGTTTCTTTAACTGATAACCACATATAAAGTTATGTATAATAAATTTAAATCACGAAACGAAAAGCAATTTGAATCCGTTGCATGTAACAACATTTTTTATAAATCTTATTGTATTCATGGGCGAGCAAAAACAGTAAAATATCTTCGTAATATTTGCAGTTTATATTCAGAATAGATCGAACGACTGATCTCAAGTGGGACATAAATAAAGATCAATGTGTCCCTGGTGCGTAAAATATTAAAATTACTATAATATTAAAGTATATTTTTCAGCTATGACGAGGGTCGATGACATTCCGTAATATTCCTTACGAACCCCAGCACCAATTATTCATTCAGCCGAGTCGTAGTCAACATGGACAGGAAACACCGTCAAGGACTCGCCACCTCCCTCCTTCCGTTTCGAAGGATCCCCGATCGTCACATAGCCTGGTAAAGACGTGATGACAAGAAGCGTACGGGCGTGACGCATAATAATATTGAAAGTATCCAACAATTGAGGAACGCATTCTTTCTTGCTAGGACCATAATATTGATTACCGGATACAAGTGTCAGCGAGGACATGTTGATTGCAATGTGCAGTAAGTGCAACGATGCATTGTGATGTCCTTATAATTACTTAATATATCTACGTGATAATTTGTAACGATCTAGTACATACTGCATCAATAAAAAAATATTTCAATACAATTCCTAACAGTTACGGAAAATTTTAATTTTTAGCATTCTTTTACAGACTGATTCGACTCGGGTTAGGATATCTAAACAAGAATTATAAAATATAATTAATAGGTATTTCGACATCACACTATAACTTCTTAAAGATACTTCAACAAAATAATTATTATTATTTAATCAGCACCTCAACCTTTCTTATTTCGAAGAGAGTAAGGATAGTAGGATATGGCTAAGACGAGACTGATTGTTAGCTCAATCACTCCAGCTACTTCCCGTTTTATATGAACGCATATGGGTGGGAATGAAAATTAGTCCGTGAATGGCGCATTACCGAAATAGATAGAATTATTAATAATTGTTAAAATATCTAATTACATTTGACTTTCAAATGTGCTAAATAGAAACACAAGCTGTTGTTTATTGTACGAGCAATTATTCATTACAAATGCAATATCAACAGATGTTTCGAATTACTAAAAGATTAATCAGAAAATTGTCATCCAATTGCTTCCAGAAGCAGAAGTTTTGTCAACATTGCTCGTATATGCAATAAGAAAAAGAAATTAATAATTATCTACACATTTTTCATCATCATAATAAATGCGTCACAACAGATGT
This sequence comes from Himalopsyche phryganea, assembly GCA_022494535.1. Lineage (NCBI taxonomy): Eukaryota > Metazoa > Arthropoda > Insecta > Trichoptera > Rhyacophilidae > Himalopsyche > Himalopsyche phryganea. The sequence goes on from JAGVSL010000032.1 coordinate 3,171,618, forward strand.
ATCGCTTTTGCGAATTGATTTGCAATAGGTCCGTTTTTACGATTTTTAGACTGGAAATGTATAAATACACATACAAAATAAAAGTGATTTGCACACAGTTACAATGCAAAACTTGGGTATGCCGCCATTTTTCTTAATTAAACATTTTACGACTTGCACTTTCTCAATATTTTTATTTCGCCATTAGTATTACATTTAGATAACTATACATAATGTAGGTGCGGACGGTTTTCATAGATTGACCTATCAATTAATTTATGAATTTCTGTTCGTAGTCTGAGTCGTAGCGCGTGTGATTAGCTAACCACTAGTCCTGTCCTAGCTCTATCCTTCTATCGCTACTCTTTTCGAAAAAAGAGAGGTTGAGCAACTGAGTAACAAGCAGTTCTCGTAGAAAAATTCTGTTAAGATACCTCCATCAGCAGACCATATGCTCCACATTGGGAGCGGACATGGAAAAAATGTATTTTAAGTAGTTTGAATCGTTCTTTTTAAAGAAAAGCAACATTTTCAAGTAAAAAAATTACAAAGATGACAAAAGAGTAATATGTAGATAAAAGAACTAAAACGTTTCTAAAAATGCGAAGCTCGTTTATTATCAAAATGTTTGGGATAAGCAAAAATATACACAATTAAATTATACATTCAAATTATATATACCCTCACAATTTGTAGCATATGGAATCGCAATGAAAGCATTTTAACTGTTGAAGAAGAAAATGTTGAGGGTAATTGGTTGTACGTAAGCCGCTAAACCTCTCTTAGAAAATGCGAGAAAAAATAGTAGCTAGCCAATCTTAATCTTTTTCATCGTTTTCAGAATCTGATAAAGATATATAGGAAGCAATGAAATCATCGCAGACATCCATGCCTCTGGATACAAAACTTTAAATCGATAGAAATAATAATGTGACAGTGCGCAACCGAATAAAACGAAACCCCAACCGTGAAACCATTTGGCTACGGGTTCGGAAAAAAAAATTTCAATTCAACAAACTGCAATATGTGCATCGTTAATATTTTTTTAAATAAAAGTAAAGATTTACTAACAGGTCACAAGTGGCGAACATCAAATCAAAGGATGTATGTCGTGAAGTTTAGCAAGGTAACAAGTGCCTGTTAAAAATATTTAACTATGAGAAAGGCACGTAGGTACAATGGGAAAGTTTGTATGGATAAATTTAACGCTAGGGCGATGATGCCATAAAATAGATTGAAACATGAAACTCTCTCAACTAAAAATTTTTGTTTGAATAGCTTTATTAATGATACTTTCACAGTAATAAAATACATTCGTATAATCGATGTATGACAGCAAAACCCCTTATAGTTACAAGCCATGCTGTACGGCCCTTCAGTGGGCATTTTTGCAGACGAGTAGGCCATTGCTTTTACTTTGAAGTCATGAAATCGACACGAGACAATGTATATTTGTTATTATGTAAGGCAGTGTTTTCTAAAGTGGTCCTTGGGTCCTTGTGAGCACTGAGGGGATCTGTGGCAAATAAAAAAATATTTGGGGGTGCGTGGACAACGTCAGGGGGTCCGCCAAAGGTTTAATATAAAAAAATATTTGTGACACATTTTCATTATTATTAAAGTTGAAATAAATAGCAATTCATAAATTGGTTGCGATTTTTTAGGTGTTGGACCCTTCTGCAAGCAGACCCACAAACTCAGGTGAATCCATAATAATACAGAAGCAATTTTTGAATTATCCACAAAAGAGGAGCGGAAACCAATGTTTGAATAAGGATACCACAAATTCTGGATACAAAAACCGATACCAATTTTATATCCTGCATTATGGGTCACTATACAAAGGCTATTGATTGCTTTCCCGTCTTCCTATTTAGTAGAACGTGGATTTAGTGCAGTTACGAACCTCGTCATACTTTAAATATCCAAATGTTTTATTTGAATTCTATTTTTACATCACCATTCAAGACATCAAAACTAAATTTACATTTTTTCTATTATGCAGTTATGTAGTTATTTTACTTGAGGGTTGATGGTCAGGTTTTTGCTTCAAGGTGTCCATGGGCATAATAATTTTGGGAACCACTGATGTAAGGTAATGATTATTTTTTAGATCTACTCTACTTTTTCACTATTTTTCACTCTATAACTATTTTTTATCATAAGCTTAAAGTTGTTTTGACGATAGTAATTGTGAAAAGCAGAGATTGTGCAATCATAAAATTTGATACATTATATTTAATTTTTATGACAATAGTAGTACAAAAAAATCTTAGAATCTATACAGTTTTCTTGTCATAAGTGATCCGTTTTGATCGTTCTCTCAACCGTTCATTGCTATTTGAATATTTTGATACTTAACGTATCAAAAAACAAACAATTGAATGGTGATTAGACAATATATTCGAAAGCGTTTCGCGTTGTCAAATTGCACAGTTGTTTTAATAGATTGCAATCCCAGCATTAATATATCGATTCATTAAAGATCCGTTCGCTGATTCATTCGACAATAGAAAGTTGCAACACAAGATGAATCTTTTAATTTATTTGTGGCATAAAAACAGAGCGTGAATTGTCCATACAACACCTAGCATTTTTAATTATAGCAAATTCTAAATCTTGTTTAATGTTATGAACAGGGATACCAAAAGAATATTTTATATTTGAATATTTGATAAATATGTAATCCAAATATTATTCGTTCCTAGTATGTATAATTAGAATACCGGGTTAACAAAAAATGTCCCTCGGCTTCGCACTATATCTTAATAAAATCTTTCGTGATTATTTAAACACCATAATACTCACTCAAGGCATGTAATATGTCTCGCACAGAAATGTGGAAAAAAAAATTAATGTACATATAAAATTCAAATCCTATAGGTTTTAATATTCGATACTCTAATTTATGTTATAAACCAATATTTGGAATCTTTAGTTATGAACCGGTGACGTTACAGGATCAAAATTTTCAATTAATTTTGTAAACTAATAACAAGAAACTTAAGCGCCGTTGTGGTGTCAAAAGCAATTTAAACTAGAACAGGGGGTCTCCATATTACGGTATCCGGCCCGTCACTGTTTTTTTAACACAGATAAATAGTGCCGAAAACGGGGGAAAAAAGCCAGGAGCAAATTTATAGAACTGAAAAATCAAATTTTTTGTCGAAAGGACTTAACATAAGTGTATAAATCAGGTAGAAGTTGGTTTTCTCCTTGTCGACTATCGTCTATCTCTGCCGCAATGAAATGTCCTTGACACTTACTTGCCCGTAAGTACCAACCGAAATTTGCGCGTAATTTAAAACTACAGTACGTTGGTGTGATAACCAGGTTAAACATTTTTGTTAAATATTCATATAAAATATAATCATGAAAATTAAATCACACTTAATAAGATGGTTTGTAAGTTTCCATAATACATTCCTTATCTAATTTCGATCGCTCAAACTATGCACACTTCTATATTTTTTGTGACAAGTGCACGGATGATTTCGAACTGTCAGTTTTCGATGTATCGTGACAATATAAAAAATATTCGGGTAAAGTGAAAAAAACACTAGTAATTATTTCATTTAAAAAAAAAGTGATGAAAATTATTAGCAAAAGGTTAAAATCTCAAGCACATCTTGTTTATTAAAAGAGTACGTAATTGATTTCACACGTGCCCAGTGCCTACTAAGTAAGCAATGTGCGAAATTCGTTACAGCGGAAGATACCAACCAGGCACATTCATAATGCGCGAAAACATACTAATAGAATTCACCAATGAGAATATTGTATACTAATTATTATTGGAAATGTCACAGCCTTGAAACACACAAGTAACCAGAAGATAATTACATCTACGACGTTTTAAATTTATATACCACCAAAAATTGCAAACATTTGTAAAATCAGTAAGTAAATTGGAAATAGGGTTATGACAGAGGTGGAGATTAATCCGAGTCATTCAATGTGCTCGAGTGTGTCCTTTGACTGAATCTATTTTTTCATTTTATTGTTTTCCTTTATATATAGCCAGGCGTTGGGTGTCTTTTTTAGGTACTATCCTAGCATATATTTTTAGCATACAGTGACACAACCCCATCGAATTGAAATTCTTGCGGAACGAATTATGTTTGACGGTTCATTACTTTACCACTTTATTAACCCTTAATTTTTACAACATTTCGGGAAAATTCGTTTAATGGTTCTTCCGAGAAGACATTGGATACATTAATTTTCAACTTTGAATTCTAAATTATAGATTTATGTGATGTTTGCATAACTTCCCACCCACTCAATCCTGAAAACGGGACTTAGAGAAAAAATTATTTGACTACCAAATCTTTTCTAAGACTATCCTTCTTCCCTTACGCTCGCTGCATAAAAGTTATGCGACTGACTTAAAACCGGTTATGATTTAAGATATTCTTTAAAATTTCTCCATTAGGAGCGGACAAGGCTTCAAAAAAATATTCAATGACAATAATGAAAATAAATATCATCCTCATCTACTTTATTTTAAATAATAGTTAATATTCTGTGCTTCGTTAGTACGATAATACACATTTTTCAAAACGGTATTGTTATCGAAATATCTATATCGTTTCGCATTATATTGAAATTGTCACGATCAAAACTGATCGATTCAAAAATTTCCATTATTCAAATTACTTTGTCGTCCAGTTGCAGTTAAGCCAACCGGCAGTGACGATTATAAAATTAGTATGATAAAATTGGCATCATCAATTTTTTCCAGTCAAAAAACTCAATAAAAAAACACAAAGCGTCAATCGCGTTTCAATGAAATGTAATTTAAAAGTTTTCCATTTGACGGTTTACGAATGGACTGCTCAAATAATTCAGTTATTCCGATAGAAAATGTACACGTAGTTAGATGAGCTACTCTAAATATTTTGATTCACTTAACTTCCGCCGGTCGATTGGTTTCCGTCGAAGCGAGTTTGCACATAATAATTATTTATTTAATAATTAGGTACTGGTTCAAGTCAGTGACTGCAGAGCGGCTGGCATATGTATGTTTAACTTGGCATTGGTGTAGAACCCGGCGACAAAATTTAATAAACAAAACCACGTTGACGAAAAGTTCGCCCAAAATATGCATTTGGTCGTATACAAATACAATACCGAATATAGTATGCCTTTTTTTCTTTTCTCTATGCCGACTCTTCCATTGTACCGATATGTAACAGCGAGAATAGATTTGATGTCCAAGTATGAACATCGTTTCCATAAAATTATTTATTAAAAAAATTCAAATTAATTTGTTACAAAAGAAAGATCAACATTGACAATTTATTTTAAATATATAGTATATATCGACGGTGTTTTGGCCAATTGATGTAACTTAAAAATACGAAAATGAGTTAATGATTGGATCTCATTTTAAAGACAACAGAGCAGGTCTCGGCCAAATGATGTAAATTATAAAAATAAGCTGACCACTTTTTGGAAGGAAAACATCATTTTACATTGGTTTTAGGTTAAAAAAATTCTTACCCGGCCACTTGATGTAAGCCACTGTTATATCGACAATAGTCTAGTCTAAGTATAATCCCTTATTCATAACCCAAGTCACCATGTAATATAATTTAATTTAAGAATTTACGACATCGACTGAGGGTGCTTGGTGGAATTTCAATATAAAATTTGAATTGTTCTCTCAGTTCTCAGTTCGAGTTCATTCGTGTGCTCGAATACCTGAAGATACCGAAAGACAAAATACATGGAAATATACAAAATCTCAACAGTTCAAATTTCACTATTTAATGCATTCGATAGATACAGTTTTTACTCTCTCCTGAACAATTTCAATTTTGAGGGTTACATCAATTGGCCAAAACACCGTCGATATATAGAAAAAATATTTGGCGTTGCAGGAAATTACCAATGCATACCTAACCTGGGTCTTTATTTTCTTAAAGCCGTTCAATATCGGTGTTTGGCTGATTATTTGCAGAACATCCTACTGTCGAGAGCTAGTAATATTAGATGCCCAACCCCTCATACCTCAGACATACAGTGTTGCGTATGGAAGAGATAATTTCTGTCTGTAACACTGTTTCCCTCCATTTTTCTCATAATGAATCAAAGGTCACTAATCAAAAAATTGAAAGAAAAAAACAACTTTACCAATTATTCAACATCGGAACACCTGATCACAACGCCATTTTTTAACCATTAGCCTAAATGTTGGTCATGACGTGTTTTAAGGACTTCAACAAAGTTTACCTGTTCGTAGGAAATAAAACAACTAGTTTGACACACTATCGAAAGAACATTTAGAAAAATTTACTACAAACAAAACTCGATTACGATCCACATCCAATTCGTTGTAACTATTATCTAAAACGCTCGCTGGTTCGCAATAACTGTTCAGAGGGCAACGTAGTTACGCGGCATTACAGCACGGCCGTTGGGGGGACCTAGTAGAGACCGCGACCGATCGAACTGACGTTTTTATGGCAAGCCTTTGTTTCACAACGAATTATCTCGTCAAATTTAATTCAATAATTGGCAATCAGGACCCAAGACAGCTTATGCAATCTTCCTTGCCAGAGTTGGATTAATCCAGTCAAATATGTTCAGCCGTTCATCTGTTCGATAGTAAAATAAGAATATGAAGATATATCAATAATCTTTACAATGGTCAAAATTAAAATTGATAACTTAGATATTCCACATGGTTTATCACTAACGTGACGCGTTTCGCCTCTTCAAGAAGAGTCTTCAGTCTAACCATATCGTAAGGTTATTTATTTCTAAGGGAAACAATGATTCTAACTCTAATTATAAGCCTCTCTTGTGAAGACTGTCAAGCTTCCTATGTAGGACAGACAGGTAGAAGCTTTAATATTAGAGTTAAAGAACATATAAGATGTCTCAAAGGTAATAATTTTTCAGAGTTTGCGCATCATTTAATTAAAAATGATAATAATTTTAAGAAAAATAATACCGTAGCAATACTCCATCGGGTAAATAAAAAAGGTATTAAAATGAAAATCAGTTTTTAGAAATTAATAAAACCATTAACAGTAATGGAGGATTAGTAAATAACATTTTAAATAGAACAGGCAGCTCACCATTATTAAATTTATTTCCCTTGGGTTTTTCACCTCCAAGTACCAGTAATTGATTTGTAATTAGTCCATCAGTGTTTATGTCTTACCTCCTCCCTTCGTCCAGTAGAATGGAATAAAACCCACACCACCCTTTATTTTACTTAAGAATTAGAATCATTGTTCACCTTAGAAATAAATAACCTTGGGATACGGTTAGTCTGAAGATGCTTCTTAAGGAGGCGAAACGCGTCACGTTAGTGATAAACCAAGTGGAATAACTAAGTTATCAATTTTAATTTTATATTAAAAATGAACTTCCACAAAGTTACCGCCGAATCCATAGAAAATATTAATAATGGTCAATGTAAATGGCTTTTAAATATTGTTATAGCTATTTCGGCATCACGCCATCGTTAGAACTCTAGCAATGTCAATGATGTAATACATAAAGCTATCTGAAATATTCAAACTAAATACATTACATACATTCTTCACCATAATAAAATTATGTTCGACCAAGTAAATACAAATTCAATCAATCGTATAATACGTCTCTATATAATAAACTATAATAAATTGATTAGTGTTTTATTTTATTAATTATTCATGGTTTCTTTTAAACCAACCTTTTTTTTTACTATTGTCAGTAACCAGTAGCTAAAATAACGATACATGTACATGTATTAGTGTAAAAATATAACACAGCATGTAGTATGTATTAATGTCACAATTTTATGTCACGTACTAGCAAATAACCGGCATGCGTTGCAGTGTCACTCAAAGAAAGAAAGTGTTTGTGTTTTAATTCTGTTTAAGGAAGTGCTTTTGGATATACAATATTTTTTGTTTTCCGTCTGGTCCGTACACGAATAAATCAGAAGATTTTCTGAGATGTCGCTTTTTGTACGTATTTTGATTCTTTTTTTTTTTAGATTTTTTTTTCAGAAACCTTCACGGGTATGCGCACAACAACTCACCAAAGTTTCATTGAAATCGGATGAATGGTAAAGGAACGCATACAGGGCAAACAAACATTCATTTATATATATATATAGACATGAAAACGACCGGTTCCACTCGGCGGGTGAGATTTATTGTCAACTGATGAAAAGGTTGAAAAAGTTCACTACTTGAAATGATAACATTTATTGATTGGTTACGATGGATTTAACCGTATATGAGTTGTGCTGTAACGTGGAGAAGTCTGATTTTTTTCACAAATTGGATGTCTCTCCACCAAGAATTGACAGTTACCTTGAGAAATCATAGATTGTGCAATTTGGTTTGGTGTACGGAATCATTAAAGAGTAATATGTATAGCTTGTTAGATAAATCGACTTTTCAAATTGTTTATTATTACGAATGGAAACAAAAATATCAGCTCATAAATAATAGCAAGAAAAAATTGCTGAGATAATCCATCAGCTATCTATCATCCATTACTCACAATTTGTTCCATACAGCAATTAATATTGAAGTGTGAAAGTAATTATTGTTGTGGAGGCATACAATTATTTCAAGATGCTTTTGGTCTTAGTCGATTGCTTTGTTTGTGTTTTCGGTAAATATTTTAAGGAATAATCTTTATTAACCAGCCATTCCTCAACTTCATTTTAACAATACGTTTAATGGCCGATAATCTGAAGCGAATTAATTTACAATTGCACAATTATAAGGATAAATGTAAAATTTATGGTACAAAATCAGTCATGTGAGGAGTAGAATCCTTTCGTCTGTCGATAGCGTTGTGGAAAACGTCCATGAAACATTAGTTAAATATGTATTAATGGTCGTGTTGTACACAATATTTATTACACATTTGAGATGACATGATTGTCAAAAATCAGTCAGACGGAAGTGTGAGATGACATTAAACCAGGGCTGCGAACTCGGAGTCGTAAAAAAGCGAGAGATTACTTTTTCTATAACATCTTCTTGTCCTGCAATATATGTGTAATATGAAAAATAATTTTAGTTGGTGTTTAATTTGAATACCAATTTCATATAAATAGGAAAAGTAGGAAAAAAACCTGATAAAATTAGATTCTTTTTAGTCGTAATCTGAGTCTGAGTTGGAGCCTGAGTCCGAGTCGCAATTGTAGTCGGAGTCGGGTTGTTGGTCAATGGATTTAGAGTCGCATTTTTTTTTTGACGACTCCACATCCCTGCATTAAACACACTACACAGTAGTTTTACACAGCAATCTGTATTGCTTTACTAACCTGACATTACGACTATAAAAACCTTCTATCGCCATAAACTACAGTAAATATAATATTGTTTATAATTAATTAATTAAGGAAATTAGCACTATTGGAACTATGCAAGCGGACTTAGGTATGCCTAAATACATATTAATCAATGAGAATCAGATTCAGTTTCGCTTCAGTATCAATCCAATTAGGACGCCCATTTTCAAATCGAAACCAGTCACGCGTGGCTTTAATAAGATGGATTTTTTATTTAAAATCTGCGTGTATAAACCAATTTTAAAATCAGCTTAACGAATTTCGGTAGGAAGCATCGTGAGACGTGCCCTTTGCGTCGACATGCAATCGAACGGAGGAAGAAGGGCGACCGCAAATTGAAACCAACGGTCAACTGCACGCTGCAACATGACAAAATATTGCAGGCGGTTCATTGGGCCGCGGCGCCAATCAAAACTGCCATGTCAGCTCGGAACAACGGAAGGCTGCCGTAAAAAGTTACCGGCGTTAAAACGTTTGAAAGCCAAAGCAGAAGATCCGTATGAAACAAGATATAAATAATTAATCGGTATAGACCAAGGGTGGGAAACCTGCGACCTTTTGCCTGAATCACAATTTAAAAAAAATGTCAATGCGACTGTCATTTTTTACCATATTCGCTCTTAATGTGAGGCATATGGATTACGAATGAAGTTAATACTTGTTACTCAGTTGCTCAACCACAGTTTTTTTTTTTTTTGAAAAGAGTAATGAGAGTATATGACTAGGACAGAGTGTAGTGATTAGCCAATCGTTCCAGTTATGTCTCGTTTTTAGGATCGGATTTGAATTTAGACATTACAGCACCCATACCTTCTAATACAAATCAATTTATGAAACTGTCCGAAAGGGAGTCATATGTTATTTTCGTTTACCGATGATAAATGTAACCGTTCTTCCTGTAGTAGTGTTTAACAGTGTTTTGCCGTTGATTTATGCAGGTGCATGGCACCCAGCCACAGTTTATTCAAAACAATGATAGAAAACACAAACAGTCGTTAATTTGAATTCGATTTGCATAAGGGACAATGGAGCTAAACTATGATCAAAGTTGACATGAAGTTTTGACCCAAAATAATATCGTAGCACCTATGCGACCCTTGCATTCCGTCGAGAACAACAGCGGCCGTATACAATTATCACTGGGTTTGTTCCACAAGTTTATGTGTACACACTCTTTGTTTCTACAACGGTTTATATAATTTGTATCTGTAGGTAATGAATTTATACGAGCGGGTGCTGGTGACATCGCTAGTACCAAACTTTGTATCGAAACGTAGCTCGGTTAGACCAGGGATCGTCAACCTTTTGAAAGCTCCCGCTCATTTTTGCATAATTTTTAAATACAATTTCCTTACCGCCCGCTTACCAACATCGCAGTTATTCAATCCAGTGTAAGGATGGAACAATTTATAGAAGATGAAGGATTTGAAAAAAAAAACTTTTTCTATTTTTATACATACATACAAACTTATATGTATACTAAAGAAAGAGTATATTAACATATTAAAGAAATAGTGTGAATTGAAAATTGAAATTCCAATAGTGACGTTTACACTCACAAATCTAAGTAGGCAATGCGTTTACAAACAAACAAGTCGACCGCTAGGCCAGAGCAGGACAAATATTTTGTTTTATTTGGATAGACATAAGCGAGAAAGGTTGAGAAAATGGAGAAAAAAAACCCATCCCTATGCACCCCTACCATCGGCCGTTGGCTTAGCGTAGCGAATTGTCTTCAAGTAAACTTAACCGCGAGTCAAGTTTAACAGATGGTTTCGATGGAAACAGACAAAAAAAAACTGAATTACCCACCATAGAAACGTTAACGTTAAAGGACTAGGTCGACGACCAGTGGGTTAGACTGATTTATTTTTAAATAGTTAGTCCTAATTCTTGGTAGAATGTCTTGTTAGGTTTACTATAAATGATACTTCCGGTGTAACATTTTTAATTCATAGAAAAAACGCCTCACATTCGATATGTACACAGTGGCGCAGGCAGATCAGAGTAATTTATTAAACTGTCGAATTGTTTTAAATCGAGGATTTGGAATAGCCGAGCCGTAGCGAATTACAAAATTAAACTGTCAACCTATATACCTGGAAAGACATCCTTCATGTCGGGACTGGGAGCGTGGATCCAGCCATTACGCGGCTGGATAATACACTGGAACATTTCGGCGCCTTTACTGCTTCACGCCCATGACAGAAAACACTATCGCGAAGACGACACTCTGCTTCTTCACCAACAAACGGAATCTGGTTCTGCGTTCACAGAAAGTTAAAGACGTACTTACTGTCTTGTTTCACTTCTGCAGAATCAATTAAATCGTCACTTGGTTTCTTTCACAGTAATGCTTGCAAAAAAGTTAATAAACGCACAGTATTTTTATACTGCAGTACGATAAAATTATTTTTAATTAGCACTTTTTTTTTTGTTATCGGTATGAACCTTTCAACAGTTTAATTTACCTATTAACTGGACCAAATCATGAATAATAAGTTTTGTTTTATACACGTTGACCAATTAATTGAATAAAAATATCCAAACATTTTACTTATAATATAAAATTCTATCAAGAAGAAATAGCGGTTTACGAGACTTTTTAGTTATTTCAAAGATTAGTATTAATTAGATTTTAATTTGATGATAGACGATAAGTATTGCATCTTAAAATGCAGCACGTTTTGTTTGATGTATTATTAAAAATACTTCTACATACGATCAAAATTTCAGTCTCCCAAAATATATAAACATTGATTTTTCGTCTTGACGATTGAATGCTTGAGATGAGAAAAAATAAAAACCAGTAATTCTGAATTTGAATACAAATTATATATTTAAAAAGTTGAAATTCTGACAGAAAGTTGTTTTTTTGATGGCAGAAAAATTTTATGATATGATAATTATATAGGTATACTTATGTTTATGGTATTATGCAGATTAAGCACCGACTAAATTTTGAATTTATTATTTAAACAATTAAAATAAAATAAACCAGCACTTCTAAAACAGCAAATAAACATGAAATATTTTTAAGTCTGTGTCAAAAGTTTTATCAAGAAAATTTAATACAGAAATTTACATAAGCAATTGAAAATTTTTACGACATAATGTTTATCAATATTAAATCAAATAACGTGAATAGTTCCAACAAGCCGTAATTTCTATGATTTGAATCATTATGAAGATCGTATCAAAAGACCATTATATGACTACTGATTATGAAGCGACCCTTATTTAAACGAATGAAATAAAATATTTACATTGCGGCTGATGATTTAATATGTTATACATCATAACAAAAGCTCGATTGGTAATTTAGGCTCTCACAATAAAAGCAAAGGATCACGGGGTATGATGATATCTGCTACTAAAAGCTTTTTGTACATAATGGGGATAATGGTGACATTATAAATAAGTGGTTTGTAGACAAACAAATATTAAAATTAATGAAAATGATGTATGCAAGCAATGAAAACCGTATAAACAAAGGCACCCGAAAAGAAAAACTTTGAATGAAGATACAGAGATTATTCACTCGCGTAACACTATAATTGTAATTCTATACTCGATTACTTCCAGATATTTACGGAGACATATTTTTGGAAAGCGATTCTATTTTTAGACGTAAGTACATCAACATAACACTAGTACGGCCATCAAACATCTTTTGTCATTGAAAAGGGTTTACAGAACTAATTTCTATATGACAAAGAATTCTGACGTGATAAATAATAAAACAAAATGAACCACGCAGAGATGGGTGTTAAAAAACGTGTTTTTATATTACACAATGTGTATAAGGTAGAGGGAACAACCCATATCAATCTGGATCTGGTTTTGTAATCTCCAGACAAACACACCCTCTGCCAGAAAGTCACCCTCGTATTTACGCCCAGGACGGCTTTCGAATGAGAGAAAAACGTGATTGGAACGTTCAAAGGAATAATTGACCGGTGTAATCGAGTCGGCAGTTATGACACAATATAAATAAATTATAAAAATAGTGTTTGAAAATGTGTGCTAACGTTTGGAACGCACGAGATGTAACCGTCTCGCGCAGACGTTTTGTTGGAACTGATTGAATGGCGGGAGATAAAAACCGAAGAGCGTACTCGACTAAATGCGGTGCACCGAGAAGGAAGCAAGGAATGTTTAATTAATAAACAAATGATAATACTATTTAAAAGAAATTAAATTTACATCATGAAGCAAATTGAATTTAATTTCAAACTATCGTTATGCGACTTCAGCCACCATACTGAAACCTTGTGCAAAATGTTTATTAGGGCTTTCAATTCCGAGATTTCGGGATACACTGTAAGTGTTAAAAAAACAATGCATATTTTAAATCAAATACTTCCTGATTAACAAAGACGTGTATCTCGGATTGTTTATGTAGCTACATAATTAATACGTAAATGTCATTTTGACAGTAATATATTTAACTGTTTTGCATTAGTTTATAAAAAAAATCAATCTCAACTATTTATATATAAATAAAAACAGAAACTTAATTTTGAATATACAATTTAAAAAATGAAATAATCCTTTATGTCCAAATCCGGTATTGAAAAATAGTGCATACCGAAATCTCGGATGCCCTATTTCCCTAGTAAATATCGAAATGTAAGATCGAGATTATTGTCTAACGAGCTCCAACTTTCTAAGGTAATTTTACAAACAATGTATGTGACGTGCAACTAAGGAAACAGTAGGAATCAGTTTTTAAATCATTGTTTTGTAGCAAAAACATGGTAAATAAAATAAATTAGTCTTTTATTAACCCATTGTGTGATTACACCGAAGAATTAACAATAAATACTTGAACAAAACTACATACACAGATGGCAAATGATGTTTTTTTTATATTTACGGCGATTTAAAAAAATGTATTACCCACTTCTACAGAATACTATATTTGATGAAGTGATAAGATCGATTTAAGAGTACAAAATCATTTATTTCATGCAAATCGATATTTTTACCGTACCCGATCGGTAATTTGTTGATAAAGTGTTGATCAATGTTTTGGAATAATTCAACAAAAGGCAAACGAAACAAGATAATATGAAAACCGCTTGACGTGAAAAGAAAATCGCGTCACAAAAACAGAAAATCTTATTTCAAACACAAATTCTCTTATAACTTGAAATTGACGATATTTTTCGCCTTTAAATCGAAAATTACACAGTCTGCCCGACAGTGACAGACCAATTACTTAACTACAATACAAGTAGTACCTCAATAACAATATTTTTCAGTCAAACGCAATATGTTTCTCGTTATGCATGTTGCCTTCTTAGTGAAGCTTCCACGATACCAATAACGTGCGAGTGAGAAGGTTCTATCGCGGAAGAGGGAAAGCGTCCAGCATCCCCGCGCTTGCGCACACAGCCTACCGGTTTTATCTCAACCCCCCATTATTTGACAACTTCCGGTATTGCCGCGGCGTTTTACTAAATAAATAGTTAAAAGATTTTTTCTCCGTCTGTAAATAAGCGATATAAATTTGAAATGTTTTTATTCACGGAGCTGTATTGTTTACTTTTGACATACCGTCAATTATACACAGAAGGGTTTAAAATAATTGATTTTACAAAAGGTAACCAAGGGTATCCTTTGTTGTGATAATAAAACACTACAAACAACATATTTAGTGCGCTTATAAACCATTATAAATTCAGGCTTAATTATTGAATTCTTTTAGGTAACTGACTAGTTTTAAAACGATGAAAAGGAACAGGAGTCTTGTTATTTATTTAAGTGGCATGAATCGATTGATCTACAAGTAATACTAGTATATGGCAATCTTGAGTTGCTGATTCGTTATATCGTGATCGATTTATAATAAAAACAAATCCGGAGTTTGCTAGTATTTGACACATGCGGGAAATCGTCATATTGATTAATGTAATTCAAATTACGTTTATATTCTTGTTAATAACTAGTGGGTACCCGGCATGCGTTGCAATGCCACGCAAAGAAAGAAAGTGTTTGTGTGGTAATTCTCTTTATTGAAGTGCTTTTGGACATACAATATTTTTTGTTTTTTCTGTCTGGTGCGTACACGAATAAAGAAGATTTTCCGAGATGTCACTATTTGTACGAATTTAATTCTTTATTTTAGGTATATCTGGGTTGTGAAATTGATTTTTATACATAATAAGACCTACTGTAAGTTAACAATTAAAAAGTTTAAAGTCAGGCTCAGGCCGGACCTGGCATGATTGTACTATGCCTATATCCTTCGAGCAAGTTCAAGCAATAATTTGACAAAGTTGTATCGGAATCGGATGAATGGTATGACAGTGCATAAGATACGAACAAACCTACATTGATTTTTATATATTAGATAGATGTGTTTTTAGTTTATTGATAAAGTGTTTTTTAGGTATGTCTCGTTGATCAGGATATTTCCCTTGACCTTGGTTACAATATTTTTCTCGTGACCACGTCCAAAACGTACCCCCGCAAACTACAATGATACCTGTATTATATTTGGATCATTATTGACCAGACTGCTCAAATTCTCTAGGATTTAACTACTTGAACTGCTACAAGTATGAAATACATTGCTGACTGAAGTTGACCCAGTTGAAAACGGTATGTGTATAGACGTTGTGATCAATGTTAAAAATCAGTATTTTACTACAAAATGGCCGTAAAATAAAAAATCAAAAATACTGAAATATACAGAACAGATATGGAAAACAACCACTTACTAAAAATGCATATTAAATTGGATATAATAAGAAGCAACTATCAAGGAACGTTCTTTACGAGGGGGTGATCAATAAGAGAGGGCTTTATCCCCAGGAGAAGATTTACAAAACAGATACATTGTTTTTGGAAAAAACAGAACCCGCCATTATTACCATACTTTAAAGGGCGGATGTTTTCATTTCCGCGGTTTGTTTTGATTGAGCGCTTGTTTAACGTACACAAGTAGTCAAGTCTTCAAAGCTGCGATGAAAAAAAATACTTTTTTTGCATAGGATATTTATATTATCGTGTTAAGTGTAAAGCATAACAGTCACGTTAAATTTATATCACGCTTAATTTTGTTGATTTTAAAATACTTGACCTGGATTGAACTGAAAAGAAATACAAACAGGCAAACTCCGAAAGTCTGCTGCACTTTATTACAGGAAATATTGTGCAAGAGGTTTCGAAAAAAAAGCTTTAGACTTATTTATGTTTACAAAATTCTTCCTGAAAGCTGGTTGCATAATATCAGCACCTAAGAGGTCTATGAAATTAATGAAAGTTCCTACCTATCGAGTGTTTATTGTATCATTTTTTATTAAACTCATTTACATACTAAGCAAATAGATTTTACTTGGCACTTTATTCCTAGTAATAAATGTATACGCATGCAATTTGAATTGTTGAAATTTTGTACATTTCCATGTATTTCGTCACTAACGACCCGGGTTCATTCGTGTTCTCGAATGCCTGAAGACGCCGAAAGGCGAAATTGAAATTCCATCAAGCACCCTCAGTATTGTATTTTCAATCTGAAGTAAAATTATATTCACCGGTATTTGATTGTGCAACGTTGTATATCCTTCTTAGATGGCTAACATTACAAAAGGAGCGTAGATTAATTGACTATCAAATATATACTACCCAAATACTCGTTCAATTCTAGCATTTAAAGATATATGTATTTCCTTTATGACTTTGAAAAAATTTGATTTTGTTACCAATTTGTTTTTATAATTACTTTGTTGCCTAGGAATAAAATTTTTTGCTGCTAGGAAAGTAATAAAAAAAACAATAGATATAGAAATGCCTATTTTCTATTTTATAAGGATACCTCCTGACGCACACATTTTTTTTTAATTCGTAAATATTATTAAATTTGATTTGAAAAGTCAAAAAATACTAACATGTTAGTAAACCGTGTTTTCGAAATTTTCATTGTGCACTATACAAAGTCTAGTCACCTTTTATAATTAAAAAAAAGAGCAACGAATAATAGGTACCATGAAGGTTGAAAGCGTTTAAGAAACTATGCACTTCACAATGAGAATAAAACAACAAAGGTGTCATATCATATATTCCACAGGTTCTTAAATCCAGAGGTTATGAAACGCCACTGCAATTAGCGAGTGTTTTATCATAATGGCGTGTATATAACAACCATGTTCTAAGTTGCCCCTTTGAAGTCTTATTATTATAATACATACAAATGTAATCAAACTGATAGAGTTGATACATTTTCATGGACTACTGATAGGTGTGCAAGAAAGCGATACTTTTAAAAATCATATATAATAGGTGTAATAATTAAATATGAAGAGATAAGAACTAATTGAAAAAATTCAGATGGCATCTCGATATTGTATCTCGAAAATAAGATAAGAACACAATAAAATTTGATAAGCAGATAATAAGTAGTTAATGCTTACAATATAATGTATGCAGATATGAACATAATTGTGTGTTTTTAAGATGTAGAATCTATTATTTATTTATATATTTTATTGACGAAATTTCGTTATGGCTTTGAAAAGGAAAGAAATTTCGTTTGTTGACCGTACTTCCATGGAGGAATAATATTGGAATACATTTTACACAATTTACTAGGATTTGGACCGGTTTCGCTATGGGAAAGAAGAAAAGTTGTCAGTATATCTTTAAACTTATTTTAAGTAATGTATTTCACCCTAAGTCTAAATAAAGTTTTAAAATGCTGACTTTATGACACTAAATTTTAACCAAGAAGGTTAACTATATATCAAAAATGTATTTAATTAAATTTTTCTTCACTTGTCACTCTATTTGAAAATGTTTTAAATTAATCACCACATTCTGGAGTATTTTGTGTCAAATCACAAAAAATTGCAGCGATTTTACGTAAGTTTTATTTTGTGTTTACAAAAAAAAGTGTTTATAAATATCACGGAAAAACCGATTGTCACGAATTTTCTTGAAGTGAAAACAACTTCACGCGCTAGATCACCTCTTGCGACTGCGCATGCCCGGAATAGCCGCCGAAAGTGTGCATGCGTTCGGTCACGGTCGGGTGCTTCCGGTCGCATAGAGCAGGACGCCGCTATACAAAACGCGCCGTCTATCTCTACAGTATTTTAATTTTTAAGGTATCGCTGTTTCATCTCGCTTCGAAATGGATTCGCGTATATAAATTTTAAAAACGACAACACTACGGTCGCTTTTTCTCTCTCCTCTCTTCAGGTGGGATAATTACAACCATCACGCACATTTCTGCCGGAATAATAAAATCGTATAATATAAACACATGCAGTATCAAAATCTGTGAAAATTACGTTAAATATGCGGTTTTGTATTTTTGATTAAATACAAATGTAGGTATATAAAAAATATATTTTCAATAAAACAAAAATGTGTACATGGATAAACCTGGATTATGTTTTGACAACATTGCTGAAGTAAAATTGCTGGATTAAATTAAATGTGAATTGAATAAAATGTTGTATTCAAACTAACAATAAACAGACTTAAGATTTACATCCTCCCTGACTGATTTCAATAAACATTGAATGTACCTAATTTAAATATTTAAAATGCACTCACGTTGTGGGAATCGGCTGATGTTTAGAACCACAGAAGCAGAAATGCTATAGCACACTTAATATATTTAATAAATGATAGGTAAATTAATGTTATGGTTGAAAAAGCACGAAGAATCATATTGTAATTATCAGACAATAAAAAGTGGTAAATAATTAATTTCAAAAAAGCCCTTTTTGAATACAAAATAGTATGTACTGTGAAGCCAATCATGAAATGCTTCACAAAAGCTGAGCGATATTTTTTAAATGAAAATAGCCTAAGAAATTCTATATCGACAGTGTTTTGGCCATTTGATGTAACCCACAAGATTGAAATTATTCTGAGTAAAAACTGTTTTTATCAAAAACATATAATATATAATGAATTGTGATATGAATCTTTTAAATGCAAGTGGTCGTGTCAGAATTTTTCAACCTAAAAACAATGTAAAATGATGTTTCACTTCCAAAAACTGGTAAATTTATTTTTCTAATTTACATCATTTGGCGGAAACCGTCGTCTCTGTCGTCTTTAAAATGAGATCACATCATTGACTCATTTTCGTATTTTTTTTGGGTTACATCAATTGGACAAAACACCATCGAATGTTGAGTTGCGTTATGAATCTTTTAAATGCGCTCTTGTGAATTCTCACGTTTGCAGATACGGGATTGTACATAGGGATTCTCGATATAATAGTGGCTTGAGTCAAGTGGCCGAGTCAGAATTTTTAAACCTAAAACCAATGTAAAGTGATGTTAGCCTTCCAAAAAGTGGTCAATTTATTCTTCTAATTTACATCATTAGACTAAGACCTGCTCTGTCGTCTTTACAATGAGACCCAATCCCGTCTTTACAATGAGACTCATTTTGGTATTTTTTTTTTTCATCATAAAAGAATTCATTACTCACCAAAAATAATTATCACATCTACAAGATAAAGCATCTATTACAATGAGAAAACGGTGGCTTACGATTAATTGCTTTTATTTTTGACCATTGATAATTCAAAAGATGTCAAAAGGATAATTATGGAAGTATACGCCTAATATACGATTGCCTAGATATTTGATCCTTTAATATACAACGAAAAACATTTTGGTCATGATCACTCATCTCACACGATTCTCACTACATAAAGCATAGAGCAGGGTACCAAAACCGCGGCTCACGAGGAGCAAGCGTACTTTCAATCATATTATTAATTGAATATGAAAATAAAAATAAATTACTTCATATATTATGTAGTGATAGTGATGAATATGTGAATTTGTATTTTTTAAGCAACAATCATAAAGAGTATTGAGAAGCCAATGGGTAAATAATAAACATACTGCAACCTATGACAAATAAGCTTTAATGAATGCCTGTGCATGTGCATAATTTGTTTTCCGTTAATTTTAAAACAAATGTGAACTATGAGGATTTAATCATTCAGAAAGCCTTATCCACTATATATATATTTACAACGAGCAATAAAAATCAAATCTAATTTTTACTTTTTACTTATTTGTAAATTAAAATACATGTGGCAAAGTACAATAATAATAATAATACAAACATTTTTGACGTTAGAAAATAGAAAAAGAACAAGAAATATTTTTAACATACAAGAAAAAAATATTCAGAAAACAATACCCAGAGTTCGTTGGTCAAAAATGTCCACTTCTTCAGGCAATGCATTGATCAGCCGAACGGCCTTTGCAACTGGTGACTCAGATGACCGACGCGAAGACCAAGTTACATGAAAATTGTTTGGTTATGGTTTCGTACTACACATATCTGGCATTTTTGAACTCAAAATTTGAACAGTTCAAAATGACTTCATTCAGAATATTACAATTCACTAAAATCAAACAGTACGAATATAAACGTGAAAAATATTTCGTTCATATTTCGGTGTTTTGTAAAATGAGTTTGATGACCACTGGATTAGGATATTAAGTATTTCAGTACAAAACTAAAAAAAATGTCTATCAAACAGAGTTGATTTCAATAGTCGTGCGCGTATGGAGAATATAACAAAATCCAAAATAAAGAAACCGACGATGATATAATAGTCGAAGCTGGTATATCCGATACCTTTTGCACTACAAAAGAAATACCTGAGGGGCTTAAATAAACCTCATATAAATTATTGTTAAACGTCTCTAAAGAAATGTAAACGTGGGTTACTTACAGTATGTGGGGACATTTTAAGAGACATTCCAGGTACTATTTATAAATGTGTGATTAGTTAACAGTATAACTGTCCCGTTTCGATAAATAAGGCAATGCAAAAATGAATATTATCACTCAAAGAAATAGTTACAATAGCAAATTTCCAAGATCTATTAGGTGTTTTTTTTAGATAAAAAGTATACAAATCAACATTTTATCAATCCATTACCCGATTTTTTGACATTTCATAAAAAAGCTTTGATTTTTTTTTTTTTTTTTTTATTATATTATAATATGATGGAAAATCGAAATACATACTAAACAGCAAAAACGGTTTAGCTCAGTAAAAGAAAAGTTCTATTTGTCTTGACTAAACTAATTACTTCTCCATTAAAACAATACTATGCTTTCTTTGCTATTATTATATTGTTTAAACATATTATTACTTAACAAGTTTTTTTTTTTTTTTAGAATAAAACACAATTCATTTGTACTACTTCCACATATTTATAATGATCAGGACCGCTTTCACTCATCACGAGCATTATCAACTGATAAAAATACAAACATATTTTATCAGTTGATAATGCTCGTGATGAGCGAAACCGGTCCTGATCATTATAAATATGTGGAAGTAGTATAAATGAATTGTGTTTTATTTTTTAAAATATAATGTCTTTCCACCAAGAATTGACAGTTAACACCTTAAAAGTAACAAGTTTATGCCCTCTATCTCAGTGGTTTCCATGCATTATTATACTTAAGAAAATATTTAAGAAAAAAATCTTGGCGGCTCCCTAATTTATTTAAATGGTAAAAATAGTTCCACAATGTCACAAATTTAATAAGCGACGCAATTAATAATTAAAATGTAAGTCTTTTTGTGCCCCTTTAGTTTTAAAAATAGGCTAAGTCGTCTTTTTGTATATTGCTTGTCATGAGTATCAACATTGTATCTATAATCATTATATAACACTCTTCTTAGTCAGTAAGTCTGAAAATACTAACTTGCTGAGCGAAACCAGGTAATTATTTACGAATACTTTAACAAGCGTTTCCATTCACCAATTACCAGGTAGTTGATAACACAGATGTAATTAATCCTATCAAACAATGGTCACTGAATGAGTGTACACTTCGCTTTCATAGCATACAAACCCTCAGACATGTCTTGTGTTGTGAGTTTTAGTACCCAGATATAAAAAACAACCCCTAGCAGAGCAGACGCTTCCCTTGTTTTACACCCTCCACATTCATTTTCCACGTTAGTCATCGTTTTATGTCGATACTAACGACTTCAGCAGACAATTACATTAGCAATTATCTTATTTTACAATTAAAAATAGTCATTATTGCATGAAAAGTCTTCGTTCATACATAATGTATACAGGCGATATGGGTGTGACAAGAATATAAAATATTTTAAGCAAAGTATTGTCAATATAAGTCTTTTAAGCATCACAGACAACTGAGGCTAGGTCGATAGAAGAGCTTTATAATGTAATTCATACACAAAATAAGGTGCAGGCAGCTTGTGAAACTTTCTTATTACCCTCCCGCCCTCCAATGGCCTTTTAAAGATCTGGTCAATGATAAGATAATTCATTACTTCTTGCTTAGGCAACATCTTTTTTATTTAATATTGAAGGAATAGCTGAAACAATTACCTCGGACAATCATGAGTTTTGTAGTATATATGTAGTATATACAGGAAAACATTGCCGGTTTCATTCCCAACGGTTGCAGTCACAAAGTAACTCAGTGAGTTAATTGATTGAATTGGAATTTACTTGGTAACTCCATTATAATGGCGTAAAAAATCAAATCGTCAGTGTCTGTGGCGCAGTTGGTAGCGTCGTGGGCTACGGCTACGAATGTCTCGGGTTCAATTCTCGATGCGGACAGTTTTCATAAATTGATATTTCAATCGATTTATGGATTTCTGTTCGTAATCTGAGTGTTTGTGTTGTCTAAAACTCCCTCCTCACCCACCCATCCCATCCTCACGGTGCGTAGCGAGAGCGATTAGCTAACCACTAGTCCTGTCCTAGCCCCATCCTTCTATCCCTACTCTCTTAGATAAAAGAGAGGTTGAGCAACTGAGTAACAAACAGTTTTCATAGAAAAATTCTGTTGAGATACCTCCATTAGGAGATCATATGCTCCACATTGGGAGCGGACATGGAAAAAATCAATGTATTTACTTATATTATGTCGTCTCAGATAACATAATATCGATGGTGTTTTGGTCAATTGATGTAAGACTCAAAAAATACGAAAATGAGTTAATGATTGGATCTCATTTTAAAGACGACAGAGCAGGTCTCAACCAAATGATATAAATTTACCACTTTTTGGAAGGGAAACATCATTTCACATTGTGTTAGGTTTACAAATTCTGTATGACAAAAATACATCTAGTTGTGTTTATATGTATGCCACGACTTGCTGCAATTTTTTCTCTACCGGTGAAAACAAAAGTTAAATAAAAATGTGTTACTTTAATGATAATAATAAATGAAGCAATAAATTGCATCTTTGGAAGTGATGCTTAAAATGTCTCAAATTGGCCATAAAATTTTAGCAGGTGAGTCTTACATTACAGATGCGCGTGAGAGTGTGCACTCTTTGCTTGTGTCTGTTGCACCTGCCGCGGCCGGTGACCTTGCGGAGGTCACAGCAGCCTCTCGTGCTGAGCGAAAATTCCGAGCAAATTATCTGGACCGCCACCATACGACGGCTAATCTTACTAATTTACCCGGTGCATTAACGAGGAAAGTCGAAAGACGCATGCGATGTTATGTTTTCCGCGAAGGATACCAATTAGCGTGCTACCAAAAATTTGTATCTCGATGTACCCTACAAATCAGTCATTTGAAGTCGTTACGACTCTACAGATTACCTCTCACAACAACATAAAAAAACTTTTTTTTCCTATGCGAAATACAATACCAGATACATAATATTAATATACAGTGTTCATCGTTCTCACAGATGTATCGTTAAATTTTTATAGCCTGCCAAAACACTCTTACGAACAATGTTAAATCTATCTATCGTTTTCCTCGATTTATCAGTTAAATATTTATTATGGTGCTGTCAAAAATATTACCCCGATTGATCGACAAGTGCGTGCAAGTCTGCAAGCGTCGTCTTGACGTTATGACAGCTGTTGATGATGATTGCTCAGTCGTGTCGCCGAGTCGGTCAGTCGGAATAATTCTGACTTGAATCCAACTATACGGCTTAGATTTCCATATTTAATTGTAAGGGGCGTTGTTTTTGAATGAAATGAATATAACAAAAGATAAGTTAAATAAAATATATTAAGAAAAAAAAAGCACTAATTAAATTGCACATTTGATAGGTTTACGAATACACTTTTAATTCACAAACAATAATTATATTTTACAGATACAAATAAATTATATAATTTATAAATACACATTTAGCAATGCACAACCTATAATAAATAAATAAATTGCTTTATTTATCAAGCGGTAGCAAATTCACCTGTATGTAATATATGACATGAAATAACAATTGCAATGTTTTTACATAGGTAATAAGGATGTCGTTTTTTGTATATTCGGCGCAGTGGTTGGCCTTCAGTTTTAGACAAGGAGTCGTTCAGGTTCAAGTCTATCGCGGATAACTAACCAAAATTGAAACGTTGTAATATTAATGTCAATCATTCTATATGTATTAACTGCTACAACCAAACGCATTGTTCAGACCATCTGCTGCGAGTTTCTTTAAATACAAGTATAATAACAGTGGTTTTAAACGCAGTTTTAATCATTTTTCACACGTGTTTAGTCTTTGCATTAGAATTTTGCGTTATACTTCGTATTATGTATATGGGACTATATATTTAAACATGCACTTATTCCACCGATAAAAATATCGAAAACGAAAAACAAAACGTCTTTCGCCGCTGTTATGCATAAAAATATGAGCCAGTGAGTTTGCAACTCTTAGCCAAAATAAAAAAATTAGTATTTTCAGCCACATGAGGAACAACCATCCATCTTTTTTTTTTAACAAAATAAGGTAAACATTGCAAAGTATTAATTTAGTTCCACAACAATTATAAAAAAAAATAAGCGTATCCGCTCCCTATTTGGAGCATATGACCAGCTTTTTATTTAGGTCGTAATAAGAGGCTGGTCCGTCCGCTCTCTTACCTCCGAGTTCCTGACAAAATCAAACCACCGTAACCCTAGTATTCACCGCAAGCATCTGTTTTCAAAGCGCAGTATAGGGTCACCTTGTGCTTTGGTAAGGTGCCATGACTCGCAACCGTACAGCAGCACCGTCAAAATGAACCCTTTGAATAGGTGGCACTTGGTTCTGACAGAGTACAAACCGTGGGTCCCAGACTTTCCGCATTGAGTTGAAGGTTGCTCCAGCTATCCTTAATCGGGTTGCGAGTTCTTTACGCGGATTGCCATCTCCCGTGATGTTTATGTACTCCCAAGTAAAATATAATTGAGTCGGAGTCGTGGAATCGCGATTTTTTGGCTGGAGTCAGAGCTGTAAAAAACGAGCGACACCGACCACTTTTTCTTTTAAGTGCATTTTTGCATTTCTGCGTATATGAATGTACTTGTTTCATTTTCACTTATGCTTATAACATTTTTCTGTTGTACGATATACATATATACATGTATATTAAATGTATAATATCGGCTATTTACTGGATTGGTTGGTTGGTGTTTAATTTGAAGACCAATTACATATAAATATTAAATGGAGTTCTACTACGTTAATTCCAATTTAATTAAAAAACTTTTAAGATTATAATGAATAAAATATTATGTATTCCGTAATAATTTATTATTTAATTATTGAGACCGGTTTTGACCAGTTTTTCAAATCTTGAAATACAAACTTTTGTCTGTATAAATGTGTTTTCATTGTGTCCCTATAATTCTATTAATAATTCTACACTTTTGTTTTCAATTGAATGTGTGTACTTCCTGTTTAATTACGAGATATACTAAAGAGTTCCTAATATTCCCAAACAAAATCAAATAGTTGATGGAAAAAAGGCATAAATGTATAAATAATTTATTCCACGTTTATCTGTTCATAAAGATTGAGAACGACTTATATGGCGCCAAAACGGATATCACGCCCCCGGTACAGGGCCGAACTTACATATTAATGTGTACACACACCTGCCTCACCGGTCTGCTAACAAACAAACAAACATCTCCACAATGCAGGCACGTTGCACCAAACCAAACAACACAGGTAGAATATATCTTAACTCGACCCTTATTATTAAGTGTGGTAAACAAAAAAAATACAATGTAGTTTAAATCTGACTATATAAAACAGAACCACAATCATTGTATCGAATTATGGATTCACATTCGACGGCCGGTGGTTGTGATGTCTAAAACTCTCTCCCACCCATTCGATCCTAAAAAAAATTAGCACATAGCGAAAGCTATTATCTAACCACTTGTTCTGTCTTCGACCGATACTTTTCTCTCTCCGATAAAGAGTCGTTGTGCGACTGAGAAAAGGGCGTTTCTCATAGAACAGCGAGCCCAACACGGGACCCGCTGAGCTGGATCATAACTATGAACATTTTTTTACTTTTAGTGTACCTAAAACCAGCAAAATAACATTCCATTATGTGGGGGACGTATCATATTCCATCTATGAGAGTAATTCAGTACACTGACTAAACTATCGTGTCAATGTCTTCTATATTTTTGTGTTAACAAACAATCACTAAGTTAACTAATTATAAAAAGCGCGTGCGCCGATCGCCATTTTGCGTGAGAGGATATGAATGTGTGCGGGTAGTCAGACATCTCACTATTTTTTTTTAAAAATTGTAACTCAAATCTAGTATGTTTGATTTTCAGTTTATTTTATTTTTATTCGAAAAAAGGCATATTTCTTGTTAACTTAGAATAACGACAAAATATTTTTTTTTGTCTATGGTCAATGTCTTTAGGGTAATCTCAGTATTATTGCGTTGGCAACAACACTGCGCACGCTTGTTTGTTGGTTTTCGATGGTCCGAAAAGTTTTGATCTCACGCTGTCTTTTCCATTAGTGTTGTCGATGTTTTTCGTTATGTGATATCAAAATAATCTTTTAGCCTCAAAATATTACGGGCCGTATTCAAGCCAGAATATGTTATAATTTTAATTCGATATTGTATTTTTAATATTTCTGATTTTTGTCTTTGAATTTTAATCTTACATTTTAATTAAAAAGCATTTTTGAATTGTTCTATTATTTTTTGATTGTTGTGTTCACTTTAAATTTTATCAAAATTCATCGAAATTTTTTGTTATTTGAAATTAAACTCTTAATAAAAATATATGCTAAATTGACGCTAAAATTCAACACTTTTTATGCCGTAAAATGCTAAAACTTACAAAAATAGTACACAAAATACGTGTGTCTACTTATTACCAAACCCTACACATATTAATAATTATTACTTCGAGTCGGATTCAATATAATGAATGAGCCAGGTACTCGGAAGAAATTATTATCATTTGAGAATAAAACTTAACGCAACACTATCCGATACCAAAATAATAATTATTATGTATCTTAGAACAGTTTCAGCTAATTAATTGACGGCGGGTTAAAAGACACAAAGTTATTATGATATATATCTAATATGTAATATATTTTGAAGCAGTTAACTAGAATCATAATTCTGTGTTACTTAATTGTTTGACAGACGTCTACTATGTTGTCAAGACAAATAAAAATAACTCAAATTTTCTGGCAAGCTGTCATCCGAGAGCGGAGGCGGAAAAATGATTTTTTCCGACGAAAAAATTTGGCATTTAATTTCATATACAAGATATTCTGTCACAGAGTATATTAATTGAATATTCTTGGTAGTCCCGAATGAAATTGAATAAACAGATTCATTCTTGAATTCACAGTCGTAGATTCGTTGCATTCATGAGTGATTAATTTATTGTATTGGATCTTAGATCTGAGGATACTCTGTTTTTAGTTACAATTTCGAGCATTCGCACAGAACGCTTTTAAAACGTTTGTAAATAGACTTAAAAATCGCAAAGCATAAGAAGATAAAATATTTCTGATTTTGATTCGTCTCGACTACGAATGAGTTTGAAGTACTTATCTTTCATTTTCTCGCCCGAGTTTAAGGGCTGTGGAGTCGGGGTCGGAGTTGTAGAAGACGAGCGGCTCCGACATATTTTTCTATAAAGTTCATATCTGCGTGTATTAATGTAATTGTTTCATTTTTATTTATGCCAATAACATCTTCTTGTCCTGCAATATACATATATACATACTTACATAGATATGTATATTTTATATGTATAATATTAAAAATTTGGATATTTGCCAGATTGGTTGGTTGGTGTTTAATTTGAAGACCAATTACACATAAATAGGAAAGGTAGGAGCCTGACAAAATTAGACTTTTTTTAGTCGTAATCGGAGTCGGGTTGTCGGTCAATGTCAGTTGGAGTGTCAGGTTGTAATTGGAGTCAAGAGTCGGAGTCGCGTTTTTATTTTTGGACGACTACCCCTGGTTTAAACAATCTGTGATTATTTTTGCTTTCTATTTGAATAATATTTTAGTGGTATTGTTGTTGTTTCTGTCGCCCTGGAAGGCCGCTGATGACCATCCATTGGATGTATTCGGCGGAGCTACGGGACGTTGGGATGACCTGGGAGGAAGCGAAGAGACTGGTGGGGGACAGAGAAGCTTGGAGGAACCGCGTGATGGCCATATGCTCCGAATAGGGAGCGAATATGGTATATTTTGTAAATATTCACAAACTGTTGGGATAAATCTATTGTATCGTTTTAAACACATATTACTCACAATTTCATTTATTATACCTATAACTTAATTAGTTAAAAGTATATATTAAATTCTAAAATACATTTTATTTTTTAAGAAAGACCTCATAAATAAAACAAACAATACTATGTATTTAACGATCATTGTTTTAAATTTGAATTGTTGAAATTTTGTGCGTTTCCATGTATTTTGTCACTAACGTCCCGGGTTTCGTCTTTCGACATCTTCAGGCATTCGAGCACATGAATGAACTCGAACTGACACAAGTAAACAGTTTACAACAATTATACACAAGATAAAATACAACAAATCTTCTCCCCGAGTCTAAGCTTAATACCATCTGGAATGATCACAACAAACGCATTATGGATGAAAAGATTGGGTTTTTAAATGCAATTCGAAGAACTATCTACCAAATTTCAACTAATGAGCTCTGTCAGATGACCATGGACCGATGTGTTAATATGGGAAATTCATTATTTTTATTTTTAATTTATGTTTATTTTTTACGGACTCATCTCACGCAAAGAGTACAATAGTCGAGAGTTTGGAAGATTTAGTTGTTCGTTCAAAATTGGTAAGGAACTTGACTGGGCCCTATTGATTTTCAAAATTTCTTGATAAAATAATTCAGATGTCTTAAATCAATTGGATTATTGTTTAATTCTATCAAGCAGATTAAAACTTGATTAAAAAATAATATTGTGAAACATATTATGTTTACTGTGTGAACAGCGCCATCTGTTTGAGTTTCAATGAAAGTTAAAATTTAAAAAAAAAAATATGATATCGCTAAAAATTGTAAATATAAAAAATTAAAAATGAAATTAATTAATTGGATTAATAACTCTATATTAGATGAAGCCGGAAAATTCGTGTATTCACACCTAAACAATTAATACGAAATACTACTACAAAATAATACTGACATCCATTTCAATTATGTACATACAATGAATGGTGGTAAAACAGTGCGCGCCTATTAAAAGTAACAATGGATACAATTTAAAAATCGATGCGCCAACACCATCTCGCGGATGCGACGCGAATAATTTAAGTTAAAATTGAAAAAATAGCAATTGTAAAATCTTACCTACCAAGTTCAAATTTTCGATAGCGATACTTACCTTCTTACCAATGGTTATCGCTATTTTAAACATATAATATTTTATTTAAACGTTTATTGGGATATTAATTCAGAACTTATGCCATAGTTTAAGACAATAATATTTAAATCCTTAATGTGAAATTAAGGTCTGTTATAAGCACTAAAAAAAACGTTAACTTTCCTTTATCAAATAATTGAATACATTAAGAGCGACTGAAAATTTACAACTTTTGCGATAGTGACATCTGCATCTATTAATGAGCACATAAATGTTAAATGATTTAAAAAAAAAACAACCGTTTTCACACATTTATAATGATCAGGACCGGTTTCGCTCATCACGAGTATTATCAACTGATAAAAATAACTAAGTTCATGAACTAAGAACCTATACCTTCATTTTTACACTCAATTTTATATAAATAAGCCTGTTATGTTTGTATTTTAAGCAGTTGATAATGCTCGTGATGAGCGAAACCGGTCCTGATCATTATAAATATGTGGAAGTAGGACAAATGAATTGTGTTTTATTTTTTAAAATATAATGTCTTTCCACCAAGAATTGACAGTTAACACCTTAAAAGTGACTTTTAAATTCCCTTAATACACATATTATGTACTTTAAATATTTTTACTTAGATATCAATGATCATTTTAGGGTAAAAAGATGCATTTAAATACCACGATCAATTAGATAAACTGAATAAATTTAAAACGATATTTGCATACGTGAGAATATTTATAATTTGTATTTGCACCCACAAATTTAATATTCAAAAATAAATTAAAGGTAGGTAGGTAGCCTCTCAAATGCGAGATCGGAAGGAAAAATAAATAACTACCCGTTTTTCGGAAGGACAGGTAAAGAAGACCAGTAGTTACTACGGAAATAGGTATAACTGAGGCATAATTACCTGTGAAACCATAAATAATCTGTACATACTTGCAAAACTCGATAATAACATATCGGACATACAGCTTAAAGTAGTGCAAACAAAATACGAATTCCGATGCACCAAAATATATGAATAGGTGTATGAGATGTACTGCATAGTGTAAAGTCGTCAAGTGATGATGACGATTTTAGATGAATTCGATTCGAAAAGATTATTCCACTGGTTACGTTACTAGGTATCACACGTGTTTCGCTTATTTAAGAAGCATCTTCAGACTTAGTATTCGTAAGATTTTTATTTATAACTTAAACATTGATAATTATTCTTAATTAATAAATAACAAAGTTATGAGATGCATTTTTATTTCTACTAGCCGCTATGGAGGGTTCAGACACAAAAAACAGAACTTTTTACAATAATAATTACTTGTATTTGGAAAGGTAAATTCCATCTGAAATAAATTGAATATCGGGGACATCCGTCCTATTAAACTTACTAATTTCTTCTCATAAATTTCCAAGAACTCTAAGCTATACATCATGAGTTTATATATATATTAATGTCGTTGGAAAAATCATTCTTTGTCCTATTTGTCAGATAGATTATTCAAGTACCTCAGACATATTGCGGGTTACGGGTTGGATCAAAAACGACCGGGAACCATTACCCACCCGCCTCAATATCGTTATACTGACATAAACAAGGCATTAGTATATGTAAGTTTTTCAAAAACAGTCAAATAAAAATCCGTTTTAAAATAGTCCTTACGATGTCGTGATTACGAAGTAGCTAAAAACTATATTTTATAATTCATATGAAACTAAATACATTATTGTTTAACTTACTATAACAAAGTGCTACCAAACAAACGTCAATTCAATCAATAAATACATTCATCGTTTCATGAATTATAATTTAATTTTTAGACATTCATTATAAAATAATAACGATGTATTTAGTTGTACAAGGATAGCATAATATTGCAGATAACTATCTCGGTATCAAGATATCATCAGAATTATTAGAATTTACGTGACAATTTTTCTAGAATAGGTCTGGGCAACAAGAGCCAAAAAAGTTCGTTCAAATTTTGAACGCGGTTTTCGCCTTTCGGCATCTTCAGGAATTCGATTACACAGATGAACTGACCCAAACTGTTAGGTAGAGGTACAAGATTTAAACGATTCCCATTTAAATATAATATTGTCTTAAAATAACTTATCGATCGTTGGCCTTATGTTGAAAAGATGGAATAAATCGGGTTATTGCGGACGCAATCATCGTCAAGTTGTGGCAATACCTCCATCCGGTGTCTGGAGGAAGCGGTGCAATTCTTCTTCCTGTCCTGCATAGCAATAATAATATCGCCACACAGGGATAACAATATCGCTCCATCAACTTGATCTCACAAAGCCATTTACAAAATTAATATTCGTCCAGATATTGTGCAATTACCACGAGATGAAAAAAATGGACCATTTTTTCCATTATTAATAAAATGACCAACAAAAAGATTCGTACGACAAATTAAAAAAAATATATAAGATTGTAAAAAAGTGGCATTAAAGCTAATAGCCAAAGTACCAGATATTATTTGTTGTTTTTTAAATGAATTAGATGTCACTCGAGATGAACCCGATTAGGAAAGACACTTCAAATACGCATGCTCAGGTCTCAAATCATAGATTGAAAAATCTAAATTTGCGATTGATTTTGTCGAGACTTAAACCAAAATCCATTTATGAACGCAAGGATAGTGGCCCTTAATACTAGAAAAAAATCAAAAAAGCTCATTTATTCTATCTTTTCTGAAACAAAGATATTGACTATGTAATTCACTCGACATTAAAGGTCTACACGGACCCGGAATTGGTCCGCGGGCCTCTACCCGGCCCAGCCCGTGAGCCGGGCTAGGTCGGGACTATGTTCAGGTCATGAGTCAGCCATGCGGCAATATTATTCATAAAAAAGTTAATATCTTGAATAATTTATTTCAGATTAATTTGCTATGAATATGTTTGGAAATTTGGAAACCACATCATCAATATTTTCCGGAAACTTGAAGCTGAGAAACCCATAAAATTGTATGAGCTAATTAAAGCTAAATCAAAAAACAATGTTCTCTTTATTAACAAACGACCAAAACGTATTTATCTTATTCGTTAGGATATATAAATAATTTGCATTGGATTTAGATCGTTGACACTCGTTATGCCAGTAAGTTCATTATTAATTATTAAAACTGATTCTTTAAAAACTAGTTTAAACAATACGATTTTTTCGGACTGCGAAAAAAATTGGGGCTTCGGGTACGGTTCGGGTAACAAGTGAGTTATTAAGACTCGGGCCCGGACCGGGAAATTTTATAAAAATTTCGGCCCGTGCGGACCTCTAAACGACATTCACTCAAGCGAACCCTCGTAAAGGAGGATTCATACCAACTGACACCGAACGTAGCAAACACATTCACTCTCTCAATTTCCCACGATAGATGACAGAGCATTAAAAATGTTTGTCGTTTTGTGTTCACGTTACATGTCTGTATTTGTGAATCCTCATTAAACCTCATAAAACACGAGTACCATAAAGATTTTATTTTCTGAAATGTATTTTGGTTTGAAATGCTGAAAACAAATTTCATTGTTAAAAGCTAATAAATCATAACGCTGTGACGTCAGCATAGTACAAAGGAATTCGCCAATCAATATGTTTTAGTGCATTTGCTTATGGAAGCCATGTCTGAATTTTTTTGCATTCTTACGTGGGTTAAACTTAGAACATTATTTATTACAGTGGAATCTAAAATTAAAATCAAAATGAGCCCTGTGTACAAGAATATGCAAAAATTTCAATGCCAACCCGTTTAGACAAAGGGTACTTTAATAGGGCTGACAATTAAATGCACTTTTGTTTAGACCGTATTCACTTTCATAAAAATAGTGTTTACTAATAACAAATATATTCCCCAAAAACAAATATTTTCACATAGATAAAATAGTTTTCACTCAATATAATATTCACACTTTGAAATCGATAGTTGCAAAAAGCTGTAATGAAATGTCACTTATTCTTTTACCCTATTTAAGGCCGCCCATATTGTCTTTGCTCCACGCATTAAAGTACATAACACAAACCAAACCAGACACCTACAACTTAACTCACTTTGTTAAAAGAATCCGTGAATAAGTGGAAACTATTAAAATCAATGTTTAAGTGTACTAAGTTAATACTATCTAACACCAAGTGAAAACTATCGAAATAAAAGTTTAAGTGTATCAAGTGAATACTGTCTAACACAAAGTGCAATAATTTATAACTCTTTAATAGTTCAATTCAGATTTAATAAGAGAATAAAAACGTTTTATAATTTCAGTTCTCTTTCAAATATATTTGACAGAAAACCCAATTGCCAATGCGCTAAATCAATATAATTATGTCCAATGGAAAGTTTCGAAAGAATGGTTCTACGAAAACGTCGTGTAATTCAAATTAGCGCTATACGAGCTTTAAAGACCATACAAACCGCATGCTTTGCGTCCCAAAAAATATAGAAGTTCACTTATGTATTTTTTGTACTGGAGTGTACTGGACTACTGCGAGTTCTTTATTATCACATTTGGAGTCATTTACTATTTGTTTATTTTCATGATAGGGTGAGTGTTCCTGAAGTCAGCCGTCGCCAGTGGTCGGCCTTTTGAGCTTAAAACTTAAATAACAGTGAATACATTTAAAAAAACAGATTTTTTTTAAATTCGTGTAGGTAGTCCACTTGCCACTTCCTAATGTATATCTGCACTATACTGACCTATATGATGAAATACGCAATTTAAAAAAGCACATTTTTGCTTCGCAAGTTTCGACAAATTCATGTTGTATGGGGATTGCTAACAAAATATACTTTATATTGTCATGCTTTGCATTATTATTTTTTATTGTTCTGTTTACTCTCAGTAAATTCATTCGCGATATTTATGAAGTTTCATAGTGATGGCCGAACACTGGGTAACGAAAGGCCGACCATTGGATTTTGGGGGCCTTATTAACTATATAACTACTTTATTTCTAGTTGCTTACATTAATTAATCTCTGTTTAATGGAAAAACAGCGAAAAAAAATATGTATTTACCATTCTTTGACTCAAAATCCCTTTTGAAAGTACACCTGTCGCTTAACCACTGGCGAAATGACCCTATATTAGATCGTATCACAAATTGTCTGAAATTTACGATTCGTTTTTTGTAATCCCGGAAAAAAGTAGTTTGTGTTGAAAAATATTTATTTGGCTTAATTCGAAAAAGCTCCAGTGCCCGATGGCTTATGTAAACACACAGGTACTGCAAGAGTTTTAAAAGCTCCTTGCGATTATTAACAGTAAACATGGAACCGTTTGTTTCCATTTAATGTTGAACTTTCAAATAACACACTGCGCAAGCGTTTATTGCATTCCTATCGGGTCAAAGTCAAGATCGAACAATAGTAAACGCCTCGTAATACGAGAGAAAGAACGAGTACAAATAGAAATGAGCGCAAACA
Source organism: Himalopsyche phryganea (assembly GCA_022494535.1). Classification (NCBI taxonomy): domain Eukaryota; kingdom Metazoa; phylum Arthropoda; class Insecta; order Trichoptera; family Rhyacophilidae; genus Himalopsyche; species Himalopsyche phryganea. Next base: position 3,206,987 of record JAGVSL010000032.1, read on the forward strand.
AACATTGAAAGCGATAATTTATACCCCTCATCAATAATTATTTGAACAGTCATTGCTTTTTTTGGATTACGAGTTCTAGTAAAATGTTTCTATTAATGAAATTTTTTTCATACCATTTTCTATGACAACTATCCTCTCTTTTGAATGAAAAAGTTTAGGTAAAGAATAAATATGTACGTATCTATTTTTTCCCCATAATATTATAATACTACAAATTACTTAAATCGGTATACTAACCAATATATCAAGAGCGTTCCGTTTATTAATCTGTATCTTCATCACACAGCGTCACTTCTGTGGGTTCAAGCTGGATTCTATGGATTCGGCGGTAACTTTTTGAAAGTTCATTTTTAATATGAGAATTAAATTAAAAATTGATAACTTCATCTAAAGTTATCAATTTTTAACATATTTATTTCGCTGTTATTCCATTAAACAGGGATTAAGTACATAATGTAACTAACTAAAAATAAAATAGTTAATAATAGAAGTTTACATAAAATAATAGAAGTTTACAAAAAAATGCCAATTCTCCCAGTGGTCGGCATTTCGTTGCCCAGTGTTCGGCCATCACCATGAAACTTCATGAATATCGCGAAATAATTTACTGATAGCAGACAGAACAATAAAAAACATAATGATGCGAAGTATGACAATATAAAGTATATTTTGTTAGCGATCCCCATACAACATGAATTTGCCGAAACTTGCGTAGTAAAAATGTGCTTTTTTAATTGCGTATTGCAATATACTGACCTATATCAGTATAGTGCAGATATACATTGGCAAGTGGCAAGACTACCAACACGAATTTTGAAAAATCTGTTTTTTTTTTAAATGTATCCACTATTATTTTTAGTTTTAAGCTCAAAAGGCCGACCAATGACGACGGCTGACTTTAGGAACACTTGTCCTATTACTGACTCATATTTTTATACATAATATCGGCAACACTTTTTTTTTCGTTTTCGATATTTTTATCGGTGGAATAAGTGCATGTTGGAACTAGTCCCATAATATCCATGTTATAATATTCCGAACTTTTTACATGTTTTTGTCCGGCCCGTTTTTTTGATAAATGGTTCAAGTCAGCTTTTGAATTAGACGAGTCTTGTTACAAATTGATGTATGCAACTGACTTTTGATCCCGGCATTAACCGAAACATGTGTTAAATGTTTCAACAGGGGGTTCCCGTTTCCGAGAGAGGGTTCGTCCGTTGACCCGCCCGTTTGAGGAGTGATTTAGCGTAATCTGGCCTCTCCATCAGCGCCGCTGTCTGTTTGTCTTGCACAAATTGCCTTTAATTTTCGTTGTGGGTCAACGTCGCGTCGCAGTTCGTCCGCCTATCTATCTCTCCCACTCTATCCGCTCATTTATTATACGTAAATAACTTAACAAACAAACAGAACCGAGTTCCCGAATCGAACTGTCATTGCCAGCGGATCTCAGTAAACGTGAGTTATAACAAATTCAGTTATTCGGAAGATATTTGGGTGATAGAAAGCTTGCCAATTCAAAAATATTATGAACGTATCCGTACCACTTGATATATCAGCTTTATTCAAAGAAGTACTGAAATGACTAGGTTAAAAATGAATGTTAAAAAGCTCTTTTCATCACGAATTCTTTCTTAACCCCATTCACCTGTCCATCGACTTTCTGATTAACCGACTTAAAGTCCTGGTCAAACACATTTTACACTACGAATGGAGTCCATGTATTCCCCGTAAGAAACATACATGGTTAAATAAAGCATTTTAATTTAATAATATAACATAAACGAAACTGAGTAAACATTTTTGATAAATGATTTATTTAAATTTTAATTGTCGAGATTTTGTACATTTCCATGTATTTCGTCGCTAACGACCCGGGTTTCGCCTTTCGGCATCTTCAGGTGTGCTCGAGCTCGATTAGTGACGAAATACATGGAAATGTACAAAATCTTACCAATTCAAATTTAATATCGAAATTCCATCAAGTACCCTCAGTCGATATCTTAAATTATAAATGATTTATAATTGAAACCAAACGTTATGAAAATTCTTTATTTCATTTTACTTTTTATGACATAAAACTTACGATTTTTTTTCTCACAGTATTCTCAGAAAAGTATCACCCGTGGAAAAAGAGAAACAAGTATACTTCACGAGTCAGATACCACAACTGTACTTAACAAGGCAGTATGCAGATTGTCAGCACTTGATTTATCTAGGTAACCTTAATTCAAAACTTCAACGCATTGTTACGAGAGGTATATCTGGTAGATTAATGTCTCCACGAAATTAAATCCAGTAGACCGGACGTCGGCGGTGTCTTGCCGGAATGCTAGTTAGCCCTTCCATTGTTTGGGTGGTCCCTGAACCTGCGGCCAGGGGCTTAGCTCTCGCCAGACATGGAATTCAGGATTACGCGGCCGAGCCCTGCCAAGTTTACCAACCTCACACCCACAGGGACACTTCTAGACGGGATGACACATTTAAATTAAAAGTTTGCTTAGCAAAACGTTTCGAGAACCGTGAGCAAACTTAATACATCACATTATGGAATTTACGGTTAATTCGTGGTTTTTCATTTTCTAAAATATTTTTATTAAACTTTTATAGATCCCTTATGTCTACGTTATTTTAAAGAAAAAAATTCAGTAAAAAAAGTAATATTAGTGATATGCATGTCTTTTTGCCAGAAGAAAATTTGACAAGTATTGGAATAGTAACAAAAAAATGTAAGAACACAATAGACCAGTGCTCCGCAACCGGTGTGCCGCAGCACACTGGTGTGCCCTGAAACGATCCTAGGCGGCGGCGCAATGAGTCAAAAATGAAAAAGCTTTGAGAAGTGGAATCTAAGATCTTAAGATCCCCGATAATATCATTCTCGTTGAAAGAAATATTTTATTGCTTTGGCTTTAGGTGAAATAATTGTATTAGTGTTTGTATGGATGGTGTAACGGCATTGATGGGAAATACAAAAGGGGTTTGTCTCGTGTGTAAAACAAAAAAATCGTAACATAACAATTGCACATTTCTGCATATACTGCAAGTATTGACGGCGAAATACTTCCTAGTGGAACTATGACAAACAATGAACGAATGTATAAAAATAATACAAATTTTCAAACCAAACAAAGAAAATAGGCAGTACTTTTTTGCATTGAACTTACCTTAAATAATTTTAAGTATTTAAGCTTGATTTTTTTTTAGTTACAACTTTTACAACTGCTTTTTTCATAACTTGTAATTTTGAAAAAAAGGTCCCATCACTTTGAAAAGGTAAAAGAGTTAAATCGGGTTTTATTAAAAAAATATATTAGCCACTACTTCAAATTCATCAAATAAAAAGAAATTGATCAATTGTAAGATTTGTTTATTAAATTTACATATTTTGGCTTGCAGTGTGCCCCCCGAGTGCTTAGGTGTACCGCGGGAGAGAAAAGGTTTCGGAGCACTGCAATAGGCAATGAAAAAATATATTAAATAGCAAAACATACATATTTCTTTACTCAGTAACAATGGCACTCTACCAAGTAAATGTTAAATTATTAATCAATAGAATAATGTATATAGGTATGTACTAAATATATTGAAAACCTATTTTGTAATACTATCATACATGTTCCGGCAAACAACTTTAAGAAGCTAGTGTTTTTTTTTAACAAACTCTCCCCTTTTTTTCAAGATAAATATAGCGTCTGACAAAATCCATGTCAAGAGATAAATATGCAGAAGTACAAAAATAATATATTTTACACGAACAAATTAAATTCGAATCTTATCACTATTCTCAAATGCATTCATTGTTCATCAAAAATTTGTAATGATAACTTTAATTATTTTCGAATGTGATCGACTCAAAGCTAGAATTTCTGCCTAAACGTTTCTTAACTACTACCTATTTTACAACTTTAATTTTAACTAGCTAATCGCAAAAAGTCTCTAAGAAGATAATATTTAGTTGTTTTCATTATTTTTTATCTTTACGGCGAAGCATTGAGACTCAACAATATTGATTTTTTCCCATGTCCGCTCCCAACGAGAAGCATATGGTCTCCTAATGGAGGCATCTTAACAGATTGTTTCTATGAAAACTGCTTGTTATTTTTTTGAAGAGAGTAGGCATAGAAGGATAGGGCTAGGACAAGACTGGTGATTAGTAAGTCGCTCTCGCTGCACCCCGTGAGGATCGGATGGGTGGGAGGAAGTTTAAGACATCATAAACACTCAGACTACGAACAGAAATCCATTAAACGATTGAAAGATCAATTTATGAAAACCGTCCGCACAGGGAATTGAACCCGACACATCTTTACCGTAGCCAACGACGCTACCAACTGCGCCACGGACGCCGACAATTTATTAAAGCAATCAAAAATTGGTTGTGAAGATTTCTATAAATAAACTTTTAATAAAAAAATTATCTACATAAATAGTAACCAAGGCGCACGTTTGAAGGGTTCAAGTAAATGGAGAGGTTGAAGGTTAAAATGCAACAAATTGCTACTTGCCTGCGTTCACAAATTGGCATGCACATTAATGGTTATTATATTTATCTCTTGTTTATTGGCATCTTCTCGTGCTTAGAAAGAATTGCATTCAGAGCAATTATATGAAAATTAAATGAATCATTTCAATACCAGTTATGTAACATATTGTAAGGAATGGCGTTCAGTAATTTATTCATCAAGAATTTTAAAGATTAAACACGGATGATTGGTGAAAATAGTGACAAAACTAAAAATTATCATGTTCGCAAAAATATACTAATATGTATGTACTAGTCTTTCGTTAGATTCGTTCATTCGAGTCATATCACTGCGTAACGAGAACAAATTACTAACCATTCAATTTTAATTGGATTTCCGCGAGTTATTTGATTTCTCACTCTATCTGCTATCGACAAAATTCATGTTAGAGTGAGACAGCAAGTGATTTGCGAAGATTATTATTTCTCCATAGAGGGGAAAGAGTGGCTGTTTCACAATGTATGTACAATATTACCGAAAAAAACTTACTGATAAATTTATTAAAAGAAGTTGAATATCAAATCCGAAGAATTGAAGAGGGCACTTACCTGAAAAAAAGAAAGATTACAGATTAGTAAGACGATAATATGAGTAACGAATAAAAGGGTAAATACAACACAGAACCAAATAAAATTATTTAAGGATTTCAAGACATAATAATACAGTGCCCATTAAAAAATACTAAATATTTACGTTTGTTGATGAAAACGTTATGGAAATAGCCGAGTATGATTTGCAGCAGCCGATACAGATAGGTTTTTTATTTAAAAAATAATGTTATCTGAATTATTAATATTCAAATTGTGTATAGTCTATAATTACAATTGCCCCCTGCCATTGCAATAGTGAGGGTTAAATATTGAAAGGGGCGCTATGAGAAGTAAAATAACTGAATGCGTCACTGCCACTGATGACCAGTGCCGGCGCCAACGATAGCCGCCCAAAATGGCGCCGACGCTTGCTTAAATAAAAGCGAGGCAAAAATGCTGTAAATTTATATCAAAATCAACACAGCTTGTTGTGGTGTGTCATGGCAATTATGACCACCTACATAATTTCAAGGAGACAAAGGATTGCAAGCTTTGGTAGCTAAGTTCAAAAGTAAGCTCAACATAGGCTTGATATACGTGTACGAGAAAGTAATTATTTAGCGTTTTTTTAACATAAACAAAAACACGCTGATTCTGTAGCCGAGTGGTCAAAGCTTTCGTGCGTTTGACCTATTCGATTGCGGTGTCCACAGGTTTGAATACGAGTACGTACAAATTCATAATTAATTATTCAATCGGCATAAGGATTTGTGTTCAAATTCATCGATATCTGTGATGTGTACATTCTCTCCCACCTATCCAATCCTAAAACGGAGTAGGGCGTTAAGAAAAAAAGCTTAACCAACTACTAGCCTTTTCATATCAACCCTTTTCTATCCGAAATCTTTCTAAAAAGTAAAGTTCTCACAAAATAACCTACACTTGCACATTAGGAATAGATATGCTCTACATTGGGAGGGGACGTCGTTGAAAAAAGATGAAAGATTCAAATTTGAATTGTTTTGATATTATACATTTCTATGTATTTCGCCGTAACGACATTATAATGAAAGATTATATTCGGATATTTGAACTAAACAGCTCAAGAGCGTTTACCACTCGGCTATGCGATCATAATATATTAAAACACGTCGAGCGGAATAAAATAGCAACATTGACATATCGAAAGAACATCAACCAAATTGAAAACACTTAAATAATAAATATTATTTCCATTGAAATCAATAAAATAATCCTCGTGTCTAGAAATAAATACATACCGATTGAATTTATTTCAAGATATCGCGCTAAATATATTCATGATTGTACGTTGCAATGGTACACAAATAAAAAAAATCGTATGTCTTGAAGAAATTCAATGGGTAGTAGAAAATCAATTTGCAATGTAATTTGCTGACGCAAATAATTATATTTTGCATACGTCAGTATACTTATACGTGAACAGATAGGATAATATCGATTGGAAATAAATTGCATGTCACTCCGCTTCGCCACTGAACATTTACAATGGCGATTTTTACAGACAACTTCAATCAAAGCAGGGGTGTTGTTTTAATGCTAAGGATAGATAACAGAAAAACACATATTCTGATAAATTAATAATATTAACTGTAATTTCAAGCATTTATTTTGTGAACCAGAAACGATAATTCCTGTTAATAATGATTGTAAACCAAAGCAAAAGAACGAATCACAGTTGAAATCGCTAGTACTTAGGATATAAGTTATCAATATTTAGTTAAGTTCGATTTTTTTTCCTCCGAGTAATTTCATTGCCATTTTTACTTCCAAACGTTATTTTACCAACTACTGCGGTATTAGGTTATTCTTTTAATATTCTTGACATCTTACATACCTACTAGTAAAATAGTATATCTAATCGATAGATCAGTTCCATAGGGTAACAACTCAAAAGCGTTGTTCTGAGATAATAAGGAAAGATCGAATCAAATCTTTTATTTTACATACATCTATTTTTGTAGATTTTAATGCAATTCTGGGATTATCTACAAATATATTTATATTTATGATATTATAAACATTATTTTATTTATATAATTCAAGACATCGACTGAGGGTGCTTGATGGAATTTCAATATCAAATTTGGATTATTGAGATTTTGTACACTTCCATGTATTTTGTCACTAACGACCCGGGTTTCGCCTTTCGGCAAAAAAAAAAAAAGAAACTTCGACATTCGCAAATCACTTGCTAATGGAGAACCATACGTTTAATGCGGATGATGGGGTTAAACTGTATAAACTGTAACTAAAACTTATATAGAAGATACAAATGTGACAAATATCATTTACGAGGCAATACATTATACGTCTGAGAGCCACACCGATACCTGAGTTAAAATTTCGGAAATCGCCCTAATCCTTAGTTCTATTGCAAAAACTCTCTGGGCAAATTACTTATTAACAATAAAGATAGAGTAAACTTTAAGAACAAATCTGGTATTTATAAATTACAATACAATGATTGCCAACATTTCTATGTGGGTAAAACCACACGTACATTAGATATAAGGGTATCAGAACATTTAGCTGCCTTTAGATTAAAAAAAGAAACTTCGACATTCGCAAATCACTTGCTAATGGAGAACCATACGTTTAATGCGGATGATGGGGTTAAACTGTTGCATAAAAACATGGGGGATCATAAATTATTTTATCAAGAAATTTTGGAAATTAATAGAGCCCAGTTAAATTCCTTGCCAATTTTGAATGAGCAGCTGAACCTTCCTAATTCTCCGCTATTATATCCTATACGTTGAAACACCTAACAGATGTCACTAAATGTGGAATGATTGTATATATTTACCTATTCGTCGAATTACATCCCGTCAAAACCCACAATACTATTATAATTGTAAAATCACTGGTATTTCTAAAAGAAGTTGAAGCTGTTAATATGGTGTTTACAAAATAAGGATTAGGGCGATTCCCGAAATTTTAACTCAGGTATCAGTGTGGCTCTCAGACGTATAGTATCTTACCTCGTAAATAATATTCGTCGCATTTGTATCTTCTATATAAACGTTAGACACTGTTTACTGTCTCTCAGTTCGAGTCCATTCGTGTGCTCGAATGCCTGAAGATGCCGAAAGGCGAAACCCGGGTCGTTAGTGACAAAATACATGGAAGTGTACAAAATCTCAATAATCCAAATTATTTTTTTTTTTTTCATAAGTTTTCACATCATTTTCATAGTTGTAACAGATTGAACCCAACGTAATATAACCACTGTCAATTTAAAATAACTACAGATTACCACTGGTTACATTTTGGGACTGGTAGATATCAGTATTGTAAACATTTCCTCATACTTAATTCAAAAATTTTTTTTGGCTTCTTACATTATGGAACTGAGGTATCTTAATATATATGGCCGGGGGGAACAAACACATAAGTTAATATTGCAATGTTTTCAGGATACAGCTATTTCTATTTGCTGACGTTTTTTTCTTTTATTATCACTAGAAAACTAAAAAACAACAAAATTTATCCCCGAAAATTTTAATCACATGAATCTCGGAATAACAAATTAAACAAGGCTGAACATAGTGGGTTTGTGAGGATGAAATCAAAAAAACTACTGCCAAGATGATATCGCTCAATAGTATAAAGAAAGACAAAAAGAAAACAGACCACGTACAGTTCCACTTTTTGCGGTCAATGTGGAGTTACGTCGATTACTGGAAAAAGAGCAAGGAACTCTGATAGAGCTGATAGAAATACAAACATAGGTACAAATATAATGTGCATACTTATTATTATTTTATTACCCAATATCATTCGATATGTTTCAGTGGTAAATATATTTAGGTTTAAATATTGTAATTGCGTGGTTTCGATTATTTTGAAATTGAGCAAACATTTGAATGGTATGATTTTCATAGAAACAAGATTTAAGTGATCAATCCGCTCCCAATGTGGATTCGCGGGATCTTTGTGGAACTTCATATTTAATATAATGTTGAATTTTAAAAATAAAACACAATTTTTTTGTACTACATTCATATGTTTAAAATTATCAGGACCGGTTTCGCTCATCACGAGCATTATCAACTGATAAAAATACAATCACTACAAGGTATATAAAACAGTTGGTTCATGAATTAAGACAAGAATTTACAGGTAATCAAACAATAGCCTGATTGTTGATGTTAAAAAACAGGGGGTAAAATTAGGCTTTTTAGGTAGAATTTTAGAGAATATTTTTAGAAAAGAGACCAAAAACTTCATATCCCAAATTATTGGCCCGGATAATCGAAAGTATTAGTATAAATTATAAATCCAATATTACTGCTCGTCTTTGATCTTCTAGTAAGATTTCAATATTAGAAGATGCGTCAACAATATTTATGAAAAATGGTTTGATATCTTCCAAACGCATGTCTTTGAACTTTGAAAATGAGTACATACATGCAATTATATAGTGTGAGTTATTTAAAATTTTGCACGTTATTTTTCGTGAACCTTTTTAGATTCTGATTAATTGAGTCCGGCAGTTGAACGATCTTGTACTGTCAACCAGTCCTTCCCAAAACAGGAGTCCACACGCAATTTCATTAAAAGTACCATCAATCATTTGTGTATGGGGTAATATAACGTTGATATTCATTTCTGAAAAGGAAATTTGCAGCTTGATTTTGATAGAGGATATAAGCTGCATTACTTTCAAAAGTATGGCAACGATATATTGAATATAACCTAAAATTGAACTCATTTATTGAATGATTTGTATAAGGAAATGTCATGTTCCTTATGCTCCCCACCACAAACTTATGTTTTAGGATTTTTTCCTGGCGGCTTAGGTGGCCGATTACAGAATCGACAAAGCTACTATATGCTAGTCAAGAATATCTGAGAAAGAACCTATTATATACGCGGTCATCTTTGAGTTTCTCCTGAATGTTAGTACATAAGGGAATGTACAAGCCAAACAAATTTCTTCATGTTTAAAATTGCATTATTCCTGACATTTATTGAATACTTTTAAGTGGTCCTGATTATTATAAAGATGTGGAAGTAGTACAAAGCAATTGTGTTTTATATAATTTAAGACATCGACTGAGGGTGCTTGATGGAATTTCAATATCAAATTTGGATTATTGAGATTTTGTACACTTCCATGTATTTTGTCACTAACGACCCGGGTTTCGCCTTTCGGCATCTTCAGGCATTCGAGCACACGAATGGACTCGATCTGAGAGACAGTAAACAGTGTCTAACGTTTATACAGAAGATACAAATGCGACAAATATTATTTACGAGGTAAGATATTATACGTCTGAGAGCCATACTGATACCTGAGTTAAAATTTCGGGAATCTCCCTAATCTTTATTTCGAATGCCTGAAGATGCCGAAAGGCGAAACCCGGGTCGTTAGTGACAAAATACATGGAAGTGTACAAAATCTCAATAATCCAAAATTGTGTTTTATTTTTTAAATATACTGAACACTTTTATTTATTTAACATTCATATTCAGTATTCGTAAGAGGACTATATCAATTGCTCTCCCCACACAAAACACTTAATTTTTAATAAATATATGTACGAAATAATATGACTAAAAATTAGAACTATCTTATCATCGACAATAATGCATTATTGGGCCGATTAGATTGTTTGATTTTTATACTTTTGACCACAATACTAACAGTCCAGGAAACGTAGTGTAATATCGAACGTTTAAAATAAATTTAAACTTGCAAATCGCATACAAAAATATTAATGCCCCGAAGGCATTTTAACAAAACATTACTTAAATGCTTATTCTGTGTTTTATATACTGCTTGAATAATTTAGTTGCAATTTTCAGCTGTCTCAGTGATGTGTTGAATTTTAAAAAGCGTGTTCGACATTCGTTAAATAATATCAACCAATAAATTTCACCGTGTCCTGTTGGTGTGAACATCTGCGAGTAATGTCATATGATATCTTTGATAAAGACGTGTCGACGGTGTTTTTCATTTATTTCAAATTAATTTCAATTTTATTCGCTCAAATCAAAGTGACAGAAGTAGCACTGTGGATATTAGTCTTCTGATAATCATTAATGATTATTAATAATTGCTTAGAAAATTGCAAATGAATGAATTATGCAAGAATTTAAGGTATGTAATAGGAGTGTATTCACTCGGTAGTCAACATTAATTGATTTTCGAAACATTTTTTTTCAAAGCACAAAGTTTATTACCTCATATAATTTAATACATCGACTGAGGGTGATTGATGGTATTTCAATATCAAATTTGAATTGTTGAGATTCTGCACATTTCCATGTAATTTGTCACTAACGACCCGGGTTTCGCTATACAATTACGACAACGCCGGGTTTTACAACAGAGGGGAGTTGTTACCCTTACGTGAGTATTGTACCCTTTACGTGAGATGAGTCCGTAAAAAATGGCATGAATTAACAATCAAAATAATGAATTTTCCATATTAATACATCGGTCCATAGTCACTTTGACAAATTAGCTGAAATTGGGTAGCTAGTTCTTCGCATTGCATTTAAAAACTCCCTCTTTTCACCCGTAATATTGAGACTATTCCAGATGCTAATTTCTTAGACTCAGGGATAAGATTCGTCGTATTTTATTTGTATACAATTGTTATAAACTGTTTGTTTGTGCCAGTTCGAGTTCACTCGTGTGCTCGAATGCCTGAAGATGCCGAAAGGCGTAAAATGTACAAAATGTCAAAAATTCAAATTTTTAATTACCTCAGTTTAGTTAATTTAAGAGACATCTGCAAAATGATTTTTCTTCAAAAATATTGCCAACAAAAGCCAAAAAAATTAAACTGGAAAGAAACTCTTAAGGCTTCTATTATCTGTAATAAAGCATTAAATAATTTATAAGTCATACTAGGCAAATACGGATGGTAAAGATCGTTGCTAGAAATCACCTACTGCCAACCTTGATTGATTGAACTGCGCTGGCAATTTCGTACCTCATAAACCAGTACACCTCAGCGTTGCAGCCTAGGACGGGTCGTGTGTTTTTTTTCGAAAATATTAATCACACACTCGTGGACATCCAGTTAGCCACATAAAGGCTACACTCGGCTTCAGTTGAGTAGGTGTGGAATACAATAAAGGTTTTTTCGTATTTAATAATATTAATAAATAATGCACCATCCTCAATTTTAGCAAAATTAATTAATTAATCTGGATCATACATGATGGGTGCACCCCTGTGACCGCAATGCCGTATCTTTCGTAATATAACACTATAAATGAAATGACAAGGCTGCTAATTAATCACCAAAGTTCACACAATACACAAGAGCTTTCGGGATTTGAATAATCATTTGTGGAGAATATTTTTAATAAACGTAACAAGTTTTATCTTTCTAGGACAAACGAAACATGGTCGATTTAGTGAATGAATGTGGGTCAAGTATTTTACAAACGGCACTGCAATCTAGCAACTGCCCATTGTAGAATTCAAGATCAGCCAGTCATTTCAAGCACGCAACCCTTCGAAGCCTAATAACGCAACGCCTTTCGACCTTCGTAGTTTGATTTAGTTTTTAAAGTCAAGGGTACAAAGATAGCCTGAATGATGGTAACTGTCAATTTTTTATGCAAATAAAAAAAGTATTAATATTTACAGTAAAAAAGTTCTTATTCCACAATTTTATAATACGTTCAAGATCGGTTTTGCTCAGTAAGTCAGCATTATCAATTAGTGAAGTTAAATAGGGCTTTTTGTATAGATTATTTATGACTTATCGGTATTTGATTTTAAGCAATTGTATTATGAAATTAACAAGCGAATTGAAAAAATATGAAAGTAGTTCATCAATCAATAAAAACGTATTAAAAAAAATGGGCGAATACTAAAAGTGTTGGTAAAGTAAATATATATTAACTAATTTGTAAAAATGTATAATAATTAAGTCTGAAGAAAATTTAAGCATATTTTTTTTCTATAATGTCGCTGTTCTGGAAGAAAACACTAAATCGAAAAAATGACATATTGAGTTAGATATACCAAAATGTTCCTTATTTCAAACTCTACCGTATGACCGAACACACTTTTATTTTCATAAATTACACTTTTACTTAAAAACGGTTTTGTTCAAAAAAACATTATGAAAAACGTATGGCATTTCAAGCATTTGGAAAACTTCAAAGTTCAATTGCTCAAAACTAGCATTTTCCAGTTAGTGTTTTCTTCCAGAACAACGACGATATAAACTTGGGTTATAAGTATATTTAATACTCACTTTTAAGGTGTTAACTGTCAATTCTTGGTGGAAAGACATTATATTTTAACAAAAATAAAACACAATTCATTTGTACTACTTCCACATATTTATAATGATCAGGACCGGTTTCGCTCATCACGAGCATTCATCATCAGTTGATAATGCTCGTGATGAGCGAGACCGGTCCTGATCATTATAAATATGTGGAAGTAGTACAAATGAATTGTGTTTTATTTTTTATAATATATTTAATACGTTAACCTTGATCCTAAGTCATTGCAAATTGATACACAATATACATGCATGCACCTATTGCCAATTACGATGCACTTATCGCTCATGCGAAATTTTCAATGCTTGACTAGCGAGAACCTTACGTGCAATTGGAATCCTTCAATCCTCAAAGGTGCATACGTTCCCTATACATACCTGGAGGTATCAAACGTTGGCACTTGTAATTGACAGAGCTATATGAAACTCCGTAAAGTAATAATTACAAACAATAGAAATAAAAAATATTATCGGAATGTTGTTATATTTTTATCAGAACGGGAGCAATATTTTAATTTCAAAATGCTTGTACTCTTGAAAAAGGATCCAGGACAAAAAAGGGGAACTTTTTCATGTCAAAAGGCCGCATTCATTAATATGTAATCGAATAAGGTCGTATTCAAGAAACTTATATTATATTGCACTGAATTGATGAAATCTTCTCTTTATTAGGAACGTCCGTACCCAATATCGATACCTAATGGAGTTATCTCAACAGATGTTTTTCTACGACCACTGCTAGTTACTTAGTAACTCAACTTCTATTTTTCGAAGAGGGTATGGATAGAAAGATAGTACTAGTGGTTAACCAATAGCTCTCGCTGCGCCCCGTTTTCAGGATCGGATGGGAATTCTAGACATCGCAAACGTCCACGCCTACGAACAGAACTCTATAAATCGATTGAAAAATCAATTTACGTAACTATCGTACTGGTATCACCCATGAGATCTGTAACTGTATCACGGACCTCTTTTTACACGACGGATACGATCCATACAAATACAGCCGAGAAAGAAACCGTGCAAACATACATGAAAGATAGCTTATTATACATTGGACCGTGCAAAATGACGATGAGGTGTATACAATTTATTATATACCATTAGATTCAGTCAAAACGCCGCACTAGAGAGAACAGAAGGTGCAGATTCCCCAGGTCTGTCCTAGGAAGTTATGTAAGGTTTCGAAGTTTTACGTATTTTTGAGACAACTGGTTTATATAGACCAGTGCTTCCCAAACTGAGGTCAGCAGGTTTTTAACGTAGGTAAAAATATTTATTTATGAAAAAAAACCAGAGTACTATTCTTCCTTTCGTGATCAGAAGTGAATGTGTTATGAATCTTATTTGGCAGATTTTTTGACAAAGTCAATGAATTAAATCTTTCAACATTTTAATCATGAATATAATACTTCAGGCTTTCCAACAAAGCTTACTTCACGGTCAACCATACATAGCGTCGTGCTATGTATAGTTTTTCTTAATTTATTTTTAAAAATTGTTTATAAGTTACTATTTTTTGTGATAATACATAAACATGTAAGTACTAATAGTAATAATTAATGTCAAATATCATTTTGACGAATAAAATATGTTTTTTTGGGGGTCCGAGGATCATTTTTTCAGATTTAGGGAGCCGTGGCATGAAAACGTTTGGAAGCACTGATATAGAAGACAAACCATAACATAAAACAGTATGAAAAATATTTAAATTTTAACGTAGGAACATATTTATATGGTAGATAAATATCGTAAGTGGTTTGACCTGCGGATAAAACAATGACATATTTGCTCTGTTTCATATCATACCAAGAAAAACAGCTAGGATTGTCATTTATATATGATACACCGAAATAATTAGGCGATAGTAATAACGGTGATTCACCTTTCTAGTACGGCATACACGTACCTATCAATAAAAAACTAATGGCCCTAAAATAATAAGGCGTCGCATACATTGCGAACCAATATTAGTGCGAATGGAAAAAAATATACATCTTGCACGGTCTGGTGGAATCGGGATAACCCAAAATGACAAGGGTTCAGGCGTCTGGAGAAAAATAACTAATGACATGTGTGTGTAATGGATACAGCGTCGTTAATGAAAGTGAAAATGATTTTTTGTCAATTCCAGGGTTGCCAATCAGCGATAATTTAGTTTTATATTATATACAATTAAAATATAGCATGTAAATATAAGTGTTTAGCTAACTTTTACCGGCCATTGGGTGACTATTCCATTATTTATAGTTAGCGTAAATTATATAAAATTTGGAATAAAATACTTAGCAATAAAAAATCACTTTTATTGTGTTAACTGTCAATACCAACAGTTGAGGCTTCATATATTAGAAAAAGAGTTTTATTTGTATAAATAGTAGCAATTAAATATATATTAAATTAATCTAGGTATCTAAATACAATAAACATATCCAAAAGAAGTTAATTTTAAACTAAAACTATGTATAAATTATGTATTATTTTTTACAGTTTATTTATTAAATATCTAAATAAATTAATTGCTCTAAACAAAAAAAAATATTAAAACAGTTGTCGGCTCCTTGGCGCAGTTGGTAACATCGTTGGCTACGGCGACGAATGTCTCGGGTTCAATTCCCGGTGTGGACAGTTTCATAAATTGATCATTCAATTTCTGATCAGATTTATGGATTTCTGCTTTCGTTTCTGCTCGTGATGTCTTAAAAAAATCTCCCTCCCACACATCCGATCCTTTCGGGGCGTAGCGAGAACGATTAGCTAACCACCAGTCCTGTCCTAGCCCTATCCTTCTATCCCAACTCTCATCGAAAAAAAGAGAGGTTGAGCAACTGAGTAACAAGTTCTCATAGAAACATCCTGTTGAGATACCATCATTAGGATACCATATGCTCCACGTTGGGAGCGGACATGAAAAAAAGTAATTACGTTCTACGCAATCCTTTAAAAGTTAGTAGGTTATTATTTAATAGTAGTGCGTACCCGGCATGCGTTGCAATACCACTCAAAGAAAGAAAGGGTTTGTGTTTTAATTCTGTTTATTGAAGTGCTTTTGGATTAGAGGTCTGCAGATTTATTTTTCTCAGCCCGATTTATTTTTCAATATAGTAATTCATTTACACTTTTCAAACAATATATGTTATTGTTTCCAACGATATTCATAGTACATGTGAAATAAACTATTTAAGTTATGAAAACTATTGCCTTATGACTGACCCGAACAGTTCGCAATATTTTTCTTAAATTTGAATTCCTTACCCGGGCCCGGCTCGAGCCTAAATCTGAATTCTTTACCCGCCCGAGCCCGGTCCATGGGCAGGACCGGGTCTGGTTTAGAGATTTCGCAAGTTGTATGTATTCGATTCTTTGATTTAGATTTTTTTCCCATTTTAGATTTTAAGCTTTACGGGTGTGCGCACAACAACCCACCAAAGTTTGATCGAAATCTGATGAATGGTAAAGGAATGCATAGAGGACAAACAAACAAACAAATCTTCATTTGTATATATATAGATATCGAATTGGACTCTTTTTTGACCAAAGTCAATTCTAGTATGCGTTATGTTTTTTTTAAATGGGAGATCTATTTTGACATAACAAAACCCAAACCGTCACTCCGAGGATGATTTAAATTTGGATTACCTACCATATACAAAAATACACCCACACTATGCGAGTTTGATCCGATTAAGCGGCTTATCTACAGGTGCTCGAAATAAATACGAAAATACTATTATTACGCTTATATTAATACCATGAGAGGTATTACAGATTAACATAAATACTATCTAAATATAATACAGTGGGTGTTGGCGTAGGTAATGGACATTGCGATATGAATATGCTAAATAATTAATAACAGTCCAAAGTGAAACAAACTAATGAAACAAATTGCTACAAATACATTTTAACTAGACTGGATTCAACCCTTTGGTTACCAAAAATTTTTCACGAATTCAAATGATTAGGAGAAGAGCATGATTCAGCTCAAATATAATTTTGCCGTCTATAAATAAATGCATGCTATACGGGGAGAATGAGTTGAATAATAAAATGTGATGATTTGTGAGGAAGGTTTAAGGGTGTGATTATAAAATATAACGTAACAAAAAAATACTATATTACACGTTTTATAGTATTTAAATATTTTGTGACGAAATGTGAAAATAGTGTAGGGATCAAATATAAAATAAATCGGTAAAGATAATTTTCTAAAAATATTCTACTTAACTCGAAAAAACTATTAATTACATAGCTTATAGTTTCAACTATAAAAAAACTTAAACTGACAGCTTAATAAAAATTTCTTAACGCAACAAATATGGGTATTTGTCAGAAAAATATGAAAAAAGATTTTTATGCTTGGGAAATATAGGAAGGGAAATATTACTGTTCCAATAGGAAAAGGGTTAAGCACAAATACAGATCAAATGCTATGGATATTGGCCAAAATTTACATCAACTTCTGACGTGCTCATAATGCTATAAATATTATCGGAAATGTGTCTTCATATAACGTCATAAATATTAACTCATAATACATAAGAAAAACAGAACTTTAATAGAAATTGTCAGATTATCAATCTATCTTATTTGTTTTAAAATAAATTAAGTAAGCATTTTTTGTGATTGTTGTTTAGATTACCCTGTCCTTGGTTCCCAATTATTAGTTCAGGCGCGAATCAGTGGTGACATTTGTATGTTTTTTTCTGTGGAAAATATATCCCGTTATTTTGTTTTCACAGATGCAAATGAGAGCAACATGTGAGCAAATAGGTCGTGTTTACAAAAAAAATATAACTCAGAAGTCTCAACAACGACGAATAAATCAAAATGAGATACATCAGCGCCAGTATTTAGGCGTGGGATTTCTTGTATCAGTTTCATATTTTTTTAATAAATTTTTAACAGTTAAACGACACGTAAAAAGAATGGTAACAGCAATAGCTGTCAATTTGATAAATGAAACGGTAACAAAAAATAGTGATTTATAAAAAGTAAAAGTAAAAATTTCACAATATATGAAAATAAAAAATAAATTAATCAAGACTAGTCGAAAATTAAAAAAACACAAGTCATTTTGTTATGTAAAACGAGATTTATATTTCCCCATCAGATTAAAAAGGAGACGTCCAAAAATAAGTCAAATGCCCCGGCCGATAAAATAATCCGGAATGGAAGCAAGGATTCAGCGATGCATCAAAACCCATTATCCTGTTTGTTTTAAACCCTCCCTATTTGGGTTTCAATTCAGCGGCTGGTCACCAGAAGGCAGGACAACCGCCGCGTACCGTTTTATCCGATGCATTTATTAATTTCCTTGATGGAACCTTTTTTTAATACAAAAAGCTTCATTCAGTAAGAAGTCAGCTTTAGTATATTCACCGGTTCACAACTTAAAATTACCTAGGACCTAGAACCTAGGTATCTAAAAGTATAAAAAATATATTCAGCGATATTGTTAACAACGACATATCTACACAGCAAATGTCGTAGCCAGATGGTAAAGCTCCAGAGTTATGGAGTCAACAGTTTGAATTCTGAAATGGCCAATCAAACATTAATATTTCAACAGATTTGTATCATTAGGCACAGCTATCAAATTTTTTCCTATAACCAACCTATACGATTCTCACAACTGGAGAGGGCGATAATCCAATAAACAATAATTTCTTAATCCAATCCTTCTAAGGTTACCTACGTTAACAGAGATTGAACGAATGACTTCCAGCCAGTTTTCGTTTAACATGTCGAGGGTATACTGACAGAACGCATTAAGTCAGCTTTTGATGATTTTCTGTTTTAAATGTCAAAATATAGACAATGTCACGTTCTATTTACTGGTAGAACGGATGAAGTCATAGGATATAATGGCTTTGAAATAGAAACGGTATTGTCATATTGTTATTTTTCTATTCTGAGCGAAAGTATGATATGACTATTATAACACATCGTGAGAGAGTAGGAAAGAAACACGTCTTTCGGAGAGCGGGGAGAAGTGCGGTGCGGGGCGTTAACACACTGACGCTCGCTTCCGGCGAAGGACAAAGGACAATTCAACGGTTCCTTCGTCTCCCATTAAAAACCCGGTCGTATTCAGTATACTCTTTCTCGTCTATTGCAGTTAGTTTCTATAATTTTCTTGAAGACAGTTACACAAACAGATTTACACATTTTTAATTTAAAACTCTGTAAGTGGTTTTACTAGCAAGCGGTGGACTAAGTCGCCGTTTCGCCGGCGGACGACTCCCGCTGGGAAAGGCCAAGAGGCGACTGAAGGCCTTGCAGGATTGCAAGCCCTTTGCCCACTTCTAACTGTAAACCAACAACAGCAACCAAACAAATATGACACTACTCTTAAACGCCTCACGAGGGGTATTACATTTTAAATTTGCATTAATAGAAAGAGTCTGCAGATTGGTTTTGAAGACCCTGTCCGCCCCATAAGTACGGGGCGGTGTCAATCGATACCAAAACTTATGATTTGTATGCCAAAAAGACTATTCTCTATAATGTACAAAAAATCTTTTTAAATAACAAAAATATATACTTGGGAGAGGAAGTACATACTTTGAAAAAAGTGCTTTAAATATGATGTGAAGTAATACGCAATGTCATCAGAACAGTCTAAATTCAGTCGATATCCCAAAAGAGAAAGGTACTCAGAGATGAAGTTAATATTTCAATTCATTTGTACCAGATTCCATTAATAAACCCATTATTAAACTACTTTACAAAATGTTTTTTGTTTGTATAAATGATTCGAACAGCTGCTTCTTCCTCTTGCATAATATTGATAATACTCGATAAACAAAAGGTGTGTGTTCAGGGTTTGGTATGTTCGTGGTGTACCACGGATCACCGAATCCACCAGGACACGGGGTCTAAAGTCTTAACCCAAAGCCCATCTGCTCAGTACAAAAGCTAGTTGCTACTTCGTTTTAGGCGAGAAAGATATTTATCGCGTCGTGAAGCGAGGGGCAGTGTTTCTCGAACGCGACAATCGTGCATCTGGAATATTTATTCAATTCACCAACGCATATATAGCGGTATTAATATGTATTGTTATTGTAGTCGTCTTATGGAAAGCATGTTACTATATAAACGAGTGAAGCGGGATGCAGTCCAAAACATTTCTTGTACCTTTAAACAATTTAATCAAATATGACAATGTCATTTAGGTCAATATGATTAATTAAACTGATAATTTGAAACAATTGACATACCTCATATAAAAAATGTAAATGGTATGAATGAATGCAAACAGTTAATATTATAAAATCAGGTTTACTTTAAAGAATTACATGGATAATAAGTCAACGAATACATTGAAAATGGTAAGAATAAAATGTTTGTATTGAAAAAGTTCATCACTAGACCAAAATCGATATGATTGATAAAATAGGAATAGTGTATACATTCTAATACATTTTTTTCATTATATCTTACAGTCTGTTTCTATAAAGTATTTACAGGCATAAAATGTATGTATGTATAACGTCGATTACGATCTTATGTGTTTAAGGAAAGTGAAATTGGTAAATATTATTGACTTTTACGTCTGACCAGAGAATTATTCATATACATTACAACTTATCCCAGACCAAAAAATTAAACCGCAAGTTATTCGTTCTTTCAATCTCACACTGATTTGTCAATAGCAAGCAGAGTGAGAAAACAAAAGACTTGCGGTGAATACAATAAGAATTAATCTTTTTTGTGTTATAAGAAGGCATTCGCCTTGAAGTGTTCAATTTGCGCGTAAGTGACTCATTTCACATGTTTAGAATGTATCAGAACGCGTAGTAAGTTTAATGAATTTCTATACAAAAACGAATTTGCGATCATATTGATTATGATACGCATATGAACGGAATGAATATCTATGTCAATAATTTCTATTGTATATATTGTATGATAAATTATTATAGGTCTGTGCATACCCTATCGGTACGAATGAATTCAATAGCATATTTGAATATTTGCTTGCATCTTGCATCCTTATGGTCGATAATTGCCTATATTAAGAACTATAATTATTTTTTCTACAATAAGTACAATTTACAGTGGTGTGTAACATCAAAATTGCACGTAGGGATAAGGTCAAGGATGCTAAACTTTGAAAATATGTAACATAGGTGTCTAGAATAGTTATTGTTATGCAATAATTAGGCAATTAAAATACTGCTAAGCAAAATATTACCGCACTCGAAAGAAACCGTATTTTTATTTTCTCGGTGGATTCGGCGGACACTTGGTGGAAGTTGAAAAGCATCTTTCAATTTTTTAATTATTAAACGTTCTATAAATTAAGGGTGGTGCATTTTACCGTCGATCGGAAGCGGAACGGCTCACCGCTCGCATTAATAATTGCTTGGATCGTTCCCGCCTGCGACTAAATTTACTGCAACTAATTAATTGTATATTAGATAAAATTCGATAAACATATTGTAGTGCCGGATTGAAGTATTTTAAAAAATGTTCTTATTTCCTTTTGGCCCAAAATATAATTAAGTTTATTTTTTAATGTTATGATGCTAAAAGTGAGATTAAATGGGTGTATTTTAATAGAATTAAGTTTGAAAAGAAGTGTGTAGACATCGAAGATTGGACACAGGAGGCGGGTGTGCGCTCAAGAGAAGCAGATGGCGGAAAACGAGAAGAAAAAAAATAAACTCTTGCACCCAACGATGGTTAGTTGAGGCGGATCTGTGATACGTGAGTGATTTTTCTGACCACAGTTACACAATATAATTAAAACAAAGAAGGATTCAATATCTTTCAAGCATAATGTTGATTAAATTACCAAAGAGGTTAAATTGCCATATATCAATCTTCTTTAATATTTTTTAATCCATGTCCACTCCCAACCTGGAACATATGGCCTCCTAATGGAGGTATCTCAACAGATTTTTTCTATGAGAACTGGTTGTTACTCAGTTGCTCAACCTCTCTTTTTTTAAGTAGGGATTGAAGGATAGGGCTAGGGAGAAGACTAGTGGTTAGTTAATCGCTCTCGCTTTGCCCCATGAAGATCGGATGGGTGGGAGGGAATCTTTTAGACATCACAAACACTCAGACTGCGAACAGAAATCAATAAATCGATTGAAAGATCAACCTATGAAAACCGTTCGTACCGGGATTTGAACCCGAGACATCCGTATCCGTAGCCAGCGACGCTATCAACTGCGCCACGGACACCGACAATATGGTATAAGTAAATTAAATGCATATATTAATATTTTATTATGTAATAAGTATTTATGGATTTTGTTAAATTTTTGGTAGTGTGCTTAAGGAAAGCGGTGACTGCTGTTCATTTTATTAGTCACGTATGAATGAGAAATTTAATAATCATAGTGTTTTTTTAACCATATCCACTCCTTATTCGGAGCATATGACCATCACACGGTTGAATATTGAAATTGGATAGAATAGGCTAAAAACACACAAATTAAGATAAAGAAAAATCAAATAATAACGAATATAAATCATCGCTGAAAATAGCTATATTCCTTGGCATTATTCAGCTGGACAGCTCTTGCAACTGTTGTCTTATATGACCGGAAGAACAAGTTTTGAAAAAAAATACGCCGATACGTCGTGACCATATCAAAGGAGTTCTGAAGAACCTGGAACGTAGGCCGTGTAGAAGGCAAGAAGAGAAAATGCTTCAAAATCAAAATATCATTTTAACCTTTCATAGCTCTACTGTGGTGAAGCAGTTTACGGTAACTCTTGGCTCGTCGACCGAAGAAAGAGTACTATGAAGGACACCAGCGGAATAATAAAATGGGAATCGATAGAAAAAGTCATGAAAAAACCGCAGATTCCAGGCCATTTACGACTTAAGATTGCCTACACAAGACCCGAGGTAATAATTCAACTCGAAACAAAAATTGACGTAATTTGTTTTCATTTTTTTCTTTGGGAACCTTCATGTATAATTCATAATAATTACATGAATTGAATTGGCAATTGTGGGATGAACCTTACGATTATAGCCTTTAGTGCTACATTATAATTTTCATTATCACACCTGAGAAGACCTCGGATCGAAGAGAGGCGAGCGGCTGGTTATCCGGAGTCCTGGAAGGGCTGATCTCAGACAAACACCATTTCAGATCCGGTTCAAAACTTATTTATTTTCCATTCAAGATGCAGTGGTTTAACATTACACAAATATATAAATCTTAACACATAAAATTGATTCTACATTTACATTTACTTAGCAACTGAATTTACTTTAAGTTATAATACAAATAACACAACGAATTTAAATTAAATCCAACGCAAATCAAAACACACAAACAAACAGTTCACATGTCACCTCCGCCGCCACGAGACCGCAGCTCGTCCCGCTCGGCGGATCGTAATCGACTGTCTACAAAAATTAAAAAAAAACTCCGTGCAAAGTTGGAGCTACCCTTTTCCGTAAAATGGACTCGTCCAGCGGCCGAAGCCGGGGGCTAATTTAACGCCTGGCAACAAGAAAAAAACCTATACTGCGAAATATTGCTGTTTGCCGCAGGCCGATTTCAGTTCAGCACACTAATGACACTTATACTTAAGAAAAACCAGGGTGTGTCACACCTTAGTTTTTGATTTTCATCGCCGCAATTTCATAGTGACTTAATTAGGAGAACTCATGATTTAGGTATGATTGTAAATTGTAACACAAAAAGACTAATTCTTCTTTCGTCACCATCTTCTGTTGACAGCCAATTTGCAGAACGTATCTCCATCCAGAGGCAGTTGAATAACATCGAAAATGTCTTATCCATTGAGTTACTTGCAAGAGATTTGTAGCCAAGACAATCTTTTTCTACCTCAACCTTTGCTGCACTATATTTTTCTTTGTATTAATCATTGCAAAAAATGTGACCAAAGTTTGCAGATATTCTGCGTTTAATGTTCGCTTTAAGATCTCATCATCGGAGACATGAGCGACACAAAAAAAACCTTCATCACACGCCGAAACGGCCACATCTCGAAAGCGTTCATTCTATTATACTAACTGTTTTGTACTTGTAAATGTCGAGGCTTCGACTCCATAAACCAATATGGACAGCTTGTCTGATTCAGGATGGCAGGATCACGTCTCGTTTGCAGTATACTTCAAAATATATATTCACCTCAGATAACAAAGAATATAAAATAAATCAGAGAAACACAGCCTAAAGTAAACAGTGGCTCAACTGACGGATGACTTTGTGTTTTGGCATAATTATAAAATATACGAATTTTGAATTGTTCTATGATCTTTGAGTAGTTTTTATGATTTTATAAGACAGAATAATAAAATAATTTATTAGTATAACAAGCAACTGCATCATCAGAATATCAATTCTAAAAGAGCGTTATCATGCATCATATTATAAGCTGCGAAACAATGAACGCATTAAGTCTATTAAGGGAGAAAATCTGTTCACGACGCTGCGTGAACCACAATTTTGACGTGTAGAATGAAATCCGTGTGAGTAATGTTGTATAATAGATATTTAAATATAAATACTTAGTCAATGTATGGGTGCTGGAAATATATTCAAAATATAATATAACTAGAAAACAAAACATAACAGTACCGAATGAAGGATATAAAATTGCCACTTTTAATGAATCGATTATATTTAAACTGAAATTGGTATGATAATCAGCATACTTTAACGTAAAGACCGATTTATATTATCTTGTTAGGCATTTCCTTTCATCCAGACGGAGTAAATATGTCGCAAACACTAAAGGCATAAACATAAAGAATGGAACTAAGCAAAAACTAGCGGACTGATACTTGGTGGTCTTCGATGTTTACAATAATTTTTACATCCACCTACCGTTTCACATATTAGTATAAGTTTTTAATACTGTGAGGAAACGAATAAATACGGGAGACAACAAGGACGAGCTGACAGCACTGAAAGAAATCAGCACACCAACAGAACGCGCTGTACTATAGATGGAGACGGGCGATAGACAAGCCGGACTACCTCGTGCACTGAAACAGGCGAGAATAATTTATCACTCACCACAAGATGTTAAAAATACACAAGTAGAATAAAAGTTTCCAAAACTACTATATAAATCTAATGGTAAATGAAAATAACAAAACTATAATAAATCAATCACAGATGATTTTTCACGCACTCGGGCAACTATTTTATACATGAAGTATTCTGATAAAAGCTTTCCAACTCGGTTTTTAAAATAACGATATAATTTATGCGCCGCAAGTGGAGTTTTTATCTTTAAACTGTCTTTCGCGCATACCACTTTCTGTTTTATAATATTTTCGCATATAAAAGAAAAAGCAAACTTTCCGTGCCTGCACGATACCCTTTAACACGCAAATCTATTTGCTTCCACTCAAAATATACTAATGTCCCAGAACACCGTCAAGTGCTTCTATAAACATTCATCAACGGCCTTGCAAAACGACGGAATCTACCCGGTTGGGAAAAAAAGCGGGATTCAGGCTATCCTTATTCTTTGTTTGATTGCCGCTTTTTACTCTGGAAATTATACATCGCCCTAATATCTCTGTATACTGACACAATCAAACCGAAACCATTAAGCCGTAAGCATCTCTACTATCGATTTAAATTAAAGTAATACAAAAGGAGTAATACCTTTATTGTCCAAACCGTGGGCACAATTAATGTCTAAGTCAGGTTATGTGGCGAAGCAACGTAGGAAATTATAGCAACTGCACGAAGCGCCACGTTGTCGAGGCGCAAACAGTAAACACAAATACGACAAGAGGAAAAAGTAGAAACAAAGAGAGCGGCATCCATAAATCTCGCCGAATCTCTTGCTCTCGTCTGCTAAGCGTGTCTTCGCGAACCAACTCCACTTCCCGACGATGAGTATTTTTATATTCCCAGAAACTTTCTTACAATCCACATGTGGTCAGTGTATATTATGATGAATAAGCGACAATAGAGCGTAGCATTGGAAGCTTTTACAGCCATTGAGACACCGCGTTTACTTATTTCTATGCTATATTTAATTTATACTATATATTTATCTAAATACATTGTTTGTTAAAGGTTAATTCAGTAATGTTACTTAATTAAAAACTGCAGACTTGACTGAGCTTTGAAAATTCACAATAATAAAAGTTAGTCAGTCTCAGTCGGTGCCAATATTACGTTTAGATTTTTAAAAATATAATATTTGAGATCTTAGGCATGGGTGTCTGTATGTCTTTTACCCTCGAGTTTATCTAGTGTGATTTATAAAATATATGTTATCTTTTTTTACATTTAAATAAAAATATTCATTATATTTTTATCAATACACCGGTTTTCCAGACATATTTGCGCACATTATACATCATCTTCGTTCGAGTAAAAGTTTGGAGATGCTAGTTAAGAGCGATTCTCTGTTGATTATTTTTTTGCTGGATCACAAATAGGGTGAGTGTTCCTAAAGTCAGCCGTCGCCAGTGGTCGGCCTTTTGAGCTTAAAACTTAAATAATACTGGATAAATTAAGAAAACAGATTTTTCAAAATCGTGTAGGTAGTATTGCTACTTGCCAATGTATAGCTGCACTATACAGACCTATATGATGCAATACGCAATTAAAAAAAGCACATTTTTGCTTCGCAATTTTCGACAAATTCATGTTGTATGGGGATCGCTAACAAAATATACTTTATATTGTCATGCTTTGCATCATTATGTTTTTTATTGTTCTGTCCACTCTCCGTAAATTCGTTCGCGATGTTCGCGATATTCATGAAGTTTCATAATGATGGCCGAACACTGGGTAACGAAAGGCCGACCATTGGATTTTGGGGGCCGACCACTGGGTGAATTAGCATTTTTTTGTAAACTTCTATTATTTTAGGCTTGGTATAATATTAACTATTTTATTTTTAGTTGGTTACATTACTTAATCCCTGTTTAATGGAATAACAGCGAAAAAATATGTATTTATCATTCATTGCCTCAAAATCTCTTTTGAAAGTAAACATGTCGCTTAACTGGCCGAGCACTGGCGAAATAACCATATACAAACTACAACTTGAATGTGCGTTTAAATATATTTAGTACAAAAATAATTGCTGAAAAATGAACGCAAGAGAAATTAAAGATTTTATTTTACTTCAAACGCATTATTTTTGCACTTTGCTTGTTTGTTGACATCGATGTGTCAAAAGAGAATTAAAATATTAACGATTTTTTCAGAAGGTATAAATTTAGTGAAGAGTGTTGTATTTTAGTACAAATAACTCAAAACATGAAATTGTATGGTGTTCACACTGAACATGTTCCTAATCTTTTGCATGGCTCGGAAAGTGAAAATTAGGATTTGATTCGATTAATGGTGATATTATTGTCTTTACAGCGGTGATGTAGAGCTTAATCAGCCGTAAAAGCTGGGATCGACTATATTGATTAGTACAATAATCGGCTAGAGTTTGGTCGTAAGCAGTTAACATGGGAGGATATAAACAATCTGATGGGATACATCAAATCATCATAAAAATGTAGGCAATATTGACAGTTTGAAACGTCTTCAAAAATATGCTTAGCGTATTTGATTTGTTAAATATTTCAAAGCTATCGTGGAGCAGCATGAAACATTTCTTAACTTTAACCGATAGTACAAAAAATAAATGCTACGTTGGTCCATCCATAGTAGCCATGCGTAAGACGCACTCCTTGAATTCTAAATTTGTGTCATCCTTTTTTTTGCAAAAAGTTCAGGGTGCCAAAAGTTACTTTATATAATATTACACAACATGTGTATAGTGAGCTTAGCTATAAGATTTCTACTTTTACGATGAGTGTATCGAATTATACGCCTCATTTATTGAAAGGGTTAAGAAGTAAGATCTAAATGCGAAGTCAAAAGTATACTCATTTTTTTCAACCAATTCTGCTCAATGTGGAGCATATGAACTCCGAACTACCACTGGAGCACCTCAGGAGTTATTCATACGAGAATCTGTTTTTATTCAGTCGCTCCACCTCTATTTTAGAGGCTAATGGGATAAGGAAATTAACTAGGAAAGCACTAGTAATGAACTAATAGTCTCGGAAGGATGGGAGGAAAAACATACACATCACAGATACATATATATGTGTATGCATTTGATCACAAATCAATAAATTGGTTGAGAAATCAATGTATGAAAGTGTTAGTTCGGGATTCAAGCACGTGTACATCACAAATGTTGCCATGTTTCTAAGTAATGTAATATGTATATAATTTCAAACTAATAATTTGTATTTAACCCTTTTCTCACGAATTTATTTTCAGTCAATTGATCTGTTAAAACGCTCACTATGGCTAAAAATAAATCAATATCAACAGTAAATATTAAATTTATATTAGTTATCCCAAATACATCATGGAGAAGATTAAGCTCGTCGCATTTTTGTTAAAATAAATCTAAAAAAATTAAGAAGCTGAAAAATATTTATTTTACGACTTTTCAAGTAAAATGCGGCCAGTGAGTCAGTCTTCATATACACCGCCAACACGCACACAAGCAAACGCGTAGCCGTAAGTATGTGTAATAGACAGGGCTGACGATTAATGCTGCGTATCGGCAGTTCAAAGCTGAAATTCGAAAGACTGAATATCGAGAGCTCTTTTCAATGATATATTTCCTTGTGTTCTACTTGACATCTTCATGACCTGTTGCCTAATTTCTCTACCTAATGGTTGGAACTATTTTTAAAAGCATATACACACAAGTGTTTCCTTCTAGTTTGGCCGGAAATACGAGATAAAGTCTTGGAAATGTAAACATGTCCAGCGTGTTCATCGGGGCATAGATTCGCCATTTCTTTAAATTACGGATAATAAATAACAACAGAGGTGGCGCGCCGATGGGGCAAAGCATGATTAATTAATTAATAAAACAATTGGCTCCAATACAAAACTGACGCTACAAGCTAAATGCATTTGACGTATCATAAAATTAAACGAGATTATGTAATGCATATAATTAATAGCGCAAATTCGCTGACACAAACGTCCAACTATTTTCCGGCCACCAATTATTCAGTTTAAACACATTCCAACTAATTGAGAGGTAAAAAAACAAATTTAAAAAAACGAGCCACCGCAAAACCGTAAATTAATTTAAAACTTCGGCAATAAACTTCGTGACCTTTGGCAGCCATATTGCACGCTTTTTGTTGAATACCCATGGGTGCTGTGATTTTCAGAAACTTGACAAAAGTTTTCCAATTAGGAATTCGATTCTACGAAATTACAGTTAGTTATAGTTCTAGTATACGTTAAAAAGTATACCGGAAATGTAAATATACAAGAAAATAATAATCGGAATTCAACTCAGTTGGAGTCATATCGTGATTAGCATTAATTTACGTTGATCAATTACGCCGAACGTTATGTGAGCTAGATCAATAAGATTAGTTTGTGACTTTCTTATAAAACGTTTTCATTCACAAGTAACGTGATTAGTCTAATTTTGCCACAGTTATAAAATACCCTCAGTAAAATAATCCTTGTATCAGTCTGTCTTAACACGTTAGCTCCGGGGGACGCGTTTTCCGCGTCGTAAAGTTTTTTGTATTGCGGTGGAGAATACGTTTTTCGCGTCATTCGATATAGGCGACATTAATCGTTCATAACTAATAATTCATGTTTGATTCATAACATTATTGAAAGAGTTTGACCAGTTTGTTACGAAACACGTTTAGGAGATCATCCAATCTTTTGATTGTAATTGTCGATTGGTCAGTTTCAAGCTATTCTTTCCATGACCTATTGTCAATTTCTTGCGAATCAGCCCAGCCGCTGTGGGTATTTTTGTCATATTTCTCCCGTTGCGAATGAGTTAATATGTCATGTCAGTTGCATAATGCTTTTGTATAATCCACATGTAATATAAACAGT
Source organism: Himalopsyche phryganea (assembly GCA_022494535.1). Classification (NCBI taxonomy): domain Eukaryota; kingdom Metazoa; phylum Arthropoda; class Insecta; order Trichoptera; family Rhyacophilidae; genus Himalopsyche; species Himalopsyche phryganea. The sequence goes on from JAGVSL010000032.1 coordinate 3,237,220, forward strand.
GAAAACCTGGTATAACACATACTAATTGACACAATACTAACTTCTTTAAGCTGGTAGACGCGTCATTTTCATTCACCCCTTCGCAGCCCTTAATTAAATGAGCCAAAACTTTAGTGTAATATCGATCACACTAGAGGTATGCACGGGACTTTACCCGAGGGTCGGGTTCGGGCTGCTAAAGACAATTCAGATTCGAGCTCAGGCCGGGCCCGAGTAAAGAATTCAATTTCCAGAAAGATATTTCGGATTATTTTATGTGTTATGAATATATGTAAAAATTATGAAAATAATATATATTGTTTGAAAAGTATAAATGAATTTTTGTCATGAAAAAAAAAATCGCGCTTTTTCGTGCTGAGAAAAATAAATCTAAAGAAAAATAATTCGGGTAACAAATGTGACATTGAGACACGGGTTCGGGCCGGGGCTTAAGATGTCGGGTTTGGACCGGGTAATTTCATAAAATTTCGGCACGTGCAGACCTCCAGATTACCAACTGAAATCACGATGACGGGAATGGGCTATGAAGAAAAAATGTGAAGGGAAAATTTACGGCCATATACGGCCACAATAACGCACCGGCCAGCTTATAAAAGTCACAATATATCTTGGATTTAAAAGTTATACAGCTTTTAGCCGGTCTATATTGTTAACTGTATTGAATAAATATATGCCTTTGAACACGAATATCGATTGAAAAATCAATTAAGCGTCCGTATTGAGATTCAAACCAGTGGACACAACAAGCTTAAAGGACGACCCTGACCACTCGGTTACAGACTCGACAATACCACAGCATTAACATCAAAACAACATAGCACGCTTCTATTGTACAATCATGATACTTGTTTATATGACATCGTGTATCTATTAATAAATTTATACAATTATGTATTATGAAACAAAAGTAAACTGATTATTATAAAGTGAGTCCAAGGAAAGCGTTAAGGATGTGTCTGAGGGCGAATCAATTAGCGGCGCAGCAAATCAAGAAGTTAAGTCAGTTGGGAGCGCTATTTCTGACGCACCTATTTTCATCATTTTACACGTGACATGTGAGATCACCTCAGAGTTTCTTTGATTATAGAGAACGGGGGAATGTCGCGAGGTAATCTCATCTGGCTTCAGAGGTGTGCCCTTACTAAAAATAATAACCACATTCGAGTCGCACGTCAAAGTCGATCGCAACCCGGAAGACTGAGATGCTTCGTAAATTGCGTTATAATTGGTTACAAAATAGCGTTGTATTTTGACAATTTATTTGTGATAGCTGTCTTGAATGTGCCAAAGTTTTACAGCTGCTGATAGATAATTTCTTCGTAGAAAGAAAATATTTGGCATAGACAATGGAGAGAAAATCGCGCGTATCTTGGATCTCAAATCTATCCAAGGATCGAAATTGACATTTCATTTCACCGAACGGGGCTTTTTTATCGCAAAGCTACAACAGAGAAGAATGAAATACTGTTTACGGATAATAGTTTTTCTGTGAAATCAGGAATTTAGGTTTAATATTAATACTGTATTCCAGCGATTTCCAACTCGGGATACGCGAAAGATACATCAATAATAGAGGACGCACTGAAAAGAGAAAGACTCTTCTGTTTTTCAGAGGTAAAAAGAGAAAATACTACGACGAATTCATAAGATATGAATTTTCGTAAGATAAAGATTCTCCTAACCCCAAGTGTACGGTGGGTGGGACAATGCTCTCAAATTGCAGTATGAAACCTGCCCTGCAACACACACAACATTAAAATTATAAAAACGAGGAAATAACTTTTTTAAACGTTTCACGTATTTCACCCGTTTTTTTAATTTTAAAAACTTGATGCGCTTTTTCTTTCGCACCCAGAATACACGTGCCATTGTTAAAGATACGTAACAATTAACAACTAGATGTTACAAATGTCATCAGAGGAAAAATGTATTTAAGAAAGGAGTTTCACTCTCGTAAAAAATGCATCTGTGTATCTTTAGTTTCACGATTTGATAGGACAAGAGGTTGAAAACATCATATGAAATCATGGTTTTGAAGACAGAACTTCAATTATACTGTTGAACTAAATACCGGCTCCTCCTTTGGCTGTGTGAATAGAGCTCAATTTTGTAGAGATCTCAGTAAAAAATTATGTAATACTATTCAATAGAAAAATATTATCTCTACAAGGCTATTGTCACTAATATTCATCTAAACGAAATCTGCAAAAAAAAAAACACACGAATAAAAAAATAACAATTAAAACAATGAGCAATTCTTAAAATTTATAACGTGAAATAATATCATATATATATTTCCATTGTTACAAAAGACCTATTTCACTTCGCACATTAAATATTTACTTTGCATTTCTCAGTGATGACATACAGAAGACATTCTGAAACAGTAAGAGAGATTCGTTTACTTTTTAAATAAGAAACAGCTATTTATTTTGTTTAATTATTGCAAAACGTCTCTGCTCTACTTTTCTAACGGAGAATAGAAATACGATAAAAATAATTCCAGCGTTTACTAAAAAAAACAGTTGAAACGAGTCTTTCAAATAAATCTTCTAGCTGTGTATTAGGGATTACAATCCAATATTCAAATACATTCGGCTCAATTTTGATATTAGGATATTCCACATATTATTTGTTCATATAATAAATTAATGCTTCTATCGTCGGTATAGATCCAGAAGGCGTTCAGTCAAAAATACTTGTTATGACAACAAGGTTGAAATATATGACATTACAGCTGACCTCATCGCGCCATGCATTTATAAAGTAAATAGTGAAATTCAAGTCTTTCTATTTACATATCTTAAACATACTTAATGATGATATTCGTATATCATTTACGAATTCGATTTAATTAGTAATTTTTTTATAGTAATAATAATTATAGTTTATTGCCATTAATAAATGTGAACGATATTGACTTAATATAAAATTAAAATTGGTAACTTAGTTATTCCCCTGACTTTGTCACTAACGTGACGCTTTCGCCTCTTTAAAAAACATCTTCAGACTAACTATTTTTTATTGACTTCTAAGGTAAACGATGATTCTAATTCTTCATTTAAAAATAAAGGGTAGGGTGGGTTTTATTTCGTTCTAAAGTGACTTAATTCATATTGATTTCTTAAAATTACGTAAAAAATACATGGAATGTGGGTGAGCTTGTTTTTCAAACGATAGACCATCCTAAAATCTCTCGTATCGTATCATATTTTGATATAATATTTATGTTATTTATTTTAATTCTAGATTTCAAAGTAATGTAAGTCAATGTTCATTTGTTAGGTGTGACCATACGGGCGTGATATAAGCGTCTATTATTCATTCTATGTATTGCGCTTTAAATGGTTAACCAAAATATATTTTAATATTCTTATATATTACATGTATGAATAATCTGGGTTCCCGGTAACTCACTACATTTACGCGAGTAAAGAAACACTGTTTTCGGTCGATCACTCGTACAAAAAATCAATTCAGCACAGCAAAACTAAGTACCTATATCAAAATATTCAATTTAAAGGTTCCCGAACATAGAAATTGACAATATCCTGAATCGATTACATATGAGACCAGCGAAGTGATTGAAATTGGTCGACGACCGTAAAACAAATTGCGGCATAGATTTATTTATTGCTTCATTTAAACTCGACTAATTTAATACATTGTCGAATTGATCAGCATGCGCAACGCGATACCGTGATTGAAAGTTTTACAACCTGCTATCAAATACTAGGTATAGTTGATGCGAATTCAGAGTGATGGTACTATAATACTTAACACCTAAAACAATTCAATTGAATTGGCTAATAATACGACGATGTTCAAAGAGAATTATTATCAATCAACACTTGTATATGACTGATCTTAAAGACATGATCATATTTATTTGACGAAGATCGTAGGACAGAATATTGATTCCATCATGTCATTTAAGTAGTATTATTGTCCAAAGTTATGATATACGTCATAATGAGTGTCCAGCTATGCAACACAGAAGGAACTATCAATGTTAATTTAATTTTTTTTTTCCATGTCCGCTCCCAATGTGGAGCATATGGTCTCCGAATGGAGGTATCTTGACAGATTTTTTTTTCTACGAGAACTGCTTGTCACTCAGTTGCTCAACCTCTCTTTTCTTTCTCGAAGAGAGTAGGGATAGAAGGATAGGGCTATGAAAGGACTAGTGGTTAGCTAATCGCTCTCGTTACGCCCCGTGAGGATGGGATTGGTGGAAGGGAGGACTCAGACTACGAACAGAAATCCATAAATCGATTTAATGATCAATCTATGAAAAACCGTCCGCACCGGGAATTGAACCCGAGACATCCGTAACCGTAGCCAGCGACGAAACCAACTGCGCCACGGACGCCGACGTAATTTAAATATCGGGTGTTAATTTAAACATCGGGTGTTATTTTTTTATCGTTTTTCTTGCATCATACTTAGATAACAGCAGTTTTTAATAACTATTATTTGATATTATCAAATTTATATCTCTTTTATATAGCACAAAATACATGTAGAAATTTGTATGTCTGTCGGTCACAACGACTTCTCCCAAAACGGCGCAACATTAGCGACGTGAAATTTTCACGTCATTTAAGCTACAATTGTTAGTTCAACTGCGCTATTTTCAACATTCAACTCTCAACCTTTAACATTTATCCTAATGCTGAAAACGATGTATTTTTGACGTTTACGATTCGGGATAAAAAAATCAACAAAAGACGAGGAAGATCTCCTAGCAACGGCTCCATACCGAATATTCCGTGGTTTTCAACGTTTTAGCATCATTTCGCCTAGCAACTTTAAATGTGTTATAAATTTCTATAAGTGTTTGTGCTTGAATCGTAAAACTTGTAAGAGATTGTTATTATTTATAAAAAATGAACCAAAAAAAGTTGCGTGTCGATGAATATATTCATCTGAAAGGTGCGATTATTAATGATACCGATACAGCTCATCATAGAAAATTGATAATTATACACTCAACTGGTAAAATGAAATCTAATAATGTCGGTACGGATAACCGGTGGATCGTTCCTTGCATCCTTTGCTTCCGAAGATGTTTAATGCCCACATCAATGTTGAATGCTGTGTCTACACTGTGTATTTCAGAAACTTTAATTGTTTTAACTACGAATATTGTTGCACAAAGTCAAAGGTCCAACACGTTTCAAAGATCTCCGAACCGTCGATGGAATTGAATATAAAACGAAGCATGGTAAATTCGTACATCTTCGGTCTGGCTAATCTTAATAGTAATCCTTTCATTTATATCTTTGTGTTGAGAGAATCCTCACGTTTCCTTGAACGTACTAGACCGATGGCATCTACAACGAGGTACTCCATCAAAAGAGTGGGGAAATGTTTGTCTTTTATTGTTGCTATTTTCAACATTTAACATTGTTATTAATTGATCGACTATATTTTGTGGGAGATAAAAGAGGTACGGTCCACGGTGATATTTTCAAATATCAATTTTTTTTTAACATTAATACATTCAGTGCTAACGACACGCGACGAGTGTCATCGGAAATGAGAAACTACGTGGTAATCGATAGGGCACTAATATCTAGGTGGTAACTGTAGCAGTGAATGGATTAACTAACCTTAACGACTTAATGACCTTTTATAAGCGTCCTCTATCTTGAGCGAAGCAGGGTAAAAAATACTTGTGTCATTTAAATTTGACTACGTAACATGGAGGTAACAGATATTGTGTTCGTTCGATAAATTAGGTGATATTTTTTGAATTCTGCTTATACTGTAATATCTCAGTAGTCATTTTGCACACCAAATTGGGTCCGATTCCGATGTTTTAACCAAGTGACACCAAAAACATTACATTGATGTAATATACGTCAACAGTAATGCCTTTGTACATAATCTAAACAAATATGATTTTTTGACTCTTACACTTACGACCACAAGTGGGCTCGGGCACGTCTCAAGGATGCCACCTGAGAGTGCAACACTCGCCATCCAGCGCTGATACATGCTGTAGGAATCTTGGTAGTCGAGGATTGGTTTTGTGCTTTCTCTAAGCTCTGTATTAGAGCGAAAGGGTTAAAGAAGAATAGCTGGCTAGCAAAGTTTTAAATATTGTGCCCTTTTATTTTCCAAGACATTTCGAATCATAACAAGATAAACCATTCTATAACTGTAATGCGGAGAGAGATTTGTGTTGACAATAGAAATAAATGCGACTTGAACTGTTGAAAATATCAATCATACACATTCGTAGAACTCAGTTCAATTGAGTATTGAGCCTCAATACGATAATAAATTATACACGCATGTGTAGTATTCATTCGTAGGCAAAGTGAACAAGTTTGGACTGTCAACTGTCAAAAAAGTTCAAGTCTGTAAGCGATACCATTACTGTTTTTTGACCTTTGACAGGAAACTAGAATCAATGCAACATACCATGATATTGTGCACGATAACAGCGAGAGGATATGGCATTGTAGATATTGGTAAAGTGCGATGACTATGAAGACACGTCATCGACATTAAAAAATGTAATATATATAATCTTATTGTGTTTGGATGATACATCTGTGCTGATCAATAGGAAGTCATGGTAGAAACGAATCGTCATGTATTTAATTTAAGATACCAACTTCAATACAAAATAAAATATTGAATTTGATCGACTGTGTTCGTTTGTAGACTTCAATGCCTGAAGATTCCTAGTGTCGATAGTGTCAGAATAAAACGACGACTTGAACTAGCAAATTACGTACCTACATTTCAGCAAAATACTTTTAAAACTCATTAAATTCAAATGTGAATTGTTGAGATTTTGTAATTCTTCATGAACTTTGTCACTAACGTACCGGGTTTCGCATTTCGGCATCTTCAGGCATTAGAGCACATGACTGAACTCGAACTGAGACAAGTAGACAATTTATAACAATTATATACAAGATAAATACGACAAATCTTATCCCTGTGTCTAAGAAGTTAGCATCTGGAATATTCACAACACATGTACTACGGGTGAACAGAAGGGGTTTTTAAAATGCAATTCGAAGAACTACCTACTCAATTTCAACTAATGGGCTCTGTCAGGGTGACCATGGACCGATGTATTAATATGTAAAATTCATTACTTTGATTGTTAATTCATGTTTATTTTTTAAGGACTCATCTCACGTAAAGGGTACAATAGAGGGGAGTTCGGAAGATTCAGTTGTTCGTTCAAAATTGGACAGGAATTTAACTGGGCTCTATTAATTTTCAAAATTTCTTGATAAAATAATCTATGGTACCCCATGTTTTGATGCGGCGGTTTTGAAAGGCGAAACCCAGGTCGTTAGTCACAAAATACATGGAAATGTACAAAATCTCAACAATTCAAATTCGATATTGAAATCCCGTCAAGCACCCTCAGTCGATGTCTTAAATTCATTAAACTCAGTTTTAACCAATGTTATTTTTGAATTTCACATTATGTTATATGAATAATGATTGGACACCATTCATATAAAGTATTTAAAATTCGTAGAATAACACTGATTAAAACAGAATTTATTGAGTTTTAAAATTCTCCTAAACATTTTGTTGAAATGCATATACACTGTTTGCTATTTAAGACAACGATATAGAAGTGTACAAATATTGAACGGCGTCCATGCGCTCCACATCGGGAGCCGGCATGGCTCTTTTAATATCGAAGGAATCAAATTTAATTGTAATATAATAAAAAATTAAAAAAGAAAGATGTTTCTTTTTTCGAAACCAATTGTCTAGAAATCATGCAAAAATATTGAAACAACATTGACACTTTTCACTACGTTTTAAAGAAGATATTTTATAATGATAAAATATATCAACACTACATGCCTAGTCACGACACATTGAAATAATTTTAAAACAACAATAATGATCTGATTTTACAGCGCACTCTGCGGATTGTACGCATTAAGCCTGGCTACAATGAATGGAAGAAAGCATCAGTTACGTTGTACGTATGGAATGCGTAGAAGGGGTCTAATCTAATATTTATCGCCGTCAAAAGGATTGTAAGTTCGAACTGGAGTAATTAAAAAAATCAGGGACTATACCAAGCAGAAGATAAATGTACACCGTGACAAAATTAGATAGTTTAGTTTATATAAGAAAAAAAAGTAATGTGGAATGTAATAAATTTATGAAAATATAAAGTATTTTCGTTGAAAAATATTTTTATTTAAAGTGACATTAATAATTTAAAGATATTTAAATTATTTCATTCATCATTTTAAATATAGGTATCTGTTGATATTTTTTTTATATGTGAGCAATTATCATGGTGAGCACCTGTATTTTGTATAATTTTAATCAACGCGTGTGTATGCATGTATAAATAATGGAAATTCACATCCATTTCACACTTCCTCAAAATCATTTCCCAGAGGGCCACGCGCTCATGACGCGATACAAAGCAGACCCCATGTAACATGTCCCGTTTTTTATCTCCAACACACATGAGCCAGTAGTACTCACTCGCCCAGACGTAGTAGATACGCTGACGGGATGGAATCGTTCAATCAATTCGTAAGTGGAAACCAGCCTCAAGTTGAGACTTCATCTTTTGACAGACCCATCAAATCAAATACACTTACTTGCGTATCAAAGAGCGTTATCGGCCCATATTCGGGCGAGAGAAAAACTACAAGTCAAGTGTCTGATATCAAAACTATGTAAATGTACCAGTGGGGTGCTTATTGGAGATAAGAAAGCGGTTGGTAGCCGAAATTAATACGGATAACTATGGCATTCAAGTTTACGGCGTCATGTACGTACAACTAATCGATGAAAATGGAACACGGACAATTCACCAAACGGGCAACTGTCCCGGCTCCTACGCCGATAATTCATCGCGGGAAAACATATGGCAAGACAATTCGTGGCGCCGAAAAATGAATACGCGAATGATTTGTTGTTATGCGTTACGCAACTAAATAATCGTTATACACAGAGAAATGCAGCGGACCGTTTTTCGAATTGTTCCTCTCCAGCATCAAATTAATAATCGTTTGACACACGCTTGAGTATCGGGAACACTTTATGACACTGCCGTCGTATACCAAATAATTCCAATAATGTTTTAGCAATAAAAGAAAGAGAATCGGTATTTGAAAAATACAGGTAGTCCTCGACATACGACGGTTCGCACTTACTACTTTACACTTGCAACACGCAACGCAGCACAATTGTCAACGGCTGGTGCATACGGGGAGAAAGATCAGTTTCAGTCAACAGCATTTTCACATTTGAATATTTATTTACATAAATAAACGTACGTTTAATGTTTTAATTATTATCTGGTAAACGGAATACACGTGATAAAAAAAGCAAAGTGCAAGACTTAGAAACGAAACACATTAAACAATATGAGAGTGGTAAAAAAATGAAGGACTTAACTCGTGATCTAAAATAATTTTCACATTCAACGATCTCTACAAATTTGAAGAATAAGCTAGAATGAGTGAAGCAGTTGAAGATAAAATCTACAATAATAACAAAAAGAAAGACTTCGAACAATCAACAAAATGGAAAAACTATAAGTGATTTGGATGGAAGATTTGATAAACAAACTAATCTGTACCATTTTTGGTGGCAGCTCCTTTATTTCCACAAATTAAAGTGACGCTGCTAAAACTAAAGTGAACCAAAAAATATTGAACCTTTTTGTATTGAATTCGACTTACGACTAAAGTTCAGGAACGTATTTCGGTCGTAAGTCGAGGAAAACCTGTACATTCATTTGATTTTGAATGAAAATTTAATAATAAACAGTAGGCACAATAAATTTGTCGTACTCTGCATCCACTCCTGATCTGAATGAAACCCTATTGCTCCAACTGCTCCCAGCTCCAGTCCAACACTCTGGTTATCGACTGCTAATCATATCGTAAAATTATGGAATTAATACACAAAAAAATGTGTTTTATTTTTATAAACTTTAAATATTCGCTTCACCACTGTTGGTAACGCCAAATATAGATAGGAGAAAATACTAAAAAGCTTACCAAGAGCTTTTATCAGACCATATTTAAGCGAGAAAACAAACTCAACGTCAAGTATCTAATATCGAAACTGTATATACAGTATATATACACCGTATTTCTGAAGAGATGTTTGTTTTTGTTTATATCTACTGCAGTTACAAAACTACGAGACCAAACCCGAGTTCGTGACTTAGCGGTGAAACTTTAGCTTGTCGTGCTCCGTGTTACGGTTGAAATCCGTACAAATACATTTAGGTATTATTATTTGATAACGACCCGGTGATATTTAGCGAGAGTTTCGTACGAGAAAGGTTGCACTTCACCAAATTTCAGTTGTAAAAAAACTTTCCTACGTCGAGATATGCCGCTAATCTATACAAAACTTTATCGTGCATGGCAACAGTGTATAGTAAAGAAACGGCACTAATTATTATCATTATTTCCACTCTTAAATTTATATAAGCGTTACTGGTATAGGAGGATTAATATATATATATATTAAAAACGTTTTTATCAGTTGTTGATAATGCTCGCGATGAATGAAACCGGTTATAATATTTATATTAAATATGGAATTAGTACAAATAAGTGTGCTTTTTTGAAAATATAGTACCTTTTAGAAATGGTAATATATATACTAATGAAGTCAGTATCTGTGGTCTAGTGGTAAGAGCTTTATCCTAGCGGTCATATGGGTTAAAATCTAGGTAAGTTCAATACCAAATAAGAACTTTTCAATTTAAATTTGAGATCTTGAATATGGGTACCTGTTATTTCTTCAACCTATGTCTGTTTAATCTTTAAAATATATGGCGCCTTGCAAAATATGTATTTTAATTAACTGACACACCCTGGTTTTTTTGTTAAGTGTAAGTTTTATTAGGGTCCGGAACTGAAAACGCGCAGCGTTAATGACAATGATTCCTAGAAGTCGACCAACTCTTGTCGCGAGGGGCTCGGTTAATAGCCGGCGGGCACGTTCGCTGGACGAGTCCATTTTTGACGGAAAGGGGTGGCTCCGACGATGCGGGAGTCCTTTAGATTTTATGTGTTAAAAGTCGTTTGCCAGCCTTCGACCCGGGCGAGTCGTCAACCCTCGTGACCAGCACCGTTGACGTTGTGGATTGTTTGTGTTTGTTTTGAAATTTGACTTAATTTAAAATCATTTGTCGTATCACTTGCATTATAACTAAAAGTAAATTCAGTTGTTAAGTAAACTGTAAATCTAGAATCAATTTTATGTGTTAAGATTATTTTTGTGTATTTTAAACCACTGCATCTTCGATTAAAAATAAATAAGTGTTGAACCGGATTTGAAATGGTGTTTGTTTGAGATCCCAGCCTTTCCAGGACGTCGATAACCAGCCACTCGCCTCTCTTCGATTCGGGTCTTCTCACAACATTATAAAAGATTATGGCAGAATGACAAAATGGATTTGATTTCTGTCAATCATAGAATTATAATTTTTGTTTATACAAACTAATTTAAATTGAAAAGCGTTTCACTGAGGAGCTCGTCAACATGGCTTGCACCATAAATATATGATCACTAGTAACCAGAAACGTCATAGATGACGGGATTGAAACTGAAATACTGAATGTCTCAAGTATTTAGCTAGTACGTCGGAACTGTGTGTGTATTGCATAACATTTTATTTTGTAGACACCGCAGATGCTTAGGTCATGAGAAAATTTCATATATACATGTGATAATAATAAAACGTCTACAGATCATGACTGGCGTAAGTAAACTCAAAAAAAAGTAGTTATATTTTTTCTCTCTTACACACAACTGACTTTAGCAATTATTTGCAAACAAAATAATCCATTAAGAAAGTAGTTAATATCAGGACCGGTTTCATCACGAGCATTATCAACTCAGTTGATAAACCGGTCCTGATCATTATAAATATGTGGAAGTAGTACAAATGAATTGTGTTTTATTTTTTTAAATATAATGTCTTTCCACCAAGAATAGACAGTTAACACCTTAAAAGTGGTTAACAGTATTATTAACAAAAAAAAAAAACTAATGTAAGTATCAGAAATAATTTGAAACTCATTATTTATCTACACGAATATCCAATAAGTTTTGAATGGTATGACAATCCAGCGTCGCAACTTCACGACATCCACACACTGCTTCCCTCATCTACACACAACACAGAATCCAGTAAATATAATTTTACACACACATAAAAGGCACCGGCGCCGCGCCGCAAGCGGGTGTCTGTGAAATTATAGTGGTATATTTCTGTGGCTAGCATGCTGTGCGCTAATTATGCATTTATTATTTAAATTTACAAAGCAATTTAAAAAATGTACATTTAAAATACAGATCAATGAAATAAACTTCTGTCCTCTAAAATTAAAGCGTATAGTCAACTTATATAAAGTACAAATAATAATTCAGTGTTTAATAAGCAGCTGTCGCTATTTATGCAGTGAAATAATAAATTAATTAAATATGGCCTCTTCTACGACTAAGTTATGCTGTAAATCGCGACACGTACTGAGAGCTACCTGTCACAACATCATTATTATCCGCTATTGTGTAATTGCGCCACCAGTTTGAGATCAAAGTAAACACCGAATTACATAAAATGATTATTTATATATGCTTAATTATATAATATCATTTCTAAGAAATAATACTTCAATTGTCTAAACACTCTAAAAGTATGACAACGAAATAATTTTCTTTGAATAAGGAAACTATTTATTTCTTCAGCACCAACTAAGAAGCATCTGCAGGTGGTTGTACAGTCGATTTCGCAATTGGGACATTATGAAATACAATGTTTTCATCTTTGCAAAGCCACTGAAATGAATCACTTTCTTTGAAGTTTAACTTTTTTCTGAGCAGTGCTGTTTGTCTTCCATATAGTCACTATTGTCGCAGAATGCGTTACGTCAATAAACATGAAAACTAAACGTCACAAATATTAAACTTTAACCATTATTTATTATAATAAACCATTCGTCAATGATTTACAAAATCGACCCCAGCGATAATAAGCGTTTAGATATTTATAGTTTTTTTTTCCATGAATAACGAAATTGACTTTACACATTTTTCATTAATTACGTAAAAAACAAATGAAATATGGTAGAGCTTGTTTTTTCAAACAGTAGAGTGTGTATTTATCGTGTAAAATACATATCTGTATTAATCATTCAAAAGAGCCGGTTTTTGAAATAACGCCTTCTCTCACTACACGAACGATATCATAACATTGTAAAAAATATCAAAGATGAGTGAGTCTTCTTTGATTTTATTTTGCCCCATCATGAACACAATTTTAATAATACTATTTTATCACCTAAAGTCTAAATTTTGCATATGAATTCTTCAATCAAATTAAATATGTTCAAATTGGAATAACTTACTTGTTTTAAAATCTTTTCCAGGCAAGAAGAGTGCTACAATATTGAAGAACATTCCAGGGCACAATTCAACAACAAACTGGTAACAACAATAAGATTCGAGTTAATTAAACCAACACTCGTAATTTGTCACTATTCCAATATATTGATGTAAAGTGTCTTCGAGACGGACACATGCTCATTTCGCAATATTTCACTGTTCATATTTCTTCCATAGAGTAAATTAACGAGTTTAAATTTAAATTATACAAACGTTACCAAATGACAGCCGGGTAATTTATCGAATATGAAGGGCAGGGCGAAAAACTGCCACAATAATTCGGTTCTGATACAATGTGAATAAAAATTGTAACTCTATAGTTATATTTACTTACTATTTACAAAACTCAGAACAAAAATTATCGCACATGTCCGATATCTAATTTTATATGAAAAACTTGAGCTGCTAGGGAGCTACTAAGTTTTTTCAAATGTATTTGAAAGTCCTTGTAAAATGGTCAATATCCTAGGACAGGAGCCACGAACCTTTTCCTGTTAGGAAATCGAATTCATTTATTTATCTTAAAATCAAATAAGACCGCATTTAAGAAACATACATAAAAATGTATTTTCATTATTTTGCAAAGGAAGGAAAACAATAAAATTTATTTATTTTAGTCAAAAGTCAGCACTTGAGACACATAAGGCCACAAGTTCGTCACCCCTGTCCTAGGACAACGAACTTTCTTTGCGGAATGATTGTAACAATGATCATTTAATGATTTCAATGTTTTCTTTCTAGGCTCAGGGTTCGGATAGTGATTTTTTTTCTTAGTATGCTATTTGACAGTTTACAAAATTACCCAGCAAGATTGCATATTTAACTCACTTTGCGATATGTGTGGACAATGATATTTCTTTCTCCTGTTCTTTATACGTAACGCTATCCCAATTATTGCATGTTTACATCGAGAAACTAGGGATCAAGGTTACAGGAACGTACGTGTATTTCTTTCTCTTCAAATCCAGAGATTCTAATCGTATCAAATGGCATAGAAGCCTAGTTTGCAAAAGTTGTACGCATATTGACATTTTACTAACGCTATTATTCAGAGAATTGATTTTACGAAGTTGTTAACATTTTTATTGGTCGATAAATAACTTTCATATCTTTACAATAATTGTTTAATAGCCAGTAACGTAATTTCATACTCAGAAACCGATTATTTAATATATCTTCTGATTAGTCATAACTACGCGCGAGCGAAGCCAGCAATCATCAAATTAATATAAATATAAGTACGGTCAATCTGGGTAACTTTGGCCCAGTTCTGAGGGTATTTTTGTATTTTTATGGTTCGCCATTGCATTTCTGCGTGATATTGTTCTATATCGAAATTAAAACATGTCAGAAGATGAAATTTAATTAACATAAATAGATTTATTGTTATAATTGATAGATAAAACAAGATGGGCAAAATTTTCATCCAAATCGTAATTACTATAAATTCAGTGATTTTAAAGTCTTGGCAACTTTTCTTTATGCGTTTATATATTCTGTACATAATTTAGGTGGGGAAAAATACACCATTTGGTTTTACAGATTAGTAATACAAATTGAAAATATGGCCAATCCAATTTATTTCAAGAAAAGTTTTTAAATTGTGTTTTACCATTCCAAGCTGACAGCTTACAATAAAACAAATTATGTTGCACATTAACACGTAAGCTCCGGGTGACGTGTTTTCCGCGTCGCAAAGTTTTTTGTACTGCGGCGGGGAACGCGTTTTTCGCGTCATTCGATATAGACGACATTAAATTTGGATTATTGAGATTTTGTACACTTCCATGTATTTTGTCACTAACGACCCGGGTTTCGCCTTTCGGCATCTTCAGGCATTCGAGCACACGAATGGACTCGAACTGACGTGACAAAATACATGGACGTGTACGAAATCTCAATAATCCAAATTTGATATTGAAATTCCATCAAGCACCCTCAGTCGATGTCTTAAATTATAGACGACATTAATTCCTCATAACTAATAATTCATGTTTGATTCATACTATTATTGAAATAATTTGATCAGTTTAATACAAAACACCTTTACGAGAACATCCAAACTTATTTTCGCGTAATTGTCAATTGGTCAGTTTCATGCTATTCTTTCCATGACTTATCGTCAATTTCCTGCGAATCAGCCCCGCCGCTACGCGTATTTTGGTCATATTTCCCTCGTTGTGAATGTGTTAATTCATATTTTTAACGTCAGCTACTCAATACCTTTGCTTAACTAAAAGATATTCATATGGCATTAGTATTATTATGGTATTATAACGGCAACTTTTTCCACGTAGTGGGACAATCTTAGACCGATGGGCAAACTTACCCAAATTGATGGTAGAACAAATTGCGCTTTATGTTTATAAATATGTATGTACATTCCATGCAATATATTTCCGAGTGTAAGTAACAGAACATTTTAACGTCGGTGTCCTATACAAGTTCTCGGCTATTAGGTACTCGATCAGCTAATTGGTCGGCATACTGTGTGCGCTAATTTTAATTACTAACCAGCTACTAAATCAACATACGTTGTAAATTTTGATATACATGTCACCAATTCAGGATAAAGTCATAAAAGGGTAATTGATTGAATTGGCATTTACTTGGTAGAACTCCATTACAATAGGATAACATAACAAAGTATTTAGTTCTACAAAATTTTTATTAGGTATTTTATAGCGATTTGGGCTTTAGGCCATCGTCAGAATTATGACTATGAACTGCTATTTTATCATATTAATTGATTTAATGTTAGTATATAGTATGATAAAGTATTAATTTTATATTAAAAATGAACTTCCACAAAATTACCGCCGAATCCATAGAAAATAGTAATAATTCGTTTTTGATATTAGAATATGTATGTATCGTTCCTGTAGCAGAGTAGTCAACGCTCGTGAGCATTCTTCGGTTGCGATGGCCACTCTCGCTATCTCAAAGAGTTTTCAATCGATTTATGGATGTGTGTTGTAAGTTCAAAGGCATATTTCTGATGTTTAAATTCACTCCTACTAATCCGGTCCTAAAAAATAGGAGCGATTAGCCAACCTTTCCTAACACCATCCTCCAAAATTTTAATAGAGATATTCCAAGCATTCGCTCAACACTCACGATCACACACACGCACAATCTGTCTGTCACGCGCATTATGCGCAAGCGCAGTGTGGTGCGTTCCAGAGGGACACAGATAAAACAAGACAAATACTATGAATAGTTCATTAGGCGCGTTTAACGCAATTGCTGCGTTGGTCTACTCATTACAGTTATAAACAAAGCATCTATCTTAAGTGACAGAGGACTAAAATGATAACTTTTGAATATTCTTCATCCCTAAAAACGGCCAAAGCGCAGGGTAGTCATATACTGTGCTTTGAAAACAGATGCTTGCGGCGAATACTAGGGGTACGGTGATTTGATTTTGTCAGGAAAACGAAGGTAAGAGAGCGAACGAACCGACCTGTTACGCCCTAAGTAAAAAGGTGACGATGAACGTGGCTCGGACATGTGCTGCGGATAGCCTAGCGGAGCTTGAATCCTGCCTGTCTCTTCTACGAACCGGATGGAATCCGTCGCCCTGGAAGGCCGCTGATAAACATTCATAGGATGTAGGACGTAGGAAGTTGGGTTGACCTGGGGAATCTTGGAGGAGCCGTAGGGAGCGGATATTTAAAAAAAAAAAAACGGACGTGCTGCAGATAAAATGGTAGGTACTTACACCGTAAAAATTATTTCAAAGGCTCAAAAATACCACATAAGTGGTAAAAGAAATATCGGTTTCAAAATACCGATGCATTATTTATTTTAATTAAATAAACATCACGTGCGAAACCGAGGGGTTCCAAATTAGATCTACAGTTCCCGTGTGTTTTGCGTAAAGTTATTATTACGAATCGTCGAAAATTTTGCGTATAATATTGCATAAATAAATAATGAACGTTCCACCAAACCCGCAAATAGATGAGGATAAATAAGCTATCTGTATTTTATAAATACGATCAAGGCGATAAAAAAATGCTTTGTGAAAAATTCATATTTATCTATCCCGAATTAATAACTGAGATGTGAAGTAAGCGAAAATGTAATCTAAATATTACAATTATTTATACGAGAAAAACATTCCCACACATTTCTTTTTAAATAATATGCTAACAATAATACACTAAGATAAAAAAAAAACAAGTTAGCACAAAAGGAAAATCTATAGAAATAACAATGAGAATATTCATACGATAAACGGGGAATCATTATATGCATTATAAGTACATTATACGAAAAATAGTAAATTTTTCAAATTATTTGGTTAGATATTAAGTCCAAATTAATTTAACAAAAAAAACTTCAAGAAGAAACTATTCTTTTCGAAACACACTGTCAGTTCGAGTCAAGGAGAAGACAAGCTTCTGCCTAATTTATACACTCTTATTAAGTCCTTTCAACAAAAACTTTAGTTGATTTTTTCGCTTTCTGTGTTTTTATTTATGTGTGTGAAAAAACTATGGCGGGCCGGATTGATGGTGTTCGCGGGAAGGTGTTGCCCCGCGGGCAATAGTTTGAAGACCCCTGCTCTAAACCATGTGTGTCCAACCTTTTGCTTATCTTGGGGCACATTGATTGAAGAGTAATTTTTCTCTGCCACATATAAAATATTTGATGCATAAAAAATTTAAGTCCGTCTTTCCTTTTTTATTTATAAAATTAATAAAAAAGCAGGATAAATGGGGACCGTGTATTTTGTAAAACCCACGCAACGATATTTGGTTTGATAGCAATTGTTGTAATTATTCTTGAATATAAATTTTCGAGGTGCTCGTCAGAAACTTTACTTTTTATATTCGTCATTCTTGAAAATAGTAAGAATATGATATTTCTTTCTGGGAGGTTTTTTAATCAATATCGGATTGCAACTCGTATACATTCCATTTGTAAATTGCGATGTAATGAGGTTAAATCGACTGAAAATGTAGTCAAAACGTATTGGTGATTTTTCTGGAAATCTTGAAACATATTCTCAAATTCCTGTATTAAATTGATAATCACGGCTACATATTTGTCACTGTTTACTGGATTTTGATTAGTCAACGTGCTTGAGTATCGTGCGATCGAGTTACGAAAAGAAGCAAAATAATATTAAAGTGTACCATTTGTTTTTGGCCGCGGGTTGGACAAGCCCGCTCGAAACATTCATAATTGATTGAATAGTGCTGCAAGCCGCATTCGTGACGAATCCGATTTCATCGCTTAAAACGGTAGTAAATATATTATATTCTATTCGTTTGCTGATATAAAAGACAAAACAGTGAAACGAATTAATCATAACACCAATTAGAGTTTTTTTCCAATTCACGACAAAGTGGAGTGCCGGTGAAGCTCCTTTGTGACAACTAGGGCTTCCAATCCCGGGATCCCGAGCAATTAGTCAATCCCGTAATCCCGGGATTGACTTTATACCAATACCGGGATTTCAGGATTCGCTATAAAATAGTAAAATGCAAAATCTTATCTCCGATGAACAATAAAATATAAAATGCAAATTATTACCGACTTACTATACGAACAACGTTTCAGGCGGTTGAGTGTGTACGTATGTTCGATTTATATATTTTAAACATAATTGATATATGTGTTGTCTTCTCTCTCACACTCATATTTCGCGAGTGGACAGGAACAGACAATTTATTGTTTTTTTGCATCAAACAGTTCATCAAATCATCTACAAAAAACAGTTGAACACTATTCTATTCTTAGAAGACTTTTGTCATTTAACTGTAACATGTCTACAATTACTAATAAAATACAAAACAATCGAAGAATATAAACGCAGAAGATTCTGCTTGCAAATACTTTTTGCATAATTTTGAAGATACCTAGGTACCTACATATTTTACAAACATTTTTTGTGTGATTGCACGTGTTCATAATTATTATAATTTTGTATTTATATTCTGATACTTAGTTAATAAAGAAAATCATCGTATAGGTACATAGGTATTATGTTCTTTATGCGTTTTGAGGAACATATCTCCCTATCCTCCTATTTTGTATGAACTGCAAATCCCTTTTCACGGGGTTTTATTTTTATTTTGTATGAAGATTTTTATATTTTTTTCCGTGGCTTTATTTACACGGTTTATCGTGGTACATATTACCTACAAAAATTTTTTTTGACAATTTCAAATTTGAAAATCTGGTTTTTTTTTCAATCCCGGGATACCGGGATTGAAAGAAAGTCAATCCCGAAATCCCGGGATTGGATGCCTTAGTGACAACAGACTCGCAGATTAAGTGATAAGGTGTCGAATATATCAAAATTTTAAACCTCGAAATACCATTAATTAGCTATATCATAAAAATAAATGATACCTTATTGGAAGGTTTTATTTGTATTTCCAATTATAAAATATTTGACCTTTATCCCCCGGAGCATTTTTTGCGCAATTATTGCGTGACCCTAAGCTGCAATTAAAATAACTATATCTCCAAAACTAGTCAACTTATTTGGGTAAAGTAAAAAGCATTATCAAAAAAAATTGTTTAAATTTTATAAAAGCTTTATTCAATATTTTTCACAATCCATATTATTTTTAATTAAAGTTAAGGAATTCAAACTATAAAAATTACACCAAAACTAAATTAAAAACTGTAAAATAAATTTTAAAAAATAGCGAATCAAACTATAAAACTACGATTAAAACCTTAAAATTACACAAGGACTAAATATTTTTTTTTTTTTTCATATGCCAATTTTTAAACCATTAGTCTATATATGGACCAACTTTAAATTTCTGGCATGTGAATATTGACGGCCCCTAAACACAGATGTTTGTATTACTTATTATGACAAAAATATCTATTAAAAAATATTATCTCAGCCATTATTTATGAAAGGCAATATTTATATTTTGAAAACTTTTATCATAAATCAGTGCATTCCGATCGCGAAATGTGTCATTATCAACGGTCCCGTACGGGACCGCTGGGCGGTTAAAGGTTAATCCTTCTCTACACAGTAGTTCATTTTAGACATTCATTTTTATGATAAATAATTGAAAAAAAAACTTTTTTTTTAGGTATAACCATCTTAGTTTATACACAAAAACGAGTTTCGACGGTAACCGGTAAAGAATTAGTATTACGATTATATGGAGTAGCGGTCTGCACGGGACCGGGCTTGGCCAGCGAGCCTTCTCAGACAAGTCAGATTCGTTTTCGGGCCGGGCCCGGGTAAGGAAGTTGATTTATATAACAGTACTATTCATAACTTAACGTATGTACTTCACATGTGTTATGAATAACGTGGAAACAATAAGATATATTATTTGAAAAGTGTAAATGAAATTCTATATTGAAAAAAAATCGAGCTTTTTTCGGCTTGAGGAAAATAAATCTGGGCTTCGGATCGGGTTCAGGTAACAAGTATAATATTGAGATTCGTACTCGGGCCGGGCCGAGCCTGAAGATAACGGGCTCGGACCGCGTAATTTTACATAATGTCGACCCGTGCAGACCTCTAATATGGAGTAACATGTTTTTTTAAGTTGAATCTTTGTCCAAACAATTCATACAATTACTCTTAGACTTTAAGCTCTAATACCTCGGATTCGTTCGCACGATTAGTAACTTTTGATAACGATAATCGCGCGACCAAAATTGCCCAATCAAGACGAAGTCTAATACCAGCATGGTTGTTTTTACCCACTGAGCCACGATGCCGTGCCCAGGTTAAATAATTAATCGTCTAAAAGCCATGATAAAAGAGTGTTTTATAAGTGCCTAATTTAGTAGACGTAAAGGTGGATTGCTGAACCTTGACCAAGTAGTTGTAATAATATAATGACCATCCCAAACATGGGCAGGTGTTCCCGAAGGGATTACAGGTGGGCGTGAAAGCCACAGCGTAGCCATTGCCAACCAGCTGACAGGGATCTAACCCCAGCCATACGCTGAATTATGGTGTTGATATAAAATTATTTAATTTATCCATAAACACTTGAAGAAACACGGCAAATATTTAAATAAATTAAATTGTACGAAATAATAGGTAGAATGCGTGTTATGTTACTATTACAATACGCATCTGTCTGCACAATACACACAACACTAGGCAGATAGATAATGTGTGAATGTAAGCGAATTTAAACAGGTGGCACTGCCACAGGTTGTATAACGTGACTTATACCTACAGGATTGTAATTCGGAATAATTCCAAATATTAATATAAATTAAAAATGATAACTGAGTTATCAATTTTAATTTTATATTAAAAATGAACTTTCACAAAGTTACCACCGAATCCATAGAAAATATGTCCAAATATTGATTATTGAATTATATTACAAAGCAGCGATTGGATCCAAGGACTGGATATTTTCAAACATTCTCCAAGATATAGCGTAGGCAATTACTAACGGGTCCGTAGTGCAGTGGTCAAAGTTGTTGGCTAAGGATGTCCCGGTACGAACAGTTTCATAAATTGATTTTTCAATCGATTTACGAATTCTGTTCCTTGGCATGGATGTTTGTGATGTCTAAAATTCCCCCCCACCCATCCAATCCTAAAAACGGGGCGTAGCGAGAGCGATTAGCTAACCACTAGCCCTGTCTTAGCCCGATTCTTCTATCACTACGCTCTTCGAAAAAGAGAGGTTGTGCAACTGATTAACAAGCAGTTCTTGTAGAAAATTTCTCTTGAGATAACTCCATTAGGAGACCATATGCTTTACATTGGGAACGGTAATGGTGAAAAATAAATACTAAAAACCATTCTCTCGATACCGTTCTTTGAAGCGAAAGCTGGACGATTGGCTTAGGTCACCTAATATTATGTATTCGCACCTCGCTTAGTAACAAACCATGGTGTAAGCGTGCAAGGTGAGCTGGATCGTTGTTTTTGTATTATATGTGACGTCACTTTGACGAACCAAATTTTTACTGTCACCAAAACACCGTTGTAAACATAGTACATTGTAATTGGATAAGCACGTAGTGACATTAACAAATAAAAAAATGGCGACTGTCACCTTTTATCCAGCTCATCTTGTACTCGTACACCATGGTAACAAACAATAGTTTTGAGTAAATCAATATTGAATATTTGTTTGCTCAAGTACATGCAATTAAATAATGTACAGCTCAAATATAATAGAAATATTAAATGTCCAGCAATGAATGCATTTAAATGTAGTTATAATATCGATGTTTAAAAAAGGAATATTTTGGTATCATCAGTCTGAATCTATCCACTGCTGGGCGAAGGCTTCTTCAAGCTGTTTCCACTTCTCTCGGTTCTGTGCGTTACATTTTGGTATAAGAGGTATATATATATATATATATATATATATATATACTAAACATGACTGCTTCGCCTTTTTTTAAAGTTGACTTTTTTGAGAACAAATTTTTGCCAAAACGAGGACGTAAAAAAATCATATTTAAATCAGCGATCGAACATAAAAGGTGATGTACATCTGAAGTCAATGCACACAACATTGACATATCACCTTGCCTGAAAAAAAGGTGCACTCAATGTCTGATGGGCTGGGTGAAACAAGGGACGCTAGAAAAATTACCATATTATACTATATTTCAAACGGATAATAAAAAGTAAAATACATACATTATGCCATGCTGAAGAAACCTTACACATGTTATGAATTATGAGTACAGATAATTCACTTTACCGATGCTAGCTTTGATTAAACGATATTACTTTACATACTACATCGTCGACTTAACTATCAATCTATGTTACATTTCAGAAAAATGTTCAGTAAATTCAGTTTTAATCAATGTTATTCGATGAATTTTAAATACTTTGTTACATGAATAATGATTTAACATTATATGCATAATTTAAATTGGTCAAAAGTTTTATAACTCTCCTGGACATTTTGCTGAAATGTAGATACGCAGTTTCTAGTTGAAACGACACTATCATTACTACAGTGTTAACACAGGTTATCAAATATTTATTGACGACATTTATGAGAAAAGCTTAATTTTGCAATTTTTATTCAAAATGTTCGTTTTCAAACGCACTAAATGCGAAAAAAATTTGAGACATTAAAGTTACATTTGAAATTTTGATAAAAATTACATATTTTTCATACCAATTCCAAACTGATGTTCTGGTCATTTCATAAAATCTATATATTATATAAATATAATTAATACCTTTCCCACCAAGAATTGACACTTAACACCATAAAAGCGATTTATTATTCGTCTCAAAATGACAAATAACAGTGATTATAGTTATTTATATATTGAGAAAATTTTATAAGAGATATGATTACATTCATTTGACGTAAAGCTCACAGCAACATATATTACTATATATCGTAAAAGTTTGCCTCATATCTGTAGCATATAATTACACAAATACTACGTAAATGTTGGCAGTTGATTAAAGTATATGTTATAAAGATAGATTGACACTAAATAGATCATTACAGAGTGTATCAGAGAACATTATGGACAGACATTTAATTGGGTCTATGAACCACAGGAGGAACGATGAAGATTTTTTAAATGTGTGGTGTGGAATTTGGTGCAGGCGTATCCCGAGTAAAGATCACTTCGCGATACGACCTTCTTACATTTTTACTTTACCTCACGGTAAGGTCGGTTAACCTATACACATATAAACTGCTATATTTCGGGAACTTGTCTAAAGACATAGACCAACCTAGGAACTGGCATAGAATTAGTTATTTAGGTTTTACAAGCTATAAAATTAAAAAAAACAACTCGCTGATGGTGTTTGACCGGCCTTCTATTGCAAAAATTTTGGAAATCAAAAGAACCCAGTTAAATTCCTTGCCAATTCTGAACGAACAGCTGAATCTTCCAAACTCCCAGTTGCTGCATCCTATACCTTGAATCACCCAACAGAAGCCACTAAATGTGGAATGATTGTATATATTTATCCTTTCGTCCCAAAATGCTATTATAATTGTAAAATCACTGGTAATTCTAATATTAGTTGGAAAGCGGCAATTCGCCACTTTGTTAATGCGTTGTTTACAAAATAATGATGAAGGCGATTTTCGAAATTTTAACTCAGGTATCAGTGTGGATCCTAGACGTATAATATTTTATCTCGTAAAAAATATTTGTCGTATTTGTATTTTCTATATAAACGTTAGACACTGTTTTCTGTTTGTCAGTTCGAGTCCATTCGTGCGCTCGAATGCTTGAAGATGCCGAAAGGCGAAACACGGGTCGTTAGTGACAAAATACATGGAAGTGTACAAAATCTCAATAATTCAAATAAATATAAACATTTTCCGGAATCGCAAGACGGATTCAAGTATATTTTTCCTTAACATTATAGTGTTTCTTGCTTCATACTACGATAGCAATCATAGAAGAAAAATGTCGTTAATCCATCTTGGTTAGAGCTGTAAGCTAGTCAGTCAAGTATGACAAATGTAACATCGATACAAACAATCAAAAAGAAAAAAGAGCAGAGACAAACTATGTTATAGTTTCCACATTACACAGTCAATTTATATGCAATGTATATTTGACCATTAAACATGGGGGTGAGAAAAATTGTTATTAATCCACTTTCGTAATTATGCGAAATCACATACAAAAATAGACAGCGAATACCGTTTAAATTCAAAATTCATATTTATTTAGATACTGTGCAAGTGAGAATCACAGCACAGATCCGTTTCTAACTTCACGTGACTTTGATCGTTTATTTTGATTTTACGACGGTAAACCGACATACGTCTCCTCGCACCAGGCCTAACGCGAAAATCTATTGATGGGGCACATATGGCATGTGACGTATCACATCTTTAAATAATAATTTTAAAAAATAATGTATGAAAACACAAATATGATCTTATACTAAGTCAAAACAAATACGCATTTCTCTGCGTAAATGCCATAACAAAAAAGAAGTGAGCACTCACGTGGGACGCTGCCATTCACATTCATTTTTTTTTTTAATAAATACGTAAACAATTTATTTAAAAGAAAATGCTTTAAAGGATCATGTTTTATTAATATCACTTTTAATGAGTTAACTGTCCATTCTTGGTGGAAAGGCATTATATTTTAAAAATGAAACAAAATGTGTTTGTACTTCTTCCACATGTGTATAATGATCAGTACCGGATTCCGCTCATCGCGGGCATTATCACTCATCAGTTGATAATGCAAGCGATGAGCGAAAACGGAGAGATAATGTTGCCTTTTAGTGTATTATATTAATTATATAAACAGCTATGCTTGAATGTTGCCGAAGGACTCGCCGGATACTTATTCGCGATGGCGCGATCAAGGGTTCGAATCTTGCGATGGACATTTGCAAATATCAATTTATGGATTTTTTCCAGCGATCGTTTCATCCTTCTCCACCGTTACGGGAAACAGGCGGAATATTAACGATAATGACTAACTCTTTTCTAACCATATACTTATATCCTTATATGTGTTCATCTCTGAAAAGAAAGGATCAGACTTACAAACAGTTGTCTTTCAAATATACATTGAATACAGAACAAAACACACACATCTAAACGAAATTAGACTACAGTATTTGAATTATAATAGTGTTCGAGAGTCTTTTTGATTCATCTTCTGATTGTAACAGGAGTGACTATTCATTGAACAGTAACCCGTCGAATCATGTGGTTTTGATATCACGCTGAATTCAACCTTTTATCAAGACCGAAAGAAAAACTAATCTAATATATATTTATGAAATTATGATACACTTTGTATTTGTCATCAATTACTCACAAAGTGCCATCGCTAACACAATCATGTAGACAGCTTTCGACACTATAAAATCATTAAGCATTATGTTGTCAAGGATTTTGAGGCGTACACACCATGCTACAAATGGCGAGGCTTGCAGATTAAAGAGTGGGGAAGCTGATCAGCCAGTGAGCTGGACGTACCTCAACTTACTAGCTTATCACGCGAGTAGCTAGTCAGTCGCTGCAATCTCAGGGATGGAAAATATATGAGTAACACTTACCTGAAAAAAAAAGAGAGAAAATTAATCAATAAAAAATTAAACAATAATATAGGAGGAAAAAAATATTTTTTTTTATTATGGAATACTAGTTTTGTCGGCGTCCGTGGCGTAGTTGGTAGCGTCGCTGTCTACGGTCACGGATATCTCGGGTTCAATTCCCGGTGCGGACGGTTTTCAATAAATTGATTTTTCAATTTATGGATTCTGTTCGTAGTCTGAGTGTTTGTGATGTCTAACTACCCGTCTCCCACCCATCCGATCCTCACGAGGCGTAGCGAGAGCGATTAGATAACTAGTCCTGTTCTAGCCTTCGATCCTTACTCTCTTCGAAAAAAAAGTTGAGCAACTGAGTAACAAGCAGTTCTCATCGAAAAATTCTGTTAAGATACCTCCATTAGGAGACCATATGCTCTACATTGGGAGCGGACATGGAAAAAAAACTAATTTTTCTACACGGCTTCTTCCGGAATTTACATTCACAAAATGAAAGATAGTGTTTAGCACATAATTGAGCAATCTGTCAATAAATGGTCACATTCATGCTAATTATTTTGTTAATCACAACGAACTGTGTAAATTTCATGAAGCCTGGTTTCACCGATTGAGATATTTTGTGTGGCGGAGATAATACAGGTTCAACTAGTGTTTTCCAACCTTTTAACACATCCAGGCTAATAAAATGTATTACAGCCGGATTGTAAACGTCTTTTGTATAGCGGTAGAAAATTTGAGAAACCATTATTCCCTCTACTAGACGATACATTTTCGATCTTATAATAGCAGTTTGGCAAATTTTTTTAAAATCTGAACCTACAGTTTTTCGCTTGGCTAGTGCTACCAATAGAATCTCGTTGGAGAAATTATATTAATAGAAATACTACTAACATTGTATAGTTTATTCCAAAAGTTGTCAAAACCCGTTTCGCTCAACAAGTGAGAATTAGCAACTGTTAATGCTCAACACAATATAATAGAACTATGCTGACTCAATTGGGCGGTATCTGTCCTTATATTAATAAAAGCTGTTGATTAAGTATTAGAAACTATGTTTCATCTATATAAATAACTTCAGTGAAACCATCTATGATTTCGGGGATTCTTCAATCATTTTTATCACATCAGCGGTCAGATGGTAAAACCTGACATCTCGATATGTTGACGAATTTGAGATTTCACCATATACTTAAGGTCATATCGCCAGTAGTCGGCCAGTTAAGCGACAGGTGTACTTTCAAAAGGGATTTTGAGTCAATGAATGTTAGATACATATTTTTTTCGCTATTATTCCATTAAACAGGGATTAAGTAATGTAACGAACTTAAAGTAAAATAGTTTATATTGTACCAAGTATAAAATAATAGAAGTTTAAAAAAAATGCCAATTCCGTGGTCGACCCCCAAAATCCAATGAACGGCCTTTCGTTGCCCACTGTTCGGCCATCATTATGAAACTTCATAAATATCGCGAACGAGTTTACTGAGAGTAGACAGAACAATAAAAAACATTATGACGGAAAGCATGACAATATAAAGTATATTTTGTTAGCGATCACCATACAACATGTATTTGTCGAAACTTGCGAAGTAAAAATGTGCTTTTTTTAATTGCGTATTGCATCATATAGGTCTGTATAGTGCAGCTAAACATTGGCAAGTAGCACTACTTCCTACACGATTTTGAAAAATCTGTTTTTTTTATGTATCCACTATTATTTAAGTTTTCAGCTCAAAAGTCCGACCACTGGCGATAGCTGACTTTAGTAACACTCGCCCTACCTATCTATCAAACGTGGGCTTACTTTGATATACTTAACCTATATCTAAATTCATTTGAAATGCACAATTACTGTACGTTTTATTTTCAAAAACATATTTGCCAAAGAATCAAACAACCTAAATTTAAATCAGCTAATCCTGCATAATTACCAAAATGCAGGTCAAGTTTTGCGATATGAACACTGAAATGTGGATGATGTTTTTTAACGAGAAAATTAGCGGAAGAGTTTTCGGTATTCTTCACTTCAAAATATTAAAAATGTTTAAAATGACGGACGGATATAGCGACAATATTTTCTGGTCGTAATATCCGGTTATCAATGTTGAGAAAATGGCACATCAGTACGCCGCATTTGACATTACGCGTTACGACGTGACTAAGTTTAGGTAACTACACATATTGATCGCTGAATCAAATGCATTATTATTCTACAAGTATTATACTAAGGCTTCCTATAAACGCCCTTTGTTCAGCCAAATTCTACGAAATATATTCAAGTTCGACATTTATTGAACACACAGTTTGACGAATAAATTTACATACGGCATGTCCTTTTCATGGAAATAATATATACAACAAAGACATATTTTACAGATCTCGCGATATTGAATATGTATGCATATAACGATTCCTCTTTATCTACAAATAAGATGTTTTATATGATTTCAATAAACGATTTCATTATAAATACCATAACATTTAAGTAAAGTAAAATTGTCAACTGCTCACTGCTTGTATGTTCACTTATTCTATGTAAACAATGTGGTGATCTTATATGCGTGTATGCACAACAGGGAACCCCCGAATTTCGAACGCTCACAATTACATGATTATATCGAAGTTGTTTTGGCAAAGAAAACGGAGCCGGTCTCGGTGAAATAATATAAATTAGAACTATAAATTTACCACTTTTTGGAAGGGAAACATCATTTTACGTTGGTTTTAGGGTTAAAAAGTCTGACCCGGCCACTTGATGTAAGCCACTATTATATCGACACTCCCTACGTAAAATCCCGTATCTGCAAACATGAGAATTAACAGGAGTGCATTTCAAACATTCATAACGCAACTCACCACAGGGTCATTTCGCCAGTGCTTGGCCAGTTAAGCGACATGTTTACTTTCAAAAGAGATTTTGAGTCGATGAATGATAAATACATATTTTTTCGCTGTTATTCCATTAAACAGGGATTAAGTAATGTAACCAACAAATAATAAAATAGTTTTAATTGTACCAAGCATAAAATAATAGAAGTTTACAAAAAAATGCCAATTCTCCAGTGGTCGGCCCCCAAAATCCAATGGTCGGCTTTCGTTGCCTAGTGCTCGGCCATCACTATAAAAATTCATGAATATCGTGATACTGATGGTAGACAGGACAATAAAAAAGTTTATTTTGTTAGCGTACTCCATACAAGATGCATCTGTCGAAACTTGCAAAGTAAAATTGTACTTTTTTATATTGCGTATTGCATCATATATGTCAGTATAGTGCAGATATACATCGGCAACTGGCAAGACTACCCATACGAATTTAAATAATCTGTTTTTTTAAATGTATCCACTATTATTTAAGTTTTAAGCTCAAAAGACTGATCACTGGCGACGGCCGACTTAAGGAACACTCGCCCTATAAACCTTTTCATCGCAGCGGTTGACATTCATAGATTGAGTCTAGGGCATCCAATCCCGAACTGTTTTTATGATCCCAGGATTTCGGGATTCACAAATTTTTAATCCTAGAATTCCAGGACTGATCATTGGGCGTAATTTCGTTTTTTAAACTTTATACAAGTAAGATTTATGGCCATTATTGCTTCAATTAGAATGAACACATGATTCTGTATTTTTGGGCATGGTAATGTATTTTTCTTTATTCATATGGAATAGTTAAAATTGATTGTTTTATAAAATAATTTGTTCATCTCTACGGCATCCACTTTTATTTAAGTTCCAAGCTCAAAAGGCCGACCACTGGCGACGGCCGACTTTAGTAACGCTCGCCCTATAATGTTTTCGATAAAAACTGTTTTTACTCTCTCTTAAACAATTTTGAAGGTTACATCAATAGGCCAAAACACCTACTACATTCAACAAAGAATTGGCTGAAAATATTTACTTATTTTATGCACTGTATAACTTGAAAATGGCATGAAAAAAAGACTCGAACGTAGTATTACGTCGTATCTCGTAACCCACACTAATGATTAAAAAATAATTATGGTTTAATATTCACAAAAATGATAATGATTCAAAATATCAGTAATTAAGACTAAATATATGTTGCTCTTCAAGCATAAAGGATTATTGAAGAAATAGGTGCATTATGTAAGAGAATTTTGCAGCACTATTGATATGACATTTGCAAATCAGGTTTCTATACATTACGAACATTCTTATTACGATGAAGAAATACTTAGATCATAGTTTAAATTAAACCTCAAAGAAAATACTCAATATCTATAGATATTTTAAAAAAAACTGGTTTCTGCACTGAGATGTTTCTGATTCCTAGAGCAAAAATATCCATCATTACGTTGAATAATTTAAGATACTATCTTGTTGATATTTATTTTTACTGCGACACTTCAACGATGATTAAAACGTCTACATTCAGCATAATGAATTTTGTGAATAAAAAATCAATTGCTTCATAAATAAAACCGTTGAAGAACTATATCTAACGATTTTATTAGTTGATTTACAATATAAGAAAACCAAAAAACAAAAATATAAATAATTTAAGACATCGACTGAGGGTGCTTGATGGGATTTCAATATCAAATTTGAATTATTGAGATTTTGTACACTTACATGTATTTTGTGCGCTCGCATGCCTGAAGATGCCGAAAGGCGCCTTTCGGCATCTTCAGTGACAAAATACATGGAAGTGTACAAAAGTTCAATAATTCAAATTAAATATATATGGATATATATTATGTTTAAATACTGTTTCATTAAAATATTAAATAAAATTGGACGGGAGAGAGGTGAGTTACGTTCTAATTTAAATACGTGTATATTGACGCGATGAACGCTCTGGATATGTTAACATGTCCAAAACTGAATCTCGTATTTTCGGCCAAACTAGAGGAAACACTTGTGGATATATGCTTTAAATAATAGTTCAAACCTTTAAGTAGAGAAATTAGGCAACAGATCGTGAAAATGTCAAGTAGAACACAAGGAAATATATTTTTTAAAAGTACTGTCGATATTCAGTCGTTCGAGTTTCATCTTTGAAATGGTATTGGTACGCAGCATAAATCGTCAGCCCTATGTATTACACACACTACGCGCTTGCTTGTGTGCGTGTTGTCGGTGTATATGAACTGACCGCAGCCATTTTGATTTTGCAAAACCGTAGATTAAATATTTGTTAGTTTCTTCATTTTTTCGATTTATTTCAGCGAGAATGCGGCGAGTTTAGTTTACTTCTTGATGTATTTGGGATAACTGATATTTATTTCACATATTTAAAAATATTTTTTAATGGGCCTGAATCTTTTTACACACCATTTGTAAACATCATTACTATATTTTTTCGCATACAACAGATTACAACCGACCACCATAATAACGTGCCATATACCGGTAGTAGTATGTTAAAATGTATACATTGCTGTGTTCGAATATCTACATACATATATACTTCAGTAAATATTAAAAACTGTTAAGTACAGCGGTATAAAACTTAATACGATATACAAATCACTTGGTGAAGTAGGCAAATATTCCAAAAGCGAATATTCACCAAAGTCGAGAAAAGAGTAAATTCAAAAAGACAAACAATCTTCGGAATGTAGCCGAGAGATGTAGCGGTTTTTTTCTGTGTACGTTAAGGCGTATTTTCCAATTCGTAATTAATTATGTCGTACACACATTTGGAATGCAGTTGGAGATATTTTAAAGATCAACTGCTCACCGATAGTCTTATAATGTTTTAAATTGTGAGGAAATAATTTGAATTGTGTATTTTTCAAAATTATTACTTCACGTCACATTTTTTTTTAAATTTTCCACAGGGCAACCTAATAAAATTTACTCAAACTATTTATACCAGTAGTTCCCAAACGTATTATGAGCCCCCAAGTAAAATAACTACGCAACTGAATAATAGAAAAATTATAAATTTTATTTTGATGCCATGGTAAATGATGAAGTTCATAACTGCACTAAATCCACGTCCTATTAAATATGAAAACGGGAAAGCAATCAACAGCCTCTTTACAATGACTCATAATGGAGGATATCAAATTGGTATCTGTTTTTTAACCAAAATGTGTGGTATCCTTTTTTAAACATTGGTTTCCGCTCGTCGTTTGTGGATTATTCAACAAATTGCTCCTGTATTAGTATAAATACATCTGAGTATGTGGGTCTGCTTGCAAAAGGATCCAACACCCAACAAATCGCCACCCATTTATTTATTGCTATTTATTTATAGTGAAAATGTGTCACAAATGTTTTTTTTTATATTAAGCCTTTCGCGGACTCTCCAACGTTGTCCACGCACACCCAAATTATTTTTAATTTACCACAAACCCCTCTGCGGTCACCAAGGACCCCTGGGGCTCCGTAGGAACCACTTTAGGAATCACTGATTTAAGCCGTCGGTAAAGTGAATATAAACGGTTTAAAAACGGCGTCTTTATTGCCAAAGTTGAAAATCGTACTCTCATTTTTGGGAAACGAACTACTGATGATTTTAAGTGATATTTAACGTGTAAATTTATTAACATTTAATCGGAACTACGACAACCAAATAAAAATAACGTTTTCAAAATTGTTATCATGCATAGCTCACGTCTTCCGACATCAACTTTTTGTCGTGGTAAAACATTATTATTACCGTCAGTGTTTTATTTAACGAATCACAAAGTCGGTTTATAAAATGCAGACGATTTCAATCTAGCAAACAATCTGGCAAATCACTATTTGTTTTCTAACTGTAAACAGCCAAGCAGATAGATTCACAATGCACATTCAAATTTCGTCATTGTCTATACCGCAGAATTATTGCTATTGGGAAATAATATCCATCTCAATTTCACGCTCTAGAAACTTTGCATTTTTGAAGATTATCAAGTGAGCAGCTAGCTATACAAAGCTTTGGTCCGTGTTATTTATATATTGTGATGGAACATATTATATAGTAGTATAAAACAATTCGTTTATATTTTCCATGGATTCGGCGGTAACCTTGTGGAAGTTCATTTTTAATATAAAATTGATATCAGAGTTACTCCACTTGGTTTCGTTCATTCCAATTAGTTTGTGATTAATAGTTAGTTCTACTTCTAGTTAGTTAATCTACCAATAAAATTGTTTAAAACCTCTTAAAGTCAATTAAATGAGTAATACTAACTTTGAATATACATATAATCAAAAACCACATTCGACATTTATCTTCTTTTTCTTTTTCATGAATTTTCGAATATTCAATGTCATTCTGTAAGATATATCCTGAAAATTTTCGATTGATTTGGTTGTTACTCTGTGGATATTCATTTTCTAACACATATTTTTTAAATATTACTTTCATATTCCAATATCTGTGTTACTATACTCTTACCAACATTACATTAAATTGATATTTGTAGCACTACTAGTATGATAATATTACTTACAAAAATTCACACAGCTTTGTGACTACAGTCTGGCTAGAACAGTGCTTTCCAAACTTTTTCAATCCACGGCCCCCTTCCACCAAAATTAAATTAGTTTAGTTATCAAAAGCTTTATTTCACATTACATATAATATATTTATACCCAGGCGCAGCTCGTCCATACGCATTGCGGAACTGCAGCACTAACATGCAAGTTGAGAAAAATGTAATATTATAATATACATAAACTTATATTATATGAAAATATCACTATTAATAATTATCATACACTGCGGTACTAATATCAGAAAGTGTGGCATCTTCATGATTTTGTGCAGAACGGTTTTCGATGGAATATGCTCGAGTGGCAAAGAAGGGGCGCGGGAAGCAGGGACTCGCGGCTTTATGTGAACTGCGAATATGACAGTATTTCGTGTTCTGCGTGCGGGTGCGTCTGCAGCGTTTTCTTACTGCAACAATTTGCGGCCCATAGTTTGGGAAGCAATAGGCTAGACGATTCTTACTTACAAGATGCGATGTATAATTATGACAAACATTTTTATTCTATATAGAAAAATAAACATTCACGTTTGTCATTTCTTGTCGACATTTAAAGTTCGCAGCGACATGATTTTGATAATCTATAAGTAAAAAGGAAACTGCGGTTATAGAATCGTGGTAGGTATTCATTAATAAATAATACAACAAAAGAACGCAAATGTTTCAAATTAAGTTTTGTTTCTAAAATTTTGAGCATTCCACAAATTGTCATTTTACTAAAGTTTACATTGCTATTTATTTCTAATATCTCTTGTTTATCTAATTTTAAAGATTTGTTTTTCAAGTGCAGTAAATAAAGAATTTTGAAAATTAGATAAACAAGAAATATTAGAACTAAATAGATATAAATTTTTGCCCAATTCAAATTTATTGAATGAGCAAACCGTCTTTGCATCTTCTTCTTTGTTATATCCGATTCATTGATTTGTATTATACATGTTATGTTATTTTTAACTTGTAAGAATTTATTCCGTCTGTAATTTTTGTTTTTCAGATATAAAGAAAATTTAACGGATACTCATAGCTGCTCTCATTTCTCCACTTAAGATGGCTGTTTATTGTTAATATTAATTACATACTTAATATTTGATTGTTTTTAAATGGTTCACCAATTTTTTCTTATAATTTTCCTGATCCACTATTGCTTATTACACTAGTAATGTCATTAAATTTTTTTGCTCAGCTAATGGATTTCAGATTAGTATTTATTGATCTGTAAGAGGTCCATAACATTTTAATTGTACATTATTTTATTTGATTTATATAATTTGTTTGCTAATCAGTATTTTCTTGTCTTAGTTCATAGTTAAGCCTGTTATGTGTGTATTTTTATCAGTTGATAATGGTCCTAATCATTATAAATATGTGGAAGTAGTACAAATGAATTGCGTTTTATTTTTTTTAAATTATAACATTTCCTTTAACTTTAATTAAAATCCTTGAAGAACGAACTGAAAATCCCCCAGTCTAAAGAGACACAAAAGTATGTGAAGAGGATTACACGATCCTAGTTGTATTTTACATAGTATTTATTTTCCGGATTCTCAAGACCAAATTATGGATCTGGCTATAAAACAATGGCTAGCGTACAACCGCGATAATCGCCATATCTTGCGGTGAATAATATTTTTGCGTCTAAATAAAACAGTTCCTACTAACTTACAGTGGGTAGATAATAATAGTGAGCTACCGAGAAAATATATACCCACATTTCTACGAAGTCGTAAATTTATAGACAAATTTGATTGGGGTCCAAATGAAGAACGATTTCCAGCTAAAGAATTATTTATTTTTTCAGCAAATCGTTTCTTAGAAATAAGCACTAAGGTAACCATAATACTATGTACGACGTTTTACTACTGAAGGTCTTTTGATAAGCGAGTTTACTTTTCGCGAATTAATTTAATACGTGAAACTTCATTACTGAGTTGGGTTATTCTTTGTACAGGCACAATTGTTGTCAATAAATAACATGTTAATACTTATCGACAATTTAAATAAAGATTGAGAAACAAGATACCTCAATCGAAGATTTATTGCAAGTACACTTTTACTGCACAGTGATATAAAACAGAAATCATGAGTATTAAGGAAAACTCTATTCTACTGTGGGAGGTGATTTACTCACACTTGAATAGTCAATAGTTGTCTATCACAGCGTTTTTCAATTATATTTCATTACGGATCCCTTTTATGTTATAGTGAACAAAAATACAGAATCACAAAAATATTTTTAGTACATTTTGACGCCATCACTGCATCTCCACACTTCCCTTAACTAATATTGTTTGTATTAATAAAATCATTGACACAGTGTATGATTTCACAGGCAGAGTTAGTTTGTAAACCTTCACATACAAGATCTTCTTCGCCTACAATATTTTAAATGTGTTATATAATATTTTTTAACTTCTTTACAGACTCTCCCTTCCTAGCTTTCCATCGTGAAACCCCATTTGGCAAAAGCTGGAAATTCAGAAGCCTTTCTCGCTTTGTTTACACTTATTTGTAAACAGTCAAGTGATTATATCGATGGTGTTTTGGACAATTGATGCAACTCTCAAAATTAATTGTTCAGGAGAGAGTAAAACTGTTTTTATTAAAAACATTATATATTGAGTTGTGTTATGGATCTTTGAAATGTACCCCTGTAATCTTTCATGTTCACAGATGCGGGGTTATACGTAGGGAGTGTCGATATAATAGTGGCTTATATCAAGTGGACTGGTCAGAATTTTTTAACCTAAAGCCAACGTTAAGTGATGTTTCCTTTCCAAAAAGTGGCCGATTTATTTTTCTAATTCACATCGTTTGGCCCAGATTTGCTATGTCGTCTTTAAAATGAGATCAAATCATTAACTCATTTTCGTATTTTTTGAGGGTTCCATCAATTGGCCAAAACAACGTCGATTATGCAATACCCATTTTACTCATATTAACACAAAAAGTATAATTAACAGGGTTAACAGCATTAATTGTATGTTGAAAATCGACACCTACAATGTTTAACCACCCTGCTCCATACTATAGAATACTGTTTGCTTGTCATATAATGTATTTCAACAGTGGCTATTTATAAACAATACTTCGGTCGGCCGTGTAGGAAAGGATCTAAGGGTGAGGTAAGGAGGTTGTTAGCCAATCACTCTGCGCCCCATTTTTAAACATTGCGTAGGGTAAGGGCGGAAAACATCAGACATATTGAAAAAATCAATGTATGCAAATAACCCAATGGAATCCGAGCTCAGTACCAACTACCGATAAAATGAAAACGGCAGCTGCCACAACACTATTAAAATCCAGGACTGCGGAGTCAGAGCATTAAAACCTATCGACTTAACTTTACAATAAGACTCTA
Source organism: Himalopsyche phryganea (assembly GCA_022494535.1). Taxonomy (NCBI): domain Eukaryota; kingdom Metazoa; phylum Arthropoda; class Insecta; order Trichoptera; family Rhyacophilidae; genus Himalopsyche; species Himalopsyche phryganea. The sequence continues at coordinate 3,274,457 of JAGVSL010000032.1, forward strand.
GCTCCACGAAGAATCTCATCAACCTGGGCCCTATCACCAATCAGTGTGAAAATTGAGAACACACGTAAATAAATTAGCGTAATCCATAATTTGAATGTAGTGTTTTGTAAAGTTTCCTATTGGATTGAGATTAGATATATATGAATACATATACACATTTACCATCTCCGCTCCCAAAGTGGAGCATATGGCATCCTAATGGAGGTATCTCAACAGATGTTTTTATGCGAGAACCGCTTGTTAGTCAGTTGCTCAACATTTATTTTTCGGATAGAGTAGGGATAGAAGGAGAGGACAAGGACAACACTAGCTAGCTAATCTTCTCGCTACTTCCCGTTTTTAGGATCGGATGGGTGATTAGGGAATTGTCGGTTCCGTGGTGCAGTGGTCAACGTCGTTGGATACGTTTACGGATGATCAACTCCAGGTACGGACAGTTTCATAAACTGATTTGTTCATAGGCATGGATGTTTGTGACAATATATATAGATTTAATAGACATCGACTGAGAAATACGACTGAGAAATACGACAGATATTATTTACGAGATAAAATATTATACGTCTGGGATCCACACTGATACCTGAGCTTACATTTAGAAAATCTCCTTAATCCTTATTTTGTAAACAACACATTAACAGAGTGGCGAATTGCCGCTTTCCAACTACGTTTAGAATTACCAGTGATTTTGCAATTATGATAGCATTGTGAGTTTCGACGGGATGCAATTCGACGAAAGGGTAAATATATACAATCATTCCACATTTAGTGACATCTGTTAGGTGTTTCAACGTATAGGATACAGCAACAGAGAATTTGGAAGATTCAGCTGCTCATTCAGGATTGGCAAGGAATTTAACTGGGCTCTATTGATTTCCAAAATTTCTTGATAAAATAATTTATGATCCCCCATGTTTTGATGGGGTTAAACTGTTGCATCAAACCAATATCTGAATACAACACCCCTCCCTGTAGCTCCCTACTTTATGCAGAGTTAAACAAGCCATGAACTAAAAAGCTAAGACAAGCTATTGGCATATCTAAGATAAAAGATCTATTAATAAAAAATGAACTAAGCCGTCAGCAAATTATGAACCATCAGACATGTCGTGTAAAAAAAACTGCGTTTCGGCAAATATATGTCTGCATGAACCCACGTGATTTTTAATTAAAATTCATAAACTAATTACAATGCTTCAAATAACGTTAAAGCTCTTTCAATAAATTAAAGTTTTCCCCCTGTAAATGCTGGTGCTTTTTGCGAGTCATTAGCTATACACTCTAAACTGGCAATGTTATTTTCATGTGTTATCAAAACATTTTTACATCCTTGCCAAGATTGAGTAACGAATTATGTATGAAACCATCACGAGTCACGAGCAAAGTCGGCAGCGATAGTATCACATTATTTAAAATATCTATTTATTGCAGTCAAATAAACTAAACAATTTAATAATTATGCAGTATTTACTATCACAGTGCGTCCTATTTCGTTATCAATTCTGTAACCAAACTCACCACAAAGTATTATCGCAGCACGCTACAAACAAACAACAATAAACACTACTGGGAACAATTTACGTAGAAATTATAATATTTTCACATGACGTTACTTGGGTACTCGTTTCGCCTAGATAATTATTTGCAAGCCTGAAAAAAATATTATACGAACTGATTGATTTGTTCATATATACCCCTGATTTTTTTTCTACATGAGGGATAAAACCCATGCAAAAAAAATGTGAATATAGCAAACAGTACATATGAAAGATATGTTCCATTAGATCGGACCTAGGGTTTCCAACACAGTGACTTTAACCCGGAGGAAGGGTTTGGCTATGGACCTCCAGGCCAGTGGTTAAAAAACAAAATCACTGGGTCAGTGGGCAAATTCTGTCATCTGTGGTGGGAGATAATAATAAAAAAATAGTTTCCAAAGTTATGTATATTCCAATCAGGAATACGTTTGATGAACGCATTTTTTCAATCATGAATGCGCTTCAATCTGTTTAAGTTTGAACTGGCAATTCGGATTAATTTTAATTATTCGAGTTTTCTTTGTTTTATTAATAGCGTGAATAAATATGTTTTTTTTACTAAACCCTCTTCTCTTCCACATTTTTTGTTCTCCAGACCAGCATCGACACAACTTTGGCAACCTTAATTGGACCGTGAATAATATCCTTGCACAAAGAGAATCCGGTACATAGCAATAGAGATTTCATATTGTTACTTCTAGGCAACTGAAAAATATTGAGGAACCCTACATTAAAAATTGACCAAGAACAGAATCAGCTTTGCCAGATGAGTAAGAATCCCCCTCTACTACCTAATGGTTGAGAAGTAATGTAACGATAATTAATGATCTTGCGTAAAAATCATCAATTATCAGTCAAACATGTATCTTTTATATTTTATCGGAAAACTGCTTTTAAAGTGTGACAAATGAATCGAGAATAGTGTGAAGCATAAACGTTACAGTTGAAAAAAAGCTGATAAAACAGGATACAGGTAATATGGGTATAATTATGTACAAAAGAAAAAATAAAGAGTGTGTTACACAATCAACCATTGGTTTTTGGAGTATTTTTCGTCAGTTCCTACAATGGGTACTGAACTCCGCAGAATTTTGACACCGTAAATTAGTGAGTTAATTTACAAAAACAATAATAATCTGTTGAGTATTTATTTGTGTAGATCTATCAACTACGGGTATAGTTGCAAAATAACAAGGGATTGACTGTCTCGCGTGAGATTTGACAGACTCAAATTTTAGCCGAACAGTGTGGTGAGTACATACATAGTACATACTTCAAATAGTAGGTTCGTCTGGCGAACATCGCGATGAGTCAAGTGAAATAGTCCAGACTGCTAACTCTTAATCAGTCTCTACAATCTCCAATCTGCATTATTGTCGACGTGGAGCACTTGAGTTTCGACGGTCTGTCATTTCCGTCGTTTCGTTGCCGCTGGAAGTATTACCGGCCTAGGGAAGCTGCGCTGTTTCTACACGCAGTTTGATTTGCCAATTTAATAATTTTAAAATTGGAAATCATTTTGAAGACGAAAGATTTATACGTGTTTAAAGGAAACCAGGTTTGTTAATCGTAATAAAATTAAGACCAAGAATTCACCCAGAAAAGAAGGATTCTACAATCGGAGGTATGTCTGATGGCCGGATAAGAATGGTAACGACGGCACTGACGGAATACAATGAGGAAAAAATGTTTGTATCAAAATATACACAATGTTGAAATTGCATCATCTACTAAGACAGGTTTGGGCAAAGTTTTTGGCTGAAGGGCCACATTAAGAATTCAAAATTAACGACAGGCCGCAAGTATATTATTTTTATATATTCACATACGTACATCATGCAATACCATGAAAAATGAATATTAACGTTAAAAAATAAGTGATTCTCTAACAATTTATTGAGACGAATGGGCCGCATGTAAATACGCGTCGGACAATATATGTTCCACGAACAGTAGTTTGACCAGGCCTCAAAGGATGTTGAATTATCAGTTTCTCATTATCAGTCGTAATTTTCAATATCAAATAGAATCCCAAAAATCATAACAGCACAAAAATTTGGCGACGGAGTGACAGCTGGTATATATTTTTTCTTCTTCCGAGACGCGAAATTAGATTTTGAAATATTTTTTGGGACTGAAATATTTTTGCCAGTAAAATTTAAGAATTCTGGTTTTATTGACTGCAGGCGGCTATGTATTGATTATACATATTGCAACACTAGAGAAACAATATTGCAAAGTACTTCACCCTTCCAAACTTTCAAAGGCTATATTGCTATCGAATAAGAAATACTTCTCGGAGAATGCTAGTCTTGAAAAATTGTTTTATTCATAGTATTTTTGCATCTCTGAGAACTGTCCTATTTTATGTACGGTTAAAATTCAAGCAGAAAAAAGTAAATATATTTATACAAATGATATACAGGGTTAATAATCAGGGATGTCATTTAAGGGGGTGGCATGGGAAGTGAATTTAAAAGGTTGTATGTATGTCAGTTAATTAGATAAAATAACGTAACATATATTATATAAATAATGCAATTTTCTATTCAGTGGAAAAATAAACACGACTCACAGCGCTATATTAAATTTGTTTTTTACAGGGTCGAGTATAATATTATGGAATTAATGGAGCATTAAAACAAATGTTTTGTAACGATATCTGGATGTACATTCTCCTTCCTCAACCCAACCTTTATCTACAGAGACGGTAAAGAGTAAGCTAATAGAGGTGAAAACATCACAAATATATGTATTTGGATTTAAAATTTTTTTTTTTTTCAATAAAATAGTTTGTTTTGTACTATTGATCATCAGTACCTGATCATTATAAAAATGTGGAAGTAGAACAGAACAAATTGTGTTTTATATTTAATATACAATGCCTTTTCATCATGACAGTTAGTTAACACATTAAAAGTGACAAATACGTAAATCAATTGAAAATTGATATATGAAAGATTGCAATCAGCGATTCGAACCAGTGGTCCGCAGCTGAATCTGCGAAACCCAAGTGTATCGACCAGTCGGCTAAAGAACCGAAAACGTGAACATTGCACATATAAACGAAATAATAAGGAGTTAACAGACTGACCTTTATTCAAATTTCGTTTAATACACACGATTTTAGTTGGTTGGTGGTTGGCCCTTCACCACACGGCATATAAATGCAACCGCTAATTTTGCCGATGTCTTCCGTAATTCAACGAATCAAGAACAAATTATCTTACGCCTTACAATTTAGCAGGGCTTCAAGGTAAAGTCGAATTCGGTAAGATTTTAGACAGACATTTTAGATAGCTCCTCTAACATACATATTTGTACTTGAAAGAAAATAGAGTACGAAAGCTGAACGGTTTAAGAAGTTACTAAACGATACATATCCGTATATTCTGTGAGATAGCTCGCCGCAATATTCACCAAATCCCTAAAATGGAGAAAAGCCAAACAATATGCATAATATGTAATGTTCGAGTTTTACACTAAGCCGAGGAAATTGGCCTGGCTCCAACGAGACGAACGTTTAAACTTTTAAGTCGTCCGAGCGCACGCTGCATAAGCATACAAAAGAAGAAAAACTAATTTTGGATAAGTACATAAGCAACAAGTATGCACATATTATTACTGTGTCGATGCGTCACTGCAATTTTACAAATATGTTCGTATCGCGATTGAAGACGAGAAAAATTGTCTAGACATGACACTGGAGGGCCGTAATAAAAAAATCACTGTTATATCGGTATCATAAAATAACGACTATAAAATGAAGTTTTTACAGAATGCAGAAATACAGTAAAACGTAGTGATTATGCACTTGCGTGGGAGAGGGTGCGTTATAGCCGAAAGTACGTTATGTAATAAAACATAAATTTACGACACACAGATGCAGTCGAGAGTGCTTCAACTGCGACTTGACTCTATGAATACCATTGTTTACTGAACTTTTATGGACAACTTAAAGAATAAATAACATGGACTTGAATAAAAATGAATCAATAACTTGTTATGGATTTTTGCTGTAGTAGGTATATTGAATGCCAAACGCTATGCCAACAGAAAAAAATAAACGTATAAATATCGTACTTAAATTATTAACGAACCAACAATATTTTCTTACGCGTCACCTCTGGCACGCGTGCCATAGGTTCATCATACCTGACAAAAAAAAACGTAAAATTATTTATTTTATCCAAGATTTTTAAACATTGTCAACAGCTAATTGAACAGCACGCAATCGTCGGGACTTTTATTGCTGACGAAGGCGTGAATGATTATCCCGATGAACGCGCCGGACATGTTTACATGTCCAAGATTTTATCTCGTATTTCCGGCCAAACTAAAAGGAAACACTTGTAGATATATGCTTTAAAAAATAGTTCAAACCTTTAGGTAGAGAAATTAGGCAACAGATCATAAAAATGTCAAGTAGAACACAAAGAAATATATTTTTGAAAAGAGCTCTCAATATTCAGTCTTTCGAATTTCAACCGATACGCATCATAATCCTCAGTCTTGTGTATTACACATAATTTTATGCGGTTACGTTTGCTTGTGTGCGTGATGGCAGTATATATGAAAACTGGCAGCAGCTATTTTACTTGTAAAGTCATAGATTTCTCAGCTTCTTCATTTTAATCGATTCATTTTACAGAGTTTAGTTTACTTATTGATGTATTTGAGATAACTAATATATATTTCACATAATTCTCTATTATTTACTCTTGAAATTGATCTATTGTTAGCCATAGTGAGCGTTTTAACAGATCGATTGAATGAAAATAAATTCGTGCGAAAACGACTCGCGCTGTAAGGGTTAACTAAACTAATATACTTCCGATTATTTAAAAGCGTGATAAATAACGACCGCAATCGATGAGGACTAGTTCAACCACATTCATTCATACGGTTCAATAATTAAGTCAAAACAATGAATTCAAATGCAACATAATATATATGTTAATGGAGTTCTGACAATTCAATCAAAACTTTAATTCATATGTCGTTATACTTCATTTTGAGATGCAACAGTAGCAGTATGTATTGTAATTTTTAATGTGCATGAAATCATTTTATCAAAACTGACATTAACAGCGGATGATGCCAGTAGATTCGGTTCCAACAAATAACAAAATTAGTCTAGCGATCGGTCGACATTTTGAAGTGTTCTGTCGTAATTTTGTGAAGCTATTCACCAACTCTTAACCCCCTAGGGAAGTACAACTTATTTTTATTATTTGAATTATGTCTCTACTCACATTTATGAATGATTTGTTTTATCTTAGATATCGTGGATATATGATCTATATATGATATATGGTTTGGAAGCACGGACGGACCCGCACGACCGACGGTCAGTGAAAGAGTATTAACGTCCTCTCGTCCGTACGGTAGTGCGATTTCTGGGGCGTATCTATGCTTCCTGCCAGTATTGCCATCCGCATAGATCAATCCCCTATATCATGTTAACCGGAAAGAAATCTCAGTTGAATCATTCACAGCAAATTATTGATAAATTATAACAGAAACTTCGGCGTCCATAATACACGAGCATTTAAAACGTATTGGTAAAGTGAGCAGAATATGTATTTGGGTGCGGCATGAACTATGCTTGAATAAAAAAGTAAAGTGGAAGAATACGTGTATGTCTTTATTGTAAAATTGCAAATTACATGTCTTGTTTTGTCTCTAATAATAAACTGGAGACGAGAAATGGATAATTTAAGATGATGTAAGACGAAGAAATAGTGGCTTTCTGGAAATCAACCCGTACCAACCTCTAAAACCTGGATTTACACTTCTGAAGGTTATTTTGTGCATTTGTTGTAATATAATAGATCTGTGGCGTAGTGGCAGAAGTTGATATGTCCGCTTTTTTGTCATTTTGGGTTTATTGTCAAAATTCATAGAAAATATTCCTGATATCATGAGGAATTCAACCGTTATCCATTCAAAAGATATTTAGTTTGAAAAAATTACAATTTATTAAAAGGTTGATAAGCTAAAAAATGATATGTTACATATCATAGTTTGGCATTACAGGATTATATTTTTTCCATGTCCGCTCTCAATATGGAGCATATGGACTCCTAATGGAGGTACCTTAACAGAATATTTCTACGAGAACTGCTTGTTACTCAGTTGCTCAACATCTCTTTTTTTTTCGAAGAGAGTAGGGATAGAAGGATAGGGCTATGACAGGAATGGTGGGTAGCTAATCGCTCTCGCTACGCCCCGTGAGGATGGGATGGGTGGGAGGGACGACTCAGACTACGAACAGAAATCCATAAACCGACTGAATGATTAATCTATGAAAACCGTCCGCACCGGGAATTGAACCTGAGACATCCGTAACCGTAGCCAGCGACGTTACCAACTGCGCCACGGACGCCGACAAAAAACGAATAAAACATAATTTTTATTGTTTTAAGGTGGCAATACTTGATATGTATACATATCAACATCTGGTAACCCACACTTTATGTAAAAAATATTTAAACGCTGTGAACATATCATACTCAAAACATATTACACTTATTCTCCTATAAAATAAGGTAACACTGACATATCAACTTCTGCCATCACGCCACAGCTATGTAAAATACTTTACTATGAACTAAAGAGGTGAATTGTCGACAATTGAGAGAGAATAAACCAAAAGCTGAAGGTTAAACGTTCAAATGATTATCCCACAAAATGACAAGTCCAGACTTAACACTGTATTTTACATGGGGTGTGATACAAGAACAACAAAACAATTGATCCGCGTGATGTACTGCTGTCAACCGGGCTTGAAGGGTTAAGTAAGAGGAAACAAAACACTTAGTGACTTTAAATAATCGAGATATTCTTAATGAACCTTGTCGCATAGATTGTGGGAATGGATACATACTAATTACTTTAATTTATAATAACTTACTCTCAGTTGTTACTTTGTTTTGAAATGCATTTTCGTGGCATTTGTTTATTATGCTAATTACATTGCATCTGTAATTTTCAAACAATGTTTTTTCCTCCGGAGAGGGGGAGGTGCTCGTCTGGTCTTGTTTTATCGAATAACTAGGAATTTTCAAATAAGTGATTGGAGAATGATGAAGACTTTATAAGAATAAAAGAAATACGTTATATTCATTTCAATGAACCCTTATTATTTATCGCAAAAAAAATGTTAACTTTGCTATTTAACTGGTTCAGTACCTAAGTATGAAAACACAACTAGTGGAAAAACAAAGTTATTAATTGGAATTCTATGCTACAAAGTTGCAGCTGAAAATATATTTATGTCGCACATATTGCAACAGGACCGGTTTCGCCCAGCTAGTGAAAACTTTCAACTAAATTACGATATAAAATATTTTTCGGTAAGTATGTATATAATAAATATATATCTTAAAACTTGTCTTAACATTGAGAATTAAAAAAAGATCTATAAAACAATAGTAACTTTGAATTGTTGAGATGTTGTACATTTCCATATATTTCGTCACTAACGACCCGAGTTTCGCCTTTCGGCATCTTCAGGCATTCGAGCACACGAATGAACCCGAACTGATGGATTCAAATTTGATATTGAAATTCCATCAAGCACCCTCAGTCGATATCTTAAATTGACTGTTAACTTTATTTTTCAAGCCTAGGTTATCAAAAATGACCAAGTGCATTGAAAATTGTAAGCAATCAGACAGACAAAACATTACATCCCGGAATTAAAAACGTACTGAAAACCCCCTTCAAATCTAAAAACTACGGGACGGGCAACATAAAAAGTTCTCTTGAAATCGAGTTTCTTGTAACGCGGTGATTGCAAATCAATCTAAATGTTCTGGTCAGAACGAATATTCTATAACAATTGTTTAAAACCATGCATTGAGGATTCTTTTAAAGAGAGAATGTTTGATAGAAATGAACATTTTCCTGACATCACATCAACTATTCTTAATTTAAAAAGCAACCGGAAATTTTATTTCTTCTTACATATCTGCTAAATATTTTAACATGTGAACAAAACATTATGGAACATTTCAACACATTAAAAAAACAGTTACTACTCTAGAATGAATTACCTCAATGTACACACAAACATAGAAATAGTTTTAGCACAATATGAATCACTGCTGTAGAAATATTTTACGAGAGCATATCAATCGATACATGCACGGCGAGTAGTCAGAAGGTATTTTGACAATCATTTGAAAAATATCTGAATTCTCCCCTATATATGGTGTACTTAATTTAACCGATGTTGATATAACAGTTTTTTTTATATTATCAGTAGGAACGTAACATTATATTGGCGTTTTATTATTATGTTGGTACAATGCAGTGATGTACTGCTATGGGTTCGCAACCCCTCTGTCGAGCCGGTTGCTAAAATAATTTTGGTTCGGAGAGCTGGTTCTTAAAATACGGATTTTCTTTAATTATCGTAATTCCGAGATCGAATTTTAACAAGATCACAATTATGGATCCGATAAAGGTAAAGTAAAAACATGCGGCCGATTCAGAGTGATATTATTAAGTTCAAAATAAATGTAAATGATTTCAGTGATTATATCGACAATATTTTAAGAGACAGTCGCGATGATCTTCCTGAAACGGTCAGAAAAGTTTAAAATACTATTAAAACAATTGCAATAAGCTCTGCAGAGCCGGAACGAGGATTTTCGTTAATGAATACTTATTGTTCAGAAAAAGGGCAAATTTAAGTATTCGACGTATCATACTGAATGACCATTAATTTGATAGGTTTTCTACTGACTTCATAGGATTCCACACCATTCGTTAAACCATGGCTCAGAAGTGACCCTCACACAGCAGATGATAGACGAATAAGACTCGTCACGGCAGTTTCGAATGAAAATCAAAACACTGTTTGGAATGAATTTATGTAATATAAATAAATAATTGTGTAATGCATGATGATTTTTTTTTAATTTGAAAAAAAAATGTATAAAAATTGGGGGTTAATGTTTACCGAGGTGCAAGCCGGTTGATAGAGTTTTAGCAGCACATCACTGGTACAATGTATAAGAACAGTTTTAAAAACACGCAGAATAATTTTGAATTTCGAATTATAATTATTTCAACGCAGTGTTTTTATGAATTCAATTGAAGCATTATAGAATTAATTTTAATCGCGATAAAAAAATTGTACTCATGCATGAAAGTTCGAAGGATGTTTCTCCACATCCGTCCTGTACATTAACTTTCGCTACTATCCAAGGACCGTCAGACGAGCAAATACTTAGATAACGTATCGGATAAATTCAACAGGCATTCTTCATTATAAAATTATCGCTGTAAGCGTGCGCCGTCTCGTCGGCAACTATCTTAGAACAAACCATACACAGGTACTAACTAGACGTGGGAAATGAGTCATATCTCCGATTTTTGCGTTCGTTTCATTGCGTAACGAAAGCGATTCTAACAGGATTCTCTGCGTGTCATTTGTTTTGTCACTTTATCTACCATTGGAGATGCAGTGTTAAAGTGGAAAAGCAAGTGATATGCGACGATGCTAATGTTATAGATGTGACCTAGTGAATAGCGTTACTACAGGTCGCTAGATTCGTTCATTGAAGTCGTATAACTGCGTAACAAAAAAAGTTCTGATTGGATTCTCCGCGAGTTGTCTGTTGTCTCACTCTATTTACCATTGACGATTCAGTGTTAGAGTGGGAAAACAAGTGATTCGCAAGTCGATTCGAGTTCGTGAACGACACAGATCTTATATGTACCTATTTTTTATCAATAATAATGACAACTGAACAAAACACATTCTTAGCTATATAAATACTAAATATTTTAATTTAAGAAAAAAAATGAGGTATCGAGCGTGGCTTCTGACTCAGTGTCTTAAGAGAGCTATCTGTATCGAATAGGAATTATAATTTCATGATCTCCTCAGTTATTATTCTTGTCCCGACATACCTAATCGAGGTTTAAAAAATAAAATCGGCATTTCCGAAATTAAAGTCGTACCATCAACACAACGGAAACTGAAACACTTTCTCAAATATGGAAAAATATCAGGAAATGGACGTTGAGCTTAATATCAACGCATTATCTTATCGTTTATCAATGCGAATCCAGTCATATATTATATTTTGTATGATTCTTCCATCTAGCAAAACCGGTCTTTCGTCCATTATCCCTCTACATTATTTACATCCAGCTGCGACTAATTTTAATGTTGTATTTCGTTTTTGCATATCTCTTAATTTATTTCTATTTCGAGAAAAGGGAAAACATTGGCCCCGGAAGCATCTTCCTCGATGGCTTCATATATCGAAAATATTAGAATTGATTTTATATTTTCACAGCACATACATACATATCTCTTTTACATAAAAGAAATTAAAGCTTTGTAATTATTATAAATAATGATGGAAAGATAAAATAAAATACAATTTTAATTTCCAGCGGTGATAATCCGAATACCTAGATGATTAAGTAGTGTTTATAAAACTACCATACAGGTTGTCCACACTAATGCAAATACATATAAAAACATTCCGTGTAAATATTTAAAAATAGAAGGTACTAAAATAAAATATAGTACTTACAGATCGTAAATATCAACATAACTTGTATTAATAGGTTAATGATTATAGCTCATAACAGTTATCACAATAAATATAATTCCAATTTTTAAAGTCCGAAGAGAATTCGGAGATAAAAATGAATGATTACAGATATGTTTTTCAATTGAAATACCACATGAGAGCGAAAATATGAAATCCGAAAGAATCAAAGATTTTCAAAAACTTTGTATGGACCTATTACCTATACCTAATCAGTAATTAGGTATGTAGCGACATTTCTAGCTCTTGTAATTTTTGTAATTTAAATTTATCGCTTCCAAACGAAAAAATGACACATTTTACGAATTGGTTGCACCACATTTTTAAAAATGTTCTCAATTCAAAAAATCAAAACTTTTAAACTTAATTTTATATAAAATTCATATAGTCTTAGTTAAAAGAACTTAGTCCAAGAAATGTGATAATCTATCTAACACCGGCTAAACACCTCGTCGTTTGTAAATATAATTTGCATATTATGAGAGAATGTGTATGGGCGGATAGCAAAAATATTCAGGCGCCAATGATATTATAGCAAGATAAAACATAAAAATTGTGTATCTGTCGCCGGTGTAAAACAGGTTTTAATAATATATAAACAATCGTTGTCGTATACACTGCAATTGTTTTGTTATAATGTAATGTAATACTATAAAAAAAGCGTGCTCAAATTGCAAAAAAATCATAAGGCAAGACTTGCAATAATTATCGTAAAGTTAAAAAAAAACTTAAACCGTGAACGGTCGTTATATTGAATAAAAATGATTCCACTTTAAGCTCTACGCAGAGTTTAGTTTAGAATTTCAAATTAAGAAACTTAACAGACAATGACAACATAAAAACTTTTCGTAAAAAATAAAAGTACTCACTGCTGAACATGAGAAGTTTTCTTGTAGATCCCAGGCGCTTCATGGGCGACTTGACGTCGAGATCAAAATCTTCCACTGTAGTAGTCATCTTCACTGTCACTTGTCACACATAAAATAATATTGAAAAACTTCAGGGAAAAAAATATAACAAAAAGTCCACTAGATAAGAAACACAGCTGTGCAAGGCACATATACGTATTTATTGTTATTTTGACGCATGTGCTCCGTAAAATTGTACACAAAGCATTCACTGAAACATTCACAAAATATTGTCGTGTCTAAGCGGAAAAATGTAAAGACGACATGCGAAAATAGACAGGCAAAACAGACACAACAAAACTACACCGGTCGTAAATTTACTTTACGAACGCTGAGTGGACAGCAGCACAAACTACTTTTACGTTCACTGACTTTTGTTGGGGTTTTGAAAGTTTTAGCAGTTGAGTGTGGCAGTGTTGCCAAACAAAAATACACTTTTTCGTTCTTCTCTATTTGTAAAAATATTTCCCTATATATTTTAATTTTTAGCAACGATTTTTATGACATTCAAAATAAAACCCTTTAAGTTAAAAATAAAGAATTCAAATATTTTTCACATGCCATTCAAAAATTTGAAACTTTACCTCTAAGGTAAAATTATTTATATATCGCTCATTACCACAGTATTTTAGATATAAAATAATAAACTATTTTTATGAAAAATATTCATTGTTTTATAAGGATAATTTGAAAAGGGTAAAACAGAAATTTATTTAATACTGGCAAATAGCAATCAACCAGACACACACAGTGAATTTTTTTTTTTCTCGCTCAATCACATGTGAAGTAAAGTGTGCAAGCGAGATATAAGGGCATGCTGGTGTTTGCTCTATTATTCTACTAGCGTATACACAAGTGAGGTTGTGTGATAGAGATACATTTGCCACACGCCAATGCCGTCAACAGAATTTCACAATTTATTCTTGTAGAGTTAAATCCTTCATTCTTTTTACACTACTGTAATGGATTTCATTCGGTATGATCAGCTGACTGATTTGCAGTGAGGTTATAAAAGAGTATTGGTACCAGATAATTTCTTCATTCAGTACTCAACACTGTAAGCAATTCAAACAACTCTTATATGAATTCACAGGGCATGGTAATTAAAAAACAAATAAAAATATTCAAGTCAATTTATTATAACGTTTTGTATTCAATTGATAATACAATAATATTGAAACTTATAAAATATTATTTCTATGTATATAGTCGAATAGTGCAATCGGCACCTGCTGAAAACACCCACGGTTGTAGAGGATGGAATGTGACACCCAAAATACCAAAATCATCATTTGACTCATGCGTTTGCAACTGCTTGAGCGGTACTATTAGAGGATTTTGAAGTAAGTCACTGAAAAGAGAAAACAGACAAATAATTAACCATTTGACTGCTAAACACCAATGTATACTTGTTTGTGATAACAGCAAGAATTGCTAACAATGACCGTCGTTGTCATTATAATGATCGAAATTGTAAACTATTTTTGACCATACTACTGCATAGTCATGCACACGGTGTGTAAAATATATCACCTTCCCTGTCTGTTATCATTTTTCAAGATTTAAAATAAATTGAACAGTCAACAATAAAACAAAGAATGTTTTATATAGAGGCCATGTGGTCTACTGTCAACTAATAGAATGACTTAAAAATAATATTAGAATGTAACAAGATGTTTCTAATCCGAACAAAAACCAAAGCATATTGCAAAATTTGTGCGTGTCTCTTGCTTGCTTGTTTACCACTGGTGTAGTAAGGCAGGGGCGCATGAGGTCCGCAAAGTGTCTTCTGCGTCCTCACCCCACATGCTAATGTGTCAAAGCACATATTGGCATAACTTGACAACTCAGACAAAAACGATTCATTTTTAATTAGACTTTTTGACTAGCGGAACATAAAGAAAAAAAAAATATAAACCTTTAATGCTATAAATAAGTATCCTAGAATAATGCATCCATTATTTATTTCGACTGTAGACTTATAACCAACCGTTAACAATTTTTGCACTTACTTATAAACCATTCCATGAGATATTATAAGTTTCCTATCATCTGAACCTGACGCAAACAATGGATATCTTTTGTGGAAGGCCACTCCACGCACCGCTGCGCTGTGGAGACGGAGGGTCTGGTAGGGTTTACTCGAGAGATCCAAATCAAACCTAAAATAAAAATGTTTAGTTAACAGATTTTCATTTATTATTGCATTTATACACTGCATTAATAAATTATTGTAAGTGGCAGGGTTTTGTTTCTTTAAATTTCAGAATGAAAGAAAAGACACGATTACATAGTATGCTGGAGTTAAAATCAATACCAAAACAAATATCACAATAATGAGAGGATGTTTCATATACAGGTCTTTCTATGGATTACTAAATGACAGATATGGATAACAAAAAACTTATTCATTAATAATCCTGGTGATCAACAAAGATGTGCATGTAGGAAAAATAGCAATATATAATATTCAGTTCCTCAACAATATTTGCTGTAAATGAAGTTTATGTCATCGTCATATAAGAGAATGTTACTGGGTGGATGTTACATGAAAATGGATTACAGAACTATTTGATATTTTTCAAACATATTATATTAGTTGTCTGAGAAAAATGTTTAAGATACCATCATTTCCATTGCAAAATTTTTCAGGGGAGCATAAAAACAGTTTAAAAAATACTGATATACTAAGATAATACTAGACTCACCACATCATTTTTCTGTCATATGTTGCCACAATAAGGTTATCTCCAGCCGGATGAATTGCCATCGAACTGATCCATTGCGCTGAGGTAAGAAGTTTCTTGACTAGTTCTTGTTTAACAAGGTCATAGATTCTTACAATACGTTGAGTCTATAAAAAAAGAAGCAATATATCGATTGATTTGTTTCAAAGAAAGCAATTAGTAATTAACAATAATATTCATACTAAATATAGAATATACAAAACATTTGTGAATCCAATTCTCGATAATTCAATAAGATAGTTAAATAATTACCGCTATAAAAAAATATTAGAAGATATATAATTATGACTACTATTTTACACAATGCAAAAACTTAAGAAGAATAATATGTCTAGATTAGTTGAGATTTATAAATTACATTACAAAAATATAATCTCAATGCGATATTGATTTTCGCAGAACTGGCAGGCAAAATGAACAGCGTTCAATTTATTACATGTAAACATACTTACAGCTACAAAGAGATATGGGCGAATTGGATGGAAAAGAGCGCATTGAACAAGGCCCTTAGCGCGAGAGAATGGGAACTGTGATCTATGTCGTGAAACTTGATGCACAACCACCGATCTGTTGGCCCCATCAGGTAATACTGCACACACATAGTCACCGCGGCCATGCCATACGACCTGAACAAAGGAAGAAGCATTAGATATAAATTTATTGAACAGAATGCTTTGGATCAAAATTCAGCAGCGATTTAATGACAGTATTTAAATATAGCTTAAGGTCCCACCCACCCACTATAGCTTTATTTTATCTAGGACTAAAGCCAACGAAAGCCTTTTAGCTGCCCACGTTAGAAAAGTCAAAAACATAATGACCGCAACGGCGTAAGAGTAACGAGCCATTAATTTGTACAAACAATTATTTCTACGTCTACTTTAAACTTTCCTCCGAATATGTACGAGATATAAGTCATGAACACTGCAAAGACATTCAATCCTCATATTTTAACTGTTTACTGAATGCTTATTTGAAAATATAGCTGAAACTACAAGTTTACTATATGTTTAACATTTAAAATATAGTAATAGTGCATATTGACATTTTTGGTTATTTGATATCAAACTACATTTAAAGTAGCAAATTCGATAAACAAATCTCCATAATTTTTAGCCCGGGCCACAGGTTAATACAAATTAAATGTCTGACAGCAGAAAGAAAGATATATTCTAACAGCCTTCCCTTGTCTCTTCCTAACTCATTTCTTCGTTGAAGACTAAAACCCATGGCTTTATCAGGTACAGTTATCTATCAATATCTACAATCTTTCTAAAAGCAAAATAAATTAAATTTGTGAAAAATACCTGTTTTACTTCTTTAAAATGGCTAACACTTATTCGAATGCCAAGATTCCATTGTTCTGGAGTAACCTTCTCCCATTGAACAGCAGTTTTAACACGTTCATCAGCTAAAATAAAAAATATTAAATTAAAAACATAATTCACAACAAAAAAGAATAAATAAAAATTAAAATGTCGGTGAATTTACCAATAAAGTCGGAGTTATCAGGAGCTTCAGCCAAGAGTTCGTCTGTCCTTTCAGCGACTTTATGGTCGCCTAATCCTCGGCCAGGAACCAACAAGAGCATACGAGTGCCACAAGCTACAGCTATCAATGAAAGAGCAGCCCCCGGAGCTGACTGAACACTCTTCACCGCGCCTCCTTCCAAATGTGTTGTCTTCAAGCACCGACCTGTGCTGACTTCCCATACTGGTAACAAAAAGATAAAATAGTTATTAAGACTTACAATGCCTTTCAATTTGTTTTATACCTAATTTATTATTTGCTTACATTATTTTATGAGACAGACAAAAAAATCTTAACACAAAGGATTTAATTAGCATCTTATTTCAATAATATATGCATGTTCATATTGTTATTCCTGTATGTTTTTCTATCAAATAAAAATATTAACCAATATGGTAATTGAATATTTTTCCTGAATTTAAAATTTCAAGTGTATCCTTTAAAAATAATTGAATATAAAATAAAAAGGAAATTAATATATTTTTACTTGCCACACTGAGACAACTGCCATACGTAGAGATTTGTATTCCTGATAATTTTTTGTGAAAGTTTTGTTACGGCAATACCATTTTTATTTTGTACATTGGTAGCACTGTTACATGTGTTTCAAGATTACCGGATACCCCTGTGCATTGTTTTGTTCTGCAATATCGTTTGATTTGCGAAACACTTCATATTCAAAAGTTGTTTACTAATGTTATAAACCTCGTCTCGTCAGATTTTGATGAGACAGATTTTCTTTACTTTATATTTGAATTAACAATGGAAAGCCACAGTGGTGACAGTAGTGATTGGAGCGATATCGATGAGTGCTGCAACACTTCGAGCGAATTCTTCGATGAAGGAACTGAAAGTGACTATGAATACTCCGATTCAAATGCGTATGATACTTTTGAATGGAAGAAATCAAGGGATCCCACCGACTGCCACCCACCGGAATTCACCGCAGATGCCGGAATAAAAGCTAACATCGGCAGTCACTCAAGCGCGGTTGATTTGTTCGAGTTGTTCTTGGACGATGAATTAACTAACCTCATTGTCGCCAACACGAATATCAAGGCTTCGCAAAAACTGTCGAAAGCGAACATAGAGAAATACGCTTGGACCGACGCCACTTCGCAAGATGTGAAAATGTTAGTCGCATTAATGCTTCTGGATACGGTTGATGATTTTCGAGGAGAAATCTATGGAGATTCACGACTAAGTCAAGTTAAGTTACATCTTGTGATGAAATTCATCGATTTCGGTGACACTAAATCTACTTCGACTCTAACAAAAGCGAAACCGCTCATTGATTTAACGAACAAGAAATTTAAAGAAGTGTTGATTCCAGAACAGAAGTTACTCTTAGAAAACAGAACTACGATCGGTCAGAATAGATCCCTACTTACACGTAATTGTTTTTCGATAGAAACATATGTACTCTGTGAGATTGCGTCTGGTTACATATGGAGCTTTTTTCTGAGACTTACTCATCCCAAGGACGAATGCAAATTCGGTGAACAATTGAAAGACAGGATCATAATACCGCTAATGCAAGACCTGTTTGGCAAAGGATATTGTTTGTACACAATGCATTATTACAATACTATCGAAATAGCTATGTTTGTAAAAGAAAACAAAACTGGTTACGTTGGAATGCTCATGAATTACGTGAAAAATATTCCCAGTGAATTGCGCAAAAAGAATATTTCAGTCGGCGAAAGTTTTCATCTGTATGAAAAAAATGGAAGATTTATGATTATGAAATGGAGAAATAAACATCAGACTCCTATTATCTTTAGCACTTTTCACAATGCAGACGAAATTGTAAGCGTAACTGAGAAAGGTAAAGATAAAATTGTTCCAAAATTGGTTAACGATTATGAAACGGCAGACAAGAATATTGTGTTTAATCAGGACGTGCTTACTTCTTTCCCATTTGAAACCGAGTACAAGATCAATGTAAGAAAGATCTTCCGCCATATTGTCAATATGATGGTGTCTAACGCTCACGCCATTCACAGAAAACAGGGTGGCACGTTGACTCAAGGCAAATTTACTAAACTAGTCGGTAGAGAACTGCTCACAAAATACAGTCCTACTTCCAATGGGTAAATTTTGGATGGTCTATGATAATTTTCTATATGAAAGATCGTGTTGTGAAGTATATTCGGTATTATCTTACGTTTAACAGATATGTGCCATTTTAATATTACATTTAGATTTTATAAGAACAAATTACCTCAAGTTTTAGTCATTATATTTAATGCTACTTGTTATCTAATGCTAAAATGTTATTTTCGCTGATGTTTTTTGATAAAAATTGTCTTGAATAACGTAAAACAAAGAAATTATTCCTCATTTTTTTAATAAGAATTTCATTTGATAGCTTCTGTAGATGCCAATACTTTCTGTATTTTTTTTAATGATTTCATGAATGAATAATTAATGCTGTAAACTAAAGTTGATATATATAATTTCAATAGTACATTAGAATTGTTTTAAATGCTTCTATATATCCCTTATAACATAGGGCTAACCTTTCAGCTTCTTTGTGCTTTCATCCAATTCACTGTCAAATTTGTAAGCTAAAAACTATTATTTAAAATGATATGTAGTTATTTAAATTAATTATTACAAATAAAGAAAATTTATTTGGTCTTATAATACTTTGATTACAGTTTGTTACAACTGATTTTGGTATCTAGCCCAGTTGGAAATTAACATAATTGGAAATATGTTGTATTTGATTCACCATGAATCAAATATTTGAATATCTCATTTAAATAGACAAGATTTATGTCTTTTGTAGCTGATACAGCTAATAATTTTTATTCATTTTAAGAGTAAGAGATTAAAATGTTATGTTGTATTATTGGCAGTAATTTTAACATTTGTTTAAATAAATAATGAATACTTGGCTTTCTTTACAAAGTTTTTTTAAAACGTTTAATTATTACGCAAGAAGAATATTCTCTATGGCTATTTAGCTTATGTTGATAGATTCTGTTTCTTTTCATGTTTATAATATTATTAAGTACATTTTTACACTTTTATAATAAAAAAAATATTGAAATAATATGTTTCATTGATAAATCCACAAAACCTTTTGTGTTGAAATTTTGTACACCTAATAATACAATTAGAGTGACCCTTGCAATGGTTTTCCGATAATGCACTTTAATGGAAATTTGCAAAAACACATCACATCTTCAACATGACAAATCTCAAGGGTTATCAGTGTTCCCTAACCGGTGGTCTGCGGCCCAGTGCTGGGCCTCAGACAGGATGCCAAATTTCAAGAAATTTGCCATGCAAAAATACTAAATATAGGTTTTTTTTCGCCTGCATGTTTACATGTATTTTTAGTTATTGTTAAATAATAATAATTGGTAGGATAATGCGACACAATGGTCACTGGTTTTCTCAGAATCGACAGTCATAAATCTTCTCAAGTACACTCAGGGAGGATGGAAATATTTGCTCTTGGATAGTGAACCCAGATGCAAAAACCTACCTAAGTATATTTCCAAGAATTTCATATTCGTATTTGTTAGTTATAGTTATGTCCATCGTCACAATATAAGATTTAAAAAATATTACATAAAGAAACCATTTGTATTTCAGTATTAGTGGTCTGCGAAAATTTTTTTCCGTTTTTTACCAGTCCCCATGTGTAAAAAGATGGGGGAACACTGTTCTAGACAACCATATCTTTAAACACAAATCCATAGATCAATTGAAAAATCATTCATGAAAGTGTTCAGACTGGGATTCGAAACCTGTGGACACTGTCCAAAGAGTGTTGACCACAAGCAAAGTTATGTCGAGAGCTCAGAAATATATACAGAACATTATTCGCTACCTACTGCATGATGAAAAATCTTTGTGGAATAAAATATAAATGGAAACTGACCTTTAACGGTGCCGTCATCCCCACCAGAATAGAGATATTGTCCAGTAGGATCCACATCAATGCAGCGCACCATGTCAGTGTGACCTCGGAAGACCAGACTTTCGTGAGTAGGGAATGGTTGTAAGTCTTGAGGACTAGGCAACTTGGGAACCAGCTGGTGCGGATCGATGGTGAGCTATTGAAAAAAAATCAAACTTGTTAATCGGTAAGCAAATGCTAAGAATATTTGCGGTTACAGTGGATTGTTGGTCTGATCACCCTTCGATTACTGAGTTATTTTTTGTCAAATTACTTTATTTTGATTATTTTTACCATTACTTCACACAAAAATACAAAAGATTTTTATGGATGAATCTGTGAAGGACATTACTTATTATTACACATATTTAAGAATGTAAATGAATTAGTTCATTATTACTTTTAAATAATTATCTAGAAGCTCTTACTTCCAATTCGGTCCTAGATCTTTTTTGCTTTCATATGTGGATGTGTGGTTTTTAATTAATATTGATTCGAGGATCCGAAACAAATTATTACCTCAATATTATATAACTGCCAAAGATCACTGATATTTAATTAATATTTTATTTACCCTCATTTTAATAGCACGCGGGGCCAAGTAGAGATCGAGACAGCGAAGGAAGCGTTCTCTGGTGAAACGTGAATACGCAGGTACTTCACGCAAGGAGCCGAATCGCTGAGGAAGGAAAGTATATTTCCTCTTCCATGGCGTTCCTTCCATACGTTTCCATTGTTTCATCTGTAACAGACATGAAGGTTGGGTTACATTTATAAAAGAGTTTTGAAACGCTGTCGAAAATTGAAAGCTAGAGACCTTGATTTGACTCTGAGCTTTGAAATTGGATGGTACAATAAAATATTGATTCAACTAACTTCACGCTCATCCAAGAGATATTCTGGAGGTGGATTGTAGCTCTCAGCATGGCCAGGTAGAGCACGCTTCGGGGGCGCAATGTGACTTCGGATCCTTCTCATTTCTTCAGCCCGATCATCACTACTCCATAACATATAGAATTTCACTTCCTAGAAGGCAAGCACAAATCAATTAGTAAAGAGAAAATGGGTCCAAATAAGTCCATTGATAATATATAACACTTCTCCTAAATAATGACAAACCTTCTTCTTTTCTCTGTCTAGTCTATCTTGTTCTCGAGTCTTGATCCACCCAGCGCGTAAAGCTTGAACTAGCTTATTGACTTGTCGTTGCTCTAATGCAGATGGTAAGAATGACCTTTTATGTTCGGGGAACGCTCTCACTGGGGTTTGGAGCACTTCACTTGTGAACCATTCAATCCATTCCTGAAAAAATAGTTGCCATGATATAAATACTAACATGAGATGAGAGGTAACATATTTACATCAAAAGATAAATTGGTTGAATGCAGGACATACGGGTTATAAATTACAAAATGAGAAATACGAATGTGTAGCGTTTTACTTCTTGCGAGAAAAAAAAATGGCAGCATCCCATGGAGATAATGTTTTCAATGTAAAGTTTGCTATTGCAAACAGCTCTGTACAGTCGAGATGAAACTGAGTTACATGAATCTAACACTATGTATTATTCGCCACCGAATGAGTAATACTGAGGCTTTCACCTCAAATTTTTGTCAAGACAAGGTTGTCAATGGATTGTTATGGATTGTTATGACTCAAATTTATTAATAATTGACCATCAATGTGGATATTTGGCAAAGCGTGCCATTCGTACATCTCTTCATCAATTTGAATTCAGCCAAACTAACAATGGTTAAAACGCAGCAAACAAAAATATGAGTATTTTAAAACTGTAATCTCATTCAAAATTGATGCTAAAAACATAACAATTAGAAATTAACGAGATACAACATGTTACATTTAGGTTATGTTAAAACTGATGAATTGCAGAATTATATAAGATAGTATTTCTAAGACAGCAATATATAGGTATATTATTGATGGGTGTATATTTTTAAGATAACTTTCTACACTGGAAAATATTTATCATGCTGAATAAAATAACAAATACAAAAAATAGAGTACACAGTTCAGTTAATGTGTAATGATTTAGTTTAATTAATTTATAAGCGGTTATCGTAATGCTTACTGGGTAATCTTCATAAGATGGATCAGGTGTTTTGCCTTGTCGAAGACGACCTAGAACTTCCAGATCTGCTTTGCTGAGGATTACATCTTGACCTGTCATAGGATCTCTAACTGTTCGCCAAAAATCGGGATCTTCACATCGCCTGGTGACATTATAAAAGGAATTTTAAACACTTTATTGCTACAAAAGTTTTTCAAGAAGATTATTAATATATCAAGTAAATACAGTGGAACCTTCACCGTGGATATTGTCAATAGGGAAGAAAAATGTGTAACTTAGTTTTAATTGTAAAAGACTTTGAATGCCATCTTGTGGCTGTTGTTAATATTTATTTATTAGTGATGCAAATGATGTAAATGTAAAAAATAATCATAGATGATATAAATCCATAGCCTCAGATTGGTATATAAAATTTGTATATCTCCAGTATTTTCATGGTGGTCGAAGTGCGTTAGTGACTGAGAGTGTTTTATATTCACTTGCCTATTTGTGATAAACTTTGTGACATACATTTTATTTAAATACATAATTTGCAAAAATAGAATGGTTTTGTCTTCTGTAAAATAGTAATTATGGAGTTACAACATTTTCTAGCGTAACAATGATATGTCATTTTAGAATATTGGTAATTGAAATTGATGGTTTCTTAGAATAAACGATGCAAAAAGATGGAAGCATTCAAATGACATGATATTTTTATTTTTACTGATCCCTTGAAATATGATTGATGGATAATCCACCGTATGGTTAATCAAACATTAAAATTAATTACTAACTTCAAGAAATCGTCAATCTGGTCTCTCTGCAGCGGTTTCATAATTTGTTTTCCATCTAAATCATAACCAATATGAGGGTATTCATTATACCATCTCAGCGGTATATCACCCACGGTATTTCTTCTGTCTTCTTCATCTGAAGAATCTCCACTCACATATTCATCTGAAATAAAAAACAAAACAATCAGAGACCGGGAATAAATACATCTTTAAATCAAATAAGTAAACTATAGGTTTTTTAATTTCTTTTAGAAATTTGGTATGTTACAGAATATAATTAGCCATATTAATCATAGCGGTAAAAGAATTTTCACGAAGTTGATGCCACATTGATAGAAATCTATAAGAAAAAAATGAAAATAAGGTCTTTATCGCTTTCTATGAATGATACGTTATGAGTGATCAGTCCAACAAAACTTGACTGTTAACAAATAGTCATGATTTGCAAGAATTAAAAACATTAATTACAAAGGAATATTTTATTGTATTTAATATCTTTGTTTACCTTTTTTCTCTGTTGAGTTTGTTTCTTGTTCACTCTTTGATGAATTGATATTCAGAGATTTCATTTTATGTAAAGCCTTTTTTGTTTTGTTAGGTTTTACTGTTTCATTTTTTAAATCCTTGGGGTTATTTGTAATTTTACCACTATTGGCTTTTGCCTCTTGGTTACTGTTTTTGTCTACTTTAAAATCTACTGTTTTCTCTTTCTGTGATTTCTTATTATTTTTAGAATCCTTTGAAGTGTTTATAATAACTTTCTGATCACTTTTGTTGTTTCCATTGACTTTATCCTTTTTTCTTTTTTTGTCAAGTGTCTCAGATTGACTTTTATCATTTTTTTCAGATTTATTATCAGAATCTGAGCCATCATCAGATGTTTGTTCAAAACCTGATTCATTTTCTTCTTCGTTTTCATTTTCATCACCGTCATCCTCTTCGCTATCCTGAGAAGAAATAACAGCTTAATTCAGCACATACAATATATACAATTATTAAACAGAAACATCTCAAGAGTAAAAAGTATCAAATTAATGAGTAATATATTTATATCTTCACAGACTATCTTTCAATGGCAATATTATCAATGCAGGATAATATTTAGATTAATAGTTCTCTTAAGAAGTTTTCTTGATTCAAGATATACAATGATGTATGATGTTGAGATACGTGAATACATAAACAATAAAAAAATATTTGAGATCAAATATAAATATTAATTTTATCCTAAGAAAATTGGATTGATAATATTTCTGCTCTTGTGTATAATAAAAAATAAGATTAAAATTCTTTACCTCGCCTTCACTTGATTCAAATGATAAATCATCCTCTTCGTCTGATGCAAATATCGGCAGCTGTAATGAAGGTTATTCATTTAAATGACTGTTTAGGTTTATCTATTAGTAAATTAATATGGTTGGAATTGACAAGATGTGAAATTATCTAATATCACCAAAAATGTGATATATATATATATAATAAGATTTACTGTTATAATGAACCCCTATCTGTTACAACTCAGGGTATATTGTCACTTTCGTTTGTACCCAAAACCTGGTGATCGAATTAATAGATAGGTAACTGAAGCCATTGTGGTGATATGGGTAATGCATTCTCTTCCACCACCGGTGATACAAAAGTTTAAGCTAAATAGGGGCATATTTAAATCCTGTCCACAAACAAGATTAGGGTTATCAGACAAAAATATAGTTTAAATCAAAGTTAGATAGCTGCTTTCGTTAACTTAGTATTTAATCGCTAATTAATGACATTCAGAATTTTTGCTGACCATGTTTGTGATCCATTAATGCAAGCACCTAAAATTTGGGATGCTTGTGAAAAATCATAAATTTTCTGTATATTATAGTAAAAATATGTTAATAAAAAGCAAAAAAAGAAATACATACTTGAAGCACCGATAGATTTTGGATCTAAAAAGGGTATAGCTATGATTTGGAGCTTATTTGTTACGGGTAATATTGAAATGCGAGCATGGGTAAAGGTTCGTTTTTGTGGACATTGTCTATAAATGATTTTTTTTCACCAAACACTGCGCGAAATGATGATAATTAGGTTAGAATAGTCTTTTATTAATCTAAATATGCCCAATAACGACGAAAGGAAGCATTATAAGACTGGTTTATCGCGTAATAGTTCCATATGTCAAACTTTATTTTCCCAGCCATGTCGGTTATAAAATCAGAATTGCCAACCTAAAAACCAAACATATTCATGTGTAGATGAAACCTCTAGATGAAATGATGATACTCTCAAACATTAATTTGGCGGATTCTCACGGCGCGCGCGCATATAGTATAAAAGTTAATAACAATTTTATATTCTAACACATTTAAATACATAATTTAATCGTAAGCATCGAATTTTACGTTGAATATCGCCGGCAGACTAAAACCAGATACATAAAATAAAGATAGTTGAATATGAATTTAGTCTCTTATTGGTTTCATATACACATGCATATGTTTGGTTTTCAGGTTGGCAATTCTGATTTTTTTTCCAACATGGCTGAAAAATAAAGTTTGACATATGCAACTATTACGCGATGAACCAGTTTTATAATGCTTAATTTCGTGGTTATTGAGCATATTTAGCTTGATAAAAGACTATGCTAACCTATATAAAGACTATTCTAACCTATATATAATCATTTCGCGCAATGTTAGGTGAAAAAAAAGCATTTTTAGACAATGTCCACAAAAACGAACCTTTACCATCCAATATCCTAAAATCAAACTTTCATTTGACTACTAAACGTTTTCTGAAACTTAAATGAGGTTTTGCAAGATAAGCCAACAATATGCAAATATATCAGTAAGTGGTGGCTCCCTCTAATAATTATAAACTCAACATACATCCAATTCTCCGTCAGATTCTTCTGCATTTCCTTCAGAATCGGAACTGTCACCATCTTGGTTGTTGATGGTTCCTAAGAGATCTTCATACTTCTGAAATATTTTAAAAATAGAATGAATATTTACACTTTTGGCATTGTAGATTCGATTTGTTACAAACCTAATCTCATATCTCTATAACGCCAAACGTTCCGGTTTGAAAATAATCTGTATATTTGTTTGATTAATTTCACATGACATTATTAGTTGTGAATGATTGAAAAGTATTAACATGAGCATTCATTTAGAGACGTCATGTTATGGATTATAATTGTGAGCAGAAATGTGAATGAAGTGTCACGTAACCTAAAAAAAAAACATTATTATTTAAAATAATACCTCGGTCTTTTCTAGAGCATTTTTCTCTGACTTTGTTTTTGATATTGGTTTTGGGTCGGTCTTGCTTTTATCATTGGACACCTGCTTGCGTTTCTTCAGTCCACCTTTTGGAGGAGCCATAGTCACATAAACTGAATTTCTTTATTAAATAAACGATTATATTTCACGATACCTAAAACTGAACATTAAAATCAACACACGTGGGGAAATGTCAAAATCATATCACGTGACCCGGTCATAGACAATATACTATAGACCCGGTTGAGCTTGTGCTGTTGCATAAAATATTATTCCCAAACACTGCCTTTTACAGTAAATACTATCCCCATATCCATATAGATACTATTTACATAAACATTTAGGTATTATAATATTTATTATAAGCTTATAAAGGCTCATAAAAACTTATAAAGCTTGCAATTATTTTATTTTTTAAATGTTCAAGTCGTTTTTCCAAGTGAGAGATTGAATGCCAAACTTTTTAATGATTGCTTGACAATTTATATACGTTTATTGTTCTGAATGGTTACCTATTTAAATTCATAAATGAATAATTTTTAGAAAAAATACTATTGTTTTTAGCTTACCGTCGTAAGGAATAAATTATATATTTTAAACGCTGACAAACGGTCGGAAAAGTAGATTGCGTCTTAAGTTACTTTGATTTCAGTTATATCCATTTATTTGTACACGCTGGGCCCGTGGAACAATGTTCAACGTCGTTACCTTCAGTTACTGATCATACAGGTCAAATATCAGGAACGGACTGTTTCATAATTCTATTTTTCAACCGATTTATGGATTTCTTGTCGAGGTATGCATGTTTGTGGTGTTTAAAATTTTCTCCAACCTTTACGTACTTAAAAATAGGGCGTAGCGAAAACTATTATCTTACCACTAGTCATTTATTATCCATATCCTTATATCCTTACCTACTTTCTTCAAAAAAGAAAGATTGAGCAACTAAGTAACAAGCGGTTAGAAATTTTTTATTTTGATAATTCAGGTCCTTTAGAATGCCGCAGTAGTTGTGTTGAAGCCGCTGATAGTATTCGCGTTGAATATGAAGAATATTTTTTGAAAAGTAAGTGGTTGCCACAGAAAGCAGTGTTGTTACAAAATAATCCTCCTTTTCATCCAATTGAAAGCATATTGATTAGAATATGATTCATGTGATCCGGATATTTTTTCCAACCAGAAGAGAATAAGGATGCAAGAGATGAAGAAGAAATTATCAATTGTATTACTCACAACACGACACTTCACTGAACACATCGACTAATGGGTATTTACTCGAATAATTATATTCTTAATAATCAATGGTAAACTTAATGGCCTGCTTTAGAAATAAATAACAGTATTTTATAACAAAATGAAAATTAAATGTCGGATTATCCGTGAAACCACTCTCCACAATAAGCCCAGCTAATCGAAAGTTTGCTGTATAATTATGTGTACCTATTATTTATTATGTTAATAATTGCAGATATTAAATTTATTTCCATTTTTTCATAAGTTGCATATTATTTATTCTCTTTTACTTTTCTAATCCACAAGACCAATTGTGAATTATGAGATATAATATATATTAAGACAGTTACTGACATCTGAACATTTTTTTATACACAATTATAAATGAATAGCCTTCCTCATTATTAATTTTAAATATTATCACAGATGGCAATAAAAACATTATACAAACAAAATTTTATTATTGTACAATAATAATACCAGGGACCCGAACCGAATTTATTTCGGTTTTTTTTCGGTTAACGAGAAAATTTTTCGCTGATTTAATTAATAAATTGTATCCAAAAAAAATCGGTTTGGGGGGGGCCCTGAATAAAACTAAATAAAAAAGTTCGAATTGATTCGTGTACTTGAATGCCTGAAGATGCCTAAAGGCTACACCCTGGTCGTTAGTGACGAAATACATGGAAATGTGCAAAATCTCACCAATTCATATTTGATATTGAAATTCCATCACGCACCCGCAGTCGATGTCTTAAAATATAATAAATAAGCATTCAGACATCAAAAAAAGTGTGTTATTTGACAAACAATAATTTAATATAAAAAGTCTTACATTACAATAAAACTGTTTTACACATTCAATGTCGAATCGTAAAACAATCATTATACTTCTAGCCCCATTGCATGGCTGTGAGTCAAAGTATCTAATTGTCTATCTTGTAGGTATATGCATTTGGAAATTGATAATTATTGTTAATCCTTGTGGAAAAACATGAACAGG
This sequence comes from Himalopsyche phryganea, assembly GCA_022494535.1. Taxonomy (NCBI): domain Eukaryota; kingdom Metazoa; phylum Arthropoda; class Insecta; order Trichoptera; family Rhyacophilidae; genus Himalopsyche; species Himalopsyche phryganea. The sequence goes on from JAGVSL010000032.1 coordinate 3,304,046, forward strand.
TAATACTTTCTTATACAATTTTTGTTTATATCATTACTGCCTAGAGCTAGGTAGATGTAAATAATTTTCTATGAGGAGAAAATGATCGTAGGTTTAATTTTTTAATAATTTAAGACATCGACTGAGGGTGCTTGATGGAATTTCATTGGCATTGTGGGTTTCGACGGGATGCAATTCGACGAAAGGGTAAATATATACAATCATTCCGCATTTAGTGACATCTGTTCGGTGTTTCAACGTATAGGATACAGTAACGGAGATATTTTATCTCGTAAATAATATTTGTCGTATTTGTAACTTCTATATAAACGTTAGACACTGTTTACTGTCTGTCAGTTCGAGTCCATTCGTGCGCTCGAATGCCTGAAGATGCCGAAAGGCGAAACCCGGGTCGTTAGTGACAAAATACATGGAAGTGTACAAAATCTCAATAATCCAAATTTGATCATATGTTTGTTATGCTTCTAGTGAAGACTTGGACATACAGGGTAGAAACAGGTAATGATGTTAGAAGTCCATGGTGCAACAATAATTTTCCTATCTGGATATAGGTAATATGCGGTATGGATTAGACATGCACAACGAGTCACTTAGGAGCGAATAGAACATTTCGAGTCGATTACCCTGTCCGACATGTTCATTAGAATCGTATAACTGCATAACGAAATTTGTCTGTTTTATAATACAACAAGAGTTCATCTTCATAGTGTTGACATTATCTGTCATGAATCAAGCAGGTATTTTTTTCAAATTCTGTGGTTATTAAAATACCTTCATAAAAAAATTTGGTACCAAATAATTATACCCTCAAGAAGGCGTTCTAATTTCAAATCGAATTGAACGAAGTTTCATTTGTTTTCCCAGTTTACATGTGGTTTACAAAACAATATTAGAATAAGAAAAATGAATTGCGGCCGAGTTTTCATTAGATTGTATCAAGAATCGGAAGACTGTTCGTTTGTTTTCTCACTTTGCCTGTTGTTGATAAAGCAGTATAAGATAATGAATGGCTATAGAATGCGAGTAAAATATTTCCAATGAAACTAGCTTAGATTAGGTCTTTTGGATTTATTCTTTCGCAAACGACTCATGTCTAGTTGTATTGTTCACATCAATTTACAGGAAAAATAATGTACGAAAAAAAACAGTTCTGCAGCTTAACTTCATGCTGGCGACACTCCAGTAATTATTATGTAAACAATAAACTTGCAATAATTATTTACGGCTTCCGCAGTTAGCAATTTAACACGAAAAAGCAAATGGAATTTATGTCAACGAGAAGGACTACTGAGCAATAGAGATTAAGAGTCCAACATAGATTTAATTACACCGAATGAGAGCTTTTTAGCGCCAATAAAACACTGGCGCCAAAAAGTTATATTGACTACATACCTACTTAAACAATGAAAATGGTTTATATCAGTAGTCACCAAACTACCGCCCTATAGGCTTTCATTATGCTGTGGGTTCCAGGATAATATTTAACTGATTTTATGAGAAACATGAATTTAAAAATATTTTGAATCATTTGTTTAAATGCATAATATTATACTTGCATGCTTTCTATTATGATTCATTAAAAAATTCAATCCCACCCTTTTCTCCGAATGTTTGGGGAGTCCTGGATTACTACATATTCAGAAAATGTAGTACATATTATAAAACATTGTTTATTTTGGCATGTGACCGCTCCCTTATTGGTGATAAATGCACATATGACATTTGCACAAAATGCAGATGCGCAGAGTGACGATTACGCACATAGACAAAAGCTTTCAAAATAATAAAAATGTATGCTTTTCATCGAAAATATTTAAATTAGTCAAATATCAATAAATTGATATATATTGTTTCATCAAATTAAACATTAATAATGTATCACTTTTAAGGTGTTAACTGTCAATTATTGATGGAAAGGCATTATATTTAAAAAAATAAAACACAATTTGTTTGTACTACTTCAACATGGTCAGGACCGGTTTCGCTCATCACGAGCATTATCAACATTAAAAAAATTTAAAAATGTAGGTATATTTTAATATGTATTGTTCTATTTAACTTTATTTTATGTTTATATTATTTTCTGCGCAATTGTGACTATTCTATTATCACTATTTAATATACATCTGTTTTTTGCGCAATTGTCATGTGCATATTTGTCTTGTACGCGTTTGTTTGGTGCGTAGGTATATGTCTGGTTATCATTTTTCTATCTCCCCGTTTGAGAAACGATGAAAAAATATACCTGCTATTTAGTTGTAAAGTAAAATGATATTTCTTTCATTCGATCACGATGAAAAATATCCACTTCTGTTAAAAACAACTATGAATGATTTTATGATACTTGTCGTGGGCTCTATAGTCAATGATAATATTATTTTTATATTCCTCATCATGATTATTGCATTGTTGAAGAAATAGCTAAGAAAACAAAATGTGATCGACTATTAGAATCTACAATAGATAAAGGTTGATTTGTATATGAAAAAGAAACGTATGTGGCTGAACACGTTTTGTAAATTCTGTGATTAAGTATTTCTTATTTATAATTTTTAAGTTTCTGAAATTATTATTACTAAACTTTATATGAAAATTGTAAACATTTTTTTACGCGGATATTTCTGGACGCATCTTCTTAATTAGTATGGTTTTAATGTATCTATGCACGCTGCTTTTTTAAGTTGGAACCTATCCCAAGTTCTTGTATGGGCTCTGTTGCTTTTTTACGTGGTTTTCGTTTCCATAAATCGGGGAATGGATTTATCACAAAGTTAAGTTTATTGAATGCGGCAAATTAGATTGCAATATATAAATAAATGCGATCTTCCGACAGTTTTGTTACTTCTTTCTATTCGGTTGCGGGGTCAGTAAAATTTGATGCAATTTAGGATGTTAGAGTAATTAAGATGATATTATAGACTTATAGTGTCCATCTCTTCTAAGCTAGTATCTGTGGATAAACTAAAATCCGTTTAATATTGTTTTGACGATGGCGTGAAACCAAAATTTGATAGAAATAAATGCTATAATTCTTGTACCTAAGATTTTTAATCGACTAATAGATTAGCTACTTGTCCTTTCCTAGCTTGTTCTTCTACATTTACCATATCGGAAAAGAGAGGCTTAGTGACTGAATTACAACAATTTATCGTAAAACATCTTATATTGAGATGCTCCATTAAGAGTCCATATGGTCCACATTAGGAGTGGACATAGCCTCGTCCTCGTACACAGTACAAAATAAAATGACGTGCCTGATTTATAATACATATTACTTTCCCATGCTTATTGACAGCATCCAAGATGATTTCAATAAAATAAATGTGTTGTTACCATTTTTAGTAGAAGTATATTGACGTTTACAATTGTTCGATAAAATTTTAAGGCTACAATTCGTAATGTTTTATTTTATATATATATATTGGAAATCGTTCCCATTTTGCTCGTACAGTCATAAATACATATTCAGAAGTGCGTTGTATAAATTTCAAGTATGGAACACTGACCATCACTATACCAAAAATTAATAACCAAATATTATTTTGCTAGATATATAATAGATACCTACATTACCCAGGGTTACCAGTTGGAAAATTGTAAATGGAGGACACTATGGTAGATTTGGAATGAAAAACTTTTAAAGATGTCAATCTTATTACGTAGGTACCTATTGAGAAGTTTCGAATTTCTTAAGTTTATTTTAATAATTTTGATATTAGCATTATTTGAGGAGTTAAATTCAATACTATGTATATTCTAATTACAACATGCAAAAAAGTACGCACGTGAATAAACGACGAGTTTTATAAAATCGTCATAACTAATTTTGGTGTTGATCACAAAACATTTTTAGACATATTTTATGATATTGATTGAATTGGCTTTTACTTGGTAGAACTTCTTTATCTATCAACTAACTAATATAATTTTGTAAAACTGAATATTTTGATATTTTAACATATTATATCTAACGGTAGTTAAGTAATAAATATTAATGGTAAAAAGCAATAATAAAACGTTATTTTGTACTCATAAGAAAAGGACAGATTGATTGGATTAACGGATGTGGAAATCAGTGATACCAACATAGACCATGACACGTTGGAAATATACGGCACACAAAAATAAAAATGTCAATGATACATTCATTCACCAATTTGAAATGGAAAAGGACTAAGGAGAAAAATGTCTAAAATGGATGGAGGACATTATTCAAGTTATATTGGAAAACATGTCCTCCTTTTAGATGCCATTTGGTAACCCTATTCATATCGTGACTTTTGATGTTAATAATATTAGACATATAATATGGTAATGAAGGATGCTCTATCACCCAATAGCCCGCCAATGCAATAGAGGTTTGTAAAAAAATAACAGGAACACACATAGGGTGAGTGTTCCTAAAGTCAGCCGTCGCCAGTGGTCGGCCTTATGAGCTTAAAATTTAAATAATAGTGGATACATTAAAAAAAACAGATTTTTCAAAATCGTGTAGGTAGTCTTGCTACTTGCCAATGTATACCTGTACTATACTGACCTATATGATGCAATACACAATTAAAAAAAGCACATTTTCACAAGTTTCGACAAATTCTTGTTGTATGGGGATTGCTAACAAAATATACTTTATATTGTCATGCTTTGCATCATTATGTTTTTTATTGTTCTGTCTACTATCAGTAAATTCTTTCGCGATATTTATGAAGTTTCATATTGATGGCCGAACATTGGGCAACAAAAGGCCGACCACTGAGAGAATTAGCATTTTTTTTGTAAATTTCTATTATTTTATGCTTGGTACAATATTAAATAATTTATTTTTATTTGGTTACATTACTTAATCCCTGTTTAATGGAGTAACAGCGTTGACACAAAATGCCTTTTGAAAGTACACCTGACACTTAACTGGCCGACCAGTGGCGAAATGACCCTATGCGGTGTATGTATATTTTAAAATAATAAGTTAAAAATAATAGTTCTGTCGTAAATTAGGTTTTGATCAAATCCTGATAGGTGACACTTTTTACCTGATCACTGAGGATTTAATTAATGCTATAATATAATATTCTTCCTCATTTATTCATATCAAACAATAATTTATTTTTTCTTAAAATTCAATATTTTACAGTTATTAGTTATCAGGATACGCCCAAACAGCACCGAATTAAATTCCAGTAATTATATTCAGATCTGTAGAGTCGTGCAGTCGCTCTGTTTTGGTCGGAGTCAAAGTGGTTAAAAACGCGACTCCGACTACATTTTCTATAAAGTGCATTTTTGTATTTCACTTTTATTTAAGCCTATAACATCTTCTTGTTATGCAATACACATTTCGTCGTTGTTCTGGAAGAATACACTAACTGAAAAATACTAGATTTTAGTAATTGGACTTTGAAGAAATGTTTGAAATGCCATACATTTTTCATTTTGTTTTTACAAAATTTTTTTTAAGTAAAAGTATAATTGATAAAAATTAGAGAGATCTTCCATACGGTAGAGTTAAAAATAAAGAACATTTTAGGATAACTAACTCAATATGTAATTTTTTTCGATTTAGTGTTTTCTTCCAGAACAGAAGAGAAGAACGATATATATGTATTATTTGAAAAATTTGACTATTTGCCGGATTGGTTGGTTGGCGTTTAATTTGAAGACAAATTACATATAAATAGGAAAGTCTTAAAATAGGAAGTCGGAGTCTTAGTCACATTTTTTTTTGGACGACTCCACACCCCTGGTTAAGAAAAGATGTCAAAATTTTTTTGATGTTTTCTTGGCGCGAAATACTGTCCATTAACGCATCATTAAATAATTAACAGCAACGTAATCAAATTATGAATGCGTGCAAACGCCCATCAAAACCATACTTAACCTAGAAAAGACAAGATTTTTACGTAAAGTGATTTATTACAGGTCATAGAGCCACGGCGTCTTTTCAAGTAATAGCTTTAAAATCGTAGGAAATTTTAGATCCAATTAAAAAATCGTAATTCAACAATCATCGTGCCCATTAATATTTTTTACGTTCTTTATAGCCTCCGTAATAGACAGCGAAGTAAATGTGGGTAATCGATAATTGAATTTAATTGTAGGTTAATATTTTTAAGATAACCAATTAAATGAATAAGTAGCCATTATAAAGTGTTTGCTGTTAAAAATTCTCAATAATATTATGACTTATTAAGAATACTATTCGTTCACAACGCAACTTTTATATCTATATACTAACTCCAAGAATGTCCAGCTCTAGACACTATTATTACCTTATTATAAAGGTATCTTATAACCTTAATATACATGTAACCAAGTAGTCAAAGTTGTCCTTTTCGTTTGCGGTGTCCGAGGGTACGTAATTTGCATTCAAAGGGACGAATGCCTGTAATATCTACATTCAGCAGCTTGAAATTGAAAAAAAACGATAATTCAAAGGATGAAATTAAAATACCTCTATATCAATCTGTTATAATATATTCAGTGCTATAGTCAGGGTAGGTTGGAGGTTCCGCGGGGAACTGTATGCACATATGTAATTAAATAGAAATATTCTTTCAATTGTGACAAGAATATGCTATTTAAGAACACAGAAGCCTTTTAAAAGTTTTGAAATAATAACATATTATTTTTATAAGAAACTAGTGAGTACCCGACATATGTTGCATTGCCATTCAAAGAAAGAAAGTGTTTGTGTTTTAATTCTGTTTATTGAAGTGCTTTTGGACACACAATATTTTTTGTTTTCTGTCTTGTGCGTACACGGATTAATCAGAAGGCTTTCCGAGATGTCGCTATTTGTACGAATTTGATTCTTTATTTTAGATTTTTTTTAGATTGTAGATATATCTGGATTCTGAGATTGATTTTTATATATATAATAAGACCTACTGTAAGTTAAAAATTAAAAAAACTTAGAGTCGGGCTCGAGCCGGGGCGGGCCTGATTGTACTATATTTATATCCTTCGCGCAAGTGCAAGCAATAACTTGGCAAAGTTTTATCGGAAACGGATGAACGGTATGGCAGTGCATAAGATTCGAAGAAACACACATTAATTTTTATATATTACATTCAAAGCGCGGGGCTCTGTTCGAATCCCTAGGAACCGAGGTCTATCTAAGTCGGCCCTTTCTGTAGTGGAGTTTGTACGGTGGTATACGCTGTATTCCTTCGGTTATATTCTCATAAATATCCCACAGCCTCTGGTTAGATCAAAATATTCTAAGATCGCACAGTCCACACAAAAATAAAATAGTATTGTGAACTCAAACTAGTATGTTGCCGTGTAAGTTAGGAATGACATTCCAATTTTTTTCTGTGGAGAGGGACAAGGAATTCTTTTTTGACGTCTCTGGTGTACCCACTGTTAAGTTTTCGATTACAGCACTGTCTATAATAAATGTAACATTCTAGACCAGTGCCAGCCAAACTTCTTTACCTCGTGGCACACTGAGGAAGGGGGTTTGTTAGTCGGCACACCAAAAAGAATAATGCCGTTTATTAATACATATGAATAAAGAACACGTAAATCCTCATCTACCAACTGCAGCCGCTCTCGTTTTATTGATTTCATTTCAATGAGCGCTTGAAATCCAAATTTGCAAAGATGTGACCTATGGACCTTAAAGCTTGGCCATCCCTGATATTGACTTGATAAGATGGCCAACCGTTCAGAATTTGTCGAGGTAGTACCGGAATGGTGATGGACGATATCAAGATGTCTGGGAATTTTAGAGAAAACCACAGGACAATCAAAATTGTATTACTTATTCCTGTGAAAAATCGTCACACTTCATTTTGGCCACATGTCTCGGTTTTAAAATTAAGACTATTCTACTTGCATAGGTTCGACTCCCGCATCGACAGAAAAGAAACCTAGCGCGATAACACCAGGCCATGATGATATTCTACAAACTATTTTTGACTTTTTATATCACTTAATCAGATTCAAAGTTGCGCAAACTATTTATAAAGTAATTTCGTGAAAATTCATTACACATTATACCAGTCATAACTGATTTACGACCTCAAATGAGTGACTATAATAATTTTGAATTGAAAATGTTGACATGCGCGTTTGGCCCATTATTTATCTCATTAGAGATAGCCTTTTTTAAGCATCTGCATTATTACCTTATAATAAATCACGGTAATTTAAGGAAAAGAGCAATTACGGAAAATTACGCTTTATTTGGTAATAAATAACTGCTCAAAAACGTGTCCAGAAATATTCTTTTAAGAATTGTCTGAACAAAGGCTTCACATACTATTTTTTTCTACTTATTTATCGTTCAAAATACAATACTAATTCAATATTCACGGTTGTTTGAATTCATCCGTATTTTACGAAGACAGAATTTGCAAAAAAATACGCAATTTATGAACATCGCGAACGAATGAATCTAATGACTAAGTCTTTGTTGTTAATAAGAATCACTCGTTCGACTACATGAACATATTATTAGAATCTCTTGCTTTCCCGCTCTAAGAACGTTTTTTTCAATAGTTTAAAAGTAAATAACTCGCAGAGAATCCTTTCAATACTGAACCACAATTCATTTGTTTTCCTACTCTTATACTGTTATGTCAGTTGTAATGTGAGGAAATAAATCTATTGAGCAGCATGTAACTTAACAGTTTTGAGAATTTCGGAATTATAAACTCGTCCCCGAAGAAGAGGAGGGACATGTTTTAGAATCGAAAACGATATTCGAGCTTCACGAAGGTGAAACGATAGCATTGTTAAACGAAATTTGGTTGGGTAGTAAGTAATCTTTTAAGGAATTATTAAATGGGAAACATTACAATTTTTTGAAATGAGAATATCGCAGAAATGTTTTATTTACTCGCTTCAATTGCAGCGTGTAGGAATTTTCGTATTATTTAGTTGTGGTGGTCATCTGACCTCTGAAGCCGTTGAAATCTCATTTTCGGGGGTTGTTTGTTGCCAAGCAATGAACGGTTTTGAAACGTCTAACTTAAGAAAATATTTGGACTTGGATTGCAGCTCTACAAAACGAGGTCGTGTCATTTTCATATGAAACTTAAAATGTTTAATCTTTAGATTTCGTACAATTTTAGATGTGGTTTATTAATGTATAACACATAAATTGATATAATTTAAGCTGAAAAGCGGCAATTCGCCACTCTGTTAATATGGTGTTTACAAAATAAGGATTAGGGAGATTCCCGAAATTTTAACTCAGGTATCAGTGTGGCTCTCAGACGTATAATATCTTACCTCGTAAATAATATTTGTCGCATTTGTATCTTCTATATAAACGTTAGACACTGTTTACTGTCTCTCAGTTCGAGTTCATTCGTGTGCTCGAATGCCTGAAGATGCCGAAAGGCGAAACCCGGGTCGTTAGTGACAAAATACATGGAAGTGTACAAAATCTCAATAATCCAAATTTGACATAAATTGATGATTGCCGATAGTTCAAAAATACATTTTATTTTTAAAAATATGTATTTGAACCATTTACGCTCGTAGTGAGAAGCATATGGAGTATGTGGACACATATGGGGCTTATAAAGGACTATTAATGTATACAATTTAAGGAATGTTAGTATCACAGACATCTCTCTATGATAAGATAAGTGAAAGTTCTTTCCTATTCCTATCCTTCAGTCTTTAGCGAATGAATAACCATCAGTTCTCATAAAACCATTATTGTTGAGATGCTCCATTGGTATTTCATATACTTATTTATAACGTCCGTCTTTCAAGAATTAATAGTAAACGATATTAACATAAAATATATTTTAAACTTTGTAATTTATAAATGAAAATGTTTATTTTTTAAAGTTTTTTTAAAATATAAATATAATTGATAGAGCAGCCTTCCCTTGGAATTAAGGAATTTGACATTTGACTTATCTTTTAATTGGTGTGTTATTGAAACATTAATTTAAAAAACAGCAGGTGATCGAGAAAAATAATTTGAATAAACGTGAGTTTCGTAAATACATAATATGTGTAATGTTATTAATGGAACCATCTTCTATATTGACTTTCATAATATTTTATGAAAGAGAAATTTATTAACAAAAAATGCAAGGTAACTTTTAGTACTACTGTACGTCAAAATAGATTTGCACCTGCAAAATTTGTAATCAACGACGACGGTCAGAGAGCAATAATTTTTAATGATTTTTTTTGATCGGAATATTTTTTAATTGATTACATCGAAACGCATTGCGTAAAATAGGTTCTTCATCGCCGCCAAATATGCTCATTAGAGGTCTGCACGAGCGGAAATTTCGGGTCCGAGTCTCAATATCACTTGTCATCCGAAGCCCAGATTTATTTTCCTCAGCACGAAAAAGCCCGATTTTTTTTCAACACAGAAATTCATTTACACTTTTCAAACAATATACGATGGTGTTTTTGACCAATTGATGTAACCCTCAGAATTGAAATTGTTCAGAAGAGAGTAAAAACTGTTTTTATCGAAAACATTATACGGTGAGTTGCGTTATGAATCTTTGAAATGCAATCCTGTAAATTCTCATGATTGCAGATACGGGATTATACGTAGGGATTGTCGAAATAATAGTGGCTTCCATCAAGTGGCTAGGACAGAATTTTTAAATCTAAAACCTATGTTTCCCTTCCAAAAAGTGGTCAATTTATTTTTTATAATTTACATCATTTGGCTAAGACCTGCTCGGTCTTCCTTAAAATGAGATCCAATCATTAACTCCCTTTCGTATTTTTTTAGGGTTACATTAAAACACTTTCGATATTCATAACACATGTAAAATAAATAATTTAAGTTATGGATAGTATTGCCTTATGGCTGACTCATGACCCGAACATAGTCCGAAATATTTTTCTGGAAATTAAATTCCTCACCCGGACCCGGCCCGAGCCCGAATCTGAATTGTCTTTACCCGCTGGAACCCGGGCCCTTGCAGACCTCTAATGCTTATAAATCCGCAAATCGACCGTGAATCGTCAATATATCTTATCTCAATGAATGCAAATTTCACGTGAGGAAAAAAAATCTTTTCATTTTTTCTCTTCTTAAGTTTTAATCAAGCTGTCTTCTTCTTCTATGATCCCATCATCTCCCTATGTGGAGCATATAGTCATCCGCCAATTGGTTTGCTTCCTCTGATGACACGTCAGAATCCTTCAGCTCTTTCGAATAGATCCTGTGTATAGTAACATCTCCTTAGGTGGCAAAATTGTTAAAAATGATATACTTTCATAAGCCATACACTAAAAATGATTATATTGTCCTTTTAATCACACACAATATACATATAATGTTGCACTTTCGAGTAAGGATTTCAATATCAACCGGGATCCTGGAATTTCGGTTACTTTTTCAATACCAAAATAACTTTTTTTTAAAAAATAAAACACAATTCTTTTGTACTACTTACGCATGTTTAAATGATCAGGACCGGTTTCGCTCACCACGAGCATTATCAACTGATAAAACAGGAATATTTATATAAAATTGAATGTTAATAATCACAAGGTATATATATTTGATGTACTAAGAAATATCTTTTTACTTACAACTAAATAGTTGGTATATTTTTTCAGCGTTTCTCAAATGGGGAGATAGAAAAATGATAACCAGACATATACCTGCGCACCAAACAAACGCGTACAAGACAAATATACACATGACAATTGAGCACATAATAATATAAACACACAATAAAGTTAAATAAAATAGATACATATACCTTCATTATTAATTTTTTTTATAAATATGTGGAAGTAGTACAAACGAATTGTGTTTTATTTTTTAAAATATAATATCTTTCCACCAAGAATTGATAGATAACACCTTAAAACCGAAATAACTGTTTTGAAATTTCAATATAAGTTATTTTATGTAACGGTATTAAGATATCGTCGTTGTTCTAGAAAAAGAAACTAGCTGAAAAAGACTAGTTTTGAGTAATTGGAAGTTTGTGAAATGTTTGGAATAATGCTATACCATTTTTTTGTGTGTTTGTACAAAACTGTTTTTAAGTAAAAGTGTAATTTATAAAAATTAGTGTGTTCTTCCATACGGTAGAGTTTTAAATAAGGAGCATTTTGGTACAACTAACTCAATATGTCATTTTTTCGATTTAGTGTTTTTTTTCCAGAACAGCGACGATATAATAATATATTACGTTAAAATTATTTAATGACTGTTCGTCCAAAAAGCATTAAATCTAAGAGGGCTTTTTCTGCCGCCGGACTTATTTGCATGAAGATCCGATCAAGATTTATAAATATTCCAGCATTTTAAAAGTCATATTTTAATTAAAAAACACAATTATTTTCAGGTATTTATGAAAACCAGCGTTGTATGCTAAAGATATAGATTTTAATACCAATTGGCTGTGTTTTAATTGTTTGTAAATAACTATGACTATTTATTTTTTTAATATGAAATACCGGTATTGACAGATTCGTCCGATATTGCAATCCCTACTTAGGAGTTATCAGCTTTTGTATTCATAAAATAACATACTGTATTTCTCTGATTATAAGGCGCTTCTATATTTTAAACACCAATAATATGAACATCATGAAAACTTTATTATAACAAACAAAGTCATAAAAGCTTTTAAAGTTGCTTTATTACGTATGCACAATACTTTCTTCTATCGTATTACTATCGAAGTCATAAACATATTGATATGTAGCGTGTTATTATTCTGAATCATACATCGACTCAGAGTTGGTGTTGTCTACCATATTCTATAATATATTGTCTTATTTACAGCTTAGGAATTTATTTCCAATGTTCAATGCTTGACGCGATTAAATAGTAAAATGGATGATGATAATGATGATGCCGATTATGCAGTCCCTAGGAGATGTTTCTCGTTCGGCGAGTGGCGACAGAATGATGGTTCTTTTACTTTACTCTCCACTCCTGTTCTCTTTTCTATTCGTATTCTACCTCAGTTATCATATTGTATTCTCTCACGTTTGCAGACTGCTTTCTTTTAAATCAAGCCAAGTGATGACTTGACACAAGTGTCATTTATGGAATCTTTTTATATGATAACTATTATCAATTTTGTTGACACGACGTGATGCTCTGGCACAAAACAAATCTTTTACTGAAATATCACATATCGTAAGTCATGCACCACTACAGCAGCATTTATGCAAGATATGCTCTCAAGAACATGGCACCCTTTGAGAGAGTAGGAAATAAACGTCCGCCTTTCGAGGGGAAGGTGGAGTCGGGGAGAAGCGGGGTGCGGAGCGTCAACACACTTCTACAGCCCCGAGTCCAGCGTGGGGACAAAGGATAATTCACGGCTTCCTTCGTCTTCCATTAAAACCCGGTCGTATTCAGTATACTTTCTCTTTAATTGCAGTTAGTTTACACTTATAAATTTCTCGAAGACAGTTACACAAACACAAACAGATTTAAAATACACAATTTCAATTTAAAACTCTGTAAGTGGTTTTATGATAGGATCGTAAATCTCGGACTAAGTCGCCGCTTCGTCGGCCAACGACTCTCCCCGGAGAAGACCGAGAGGCGAGTGCTTCTTTTCCTAAGCAGCGCAAGCTTTTTGTTTACTTCTAATGGTAAACAAATAACGGTAACCAAACAAATATGACAAATTATTTTTGAATGCCTTAGGAGAGATATTACATATTAAATTTGCATTAATAGAAAGAGTCTGCAGATTAGTTTTGAAGACCCCTGTCCGCCCCATAAGTACGGAGTGGTGTCACCTTCCTGCCATTTTCTACTTTTGGGGATCGTCACAAGTGTCATGACCTCTGCATATTTCACAACGATTTTAAGACGCATCCCGATTTTAAATAAGAAAAATCATGTGTATTAATATTGACTGTGAAAGGTATGAGTTCCTTGTGCAACATCGCAACATTTTTTATGTGAACCTAGCTCCTCATTTCAGAGACAATACCTTGTGAGGCTAGGAAACGCTAGTAGTACCTAAGCTAGTCGCTTTCTCTAATCACCGTTTCTAGGATCAGATAGGTCGTGGATGGGAAGGAATAAAAATAAAATATCTTTGTATATAAATACATAAATCGATTGAAAGAATATTGTTTGAAAATGTCAGATTGGGAGTCGAATCTATGATTCCAAAATCGAAAACAATACACACCCATGGGCTGATCACTCGGCTACATGATCGTAACTAAAGTTCACGGAGTACGAGCATTGTACTTTATGCTCACAATAATAAGAATTTATTAGAATGAGACTAATATAATTAAGGCATGTCCTTAATCGATAAAACATTAAGAACACTATTTTTTTATTAATGTATATAATATCGCATGTGGAGACGCAAAAGGACGTAGCCCACACAAAACGTGTATTAAATTTGATACATTGTGATTATTGAAAAACAAAATATTTCGAAAAGACTGAGGGATGCGTCCTTTTGCCTATCTAAACTTGATATTACATATGGCAGGGGTGATGAACCTAGGGCACGCGTGCCAGAGATGGCACGTAACAGTGAACAGATTTTTAAAAATATATAACTAATGGATAAGATATCTGGATATATTATAATGCTGGCAGCACTGTAATTGTCATTTGTAATCATTTGAGGTTAATTTTGTTTTTTGCTACCAAGCTCAGCTGAAGTTCACCTTAAAAAGACTCAATATAGACAAGTTCGTGTATCTCTAGCATCTTCTTGTTGATAGTAAGTTCCAATTTGACAAATAATTATCTGCATGAAAAATAATACGTCGTTTCTTACTTTTGACTTTTTATGTGTATCAAAAAACGGCACATCAATCAGTCTATACATATAGTATTTGGGGATATTTGGCAGGCGCATGTAAAAAGGTTCGCCACCCCTGACACATAGTGTATTAACACGTTTTTTGTGAGTTACATACAATATTTTTTGGTGTGGGTTACGTCTTCTCGCCTTTCTACAATCGATATGTAAGTGTTATAATTCAGTGCACACTGACATTTCAATTAAATACTATGAGATTTACAATAACGCAATTAGTCTAAATCAATTTTGATCGCTTACCTATTTAGAGAATGCTTGGTGTGTGGTAGATTTGTACCATTGTAAATGATTTAAATTCTAATTAAGTTGTAATGTATTGTATTTGTGAACTGTCTTGTAAAATACAAATGCCTACTTATTTATTTACGATTCCAGTGCAATGGGTGTAACTTGTACATTGAATTAATAACATTTTTATAATGTGCCTCACAGCCTGCTTGTGTCACGTAGTTTACTTTGTATTGTCTAATGGGTATGTGCTTAATTAGTATTGTAGGGAATTACAGACAGACCCTTATTATTTATTAGAAAAAATAAAAGCATTATGAATACATTTTTTTCGACATAAAATGTGTCTTTTATGGAATATTTTTATACGTGTCGGTGCAGTAAGCGAGTTTGGTCTGTTCTCCACTCGGTTTGGGTAAAGTTTTGGTTCCCCGAAAGAAAAGATTTATAATTTGTGAAATTATGTTCCTCGGATTCCGATTTCCTGCTGCGGTTCGTTTATTCAAGTCGTATTAAAAAGTAACGAAAATACTAACTCATTATAATTGAGTTTAGTATACAGTCAGCTCACGACATCTTAAAAACAATACAAATATTCGTATTAAAAAAAAGATTGTGATGAAAACGATATGACTTTTGACATATCATTGATTTTTGACAATGCACCAGGTTATACTCTACATATATGAGACTCACATTCAAGCATAAAAGTATGTAGTTTATTTACTTCCTTACACCATTCTACAGTCAATGAATCAATATTGCTAACTTCAGAGTGCATTATTGAAGAATTGCGTTTGGCCAAACAATTGCGGGAACTTCTCAAGAAGAAAAATCTTAGGACTCAGTAGTGCATATTAGTAGCAAAGATGATGAACAATCTGTCAGGAATAACTTTTATAGATACATTGTGTATGTAATAATCAACTTGAATAAAGTAAACAATCTGTTATTTCTAATTATGTTTTGTATGAAATTCGACCATTTTGACTTACGTCAAGGTGACGGAACGAAGCCCCGTCGTAAGTAGAGAACTCACTGCAATAGGATTCACCGCGAGTCACTCGTTTCCTTACTATCGTGTTTGCTATTGAAAAAGCAATGCTAGATTGAGAAAGCAGGTGATTCGAAGACTCATATAGATCCAAGTGAGCGACTAGTTCAATACAATGACTAGGCAGTTTGGGTAATATATAATGTTGAGTGATGTTTAATAATAAAATATTTATTGCCCATCGTTCTACTCACATTTTTATTTTAACGTTCATACATTAGAAGTAAATTCAATCAATTAGCTACTGAAAAGCTCTTCTCAAATATCTTTCTATACCACAACAACAATATTCTGCTGTCCTTGAGAGATTAATAAACGTCTCCAGGAGGAGATTTTTACAAAAGACTGTATTATATTATTCAACAAAAAAATAATTCGAAGTTTCCGACAAGTGAATTTAATCTGCCAATCCCAGTAGCTGAAATATGCAAACCGAGTAAAATATGTTAGTTTACGACGCTGGTATGCAATTATTTCAACGAAAACTATGTTCAACATTAATCATTTGTTTGTCTGTAAACTGCTAATGCTGCCGATGATACAAGAAATAATTAATTAAAATGACCTCTACACAGCATTGTATGTTGAAAAATTAAAGGTAATAAATAATAATTGAAAAATATCGCAGTTTTGGGTGCCCCACTGCGTTTTACAATAGTTTTTCTACATACTATATCTATACGGTTATAAATTAAATTCAAATCTATCGGAAGATAAAGTAATGTCCATGAAATCGATTGTGCAGGATTTGCTCATTCCAAGGAGAGCAATACACTTTTATTGTCTTTGTTTATTATTCAAAAGTCAGTGGCATGCTAAGCAAACAAAAGTATTCACTAAAAACATCACTGGAAAATAAAACTTTAAATGTAATATCGAGATTTGTGTTGTCCTAATTACATAGTTTTGATTGTTAATAATCACCGGACTTTTCAAAATCATTGAATATTTTACTGTAAAGGGTTCCAGAAGAATGATATTAATAAAACCTACAATTACATGGCGTTTGTAAATCAAACAGTGAAGGGGTTGAGAAGACGTAACGGTACAAAGCTAACACATTCTTCAGCTGCCAAATGTTTCTAAATATTTGTATATCATATATTTATATACTTAAGAACTATTTAAGGGAATCTTTGAGTATTTTGAGTCTAATATTATTCGTTAAAAAACAATTCCTTATTAACAATTTCAAACACTCTTAAATATACCTTGATTAATGTATTTATGTACATTTAGGAATATTTGAAAACAGTACGAAATATTAAAAAGTAAAGAATACCTCCCAATGATTCATAAACATTATATTTGTTGTATTATACATGAAATCTCTAACACATCAACACAATTCTCGACGTCAAGACCTTGCCATATGTGTTCGTCAGAAAATTGGGTCGAAAACAGATTATATTCATTGTTAATAAACAATATATGTTTCCATCATGAATATGTCGACGTGTGTTTAATATCATCGCTGAAGAATTATCCATGCCAAGTAAGTCACCTTACCAAATAAAATATCCAGGACAAGTCGCATTGAAGCTCGAATATATGTATTGAAGGGGCGGGAAGCTGTTTGAAATACCCCCCATGGCTACGCCAATGAAGTCACGGATTCGATTCAGCATCAAAACAAGGCTTTGCCGCATTCTATTAATAGAAATTACCTATTCTGAATGTATGTTTGCGATTGAACTTAAATATGTCGGAGTGGTCAATGTGTATTATCTTTGGGCGCTGAATAGTAATTATTATAAAATATTGTACAGATTGGATTGCTAGTCCATTGCAATGCAGTAAAAATAGCCGAGCTTGAAGTCAAGCTATGAACGTTACACTTCAAATGCAATATCCACGAGTAGGAGCCCTCAAACCGACACATTCTTACTTTGATTTTTTAATCAATTTATTAATTTTTTTTCATAGGTATGGCTTTATGTAATGGCTATAATCCTCCCCACCTATCCGTTCCTAAAAACAGGGCGTAGAGAAAGTGACTAGCTTACTTATAATCCTTTCCTAAAACCATGCTTCTATCCTTAGCCTCTCGGAAAAAAGAGCGATTGAGCGACTGAATAACTGGCAGTTCTCGTAAAACGATTTCTGTCGAAGTACTTCAATAGAAGACCATGTTGGGAAAGGACATGATTAAAAAAATACGTTCGAAAATTTGGACATCAAAAAATTGTTCTTTTAAATATTATAAATAAAATATGTTGCACGCTCTACTTAAAATATTTTTATATTGTAATTTTATAATAAACCAATGTATGTAGTTTATTTTAAAATGGCGGCTTTTGTAAAAATATCGGCACTTGCTATTTTGTAGAAAATGTACTTTAATTTTATATGTCAACATTGTTAGTATCTTCTTTATTGCCGTACAACGCGGGTCATCGCTTGATAACATCTGAACTCAGCAAATGCAAGAATAGTTGCCATTATCAAGGCAGTGAAAGATGAAGCATAATTTTATAGTATTGCCTATATAGCAGCGTTCCCCAAATCGAAATCTACAATATTATGTTTCTTGAGGGATTGTGCATTATTTTAATTTATTAGTTTATGGTAACTATCTGTACTGCGGCCTGGCCCGGATTGGGTATGGCCGGATAGCGACCATTGGGATTCGTGCCATGAGGTAATACGATAAAGCATCAAACATTTTATTGCCGAAATAATTTGTTTCATTTCCTCTATCAATATCGTTGTAGACAATACCATGATCATGTAAACGTTTAAAACATATAAAGTTGAGAAATGGCTGAATGAATACAACATTAAAAAACTTTTAATGTGCTAACTGCCAATCCTTGGTGTGAAAGGAATTATAGTCATAAAAAACACAATCTGTTTTTACTGATCCCACAATTATATATATTATATATTATGTAATTAAGACTGGATTCGCTCATCACGAGCATTTACTCTAGAAGGGCAAAAGGACAAAACTCTCAGTCATTACAAAATACTTTTTTTCGATAATCACTATTCACAATATATACAACTTAAAACACGTTTTGTATTGGTTATACACAATATTTTTTGAGTATGTTACGTCCTTTTGCCTTTCTACAGTCGATATATAATTGTATACGTTAATATAGGCAAACATAGTAAACGTAAAACTAGCAAAAGATTTCAAGTACATAATAAAATAACTAGGCTATTAAAACATAATATACGTAACGTAAGTACAAAAAATGTCTAATTCAAAATTTTTGTCGAACATATAGAAATGTGTATGAAATATTCACATTGCTCCTTGAGGATATAAAACACATATCGACTGTGGAAAGGAAAAAGGACGTGACCAACACACAAAAAATATTGTGTATAGCTCAAATAAAACGTGTATTAAATTGCATAAATTGTGATTATCGAAAAAAAAAATGTCCTTTTGCCTTCCTACAGTTGATATAATATATATCTTTGTATAAATGTAGTGTATTAGCACGTTTTGTGTGAATTATACACAATATTTTTTGGTGTGCGTCACGTCCTTTTCCCTTTCCAAAGTCGATATATATTTACCACTGACTTCTTGTACCCCACCTTTAAATGCGTATTCGCGTTCTCAGGTACTACCCGAGCGTCACTCATCCATCTTCTCAGCTAAGCCATACGAATGCCATGTGTGGTTTTAAAACTATATCACTATCATATTATTTAGAAGTATTTTTAAAACCGATAACCCTTGCAAATTGCACGTTGACCCAAATATATAGTTTTTTAAATAGGCTACGACAGCAAAAATGTTGAGGATTACTGTCCTAAATGAAATACATAACCAGTTAGTTTTGAGTCATGTCTCTTTGCCATTTAAAAAAAAAACATAAAACAACAGTTAAAAGCTTCCAATTAAATACCATTCGTACATTTCCGGACAAAAAAAATACAGTTTAATTTTAAATAATATCGACGTAAATGGATTACACACTATGTTTCTGATATTTTATATTAAGTCGTTAATTTTTCTACTTTCAATTTCAAATAATGAAGTCTAGACTCTAGAAAGAGATCAAAGAAATAATGGTTTATAAATATAATAAATAATACGGCTTTATAATATTTAAAGCCTTATTTTTTAGGTTATCATTAAAATTGTGTCTTTACTTCTACTGAAAAGTTAGTAAATAAATATTAAACACTTGGTAACGAACATCAAAGATATTTATGTATTGTATTATTATCTTACGTGTGTTTTCGGAGTCGAATATGCTGCAAATCGTTGAACGGTTGAGAAAACAACGAAGATTTGACAAAAGATTTTTCTGTCACAAAAGGCTTTTATTTAAAATCATAGCATTTCGGATGAGCCAGCTTTAAGATGACTTCTGTTGTCTGTTTTCTCAATCTCAAGTGTTACAATGAGTTGGTATGGCAAATTCTTTGTAAATGTTTTGTATGGGTAACATGTTGACTTATTTATATCAAGATTTGGAAAGCTAAAAGAGCTTAGTGTTTTTTTAATAAATAATCTTTATTTATTTTGAATACACTATGTGTCACATTTAATACATAATTTAATAAAACAATCAACAATTGAAAAACAGTTAACAAAATTAATTTCATATTATGTTTAAACATGTCAATCGTTTTTTAAAACACATTTAGCTAGGCTCTGACCTACATGAGAATAATCTTGTTCGTTTTTAACCTACTAAAATTCAGTACTGGTTCCACATCCAGGTCGTTAAGTCCTTCGACCTTGTTCAAACAGTTTCACACAATATTTTTTAAAAGGGTTTATGGATTTGTATTTAAATAATATGTGTCTGGGAATAAGGTCGTCAGACGCCCCTGATTAAACGGGATCCTCCGCATTTTGGCATTTTCTGTCTAGGATACCAGTTAAATAATTTCAAACAACGGAACAATATAAATTGTATTACGTTTTTGTG
This sequence comes from Himalopsyche phryganea, assembly GCA_022494535.1. Lineage (NCBI taxonomy): Eukaryota > Metazoa > Arthropoda > Insecta > Trichoptera > Rhyacophilidae > Himalopsyche > Himalopsyche phryganea. The sequence goes on from JAGVSL010000032.1 coordinate 3,325,000, forward strand.
GGTCAACTCTTCATGTTAAATTTAGTTTTTGGGCAGATTTGTCCGACATTTCACAAAAAAATATTGATTTGTGATGCCTTCGTCGCTTCACATTCACTGTAACCGAGCCTGAAGAAAGACGGCATGGAGAACTATTGCTTCATCAATAGACCTTTCATCTACTTAAACTTATATCTTAAAATTCAGGTTGAGCGGTTGACTTATGGCAATTTTTTTTTAGTTAAACTTGAATATCATGCAGAGCATTTACATTAACAATTACTTTACTTCCCTCATGACAAGTCAGCGTCCTTCAGTTCCACCAAATACAAAGTATGTATTGTAAGGCTTCCAATCCCAAGATCCCGGTCAATTATTCAATTCCGTAATTCTGGGATTGATATTCAGACAATTCGGGGATTTCGGGATGGACTGTAAATGCTAAAATATATTCATCTATCAAATTAAAACTTCCTGATTAACTACAACATATACCTCGGCTTGTTCATGTACATACATAGCTTTTATATAAAACCTATAGAATTAATATGAATGTATTGTAGTTTCCCTCCTTATCATGTTTTGTAACAGCCGTTCTTAACCAATTTGAAATGAAGGTCAAATTAGGACCACTCCTTAAATGAATGGAGGTCAATATTTTAAACACAAATTGAAGGAAATGTCTTCTTTTTGGATACCATTTGGTAAAACCTACCATATTAATGCAATAAATAAAATAAAATTATTTTGATTATTACGTTTTTTTTTAAATATTTTTGTCTCTGTTTTGTAAATGACTGCCTGATTTTAAATCAACAAAAAGATCATTTCAACGCCCAAAAAATATTTAATCATATATACATTACAATTGAAGCAATAATGGACACAAATTAAATTTTAAATGTATAATTTAACACATGAAATTACACTTAATGACCAATCCTGGGTTCCCGGGATTGAGAGATTTGGAATCCCGAAATCTCGGAATCATAAAAAGGATCCGGGATTGGATGCCCTACGCAATGTCACAATAATAACAAATACTAAATAATGTATTACAACAAACATTATATTAATTTCAATTTATTTAATACCGTTCATAATCTTAACTTATAGACTTTAAACTTTGAAATCAGAGACACATTATATTCCGGACTCGTGTAAAAAGCAGTAAATTTATTAATTTAAAAACACAAGAAAAAATGAATTCTATGGAAGTAATTGGCTAATTATATTAATAGAATGTGTTTTTATGGCTTCTTTTTTTGCTGTTCAACAAAGTGCAAGCGATTAATTGCTTGCAACATACTAATGCAGAATGCAGCACGACTAAGATGCATGCGCCAATTAACATTATTGTACGAAGAAGCAATAATTATTTGCTTTTTTCCTGTCAAGTTGATAGAAGCTGATTTACCTGTGCACACCATTATTGTGTCAAGGTCCTCTCTACAGATAAACATAAAGCGTGAGGTACACCATCACAAATATCGCACATGATAATTATAATATATTATATTTATTGCATGCAGACAATGTGAATTTTACAGGAGTGGCTGAACAAAACACCGCTGTCTTCTCAAAATTAACAATACGCTTAAAAAACGTGAATAAATCTTTATTTACAACGGACAATCACTTTTAAAGAAGTTATTTTAAATCTTCTTAGTTATTGTGGTGTAGTATGTAGATAATGAATGGCCTACGAACAATTGTTAAGGTAATTTTAAAAAGAGATAATTCTTAAATGTTCTATATAATTTTCAATATAAAATAAAGCGTTAAAATTTAGATACAAAGTCAAATTTATGTGTCACGAACATGAAGAAGATAGATTCTGATGTAATAGTTCAACGGAGCAATTGTGGCAGAAATTGTCTATCCTCAAACAATTTACAGCCTTGTTTTATGTAGGATACCAATGAAGGGAGCCCTACATCTGCTCTGAATACCTGTGCTGATTTTGTAGAAGTGCAAATATTAAAAAAAAAAGAAAGACAGATTACACTTGATGCATTTTTGTTGAATTAAATTCTGTGTGCATACTAACTATTTTATTTTTGTTCTGGCTATTTCATACTAATTTTAGAAATTTTACTCGACTAGTGTAATTACAGATTTTTGAATAGGTCTGCCACCAACCTTTGCAGTCGACGACTAGTGAGAAATTATTGTCGCCTGCTTCAAAATGTGAGGTAGTTTTGCTTCAATGACGTTTGATCGCGTTCTGTCTATCGCCCGTTTCGGTGTATGGTATGACACGCTCTGTTTGTTGCCTCTGCTTTCTTTCAGTGTTGTCTCTCATATTTAATCGTTTTCCCACACTAATATTTTTAAATATAAATTACTTAACGCTCTGTCGAATTCGCTTAATTGGGGAAGTCGATTAGTGCACTGTATCCCAATAAAGCAGTATCAACTGTACCTAATAACTATAATTATAGATGTACCCATTTAACTTGGCCGCTAGTGAGGGTGCCAACGTCACGTTAAGAATGTCACCATACTCAAGCAGAACTGAAATTCTAAAACTGATATTTTAGGGACGGTTATTAAAAGTAGACAAGATATTTATTTTGCATAAAATGGCAATTGGAGAAATTTATTCTAGACTGAGATTCTAGTTTCAAATTCGAAGACAGCCAAGTAATGTTAATAGTACTATATAATATGTATTCATTTCTATGGCAACCTTCATAGTACGTAACTGACATCTATTGGAATTGAAGATGTAAACTTTTGTTTGCCAAACTGCTATAGTACAATATGCATTGTGTACGTTTTCCTTTATCTAGAATCTCGTTTCCTTGCTCATCTTCATTTATGAATTGAAATAAGTTAAAGAGCATTGAAGAAATCAGGCAAATCGTGATCTGAGCATAATTATTATCTCAGCGAGTAAGCATTTACTGTTACATCAATCAAACAAAAAGGTTTCTTGGAGAAAGATAACATTAATATAATATGTATATATTTATATTTATTTACCTATCAGATCTGTTGAACTACACACGAAGTGCTTACGATTACAATCTCGACGGAATCAATAAAATAAAAGGCGTATTATTAACGGACTCGATCAAATCAAGTATATTACAATATCAAATTTGGATTATTGAGATTTTGTACACTTCCATGTATTTTGTCACTAACGACCCGGGTATAACTCAGGTATCAGTGTGGATCCTAGACGTATAATATTTTATCTCGTAAATAATATTTGTCGTATTTGTATCTTCTATATAAACGTTAGACACTTTTTACTGTCTGTCAGTTCGAGTACATTCGTGCGCTCGAATACCTGAAGATGCCTAAAGGCGAAACCCGGGTCGTTAGTGACAAAATGCATGGAAGTGTACAAAATCTCAATAATCCAAATTTGATATTTAAATTCCATCAAGCACCCTCAGTCGATGTCTTAAATTATATTGCAATAATTATTTTCGATGGATTCGGCGGTAACTTAGTGGAAATTCATTTTTAATATGAAATTGATAACTGAGTTATTCAACTGGCTGTGTTACTAAATGTAACGCGTTTCGCTTCTTTAAGAAGCATTTTCAGATTAACTATTTTGCAAAGTTATTTATTTCTAAGGTAATAATTTATTTCCTTTGGGACTTTCACTTCCAAACACTTGTAATTAGTAATGTTATGGTAATTAGTAGTATAAGTACTATCATTATTTGTGTCTTTCCCCTTCCCTACGTCCAGTAGAAGAAAACAAACCCACCCTATCCTTCATATTTAATTTAAGAATTAGAGTCATTTTTTCCCTTATAAATGAACAGTTAGTAACACAGCCAGTGGAATAACTAAGTTATCAATTTTAATTTTGTATTACAATATTTTTTTAAATATTCAGAGACAGCAAAACATTTTTTTTAAATACCTATAAATAATCAATCGTATTAAGAGGATATAGTAGGTTTTATGTAATTTCGTGAAAATCGTTAAGCGTTTTGCGCCTCCTAAAAAATATGAAACGTCAAAATAAAAACAAAATATTTTAATAATTGCACTCTCAAAGTATTTGTTTACACTATTGCACTTTTATTTAAATGAAAATAGTACAAATTTGGATTATTGAGATTTTGTACACTTCCATGTATTTTGTCACTAACGACCCGGGTTTCGCCTTTCGGCATCTTCAGGCATTCGAGCACACGAATGGACTCGAACTCAGTTCTCAGTGACAAAATACATGGAAGTGTACAAAATCTCAATAATCCAAATTTAATATTGAAATTCCATCAAGCACCCTCAGTCGATGTCTTAAATTATAGAAAATAGTACAGTTTTCAAGCCTTTCTAGCACAGAGTTGACTGACACCTGTTGTTCAGAAATGCTTTTATTTGCTTTACGCCGTGACTAGATTAGAACTTTTTGTAGGTTATCGAGATTTGATGCCTGAGATAAAATCGTAGAACAAAGTATTTTTAATAAAGTGATACGAAGGGAATTTGCAATTTATTGAATATAACGATTCTAGAAAGATTTTTGAAATGTACCAACAAGTTCGTTTTCTCGCACTTTTTCTGACTGATATTTAAAATAGAATTATACTGAATATTTTTTTTAAAATAAGGCAAAAGGAATTCGATAATATACGTTTTTTAACAAAGAAATATCAAAAAATTAATGAGGGTAATAAAAAGTAATCTCAAGTATTCCTACATTGGTGACATCAGATATTAAAATTGCAGCTCTATTTTTTTGCCGCATAAACGAATAATAAATACTTTTAAGGTGTTAACTCTCAATTCTTGGTGTAAAGACATTGTATTTTAAAAAATAAAACACAATTCATTTGTACTACTTCCACATAATTATAATGATCAGTACCGGTTTCTCTCATCACGAGCATTATCGGTTGATAATGCTCGTGATGAGCGAAACCGGTCCTGATCATTATACATATGTGGAATTGTGTTTTATTTAAAAAAAAAAATAATAAATAATTTGAAAATTTTATAGATGAATTTTAAAAGACAAAATTGCATTTGTATTTTTTGCGATTATTTTATCGATGTTATTTATTATGGTGTAGTTTATTGAAAATAAAGAAACATGATAGGTGCTTATTTACATATATTTTGTAATGTACACGAAGGTATTTAAGCATTAATAAAAATATATATATATTTATTATAAACCTCATAAATCAAAATGAACTCAAACTTGAGTTTCAATTTGAAAATCTTTTGTTATTTAATGTTTTTATGCTTAAAATGTAAACATAAAATCATTGAAATTAAGTATTTTGAAACTTCGTTGTTTTTTTATAATCATAATAAATTTTGTTCAGCTGTCAAATATGAATACCGTAAAACTGGAGACTCCTTTTCTTCACAATATTATTTGTATAATTCTCAATTTTGTCAGAATTACGAACGTAAAAAATGACATGTAGTAATTATTTCCCACAGTTAATAATTTCGGATCTGTCAAACGTCGCGCCTCTTGGAGGTGTGGCTAAAAATTAAAATACCAACGTATGATAATGTGAGATTTGCGGAATATAAAAAAACATTTTCAACACATGCCGTTAGATAATAATGATGAAGTACATTATGGGATATGCGAAGATGTCAAATAAAATAAAATGACAGTAGGTGCGCATTGACACTTGACAGTTTAGTGAAGGGCAAGGGCGTACAATAAATTTATGGTAAAATATTTTTTTAATCATTGGTATTACATTTATAGTGGTTTATACTTACCGCTTTCTGGCACGGATTTTTAAAATAGTACAATACGACATGGCTTGGATATGTGCTGCGGATGTTTCGGGAAGCTTGAATCCTGCCTGTCACTTGTTCTAACCGAATGGATTGCGTCGCCATGAAAGGCCGCTGATTACCATTGATAGGATGTACTCGGCGAAGCTACGGGACGCTGGAATGATATCTGAGGAAGCAAACAGGCCGTAGGGAGTAGATAATCTTGGAGGATAATCTTGTGCGTTTAATGCCAAATTATATAAGTTTAAAATTAAACCAAACCCATATTGTCCTTGTGGTGATAAAAATCAAGATTCTGAACATATTATTTGGGATTGCCCAATTATGTCCATTGAAAGAGATATTCTGTATTTGTCCTGCAGAAATAGTCGTGATGGTTCTATAGGACATCCGGATCTGGTTTCTTCCCCGGAGAACTTTTATCAGTTCAAAAAATTAGCGACCTCCTTTGGAGAAAAAGTTTACCTTCCCTGCCCCTCACCATTTAATCCTTAATTGTTGCCTCACCATAGAAAGTTCTGTGTATTTAAATTAATTGCTAGTTGACGACTTTAATATAATTATTGTGTACTCATCATATTCCTTCAAATGTTACATTATTATTATTTCTTATTGTTACTTATATTATAAATATTTGTTGTGGACTTAACGTATCATTGAGGAGACATGATCTTCGGTATGATACAAACAAGTTCATCGCATTAAAAAAAAAAGATAATTTTGGAGGCATATTATGGTGACGATATGCTCCGACTAGGAAGTGGATATGGTATAAACAAAGTGAAATATACGGGTTGATCATACACATACATACTACTATTGAATATTTATATCAATAGTAAGTTGATAAAGTGGATTTTACATATTGTTTCTTTCTTTTCCTAAAAATCAAAGATAACAATAAAAGTTTTGCTCTATCTTGATATGAGTCTAGTCTAGACTCTAGACTCATGATAGACAATTAAAAGTTCAGGTAACTATATATTTATAATGATGTAAAGTAGTAAAACTTGGCTAAATATGTATCTTAGTTCATTACTTATTAATTGGACTTCTCAAGAAAAAGTCAGTCACTAGGAAGTATTAGAATCATCACGAATCGTGCTTTGTCAATGGGCAGATTGGGAAAACAAATGGTTCGTCGAGAATCCAATTAGAATTGAATCGCGAATAATCGAATCAGTTGGAATGAATCAGAGAGGTAATCGCTTAAATGAATCATTTACCCACTGGCATTGAATTTGTAAAATCTAGGAATCCTGAAAAAGAAATAAACCGGCTTCCTTATTTCATTATATTTTAGTTTTATGTAAATATTGCTATAGCGATGTGAACAATATATGGACGCCACTGGAGGTTTCAACACGCATTTGAGTAGCATTATGCTAATCTGAAAATTTTCGAGTTTTGACAAATGGGTAAATTTTTTTATGTATTTTCCGTGTCTAATTTTGGTCTTGAACAATGGCCGAAAGTAAATTGTCTTTTGTATTTTCCGAACGTCGTGTTCAAACAAAACGATTCGAGAGTTACGTTAGATAATCATTTATTTAGCGAACTTTGATAATGCCGATTGTATGAAGTGAATTAAAGTATTTACTATTAACCAATGAATCTAATAATCGTTTTATTATTTATTTTGATTGTTTTAATGAAGTGGGACACGGGCTCCACTTAAATTTTTTATAAAGGTATGCATGAAGTGACATTGAGTAAAGATTCTGATATTTTTTTAATGTTGTAGAAAAAATAATATTGTGCGTTTTATAGTACACCAAGCCGCGACTGACTTTTTGAAATAATATTTACCAAATAAATATTTGGTTAAAATCTGTGGCGCCTTCCGTAACATATAATACTAAAAAACGTTATGGCGGAAATAGGATTTAAGCAAAACATTTCTCGCAATGTTGGGTATCATTTTTTACAGCCGGGGTCAATCCACTACTGGATGAAGGCTTCCCCCAGCTCCCTCCACTCTTCTCGGTCCCTAGCTTTGCGCTGCCACGTACTTACACCGAACCTGACAAGTTCGTCAATCCAGCGGGTTTTGGGGCACCCCTGAGGCCGCTTAGTGCCCCTCAAGTAGCACTGAATGACTGTATTCGTTCAGCGGTTGTCCGTTTGCCGTGCGACATGTCCGGCTCAGTTTTGTGACCTCTATCACAACTCTCACTCTTGTTTGCTTCCTTAGCCATTGGTTTCTTCTGCGGTCCTTACGCGTTATGCCCAACATGCACCTAAGGTGCAAGTTGGGAGTAATGTTGAGTATATGAACTCTTAATGGATCATCTTAACAGTATATGTTTTTATTGGTTTTAAGTCAATCGTTCACCCTATCTTTGTAAATGTTCAGAAAAAAGAATATAGTAGGAAAGGGACTAGGTACTAGAAAGTTAGTCGCTCTCTCTAAGCCCCATTAAGTATCGGATAGGAGGTGAGTTAGGACTGTTGGGTGGTATAAACATTTCATGGACATTCGTGCCTTTGGAAACCAATTCATATACCGATCAGAAAAGCATTGTATGAAGATTTTCAAGCCGGGACTTGAGCTCTTCACCCTGTAACCAAGTGAACAACACTTTATAAAACCAACAAAATGGTATAGTTGGGAATACCATTTTTCAGGGTTTTAATATTAAAACTCAATTTACGTGTCCTGATGTTGAGAAACTAAACATAAATAATTTAAGGAACCCCACAAAACCGCACAGACATTGCCGCCAAACCAAATCCGCCTGTACCTTGGCTCGTCAATACCGCCCGGACAAAACCGCCTAGACAAAACCACATACAAAAATATATAAAACAGGTGCTTTTTTAATTTTTCGAATTGCGTATTTACATACTTACGATAACCAGTTGAATTTGAGATTTAATCCATTGCAGCTGTTGGTCGAGTTATAAAAAGTTGTGGTTGAAGAAAGTATTATGAGAAAGAGGACACGATATCTTGGATATGTGTAAAGTTATGTTATGTTTCATTAGGGATTGAAGTATTACCCAATTGAGCGTACTCCATTTAAATATTATTACGTCCCTTAGATTTGAAATATACACGTTGTCCTCGACTTACGACCGAGATACGTTCCTGAACTTTGGTCGTAAGTCAAATTCCATTAAAAAAAAATTGAAATTAAATATTGTTCGATTCGGCTTCACTGCAATCAAAAGTGGTACGGATTAATTTTAACACATCAGAGCACATTTTTCAAATCTGGTATTGTAGCTGTCGAACGACAATAAAATATTATTGTAAATTAACCCGCCGATCCTCCGTTTTTAATAAATAGAACAGAGAATAAAACGTTGTGAACACAATTTAATTATTTGCCTTGTAAAACAAGTGGTTGGAATAAGGTTATGTCTGCAAGAATTGCGTTGAAATTAGATATGGTTCACCAGACACTTACATACATTTACTTACTAGACAAGGTATTTCTCTTTTTCTTGCTCAAACACATGTAAAGTGAATGTTGCGATCGAGATACAAGGGCATACAGGTGCATGCTCTTGTATCCTTCTTGATAATCCACATGTAAGGTTGTGTGATAGAGATAAACCCACCGCACGCCAATGGTACATATTCTGTATATTTATATAAATAAATATCCAAATTTTAAAATGTTGTTAATGATCTTTCTTCCCGTACGCATCAACGGCAATAGTGCTCCGTGAAGCAATAAAAAAAAAGTTTTTTAAACGTTTTTGGTCGTAAGTGCGAGTCGTCGTATGTCGAGGATTACTTGTATATCAATTCAATTCATATTAAGAACGAAAAATTAATCGATAAAAGTAAATTAATAATTGGATAGGTTAAAAGAGAAAAAAATAAATGTAGTCGGAAGATCATAAAGAATGCGTATCCTTTAAATTAATCCAAATAACTAATCCTTTGTAGCTTGTACATCTTATAAAATATTTGTAAACGTGTTCTACAACTTACTTTTAATGATAACGAATAAATTAAATTTTTCTGTACACAAACAGGAATTAAACAAACAAAAAAGCTTTTTTGAGATCCATTAAGTAGCGTGGGAGATCTTAACTATTAAGAAATGTCATAACAACATATAATACATTGATTTATTTTAAAACTATCGTATATACATATTAAAGGTCAAATCTAAAAAAGTTTGCTTATCTTTCAGACGTATTGACTATTGCAATTTATTTTGTGATTTTATTTCATAGATTGGTTGAAATTAATTACTTTCAACTTCAAAACACGATTTATATTCTTAATTATTTTTCAATATGGGAACTAGATTAGTATAGTTTGTTTAGTAAGAAATTATTGAATCAAATTTTAGGCTAATACAGTTAAACTATGATATAAATATTGTTTTGAAATAGCTGTTTTTTTATTTCACATGTTTAATTTATAAATACTAGAACTGAGCCGGTTTCGAAAGTGTTTTGAAATAACTAATTAAACGAATTGGTTTGAAATGAGAAACTTGCGTTGGAATCGTATTCCTTATTCAAACATCCTAGCTTGAACCCCGAGGTTCGTGGTGTCTTGAATTCTTTCTACTACCTCACTCATTTCAGAATCTTGAACTCCGCCATATTCGTTCAACATATGCATAATAATCTGCTGAAAGGAAGACTGGGGCAGCTCCTTGTTATGTCATTGGTTATGGGGAGACGTTAAGAGTTGAAACTAGCTGGATCTCATATTGCAAATGCTTTCAGAGATACACGATATTAAAAACCTATTCATTGCATATGAACATATTTTTTTTATTTAAATGTTGAAAATTACGTATTTCAGCGTAAAGAATGCATGTGTCTTCTGATGATGCCGTGTAATTCTTTATTGTATAAAATATTCCTGTCCATAATTTCGATACATTCGTGAAAGAGGCAATTATTCAACAATATGTACATGTTTTCCTCTAAGGGCGTTAAATTTTAAAAATAATATAAATAAAAGAATTTTTAAAAATATTTTTAAAAACGCGGTTAACCGCGTGAAATAAACCGGGTTTCGGTTTTTTTCAAAACTCGCGATAAACTGGCTAACCGGTTTCGGTTTATACCGGGTTGGAAGCCCTATACACGACTATGCTTGCCTCGCTTCAATTTTGAATTTCACAAAAAACACAGTCTAAATTCCGGAATCCAATCCCGGACCTATTTATCATCGCGTGATTTCGGGATTCAGAATATCTCAATCCCGTGATCCCGGAATTGGTCTTTTAGTGTAATTCTGTGTGGTAAATTGTACATTTAATTTTAATTTGTGTTCATTATTGCTTCAATTAGAATGTATATATATGATATTTTTAGGATTTAGTATTTATTTGGGCATTGAAATAGTTTTTTTTACTGATTGGTAATCAGTTAGTTCAAAAACGAGAAAAAAAATAATTAAAAATCGTAATGATAAACGCAAAGAAGTTCTACATGTCATTTTATTTATTGCATTATTATGGTGCGTTTTACCAGATCGTATCTAAAAAAGACGACATGTCCCTCAATTCTACTTTAAAATATTGTCCTCCATCCAATTAAGAAGCGGTCCTCACTTGTCCTCCATTTTAAATTTATTCAAAACAGCTGTTTTCGGAAATATGAGAAGGAGGGAGACCATAGTACATTTATATTAATTATATAAGTATTATGAATGAAACTATACACAAACCGAGGTACACGTTGTAATTAATCAGAAAGGGACAATTAATTATTAAAAAAACCAATCGAATTAAAGTTTTAGTATCTTTGAATAATGGTTATTTTAAGAATGTGTTCGGTTTCTTGTGAGCATGAAGTGTGAAGTTGCCGAGGATAGATTGTTTTTAATATTAATTACTAACAAATTTTAATTTTTATCTCGCTGAGTCTCGAACATTACACTGTGCATAATTTATGAATTTTGTTTCAAAAATCGTGATAGAATAAATCACACTATTATTCAAACTAACCGGAAAATGTTATTTGGTATACACGTTTAACAGAACTGTTTATTTATATAGTGTATGATAGATATTATTTAATAAAATCAGTTCAAACATTTATTTCACAAATAGCTCAGCTTCCGGGAAGAGGGATTCCGGGAGAGAGTGCAAGCAAAAGGTTATCTTTGCAAATTTAAAGAGAGTAATCTAAATCTGTTTTTTCTATACGGGGATTAATCGTATTTAATCTCGAGATCAGATATCGATTTATCGTCTCCCCAAAATCAAAAGGGCATTTGTGCAAAAATTTTGAAATGCAAATTTTTTTTATAATCTTTTAATTTTGGACTTTTAAGAAGTTTAAGTCACACACCTACTAAGGTCTATTACTTAAAAATGAATTTTAACTCATAATATGTAAGTTAAAACGAATATATTTTGCAGGCTCCGTGGTACAGTGGTTGACGTTATTGGCTAGGGTTACGGATGGCTCGGGTTCAAGTCCCGGTGCGGACAGTTTCATACATTGGTTTACGAATTTATTTCTATTCGTAGGAATGAATGTTTGTGATATCTAAAATTACCTCCCACCCATCCGATCCTAAAAACGGGGCTTAGCGAGAGCGATTAGTTAGCCACTAGTCCTATCCTAACCCTGGGAAAAGGGAGAAAAGCAACCTTCAGTAGTCCCTTTGCCACCCTCACCTTCGTGCCATACGTAGTACCAGGTTTCATCATGTTTTATACCAGGGGTGGCCATAGGACCGCGTAGCCATTCCTAGTCGCCCGCCTGTTCAGTTCAAGCAGTTTTCGTAGAATAAACTGCTGTTGACATACCTCCATTATGAGGCCATATGCTCCACATTGGTAGCGGACATAATAAAAATATAAATATATTTATAAATGTTAACTATTTTATTTTTTCAATTGTGATTTCATAGGCTTTATTTCGCAGATGTTCTTTTGCCTATCATGTAGAGAAGAAAATTACGAACAATTCTGCATTCATAACTCCAAACCACCAAAATGTTACAAGAGCCCTTTTGTTTTTGGGGTTACGATATTAAATGTCAAAAACAAAAATCAAAATTAAACTGCTTTCTAGACTTTGTATTGAAAATATTGCAGTCATTACAAACTTTTCCTATAAATACATGAATACATAAAGACTACCAACTTTCATGGTGTATAATATTTGAAATTGAATAAAAGTTAGCGAAGGGTGAGTATTTTTATGTGATTTTATGAACATGCGAATTTCTCGGAACTCGTTCTTTTAGATTGACACGAAAGTCATTTCCTTTTTAATAGTATTTCTGAAGGAACATTGTAATATAAGAGCGTTATGAAATATTACAATGTTGGCAAAGCACGCTAACTTATTCGAGCCAAAAATTTATAAGCACACTGAGTTTTATTTCACAACGATAAGTTACGTCTGTAATAATTATAATAATTATATTGAATAAATATTTAAGTTTTGACAGGTCTATGATGTCGTGTTTAGGGTCAATTCCATTAAATCGAATTTCGATTTTGTGAACGTGACCAAATATTTTTTTATCGCTAAATAAATGTTGCAACAGATCGATAATCTTCTTGATGAGATTATCACAAGGCATTTTATAATAACTTGAAGCCACTAAATCAGTGGTATCTCACTTATCGAAGCTTAAATCATATTGGCATTTTAAAATATATATTATTGGCATCAAAAAAGATTTATTAGTTCTGTCAACACGACTGTACACATTGTCGCCTCAGGTAAACAAGGTTCCACCTGCCGTTTTTTTACAAAATCATTTTTAAATGCAGTTTTATTCGCATTGAAAATATGGTTCTATCTGCATTTAAAAAAACCTTACAATTGTCTGTCAATCCATCAAAATTCCGATTAGAAAAATGTTCTATCTGAAAAATGTTACAGTGCATCAATGTTAAATCTGGATATATAATTAGAAATACCGCGTGTAGGAAATCAGTCTCAAATAGTTAAAATTGCTTCTACTGAACAATTTTAATTTTTGCAGATAAAACCTTGTTTACCCAAAGCGACGAATTATATCGAAGTATACTGACAGAACGCATTAAGTCAGTAGTTGATGATTTTCTGTTTTAAATGTCAAAATGTATACAATCTAACGCTCTTCAGTAGAACGTATGAAGTCGTAGAATATAATGGCATTGAAAAAAAAACAGTATTAATTCATACTATTATTTTTTTTATTTATTACTAAAACTCATCGATACAAATTTTATGATTTGTATGCCAAAAAGATTATTCTTTATAATGTAAAACAAAAACATTTTTAAAACACACAATTATACTTGGGAGAGAAAGTACTTTGAAAAATAAAATAATGCTTTAAATGCGATTATCTCAGAATTTGTTTAAGTGACTTTTTGCCTTACGTCAGTATGTATACCTTCGATATTTTGTATTATATATGACACATTCTTTAGTTTTTAAGAAATATTGCTGGTCGTGATTCGGATTATTAGGATAAGTTTGCGGTCTTGGATGGCCTTCAGGAAAGCCGATGAAGAGGACAAGTCAGCATGCTGAACTGACGAGGTGAAGGAGCTTATTGAAGGCAGCCTTCACTCTGTCCGTAGTTAAACAGAAGACCTTAGGATTTGAAGAGTGCTGTTATTTTTGACATATAATCCTCCACGTTGAGACCAGGCGTGGTAAAACAACTTAAAATATTCTGATTGACAACAGTATCTAACAGGTAATATCTATTTCCTAATTCTCTACCAAAGAGAAATTTACAATATAGTAATTTAGGAAAGGTGGGACTGTAAATTATGTATATTTATTTATTTTTCATCAATCATTGTAACAAATAAAATCTTGTAATTTATATTACCTTATTAAAATAACTAAACTGTGTATAATTTGTCGATTTTCAGTGGAATAATGTATGCAAGCCCTTTAGGGTGATTGATTGTGCGTCGTATTTCATAAATTTTGGTTGTCTTTATGTTAATTTGAGATTTGTAGCGCATGTTGTTATTTTTTTCTCCATATTAATATTTGTGCTGCCACATTGAACAAAGGCCAAAGGGCAATTTCGTGATATTTTTTTTCAATACTAAAGGAAAACTTTCAATTTTGAAAAAAAATGTTGAGTGAACACTTACATATAGGCACGATCAATTTGTCAAGATACAAACAATTCAAGCTACCTATTTTCAATAAATATTATGAACGTTTGTTAATTAAGAGTTTAACTTTTTATAACACGAGTACCTCATCTTTGTTTTAGCCTCAAATACTATTGGGTAGACAACTAATGGTATCCGAGCGGAATAAATTACAAAATTAACCAATAATATTTTTTCAATATTCTCCCGGTTGTTATTCTAACAATAATTACTTGAAAACATGAATATTTTTATTTCTTCAACCTATGTTCTCAAACAGGATTAAAAAACCTTTATCCAACTGCTCATATAGTAATTCACCAGTATGTATGTTTAAAAAATAAAACAAAATTTGTTTGGACTACATCCACATGTTTATAATGATCAGGACCAGTTTCGCTCATTATAAACATTGTGAAGTAGTACAAACAAATTATGTTTTATTTTTAAACTATAACGCTTTTCCATTATGTATGTATTTGGAGAGAACTTGTTGTAAGCCAGTCGTTCAATTTCAGAATGAGTAACGATAGAAGGATGAGATTAGGGTAATATTATGGTTTGACTTATACAATTCTCTGCGCTTAATTTTCATGATTAGGTTAGTAAAAAAAAAGAATAGAAAAAAGAGGAAATCGACTGATAAACCAATCTATGGAAATTTATTATTCAAACTATGTATCCTCTCAATGTACAGCATAATATGAATACCTAATCGAAAATTTCAATACAATGTGTACACAAATTTGGTTGTCAGTCAGTCCTTCAACCTTTGTTTTCAGGAAAGATAATGATAAACAGATTTGATTTGGAAAGGACGGCTAAGTAGTTTTTAGTTTATATATTTTCAATATTTTAATTAAAATTATTCAATATTTGAAAGATGAAGAAGCTTTAACCCTTTATAGGGCAAAGCGAGAAAATGGTCGATATATCGACCATCTTCTTTAAGGGCTATAATTAATACGGTGTCCATAGAAATGTAAACCTTCATACCTAAAAACGATATCGATAAAGATCTTTAGTATATTTATCGACCATCTAACTTGAAGTGTGAACCAATCACTCGCTAACAATTACTATACGTAAGTGGTTGATAAATCGACTACTTACGTACAATATATAATTCGAAATAATATAGTTCGCAGTTGATTTCGGAAAAAAACTAATTTGCCCCATAAAGGATTAATACAGTATAGATGTATTGCCATGAAATTGAAATAAAAAAAGGTAACATACTATATATTATATTATATTAGAATAATTTTGGTATTTATTACAACTTAAGAAAACATTGTTACTTCTACATACAAAATTTAGATGCTATTTAAATACCTTAACATTTCATAATTAATATCGCTAACCCGCATTAATAATGACCAATCCCGGCGTCCGAGGAGAAAAATTTAGTATCCTGGACACCCGGTAAGGTGTCAGAAGTAATTATTACGCTGTTCCGGTAATTTTATGAAATTTAAATGCTTTTTCCTCAAGTCTATATAAGGCAGGAGTAGTGAAATGTTTGGAATAATCGTTATTGAGCGATTGACGTTTTTCAAACCGAAAAAATGTAAGTACTCGTGTGCTGTTACTAGCGTAAAATGCGGTTAGATCTAACAATAATCGAATTTGCTAGACGAATTGTCACTACATTGCGCACGCCTAAGTTTTTTAGTCATAAGCTTGGAGATTTTTCAAGTGTTTGGGACTGTAGCGGCTCAATTGTTTGGCTGACTCGTTTTATTGTTTCAGTTATTACAGTAGGGACAGTTATTCTTAGTCGACCGCTGAAGGTTGACGGCATGGTGTAAGAAGTCTAAGTGAGCTGGATCGTTGTATTTGTATAGCGTTACTTTGAAGAACCAAATTTTTATTGTATTGTAAACATAGTAGTTTGAACTTAAATAAGCACAGAATGACGTCAACAAATGTGAAAATGGCGGCTGTCATTTTTACCCAGTTCACCTATTACACATATTGCACCATGGGCTGACGACAAGAACTAAGTTTATCAATATCACAATTTTTTGTCGGTGGCCGAGTGGTCAACGCTCTTGTTTGTTTGTTCTATTCGGATGTACTGTCCATGGGTTCGAATTCTACTACGGATAATTTCGTAAATTGGTTTATATATCGTTTTATGTATTAGAGTTGAAAGTCATTAACGTTTATGATGTGCACATTCCCCCATCCATCCGATTATAAAAATCACAGTGTAGCGATTATGAAAGTGCCTCTTGGAAAACTCGAATCTCGAAAGAGGTCTCTTAAATAATATATTTCTCGTTGAAATCTAAAAATGTATTTGAAATTCGATATTCAATTTATATTTAAACTTGCATTCAATTCCTCCACTGTATCGCGCTGTTGCTTTAGTGATTAGTATTCGTCTTGCGGTAGTTGGCACACTTGCAAGTTCCCTTCGAAATCGTTTTCCGAGAATCGCGTGCGATGTGGCCAGACTGGTGAATAACTCAAAGAGCTTTTCGCAGAATTACTTGCTCCGGCAAATTTAATGATTATTTTCTATCGCGAAATAGGGCCACTGTGCGGTTTAAGAATGACCTGATGCGATGCGCCAAAGTCTAGCATCGTTAAAAATACAACGAGCTTTGCGGATACTTTACGAGAAGCGCTATGCAGCCATTCGCATAAGAATTAAACCGGTGAACGCTTTATTATGCTCGTTGGCGAATAGGCTCCTAATGGAGAACATTACGGAAGTATTTTTTAATACAACAACAACTACTTTTAAATCAAATCAGAAAAAATTGATTTTTCAACAGTTTTTTTTTGGATTCGAGTTTTAAGGCATGAATGTATCTGTTTTCGTAAACCCACCCTACCTTCCCATCCAATCTTAAAAGTGAGATCTGGCGGTATCGTCTCAGGGTTTCTCAAACTTTTCCTGCCATGGAACATTTTGCAAATCATGAAATTTTGGCGGAACACCATGTTGGGTAAGTAACATAGTTAAGTTCTAGCCGTAGCAGCATATGTAGCCATTTCAGGTTTCGGGGAAGACCTATTCACGTTCGGTAGAACACCATTGTTCCACGGAAAACAGTTTGGGATACCTTGGTGTAACTTAAAACTAGTCCTGCCATAGCCCTTTTCTTGTATCTCTTTGAAAAAAATGAGCTTGAGCAACTGATTAGCAAACATTTCTCATCGAAAGTTTATGTTGAGATAAGCTCCACTAGGAATCCAAATGCGTCATAATTCAATGTGAAAAATATTAAATCAATCGTTCAAATTTATTCTTCATATGATGGTTAGGATCAGTGGCGGCCGGTGACAAGAATATTAGGGAGTGCAAGAAAATACTCATCTATTTATGCAAGAAATCCATTCTCCGATTCTTGGATTTTGAAAGCACTTCAATACCACAAACATTTAAGTCTGATATTGACGATACCAAGTGTTTCTCTACACTCAACGTCGCAAGAGCATTTAGTCTGTCTTGAGTCATGGTATTTCTCAAAAATGATTTAATCCTTTTTAATGTTTAGAAAAAACGCTCACTTTCCACTGGAATCTGTAATAACTTACTTACGAACTATTTTTTTTTTGTACAATTTCTACATTCAATTTCTGATTAAACACTTTATTATTAACCGTACACTAGGACGACCTGCTGCTTTAATTTCCAGCCTTTTCGAAAAATGCCGACAATTTTCTTTAATGTATGAGACGGAATATGCACTATTCTTTACTGAAGCACGTAAATATTAGAATTACGTAATTAGAAAGTAAATACATTTGATGGTATGCGTTTCTTTGTGGACAGGCTCAATATACTACAGGTCCTTTCGACGTACTTACTAAACATATGCGACAGGTCTCTGCTAGTTTGAATACTTTCGGGAACGGTCGTCATAATTCGGCAAGAGGTGCAATGCTCCTGAATAACTAAAAAAATCGTATTTAAATCGAATATGCGACACAGGCGACGTCACAAAAAACTAAAGTTTAGTACTAAATCCCTTCTACTCTGGGAGAGCTATACAGAAATTGAACCTCCTCGCCGTATGCAGCTTACACAAACAATAATTATTATTATTAGTATTTTGGTGCGGAATACGTTCGCTTAAGCATTGTTGTGAATAATCGCTTCGTGCAATATTTCCTTAAGGGGAACACGCGGGAAAATTTAAAATTAGTTTGTACAATATCGCCTATTACTTGAATAAATATGTTCATGGCAGTGCACTGCACCCTTTGCTCCTTTATAAGAGCCGTCCCTGGTTAGGATACAAGGTTGTGGTTGTGATTAGTAATGGAATAGTCTTTGGCTAATAGCTTTGTCTGCGCCTCGTTTTCAGAAATTTAAAGTATTTACATAGATTAGGAGGGGAGTTGCTGTGGAAAATCACAGACATCCACACCTTTTGGATACACGGCCAAAAATCGATTTTAAAATTAATGTATGAGAGATTCCATCGTAAGCCGTAAGACATACGGTGGGCTCTGTATAGACCGATTAAGTTCATTACAGAGACAAATGCCGTCAACGTTTTTTTTTAATATTTAAAAACCAATGATAAAAAATGTCTCAAAAATCTGTGTAATATAAATGATACAAATATAATCAACGGGTATTGGACAGTAGTAAAAATTAAAGAGGGAAATTTCCGTTTTACACCATTAACGAAAGAAACACATTTCACAGTTTTCGATCCGTTATATTGTCGGCGTTCGTGGCGCAGTTGGTTTCGTCGCTGGCTACGGTTACAGATGTCTCGGGTTCAATTCCCTGTGCGGACGGTCTTCATAGATTGATCTTTCAATCGATTTATGGATTTCTGTTCGTTGTCTGAGTCCTCCCTCCCATCAATCCCATCCTCACGAGGCGTAACGAGAGCGATTAGCTAACCACTAGTTCTCTCATAGCCCTATCCTTCTATCCCTACTCTCTTCGAAAAAGAAAAGAGAGGTTGAGCAACTGAGTGACAAGCAGTTCTCGTAGAAAAAAATCTGTCAAGATACCTCCATTAGGAGACCATATGCTCCACATTGGGAGCGGACATGGAAAAAAAAATATTGTCAAGCTCAATGGAATATTTTCTAAATTCATAATATCCATAGCGCCCAATTTTTCTAGTGTTCTTGATATAACACTATAATTACTACACTAGTGTCTCATTTTTATTATTATTATATTATAATACGTTGCATTTGTAGTGGATGTATTTTATAAACTACATATTTAATTTTCTGCGGCCTTCAATACGAAATTAAAAAAACATGATCAATAATTTTGTCTTACCTGTAATCGCCTCATCTGCAAATCAACAAATTTGATATTGAAAAGCAAATAAAATGATCCGACTGGTGTCATAAATTAATAGCTATCAAATATTATATTCCAGCTTTTATGTGTATTTTTTTAATATAATAAAGAATCGTGTTTCTATATTTTTTATTATATTATATTACTGTCATATAATATTATCACATCGTTATTGATAATAATTGTTAATTCTGATATTATTTTTGTTTATTTTCATCCACTAATGGTGTCATCTTCAGGATTTAGAATTTCTCAATCCTGGGATAGTTCATTAAGTATTATTTCATGTTAAATTGTACATTTTAAGTTTAATCTGTGTCCATTATTGCTTCAATTGGAGTGCATATATGACTTAATATTTTTTTTTTGGCATTTGAATGATTTTATTGATTGGGAATCGGAGACCCGTTTTAAAAAAAATAAAATAAATAAACTTAATGATCAAAATAGTTTTATACTTTATTTATTTATTTATTGCATTATTAAGTAGGTTTTACCAGATGGTATCCAAAAAGAGGACATGTGCTAAATTTCAAATTGTTTAAACCGGCTGTTACGAAATATGAGAAGGAGAGCGACCACAATACGTTTATATTAATTATATAAGATTTGAATTATTGAGATTTTGTACTTTTCCATGTATTTTGTCACTAACGACCCGGGTTTCGCCTTTCGGCATCTTCAGGCAAATAATCTCAATAATTCAAATTTGATATTGAAATTCCATCAAGCACCGTCAGTCGACGTCTTAAATTATATAAGAACTATAAATAACTATGTACATGAACAAACCGAGGTGCACGTTGTAGTTAATCAGGAAGTTTTAATTTGATACATGAATTATTTTTTAGCATTTGCAGTGAATCACTAAATCCCGGACTACAGGATTGAATAATTGACAGTTATCCCGGGATTGGAAGCCCTAGTGTCGACTGGCCGGTAAATTGAGCAATTTTCAGAGGTTTCATCTATAAAAGAATCTTGGTTGACTAAAAGGTAATGCGGTAAATGTGGCAATGTAGTACAGGATGCTGTTCGAGATGAACAATGATCGGGTAGAGGTCCGGTCGACCACGGCACGAGGCTGAAATAAATTGCATTGAATCATATTAATCATTGAATTGAATCTTCACTCATAAAAGCTTTCTATGAAACATTGTAATTTTTTTCATGCACACTTTTTAATTGATTTTATTGACGAAAAAATGATTTCTATTAAAACTCTACATTGATTTCTATGAATTCTATGTTTTCATTGATAATTATTAAAGTTCATAATTTGCTCTGTAGTAAAATGTCTTAAAATGAATTAATACTGCTTTATTAGTTGGGGATGTCAAAATTGGTGTTCAGTAAACAAATATTGTGTAGGGTGACTGCTATAGTAATTGGACGGCGATAGTTATTGGACACTTCAACTTTAAACGTCAAAAATAAGAGTAGCTAGGCATTCTTGTTTGTATGAAGGAGACATATATGTCTAGTCTTTCTATCTCTATGTAACGGCAGCTTTAATTATCCACTACTGGATGACAATACTGAGAAAACTTCATTCGTATGTGATGTCGGCTCAAAATCGTGAAAAAACGTGTTTGTGTTAGCAGACCCTTTATGAAACAGTGATATTTTAGTGACATTTATTTTATAAAAGCTTCTCAGGAAAGCATGAGAGACTACAAGCTGTCAATATTCATTGAGATTTAAATAGTGGTACAACAACTATCCTAAAAAGTAAATGTGTCTAATTACTATGTTTTTTCATATTTTTCAGTCTAGTACAAATATCTAAAAAAACCTTTTGTTTTTATTACTGTTATGTCCATTTCCTTGAACCTCATTAAATTCCTCATCTCTACATATCTTACATGTTTCCTACATAGTTATTTTTTTTTGACTGATACACTGTTAAAGGAAAGTACATCCTTAAGTGTCCAATTACTATAGTAGTCAACCTAATTGTTTTCGAGACACTCTTGGCAATCATTTGAAAGAGTTTACGTCTGATGTATTACATGATATGCCCAGTAAAACGGGCTGTGAGTGGGTACAATGTCTATAAGATAGAGATTAAAGTAGCCAGGAGAATCTCTTTCAACCTATATCTCTGTTGTCTGTTTTTTATTATATTTAGTTATGCGGAATATTTTGAAAATCAACATTTTTTATGCATTCAATACATATTTATAAAGAAAGTATTAAATTATCAATTTCTCATGTTTTTTTTATGTGAATTGGTGCCTTTCTGCGTAACTAAACATATTTTTTTAGTAAATTGTATTCATTATTCGACATGCAAAGCCCCTGACTCTTTGTATCCACCAACAAGAGCCTCTAATTAATTGCGGCCCATTTAATAAAAAAAAATATATCCCGTATGTAAATACCATGACTCAATTTTACATTGCGAGTGATAGTAGTTCTATAATATGTATAATTAGAATATAAGACGCGATAAAACTTTATTTATTTGTTAGAGAATGATCTCAATGATGAATCACAAAATCTTAAGGAGCGGTCTGTGGCCCAAACGCTGTGAAAAACATTGCATTTATTTTTGTTATTATTTAGAGTCCAATAAAACGTTGATTTATTGCAAAACTTAATTCGTAAGGTAACATAATATTATTCAAATTTAAACGAATTCAAGGGTGGGGTTTTACAAGGGATCTTTACTGCCGAAATAAGCGTAAAGACAGCTAACGGCAAACGGCATAATATGAAAGAATTAAAAATAAGGTGTGATTTCAATTTTATTTTTGTTTTAAGTTTTATTGGTGCGTATACATTTTAAATTATTGTTTCATTCGTAAAAAATAATATCTATTCTGCCTTTAGTTGTTTCATATTTGAACAAGAGATTCATGCCAATCAAGTAACATTTATTATTTACAAAAGATTGTAAAGTATGAATTTATTTTATGGTTTTGTGTTTCCCAAATTTCTTGTTATAGAAATTGTATAATGATGAAAATTAGTCGTATATTTAACGATAAAAAGTAATGTTTTAGTGTGATTTGAATCAATATGTGTCTTAAAACGCATTGCAATATGAATAAAGGTTAAATCCGGTTTATGGATTTCAAATGTCCAATTTTTTTGATGAATGCAAGGTTACATTGCAGTTATTTGAAGCTCTGTCGGTTGAAAGTAACGACACACATGTATTATAGAGAAGTTTGTATAAACTTTATAGAGTTATAAGCTTTGTATTCTAGACTTACGATGTGTGCGTTGGAATAGGGTTTCTAATCCCGAAATCCGTCGATCAATTAGCTAGTCCTGGTTTTGTCTAAATATCAATCCCGGGATTTCGGGATTCAGTGTAAGTGTTAATAAATAATTCATCTTTCAAATAAAAAACTTCTTGATTAACTACAGCGTGTTCCTTGGTTTGTTTATGTAAATACTTTTAAAACAATACAATTAATAGATATATTATATGTATTGTGTTTTCCCAAATTTAAAATCCCGAAATCGTGGGATCTAGTTGGAACTTGGAACAAATCAATAGTAAATTATTGTAATAATATCTTTAAATCATTCTTTCATAAAAAAGATTATAAACCTGTGACCTGTGACCATTTCAGTAGTTGTAAACTTCGCACAGGGTATACGGTAACACACTCCGTGTGCGATATATTATGTATATTTACTCATATGCAGTGGTGTATAGCTAAATAAAAAGTAGCAGGCCTGTCATTTATTTCCACCCCTCCACTTTTTTCATTTTTATTCACAGTGTATATTTGTTGCAATCTCGTAATATCTGTTACCTGCACAAGTTTTGATACAAAACTACATAATTCTACCAATAATATTTCATACCAAAATATTTTTTAATATACATATTCTAAAAGTACGTTACAGGTGAAACAAGTGCTAGGGCGGGCGTCCTGACCCCTCTACACCACTGCTCCTATATTTATACCTTATACTAATTTTCGTATTACACTTACAACAATGACACATGAATGCTAACTTTCTGTGCGAAAGCCAAAGACAACATTTATTAAACAATTTTGCATAAATACAATTTATTTTTTGCCTGAATACTTTGATTTTACCAGAGCGTATATGTTTTTTTTGTCGACACCGTGACACAGTAGGTAACGCCGTTGGCTAAGGTTACCGATGTCTTGGGTTTAATTCCCGGTGCGGATAGTTTCATAAATTGATATTTCAATCGATTTATTCATTTCTGTTCGTAGGCATGAATGTTTGTAATATCTAAAATTCCCTCCCACCCATCCAATCCTAAAAATGGGAAATAGCGAGAACGATTAGCTAACCAGTAGTCCTGTCCTAGCCTTATTCTTCTGTTCCTACTCTCTTCATAAAAGAGAGGTTGAGCAACTGATTAACAAGTAGTTTTCGTAGAAAACTTCTGTTGAGATACCTTCATCAGGTAGCCATATGCTCCACACTGGGAGCGAACGGTAAAAAAATACGCTATTTTTACGAATATAGAAGAGGGTATACCTACATCGTTTACACCCGTGTACCCTCAACGGCTTCAACTACAGCACTGGCTGTAAGCCATACTCTGTGGGATAGGAATGTCACCAAATTATTTTCATCTTGAGATTTAATCTACAGTAAGAATTGAATGATGTCGTTACAAGATAATGAATTAAAATTCTTAAGGAAAAAAATATCAATGAACTCAAAAGTAGGTTACTAAAGCGTTGTATATGTTAGATTGACAGATTTTTTATTCTTATTTCTTTATGTAGTTGCTTCAATTCATCTAAAATGAATCATATTTGTTCCGAAGAACCAATCTTGACTTTTTTACTACAACTGTTTGTATAAACTTTACCGACCGCAGTGACATAATCAACTACGTTATCCTCATGTATTTATTTCTCAGGAAACTCTGGATACATATTTTTTGTCTCACTTTATTTATAAATTTTCTATTGCTGCTTAGTATTTTGTTTTCTTGTATAAATTCGGTCAAAAAATCATTAAAAATATTTTATAAGTTTAATTGAGCCCATATACGGGAAAACAGTCCTAAAAACATTGTTCAGAGATAATAGCGGTTCATTGTTGTGGAGATATTGTTTATCGAAAATATTTATCTATAATGAATGAAGATGGTTTGAATAATTTTATTGAGACCACGGTTTATTGATCAAAAAATCTTTTAATGGATAAATGTATTAACAAAAAAAAAAGACTATCAATTAGTACAAGATTTGAGTTTCTAGATTATTTAGGACAGTTATCTAGAACTCCCTTTCAGATTATAGAAAGGATATTTAAGTGTACGATCAGTATTAAAATACTTTTTCCGCCCTCATAGGTATCCCACATCCATAATAAGGTAAAGAAAATCAAATCATTCAGTTTAACAGGAGAATAGCTATTTTAATAGAACTTATTTCATAGTATAATGGAGTTAGTAAATATCAATTTAATCAATAGCACATATTATCAACTATACTCGCTGATGGGTGACAAAATGTCCTCGAAAGCTCTATTAAATATTTTTTACACGATTTTTTTGAACGAGCTAAGAAAATGGACCAGCTTTTTTTTACATTTATTTTTGCTTTATACGGTTACAAACAATGACAAGTATTATTAAATACAGTATAAATATGTATGTATTTAAAGACACCTCGACCCTTAATGAATATTGAAATCGTCATTTTTGCCATTATTTGGTGAATTTTAAGATGCAAGATTCACGACTCATGCATGACTTGTCATTGTTTTGACACATTTTTGTTGCTCTTCGATGTTTCGATATTTTTCTCTCTGTGGTTTTTATTTTTTAATGTCTAATGTGTAATTTATAAATAAAAAATAAATTCGAATTATTTTTGAGATGGAGAATTTTATATTTTGCAGGTATGTTTTTTAAGTATTGAAACTATCTTCCATTTTTAAATGTGTAGTTCATCTTTTTTTCAACGGTTGCCCGTGGAACGTATCCCTGAGCAATAAAAAAATCGCGTACATCTACATGTCATATTTCATCTCATACAATTTATCTCTCGGAAATGGCCGAGGAAAATCAGTTTACGTGAAATAACCACCGCAAGAACTGTTCAAATGTTTGCTTTTTGGTTGCAAACTGTATTAATATAATTGATTTAATCAGAAATCAGAACGTTAATTACATTCGGTTATTATTATATTTACAATTTATTATACCAAACATACCTTGCCCACAAAGTAACACAATGTCCCTTCATACATTACAATCGATTAAACTAAGTTTTTTATTTACTGGCTAAGTCGTGATTAAGTCGTAGGGTGAGGAATGTTTGTTTTTTATTACCGTGTTGCAAAGTCATTCCCGAAAGTTGAACTGTGACCATTCTAATAATATACATATCTATGCTTTATTTATTTTACTATAAATTATCAGGATGAAGTGCCAGTATTTTTAGCTGTGGCTTAATTCCCCATCAGAAATTGATTTTCCTTGATAGACAAGCTGTGGATGGTTATTATACGACTTTTTGTAATGTATTAATTAACACACATTGTTTAAATTTGAGACTGACAATAGACAATACACCATAAACGGCATAATTATACATTTTAAAATCTGTGGTAACACCAACTTGTTTGTACTACGTGTTTTAAATAGTTCACAATTTTATACTAGAAGCATAAAACTATATAAGTAAACTATTTAACTAAAAATTGTTGAAAAACATATTTTAATAAAAAAGATTTTTATATTTTACGGTTTTATACTAATAACATAAATGAGCTACATACATAAAACTAGACATATATTATATTAAAATAGTCTAATTTTTTACAAAAGATTTTTAATCAAATGCTGAATGTAGGAATGTTTTGTCATTAAATGATGTAATTTTTCTCAGTCCTCAGAAAGTTTTGCCGTTAAGTTTAACTATCTCTTAAATCCATTGGTGTATTGGTTTCGAGGCCGGAGCACAATTTATTCACTTTCACCTATAGAGAAAAAATCTCACCGACACCATACAACCTCATTTAATTATTTTATACACCTTGCTAGGGTTTAATAAAACATCATCTATTAACTTAATGAAATACCTTTACTTTTTATTTACATTGATATTTTTTTTGATATAGCTCACCTCTTATGAGTTTTATACAATTGTGACTGTGACGTAGGCTGTTTTCAAAATCGTGTCTACGAAAGGTGACCGCTACTCATGCGATTAGAACTGACGTATTTTATACAGTGAGGTTCAAAAGTAGAATCGTAGAAAGATCTAGAAACTCATTATTATTTAATTTAATAGATAGTTTCACTTCACATTTAAGCAGCGTTAATGAGTAATGTCAGATG
Organism: Himalopsyche phryganea; assembly: GCA_022494535.1. Classification (NCBI taxonomy): domain Eukaryota; kingdom Metazoa; phylum Arthropoda; class Insecta; order Trichoptera; family Rhyacophilidae; genus Himalopsyche; species Himalopsyche phryganea. The sequence goes on from JAGVSL010000032.1 coordinate 3,352,373, forward strand.
CTGTGTTTCTACTGCTGGATGAATCTTGCAATTGCGTCTCTTTGGATTATAGGATTATTGAGTATTTATGAATTGAAAAATGACAACACATGCTGACGCCATTGTGACACGTATTTAAAAACGACTGTTATACCGATAATGCATGCATAAAAACAAAATAAAACAAACAAAAAATTAAGATTTATGTTACTAATTTTGTATAATTACGGATTTAAATTAGGAATAGAGTGGCCGTCGACTTGCTTGGAATAACGGACGGACCCGTACGGCCGACGGCCAATGAAAGAGTATTGACGTCTGTTTTGTCCGTATGGTAGTGCGCGTTCTGGTGCTTGTCTATGCGTATTGATTAGTCCGCCACACCCTTGTAAAACTGTTCTTATATAAGTCCTGTTTGAATTCCAGTAGCATTTAAGTTTCTTGCAATTTTTTTTATGTCTAATCATATTTCATCAGTATCACCCTTTCTGTATCGCAGTTCTTAAGACGATTTAGTTACGCCACAGCGTTACACAATCTACTTTTGGTTTTAAAAACTATAAATTTTAGTGCAGACATTATGTATCAATAAAACTTCTACATCTTCTTTGATATTGAAAATATAGCAAAAAAACTTATTATCCATTCTTCGTTGCATCGTAATTTGTTATTTTAAAAGTTTTTAAATACGATTTTGATCTCACTAATCCCGAGAATTCATGTAGCTAGTCACGAGAATGTCAAGCCAAGAAAAACTGGCGAATCCCGGAATTGCGACCATTCGTCGTAGTAAAAGTATTTAAAAAATATAAATTGTAATTGCAATTACTTAATCTGTGATTACTACACAATGTCAGAATTTTAATAGACGCTATTATTCATTTTTGCATCATTACTTCGAGTCGTCATAGGATACATCTGTTCGCTAATTTTAATGAAGTGTTGGTAGCTGGTGCCAAAAACATTTAATAAACGTCACTTTTTGCAGGGTAACTGCAGTCAACAAAAATAAATCAAGACCACTAAAAAGTGACGATTATGACGTCGTATTTGTGTTTTATTTAGAAAATGAATTGCGTGAGTCGTAAATAAGATTAATTTATTAAATAACTATTACTCAGCAGAGCTTGTCAGTGTATTACGTTTTCTTCTTCTTTTTCAATGGCGCTACATATCAACCAATCCCTGGTTTCACTCACCGCTTTCCACTATCTAGCCCGGGCTTCTGGACTCATTTTATAAAAGTACAATTTTAGAAACCTGCCCACATCCTTCACTACACTGTTCTCCCATAACGTTCTCAGTTCCTCATTGGTATATTTCAACCTGGGGTACCTTCGAGAACTTTTTTGGTACCAGTGATTACGGCATATGTTGGACATGGCGTGTTTAGCTTCTAGAGTTATATTAAGGTGTATAGTTTTGAATCTTGTTATAAACGATGACATTTGTCACTAGATTTAATTCTTTACACTTCAATCTCACTCATGGTTCCGTATATGAACTTCAGAATTCTCCTCTCAAAGGTGTCGACCATTCCTACTGCTTTCACAGCTAGTGTCTACAATTCACACCCGTACGCTATAGAAATGTGTAACACTGTTTTTTATTAAGTTTAATAACACATTACGAACAATTTCAGATAAGAATTGAACACTTTTGTTTACTGGACACCCACAGGTAGTTTTATTTTTTGGGTTTTTCTTAATTGTTTTTTTCATTCAGAGATTTCAGCTGACAGAATTTTTAATAATACAGTACTTAGCTAGAATACAGGCGTGAAAATAATATAATGAAAAAAAACTGTACTCTGTACCCACCCTAGAAATAAATAAATAGCAAGAAAACTGCGAAGCGAGTTCCACATAGTTTTCTCTGTAAATCATACAGGTATGAAGAAAACGTTTTGTAGAACTGAACCATTGTTGTTTTTCGGTGGAAATTTATGGATTTTGCGCCAATAATTATTTCAATTATTTAATTATGTCATTTTTTCAAAATGAATATTATCAGGACATTGCGAATAAGTGAGAACGAATTGCTTGAACATTCTACAATGCATGCAAAATGTTTGACACCATTGAATTCTCTGACATGTCAAAGATTATTTGTGCGTGATTACGATAAGTTTTAAATATTTTCAAATCTCGTAGCATTGTTGTGAATTGCATTATAATAAAACTGATCAAACGAAATCAGTTTAAAGTAGCGTCTTCATGTGAAACAATACAACATACGTGTGAAATCAGAATAATTTAATACTTAAATCTCTTTTAGAAGTGAGCCAAGGTCAAGCTTGTATTTATTTTATTGTGAATTCAATACATTTTCTCCATTAAGACTGAAAACATGTAAAGGAGGTTAAATTCTTAGGTTTATATTAAAATAAATTAATTTCTGTATTGACTGCAAATCGAATAATGTTCTGTGTTCTTCTTTGTCGATCGATTTTCACAACCCTTAGCTTCCTACAGAGCAGCATTACATGATGGAACTGCCACATCCTAAATTATTTGTCTATATAATACGAAGGCGTCGTTTTATCTACCACCCGACATCCCTCTACATTTCCAGTGACCACCGATGTATCCGATCCTTATCAGACTTTTCCTCATGGCCCGAACAGGTATTTTTTTATTTCTGGATTGAATTGAGAGTTGTCCATTGCCCCATCTAGAATATTATTAACACTTGTTTCCATAACAACATTTCAAAAAATCGTGTAAGCTTCTCTTCCTTCATGGCTATTCTTTCGTGGGATCAAATGTACCGTTTTGTAAAACACTATTTAGTGTTTGTTTGGGACAATATGACAATTTTTGAACAGAAACTTATTACGACGTTTTGAATTGCGATAAAAAAATAGGTAATCAAACCAACGAAAAAAAACTTGTTTAATTAAATTTCTTATGAAACAGTATGGCGTTATTTAAAATAAAAGTTTAAGATAATACTTATCCATTCATGATTATATTGATACGCTTTTTATTTATTTCAATTTATTATATTGTGAATATTTCTGTGAGTATTATTTAAATAATTCTATATGTATACATTGTAGGTAGGGTTGCCAACAGGTCTCTTTTTAAGTGAACATGTTCTCTTTTTTTATACAATTCTTTTGTCCTCTATCCTCTATCTTTTTTATATAATACCCAGAATGTCCAATTTTTCAATTTTGAAAATTGACTCTGTTCGGGGTATTTTGAGCGTAGTTTATATAATTACAAAAATATTTCATGTTTTGAATTTTATAAAGAAATAAAAGAAAATAAGAAACTTTTGCACGCAATTAGCAGTGTACATAAATTTAGCAACAGAGATGATGAAATTAAGAATATATAGGGGTTCATAGGGGTGGGGTCGTTTTGTCCTTTTCTCTACCTTTCTCGCTTATACCTATCCGAATAAAACAAAACATTTGTGCTGTTCTGGTCTAGCGGTCGACTTTCGACTTGTTTGTTAGTAAACACAGTACTTAGATTTATGAGAGTAAAATTCACTCGTGAAATTGAGTTGTACCGTGTATTAAATAAATCGTGTAAAAATAATATGCATTGAATATTTAGTCTCACATCAGACTCAAGTTGCTCATTAACCATAAAATATAATTTGAAAAAGTTATTGTTTTTCAATTCACATTATTTTTTAATATGTTAATATACTCTTTCTACAGTATAAATAAAAAGTTCATCTTCTAGAAATTATTGCATCCTTACACTGGATCGAATAACTGCGATATTGATAGGCAATAAGAAAATTTTATTATAAAAAATATGCAAAGATGGGCGGTAGACATAAAAATGTTGATGACCACTGCTTTAGACACTCCCTTACAATGAGCGTATAAGTAAATTAAAATTATGTACCTCTTTACTCAGCCTTAGAAAGTCTAATTAATTACTGAACCAGTAATTCTAACAAAATCTAACAAATAATGATATTATTTATGCAATATTTTATCAATGCAAATGAATCTTGACAATTCTTGAGAAAAACATGCGATTTTCTTCGTAGAAGACAAAACGTTTGTTGCAACTTTATTCCTTATTATTTAATAATTCCTATAACAGAGATAACATTTAGTTTAAAACAAATTAATCATATCCTCATTTCTGATCACGATGTGGTTTTATTTTTCCTGCATGCAGTCACTTCGTTACAAAAACAACATAACAATATCTACTATCTGCATCATGTCTTCATACAGTTTTCTATAGTACAGTCATAGTATTAAATATAATCATATCATTCAATGTGTTTAGATACGCATTTATGACTTTGTTTATATTAATACTGTTCAACTTTACAGCTGAGCTATCTTAATTACATTTAAAGTGCTAACCGTCAATTCTTGGTGAAAAGGCAACAGATTTATAATAGTAAAACACATTTTTCGCGTGTATTACACAATTCTGTGAAATGATCAGGAACAGTTTCACCCATCGAGAGAGTTGCGAAAAATGTTTTTGAATACAAATATCCGTTTTATGGGAAAAAGTTGATTGTCCAAGATGGTTCACCCGTTATATATGTGCAGCCGCTGATTTCAGGGCTGCCTTCATAACACAATAGCATAGTATCTCACTCTTGGTCAGATGCAGAGCTTCATTTGAACGATATTTTCAACATTCACATTTTAAAAAAAATATTGTAAAAAACTATTACTTAACACTTCAAAATCTAAACGAGGACTTTATCGTAAATTAACACTCCTGACTCTCAGCAAATATTCGTTCAAAGACCAATCCACTCAGACTCTGATTATACCTTAAAAATCCGACTTGAAATTTAATAATTTACAAATCTTCTCCTATTCAATCATCTTGTCAGCTACTTTCACTAAATACCAATTATAAAATACTGTCATTACCCCGTTTCTATAAATGTCCGAGCCTCCGTCAAGCAACCGTGTTTCCTCGCGACCATTCCAATTCTTGCCGTCTTACGTAAATATTAATCAGCCTGGACAATGTACTGTAGCACAATAATACAAGACAGGTATTGGAGTTGGAGTCCCCTGATTTATGACGACTCCGACTACAATTTTATGTATCGATTATGTATTTTAAGTTTGTTAATATTTTAATAAAGAATACCAAATACCGTTAATGCTTATCGACTGTAACATTTTAGTTAGGAGGTATTGTTAGATAACTTAGATATTAGAAATGAATATATTTTGAACTGCGGAAATCCCGCTCACATTTCAAAATAATAACATAATAATACAAACTTCAAAATGGATGACTATCGTATATTAAACTTTGATCTACTATTTTTTATATACCCGTTATGGAACTGTATACTTTTAACTACTATAATTAAATATTTCTTAATAAAATAAAGATATTATATTCTTCTCAAAGCTTTGAAACCAGAGGCCTTCTTGGTCGTAAACTGAAACCAAATATTTAATTTTCATTGTTTTAGAAAATATTGGAAATACATTTTTATGAACATATTAAGTTGATAGTCTTTTTAATGGGGTATTATTTAAAACCGAAAATATTATATAGCATTTCAATATGAGAAAGTTTCCCACCCCGGGCCGTGTAACTTCCATTGTAGGTCCTATTTTTTGTTACTTATTTAAGATTTCACACACAAATTTTTAGGTCGAAATGAAACAAATAAATGTAATTCAATTTCATTAAGTAGAATTATGAACACTTTCCCAATACTCACTTTATGTTAAATTTGTGGAACTACGTCCAGAAATTTGGTAATAAATAATATAAGATATCTAAAATGTACCTAATTGATCTTTTAAATGTATAAATAAAATCGTATCTGATAACATTACTGTCTGTGATGTGTTCCTACCTCTATCCCACCCTAAAACATTGGAATTGGTTAGCATACCTAATGGAAAACAGTCTGTTCACATGACAATTTCATCGATGCTATTCTTAAATTTATTAGTGTCCTGACATTAATAATAGAGCCCAGTTACCACCTTTATGCCAAACATATTTATATTCGCGTTACACGAGTTAATTAGTTTGGTAGACCTTTATTTAACACTAATGAGTACCCGGCATGCGTTGCAATGCCACTCAAACACATAATTACCCGGTCCGAGCCCGAGTCTCAATATCACGCTTGTTACCCGACCCGAAGCCCAGATTTATTTTTACCAGCACGAAAAAAGCCCGATTTTTTAAAATATAGTAATTCATTTATACTTTTCAAACAACACATGTTATTGTTTATCATATTTCCGACGATATTCATAGCACATGTGAAATAAATTATTTAAGTTATGAATACGAATTGCTTTATGGCTGACTCATGACCCGAGCATATTTTTTGTAAATTTGAATTTCTTACCCGGACCCGGCCCGTGCAGACGTCTATTTTGGATAGACAATATTTTTTGTTCCATCTGGTGCGTACACGAATAAATCAGAAGGTTTTTCAGAGATGTCGCGGTTTGTATGTATTTGATTTTTTTTTAGATTTTAGATTTTTTTTTCTTCAGAAACCTTCACGGGTGTGCGCACAACAACTCACCAAAGTTTCATCTAAATCGGATAAATGGTTAAGGAACGCACAGAGGACAAACAAACGTTCATTTTTATATATATATATTTATATATATATAGATTAGTTACAAGTTACAATGTTGTAGTTCATTTAGGTCTTGTGATGATTTCTTATGTTACCGCTGACTATGATTAGTACCAACTTAATAAACATAATATAGAGCAATTAAAGCATTACTGTCAGCGTAAATGCGCTGAGAATTACTGACCATGGTTTTTAGTGTCTGGACTCTAATAAATTTGAGAATAGGACGTCCAGTAAGCAGATGCAATATTGCGCTATGAGGAATTGTAACACAACATACTTATTAATCTTATGATATATTATATTTTTTGCTTCATAAACATGGAGACGAGAAGTACATCTACAAAAACTTTGTGTGTGACATATTTAATTATTAAGTTTGCCAAATTTGATCAGATTGTCACTCTACTGCAGTGGTCGGAAACATTTTAAATTTTATTTCATCTTTCGTAGCCGTTGAAGTTAATATATTAATTATGTAACTTAAATTGAAAGCAAACTTAATAACAGCTAAAATTGACAAACATTAAATTAAAAATAATCTTCTCAAATTTACCGCCGAAGTACGTATATCTTCAATGTTTTAATTTTTTTGTAATTATTTTATTAATAATGAACAACCACTCGAGATTACATAAAGATGTACTTTTAACATTTTGTCGAAAACTTTGTTGATGAATTAAAGCAATGGAATGGAAAATTTGTGTTTTAAATGATAAAACAGGTCCAGATCATTATAAACATGTGAAAGTAGTATAAGACAAATTGTGTTTTATTTTTAAAATATAATGCCTTTCCACCAAGAATTGACAGTAAAAGTGACTTAAAAGTGAAAAATTTGTATCCAGACAAAATGCCAGCCTCAGGGACCTAGAAACTCGCAGGTACCCTTCCCCTGGTCTAAGCCGATGACAATAATTCTCGTAATAACGTTTTCATTTCTAAATACTTGACCATGCTAATTAGAAAAAGGTTATCATCTCATGCCTAATACTCACAGTGTCCTATGATTAATCTGTGACATCACAGTATGCAGATGTTGACGCTTTTTTTAACGTGAACGTCAGCAAAAGTCATGTCACGCTGTCAACCTATTCATAAGTATTGGTTGTAGCAGCACTATTAATAGTATTAATCGTCATGTAGTTACAGCGCAGCGCGATGACATAACCGAGCAGCTTTGATGACGATAGATAATGTCCGTCGTCACAGTGCCTCTAGCGAGGATCAGTACTAGCTAGATTCCGTGGCGTACCTAAAAGAAAATTCACCTAGTCTATCCTGAGTTGCGGATAATTCAGCGCGGGATTCGTCATGGAACCGCCTGTACAAATTCAGCACAGATCAGATGCCGATAAGTCACAGTGGAAAAAGTGTAATTTTAAAGCAGCATTACCGGTAATGATGAGGAATTCCGAATATTTTTTAAATAAATTATTCGAACATCAAATTCTAGAATTTTAGAATCTTTTGTATTTTTTTTCATGTCTAAATTTTCAAATTTGAAATTGATTTAATGTTGATTCCGTTATATCAGCAGATTATTGGATTTCTTGTATAGATTTCTTGCAGTTATTTAACTCATCACCCAAAAGAAATTGCTTCCTTTTCACTTAATGGAAAACTTTTTCGTTTTTTATATAAGAATGTTTAAGCTTTATTGATTAGCGTTTTAATCTTCATGTACCCATTCATTGTTTTATCATATTTCCGACGACATTTACTCCAAATACAGACGTATTGCCAGCACATACTTTGAGTATTGATTTATGAAGAAAAAAAAACCACCAACCAAATCTATATATTTATATAAAAATGAAAGTTTGTTTGTCCTCTATGCTTTCCTTTACCATTCATCCGATTTCTATGAAAATTTGTTAAGTTGTTGTGCACCCGGGAAGGTTTCTGAAGAAAAAAAAATTTAAAATCTAATCTAGAAAAAATCTTTTAAAAATTGATCAAATACGTAGACACAGCGACATCTCGGAAAAACCTTCTGATTTATTCGTGCCGGTGCCGGGCGGGTAAAGACAAATCAGATTCGGGCTTGGGCCGGGCCCGGGTAAGGAATTCAAATTAAAAAAAAATATTTCGTATAATGTTCGGTTCATGAGTCAGCCGTAAGTCAATAGTATTCATAACTAAAATAATTTATTTCACATCTGCTTTGAATATCGTTGGAAATATGGAAACAATAATATGTATTGTTTGAAAAGTATTAATGAATTACTATATTAAAAAATTAATTGGGCTTTTTTAGCACTGAGAAAAATAAATCTGGGCTTCGGGTAGGGTTCGGGTAACAAGAGTGATATTGAGATTTTGGCTCGGACCGGGTAATTTTATGAAATTTCGGCCCGTACAGACCTGTTATCCAAAAGCACTTCAATAAACCAAATTAAAACACAAACCCTTTGCAACGTATGACAGGTACTCACTGGTATGTAATAAATAAATATTACATTTCGGTTTGGAAATCTAACGGATAATATTCGAACATTCTAAAGTAAAAAAAGAACCGAATATATACGAATATTTGATAGGAATCTCTAGTAATGATAATATCGGTGTAAGGGTTTCATGACTTGCCCACACGACACGACACTCGTAAACGACAGATGCTCACAGTGACGATTGCGAATATATACACATGCATATATTATTATTGTATATAAAATAAACTGAGGGGGACTACTTCACATAATTTAAATAAACGCTGTATGAAACAGTTGCGAAGGGAGTTAATCATGAAGATAATAACATTTCAAAACTCGTTAAAACAGTTTTTGGAAGTTTCGTAAATATCAAAATCCGTATCACTTGTCTGGCAACGAATACGGTGATTGGCTTATTCTTTTTAAGAAGAATTGAAATTTTTTATTTAAGTAGGCTTTAAATTAAACTTTAATTTTCAATCAGAAGTATTGAATTTTGGCATTTTTGATTACTAAATGTTTGTCCATTGTAAAGAGGGCAGAAATATCTCTCTCAATAATATATATTGATGGTGTTTTGGCCAATTGATGTAACCCTCAGAATAGAAATTATTCCGGAGAGAATAAAAACTGTTTATATTGAAAACATTATATGGTGAGTTGCGTTATGATTCTTTGAAATGCACTTCTGAAAATTCTCATGTTTGCAGATACGGGATTATACATAGGGAGTGTCGATATAATAGTGGCTTAAATTGAGTGGCCGGGTAAGAATTTTTAAATCTAAAACCAATGTAAAATGATTTTTCCCTTCCAAAAAGTGATTTTATTTTTCTTTTTCTAATTTACATCATTTGGCCGAGACCTGCTTTGCCGTTTTTAAAATGAAATCCAATCATTAACTCATTTTCGAATTTTTTGATGCTTACACCAATTGGCCAAAACACAGTCGAAATCATGTTTCTAACACTAAATTGTGTGAAAACCAATTTAGCTGGGTTTGAAGCTAGATTGTTTATTTATAACGCAAGCATCTAACAAATAAAAAATTAGTCGCACAAAATATAGTAACCTACATCAGTGAAACATGTAGAAAAATTATGATAATTAGTTTTTTCTTTATTGGTAACGACTTTCATAAATGATTAACAGTAAAAAATATCAAATTTACTCAAAAGAATATATAAATATTTTTAAAAAATCCGCGATGAAATAGCGATGTTTTATTTTTTTATTTTGTCTTTGGAAGATTCTGGACTGTCAGAAAATAAATTTACAGCAATATCAAACAATACACTTATCTCTCAGAAGAGTGACGCAAACAGCTCGTCATGCTGATTTGATATGCATATCGGCAATATTATTACAATAATTTAATACGAGTGAAATAAATAGTGAAAAATCGTCAATTTGTGCGGTTTTTGTGAGAAAATAAAAAGATTACGAGAGTCCTTGAACACTTAGAATAGCCACAGCCTACAGTATTATTCAAGGGAATGATAAAAAAATGCATTGTTGTTTTGAAAGCTTGACCTACAGATGTCGCTAACGATATCAAAGCTATTATACAAATACAAACAAGTTAAGCTAATTCCAAGTATTTTTGTTTTCCTGCTGTTTATTAATAAAATGTTAACGAGTAATATGAGTTTACCCTGGTCTGTGATAGAGTGGTCAACGTCGTTGGCTTCGTTTGGGGTTGATCAAGGGTTCGAGTCCCAGTACGGACAGTTTTTTAAAATTGATTTTTAAATCGATTTATGGATGTCTAAAATTATTCCCACTCATCCGATCCTATTCGCCAACCACTGGTCGTGTTCTAGTACTATCTTTCTTTCACTACTTTTTCTATAAAAAGATGTTGAGCAACTGAGAAGAGATAAGCTCTTTTAGCAGCCCTGATACTCAACATTGGAAACGGACATGATTAAAAAATGAACTGAAGTGTCGCATTATATATTTCAGAGCGATTTGTTTAATTTTTCACGGAATTTGACACGTTTTTTATTAAAATTAAAGCACAATTTTTTGTATTTATTCCACAATTTAATCAAAAGGTCTGGACCGGTTGCACTCATCACGAGCATATTCGATTCTTTGATAAAATTGTGAACAATATTTTTCCCTTGTTTTGTCATAAATCAAATTTGAAGTAGTCGCATCAATGAAAATTATGAATGAAGTCATATTGTATCTATGGAAAACATAAAGTCAGTTATTTACGATGTAATTGTATTAGTGTAGAAAACGCCTCCAAACAATTTGCATATTTAATAAGAAGATTCAACAAACTGCAGCTTTAACCGGATTTCCACATTTGATGCGGCCTTAATGAAGTTACTTGCAAAATATGCATACTTAACCCGCACATAGCCAACCGTTTTCCTTCCCTCTCGCAGCAACAATATATCTTATATTGGCATTGATTCATACATCTGCCTATCTCTATGGCTTTATATATATATTTATTTGTTTAATTATATGTCTATCTGTCCTGGAAGCAAAAGGTCCAATTATGTTTCTTGATAGTCCCACCGTCTTCAGCAATTTTCTCCGTTCGTGGTCCATATATAGAGATTCCAAAAGGATGTGATAAGCATTCCGAATCTTGTTGCCGGATAATTATACGTTTTGGACTAAATGCTGATCAGTCAAGCTGGGAGAGCTATGCAATGAAGTTACTATTGCCAGTTTTGAATTGGTTGGTCAGTAATTAATCAGGAGTAAATTTTTTAGTTATCTCTATTCAGCACTTTTGTATTTGGAAAGAAATTGTGAGATTGACGGCCCTTAGAATAAGGATCCCATCTATTCAATAGGGATATTTAAAAAAGTCTTTCCATCTCAGTGCTTACTGCAATTATGTTATTGGAAATAAATTAGCTGATTATTTTTTAATAAATTATTCCTCAATTCGGATTAGAGCGGTTTATGTAGGTTTGTCGGGAGGTTTTTAAACAACGCCACAATCCTGAACTTAAAGCGGTTGCTGGAAGTGCGAAGGTTAAATAAATGAAAAATGCAATATTCTTGCATTATTCTAATGTATGACATAGCGCAGCGTTAGCCACTATTTGCGGCGTCTCATTTGATTGGTATATTAATCCGACTTTTCTTGAAAATGAATGATATTTCTCATAACTGAGTCATTTAGTAAATTGCTAATGAGCGGCAAGATACACTTTGAGCCCCACAATACCTACACGTATAATATGTCATTGTTTAAATGTATTTTTTAAAACGTTATTATTTTTTCTTTTTATTATCTTACTAGCGTTAAACTGAAAAATTAAAATTTTATTTTTATAAATAAAATGTATTTCGTTCAAGCCGGTGACTGGGCGTCCATCTGATTATTAAAAATCTTGCATATCGTCGTCGTTCCTCCAAAAAACATCAAAAAACAGTATTTTGTTGAAATACAATTTATTGTTCAAATATCTTAACCCTAATTACTTTATAACAAACGCTTTAATTCGTCTTAAAATCAGAAATGTTTAATAAATAAATTTTAATTTATGAAATAAAACACATTTTTTTTAGTACTTCCACGTGTTTATCAGGACGAGTTTCGCTCATCGCGAACATTATTAATTGACAGTTAACACCATAAAAGTGATTAAATAAATTAAATTAATTTCCGCTCCAAATGTAGCCCTATACTTCTATCCCTACTCTCTTCGAAAAAAGAGAGGTTGAGGAACTGAATAACAAGCAGTTCTCATAGAAAAATTCCGTAGTGATACCTCCTACGGGCATATGCTCCATATTGGAAGCGGACATGGGAAAAGAATATAGGTACCTATATCAAAATTAAGTCCAAACTGTGTCCTGATTTGGTATGGTAAACTTATCCTTACCTTTGATATTATATAAACTATCATTCACTAATTAAATTTAAAGCATATCAAAGCCACCGCTTACTATAATATCAATAGCAAATTATTGCTCGTAATTATAGGCTTTATAATTATATGGCATAGTGATCAATATAAATTCAATCACAGCCTTACTTGCTAATAACTATATTAATAATTAATTCTATCTACACCTTGTTTCTTATAAATGTAAAGCAATACGAGAGTAGTTTTCAAATAATTTCAAAGAGTATATTAAATAATGCTTCTCAACCGTTTGTCGTAATATAATATGCTTGCAACTTTGTAAAATATGAATTATTTTTAATGTATGAATGTTTGCCTGGTTTACTCCTTATGTGCGATAGTGTAGCCTTTTTTGGGACACTCAAATACATTATATTATGTATCGACACTACCTACTTATAATTCTGTATCTGCAAACATTTGATTTTACAGGAGAGCATTTCAAAGATTCATAACGAAATTGCAAAGTAACGAATGCATTTATCTTCTTCGAAATTGGGACAGTGCTACTATTTCAAATCTAATTTTCCCTGTTGTTTGATGCCTACCCATAGAACTGACTGCGTAGACCAGTGCTCCGCAACCGGTGTGCCGCGGCACACCGGTGCGCCGTGAAACGATACCAGGTGTGCCGCAATGAAACAAATTTTATGTTATTTTGATATTTAATGGAATAATTGTATTACTGTTTCCACTGATAGTGCAACTGCAATGATGAGAAATAAAATGGTTTTGTTTAGGCTGTAAAACAAAACATCCTACCGTATAAATTACACATTACTGTATATATTAGGAATGATGGTGAGCTGATGGTGAGATGGTGAAGTTTCCCAGTGAAATTATTACAAAAATGAACGAATGTATTGATACACATTATCAAGAGCCTTAAATATGCATTTTTTTAAATTGTTAAATATTCTGTTTTATCACTTTGAGAAGGTAAAAGATGTTAATTGGCTTTTATTAAAAAAATATATTAGTTACTATTTCCAATTCACCAAATAAAGTTTTGTTTATGAAATTTACATATTTCGGCTTATGGTGTGCCGCGAAATATTAACGAGTGATTAGTTGTGCCATGGGTGAGAAAAGGTTGCAGAGCACTGGAGGAGACAACGAAAATGCAAATGATGTCGATTTTGGAAAGGAAAAAGGACATAAGAGACACAAAAAAAAACGTGTATTAAATTTTATACATTGGGATTAACGAAAAAAAATATTTTGAAAAGACGGAGGGATACGTCCTTTTGCCTTTCTACAGTCGATATATTATATATTTATATATAAGTATAGTGTATGAGGACGTTTTGTGTGAGCTATACACAATATTTTTTGGTGTGGGTTACGTCCTTTTTCCTTTCCAAAGTCGATACATATACACATATTTGACACGTAAGTGATTATTCTTAAGAATTGTCGGTTTTTCGTTGCTGAAATAACATTTTATTGTCATGCAATACTTTTTTGGCGAAGGTTTATTTAATATTAAACCACAATTTTTATATCTAAGTTTGAAATATTTAAAAGCCAATTAATATGGATTTAGTGTGTTGAATGAATTTCTTCTACGACATTGTGACTGTAAAGCAAATAAGATTTTCTAATCAAAAAATTTTTATCAGATTAAACCATTTATAAATATTTGACAATAATGTTTGACACAAAAATGAACTATAATATTAATAATTAGAGTTGTTTATCCGGAATACACACTCTGTTTTGAGGGAAAACAGTAAACATTATAACATATTAAAAAAATCCATGACGTAGATTTCAGAAAAATTCTTTTCAAGAATGAGTGAAAAATTTAATTTTTCTTGACAACGTAAGTGGTTTTGTAAAATTTGGAAACGTCTGTGTTGATTTCAGGATTACTTGAAAAAGATTTTTTTAAATGATTAATGATTATAATATATATATGTTGGGCATTACAGCTAACAATCAAAAAGCCAAATATTTTGAAAATTGGAAAGTCGATGAGAATTTTTATAAGTCACTCATGTCTAAAACCACACAATAAAATTGAAACAGGGCCCACCTGAGCGCTAGGGTAAAGCTCGTACCACTAGAGCACAGAGGCCGACAAATTTGATTAACTGCATTATTTTTTGTAAAAAAGTGACACATCCCTTTTATTTTTCTCATTAATAAATGTAACGTTCATGAAAGAATCTGAAGTTTTGCACTCATCCTTAATACATAAAAAATAGCGACTGTATAGTGCAGCTTCAGAATAAATTCTTCAGTGTATAATATTTAAATTCTATTATGTACAATATCCAATGGCAAACAACAATGTATTGGAGGCATATTACTGCCAAAGGTTAATCTACAACATTGTAAACTAGCTCACCTACTATCAGCTAGTTTAATGGTAATTGTTAATTGTTTTGCTTTTGCCAGTACCAACCCACTGACAGCTACAGGTATTGATTTAATAGTCGCATTGTTCTATGTACCAACCGAATAACATTATTTTAAATGCATTCTAACGGCAGAATTTCCCAGTCCTATTTAAAAGAGATGGGAAATGAACACGTATAATTTTTTTTTATTTTAATAATAAAATACAATTTCTATGTACTACTTCCACATGTTTTTAATGATCAGGCCCGTTTTCTCTCATCACGAGCGTTATCAACTGATAAAAATACAAAAATAACAATCCTATTTACATAAAATTGAGTGTTAAAAAATAAGTTAAATAAAATAGTTGGTTCATAAACTAAGACAAGAAATTACTGATTATATAATTATACATAAACCAAATAGTCTACAATTAAAATGTTAAGGACCTCTTACAAATCAATAAATACTAATCTGAAATCACAAATATAGCTACATTAAAAGTCCATTAATTGAGCAAAAATTTTTAATGACATTATGATGCATTAAGCAAAGAGCAGATTGGGAAAATTTTAAGAAGAAATTAGTGAACCATTTAAAAACAATGGAATATGTAATTAATATTAACAATAAACAGCCATCTTAAGTGGAGAACGCAGAGCAGCTAGGAGCATCTACCAAATTTTTATATCTGAAAAACAAAAATTAAAGAGACCAGAATCAATTCTTACAAGTTCAAATATAAAAATATCATTATAGGTATAATATAAATCAACGAATCGGATGTAACCTGATCATATGGAAGAAGTAAAAAAAAAATTGTTTTATTTTTAAAATATAATGCCTTTCCACCAAGAATTGACAGTTAACACCTTAAAAGTGAAAACGTATAAAGTCAAAACATACTATCATGAATTCATTAGCAAACCGTTTATTTGCTAAATGGATTTTTCACACAAGTTTAAATGTCGATTACATGATTTTCCATCCCTCAAATATTGAATGCTCGTTGTCAATGCTAGTAAACATGCCAATGAGTCTGGGGGGCAGAAATCGGAGCCGCTAAAGGCCTTACAATTTTAGAGGCCTTAATTTTCAACCACGCATATTTTTCTGCTGTGAATACAAACAAAATAAAGTCTGAATAGTTTTTGTAAAGAAATATTAAAAATTATGAATAACGGCTGTTTTTATATGTGGTATTTATTGAACGGACACTGTATAATATAATTAAATCTGAATCATAGATGATTTTCCGCTGCTTGTGTAACTAGGTGTTAGGGTTGATTCGACTCTTTGAGAAGCATCTTCGGACCGAGGGGCAAACGCGTATCACACCTAGTAAGTCTGTAGAATAACAAAATTATAATTTTTTATCAATTTGAAGTTATTATCTGTCGATACTTGTTGTAAAGGTATTATATTTATGAAAATAAAACACAATTTATTTTATACTGCTTCTACAATTTTATGAAATTTTCAGGAGCGGTTTCGCTAATTGCGAAAATTTTCAACACATCAAAAATAACAGGGGTGAGGAGTCGCCCAAAAAAACCGACATTGACCAACAACTCGACTCCGACTCAGATTAAGACCAAAAAAATTCAGGTTTTTTTCCTACCTTTCCTATTTATGTGTAATTGGTCTTCAAATTAAACACCAACCAACAAATCCGGCAAATAGCCAATTTTTTCATACTATACATATAATATATACATAAATATATGTATATTGCAGGACAAGAAGATGTTATAGGCATAAATAAAAATGGAACAAGTAAATTAATAAATGCAGAAATGCAAAAATGCGCTTTATGGAAATAATAGCCGGAGTTGCTCGTTTTTTCAATCCCAACTCTTACTCCCGCCAAAACAACGCTACTCCACGAAAAATAAAATAGAACTGATCTGTTTAAATAAAAAAAATGTGTTATATATTGATATAAATATAATCAATTTTTATTTAATATTATTCGAAACGTAGTTTGTTGATAAATGGTGCATTAACATAAATGCTAAATATTTTTTATTGTTAGCATTGAAGAGAAAAAGTCACTTTCACGTCGCTCAAATCACAAAGCTAACTTCTACACCGGCCACATCACGTCAACATTCTTAAAGAAATTATTGACGTATTGAAGGCTCAATAACAGTGATTGTAAGATAATTATTAGGTGTTAGTCTGAGCAATGTTAGACCTCACAGCGGCGAGCGAGAGCTCTTTGATCAATGTAATTGCCTCTTGTGCCAACACAGCATCACTGGTTTCCATTGGACCAGCCCTCTCAGATACTTCATAAACCAGATTACCGGCTGCACACCAGTCATTATCTTCTCTAACAGCATTTTCTTAAGGAATGATGTTGCCAACTTTGAAATATGTATTTTTTATATCAGCACTATATTTTGTTATTTCAGTCGGCCTCAATGTGACTTACACGTGCGTATTTATGCTAAATTTTCTTTCTTAAGTTTGTCGATTGTATAAAAATAACATAGATACATTTTTTTTGTAGCCACGTACGCTCCCAATGTGGTATTGCCTACTAACGGAGCTTATTTCAACATAAATGGTCCTACAAGAACTGCTTGCTGCTTAACCTATCATTTTCTCATAGTACGGATAGAAGACAATACGCTACGCTCCGTTTTTAGGATCGAATGGAATGGAGTATGTTCAAACCATGCTTTCAAACAATTATGCATACATCGATTGACAAATCAATTTATGAAATTCTTCGTACTGGAATTCAAGCCGATGAAAACCGCAACCGAAGACAAAGACGTTGATCACTCGGTTACGAGTCCAAAGATACATACGCAAATATTCGAAATATATTTTTTATTCTATTTCCGGTGTCGTAAACGTGATCATTAATACTCTTTAGACCTTTGTCGATTTGTTGAACCGCCAAGAGCTGGAATCTCTGAATGAAAACATTGTTTTTTTCAATTGATTTATAAACTATTGTCCAAAAAGCACATTTTTTGTGATGATTTCATCTTTACGTACAAATCCCCCGATCAGTACAACTCAATTACCTCTTGTATAACTAGTCTGCTCCGACAGGGAGTTGTAAGTGCTCTGTGCTTTTCGTTCATATCGATTACGCGGTCAAGGGTACTCACGAATGCAAAATGTCATTCATCGATTTTAGATGTATGTATGGACACCAGTGATTCCTTCTCCCACATCCCCTATGCGATTCTGAAAATCGGACCGAAGAGGGAGATCGATTAATTTACTAATATTACTTATCTATCTCCATCTTTGTAAGCTTACTTTATCTATAGATATAAGTTGATATACTAACATACAACCTGGTCCCAGAAAAACGTATATTGTAATTCTCTATTGACATGATTTAAAAACATCTTTCGGTTACTTACTTATTATACGTTTCATAATGATAGAACAAAGTTACTAAAACGCTTTCAATTTCAATAGAAAAATACTGATTACCTATATTATTTTCGTTATTACGAAGCCCTGACATTTCCCGCATCGAATAAAATTAAACTGTAAAATTATAAACTCTGTAATGAATAATTTGATGAGTTATTTAGGGTAGGACGGGATATTTGTTTTATTTATAATTTCGTCATCTGTAATAATGACTTTATTTACTTAGCGTGCGTAAACTCAAGGCAAGTTTCATGCATAGCTACGGGCTTCGATTAAACTTATTTACACAACAAAAGCTCTAGGGCGGGGCAAAAATTTAAATAAAAAAAAAGTATTTGCATTACAATGGCGGTAATTCTGTAGTGCACGTAGACATGACATGTCATTGAAAAATTCTCTACTTTGATGATGTGATATATGAAGCCGAATAATTACTGGCATTTAAAAATAATATGAGTTTATAAAAACTTATTATTAATATTCGATGATATGTTATTATGTTGTAAACAAAAAACATGCTACATGTTATGATGTTTAATGTCTGGATATTAAAAAAAGAGTTACTTTGTCTTTAAAATACATAATTAAGTTGATCAATAGGAAATAAAAATCATACATAGCTGAAAATTACATATTTAAAAAAATTATCGATTGACTCTAGCACTGAATACTAGCCCTATCTTTCTATCTATACTGATGAAAAAGAGGGGTTGAGAAACTGCGTTACAAGCAGTTTTCGTTGAAGAGGAGTTCACATTGAAGAAGACATGGTAAAAATATAATAATACATGTGTTTTCTTTATACTGTCGCTTTTCATTATGTTATCCTGGCGCTCAAACCGAATCTCAACCGCGAGCGAAGAGGCACGCGCTAAGCGATATAAAAACATAAAATCTTTTCGTTCGCAATGGAGGCGTAACATGGAATAAGACCCTTAGCTATGAGAGCTAAGTTAATACTAAGTTATCGCGGTGGAGATCCGGCTTTTAGACTCTCTTTATTTATATTAAAAAATATGTATAGACGTAGGTACATATAACGAGGTTTTAATGATGATGGTGTTGCGCATACACAAATTCCTTAACAAACCTTCCGAAAGATTGAATGATAGCTAAAAATAAATTACAATTAATCATCAAAGATAAATCTAGAGATGTGGCTACGCATCGCATTAAAACATTCATGTTATAAATAATAATTGACATTAAAAATGCAAATAGCAACATTGTCTGGTTGATGAGACTCGTTCAGTATGCGATTAGTTGTGCCTATAAATTTATTCGAGAATCAATTAAGTAAAATACTTCATTAAAGTTGAGAATACTTGATGCTGTAATGGTTTTATCTCTGACGTCCTTACTCCTGCATTAAAATGAGTGGATAGTTGGGTCAGTAAGAAATAATAAATGTATTGTAAATAATGTCAGTAATTTAACAAAATGGCGAGTATACACGTAGGGTCGTTTCACCAGTGCTCAGCCAGTTAAGCGACAGGTGTACTTTCAAAAGGGATTTTGAGTCAATGAATGATAAATACATATTTTTTTCGCTGTTATTCCATTAAACAGCGAACGATGTAACCAATTTAAAATAAAATAGTTAATATTGTACCAAGCATAAAATAATAGAAGTTTACAAAATAAATGCCAATTGTCCCAGTGGACGGTCCCCAAAATCCAATGGTCTTCCTTTCGTTTCCCAGTGTTCGGCCATCACTATGAAACTTCATGGATACCGCGAAATAATCTACTGATAGTTCACAGAACAATAAAAAACATAATGATGCAAAGCATGACAATATAAAGTATATTTTATTAGCGATCCTCAGGATACCGATGATACAACATGAATTTGTCGAATCTTGCGAAGTAAAAATGTGTTTTTTTTTAAATTACGTATTGCATCACATAGGTCAGTATAGTGCAGATATACACTGGTAAGTGACAAAAATACCTACACGAATTAAAAAAATCTGTTTTTTTTTTAAATATATCTACTATTATATAATTTAAGACATCGACTGAGGGTGCTTGATGGAATTTCAATATCAAATTTGGATTATTGAGATTTTGTACACTTCCATGTATTTTGTCACTAACGACCCGGGTTTCGCCTTTCGGCATCTTCAGGCATTCGAGCACACGAATGGACTCGAACTGAGAGACAGTAAACAGTGTCTAACGTTTATATAGAAGATACAAATGCGACAAATTTTATTTACGAGGTAAGATATTATACGTCTGAGAGCCACACTGATACCTGAGTTAAAATTTCGGGAATCTCCCTAATCCTTATTTTGTAAACACCATATTAACAGAAATTCCCGAAATTTTAACTCAGGTATCAGTGTGGCTCTCATACTATAAGTATGGTAGCTATAAGATACCCTGCCTTATTGGCTCGTCTTAAAAACTTCTCATTGGTGATTCGATTGGCCCAGAAAATCTTCATTGTTAGCCTAAACGGCCACATTTTACAATATTCGGAAAATAGATTGTTTGATTGTATGTGATCGACAAACAGATATTTAACATCGTTTTATTAAAAATTAGTAGGGTGACTGCTATGGTAATTGGACGGCGATAGTTATTGGACACTTCGACTTTAAACGTCCAAAATAAGAGTAGCTAAGCGTTCTTGTTGGTGTGAAGGTGACGAATATATCAAATCTTTCTATCTCTATGTAACTGCAGCTTTAATTATTCACTACGAGATGAGAATACTGAGAAAACTTCATTCGTATGTGATGTCAGGTCAAAATCGTGAAAAAACGTGTTTGTGTTAGCAGACCCTTTAAGAAACAGTGATATTTTAGTGATATTTACTTTATAAAAGCTTCTCAGGAAAGCATGAGAGACTACAAGCTGTCAATATTCATTGAGATTTAAAGAGTGGTACAACAACTATCCTAAAAAATAAATGTGTCCAATTACTATGTTTTTCCATATTTTTCAGTCTAGTACAAATATCTAAAAAATCTTTTGTTTTTATTACTGTTCAGTTCATTTCCTTGAAGCTCGTTAAATTCCTCATCTCTACATATCTTACATGTTTCCTACATATTTATATTTTTTGACTTATACATTGTTAAAGGAAAGTACTTCCTTAAGTGTCCAAATGCTATAGCAGTCACCCTATTTACTACCCGGGCATGTAACTGAGTTGTCAACGTTGTTGTCCTCGGTTGTGGTGTTGTTGGAATATAATCCTTGCACGTACAGTTTCTTAAATTAATATTCAATCGATTTATGGAGTTTTCGAAGGTTTGGAATGTCTTTTATGTCTCAATTCCCTGCCACCCATTTGACAATACAGATGTGGCATAGTGAGTGCGATTATATAACTAGTCCTATCCCAGCCGTATCCTTCTTTCCACAATCTCTTCGACAAAGTGAGTTTGAACGACTAATGTGAAAAAAAAATCCATATGATCTACAGAAGCGGACATGGTTAAAACAGGTGGCTTAAAAAAACTGCCTATACGATGACGACATAATATATTAAGATTTACTGTTGCTGGTTAGCCGATGTCACCTTATTATGAAGAATCATATTATATACGCACAATCCTCTTACAAGCTATAAATGTTGATTTGCTAAGTCGTAAGTTAAATGTCTAAGACAGTGATGGGAAATATATGGCAGGAGTGCCAAGGCTTTTTCATGACTGCACAGACACACATTCATACAGAAGCATATTGAAGATTTGGAAGGTGATGAAAATTATGGAGTATCATTCTTGCGTCGGTATCCGTGGCGCAGTTGGTAGCGTCATTGGCTACGAATTTCTGTTGTTTGAGTGTTTGTGATGTCTAAAAAGTTCCCTCCCACCCATCCAAACCTCACGGGGCGCAGCGAGAACAATTAGCCAACCACTAGTTCTGTCCTAGCCCTATCCTTCTATCCCTACTCTCTTAAAAAAAGAGGTTGAGCGACTGAGTAACAAGCAGTTTTCATAGAAAAATTCTGTTGTGGTACCTCCATTAGGAGGTCATATGCTCCACGTTGGGAGCGGACATGGATAAAAAACAGTATTCTTGATACTTGATGCAAAAAAATCTCGTTGAAAATTTTCTCTTAAACTTATTCAAGCAAAAGGCTTTTTTTATACTAAATCGTGTGCATTCAATGTCGAGGAACAGATTACTGAACACAGGAAGATTCGATGAAATTTATTTCTTTGCAACCAACATTATTATAAAATTATATGCGCTTACACGGAGCTCGCATCGGGTAACGGTCAAAATAAAGTTTAACATTTTTACATCACGTATATTAAATACTATTTGCCATCCCTGGTATCAGATGATTATTAAAAGAAGTGATTCCAAGTTCCAACAGATACTTATTATAACTTTTAATTATTACAACTGTTTCGCATACGCCATTACAAATCTATAGGGGGTAACACTATAAACATGTAAATTTTAATTAACTACCTAATTAATGTTGTTTTTATTACTGATTTGGAAATAAACACGCGTTAGACAAAATACTAATTTGTTTAATACTAATCTGTCAATGAGATCTAAATCAGTCTCGTACATTCTACCGATACTTTAGCTAGTGTTTAATTATTATTTAGAAAAGTATTTTTCCTGCGCATTAAATATGGTAATTATACACTACTGCAATTAATCAATGCCTTCCTTTAATGGGAAGTCGTGAGTGAAGTAGTATTTCATTCGACTGACTAAAAAGTGTGCACCGGCTTTGAAAAAGGGTACTTACTGTAATCGAAAGTGAATTATTTTATCAGTTCATTTTTTTACTTTTAAAATAAATCGAGATGATAAAAAAACTACAGTGCAGTTCAATGTATATTTAATAATAACTGATAGTATTAATTAAATGCTGTTCAATGTAAACTCTTCAAACATTTATCAAGTTATGATTTGAGTTTAAGAGTCACATACATGGCGTTATCCAGGTCTTATCTAAAAAAAGATGACAGTTCTATCAATTTGCACCAGAGAAGGCATAATAATTTTGTGTTGAATATAATAGGTAAATAAAATCATATTTATCTGTAAAATGAACGTTTGTTTTTTTCAGTTTGTTCCGTATGCGTTCCTGTACCATTCATCCGATTGTGATGAAACTTTGGTGAGTTGTTGTGGGCACACACGCGAAGGTTTCTGAAAAAAAATCTAAAATCTACAAAACAAAGAATCATATATGTAGGTACAAACAGTGACATTTCAGTTAAGATGTACTGTTGCCACGAACCCAATGATCCAACAGATATATTATACAACAACATATATAGATCCAGTTGAATTAAAACTTATGCAGTTTCCGGTGAGACTCGCATTTTCACTGACCATCAACGAAGCACTGGGAGAATCGTTATAAGTGTCTGGACTAAGTTTAGAAAATCATGGATAGCTGTATGTGGCCTGCTGACGCGTCGGTAAACCTCCTGATTTATTCGTGTACCCACCAGATGGAAACAAAAAATATTATGTATCATAGCACATAATAAAACATTTTCTTTTTTTGAGGGGCATTGAAACGCATGTCTGGTACTCGTTAGTTATATATATATATTTATGTGAATCAGGCATTGTCAAATTTATTAAAACTCAACTCCTACCTGCGCTGGGCCGGACAATAAATCACGCATTGATAAGTGGAAACCCACAAAACGTCGCAAATTTTCTACTTGGAGCGTTGGTAGTCCACGACTTCGATGGATACACAGTTCACCCCGGACTGTAGCGCCAGAAAAGAAGAATAAGCAGTATATATATTTATAAATAATTTTACCCAGCCAGTAAGCTTTATAATTTCATTTAATTTATAATGTCGTACAACGATAATCTCCAAGTCATGATAAAGACTTAAAAAATTCTATGAAAGAATCGTTCCACTCAGTCATTTAATAGAATAAAGTGCGAACTTCTGAATGAATCCTTATTGTTGGAAAGAAAATATAAAGCTTCCCCCAACCCTAAACTAGATATTGAAAGAGGATAATGATTTTTAAACTAATTGCAATCTCGTCAATTCAATAGAAATCAAATTAATTAAGTAGGTAAGAGATAAATTATTTTCGGATATAGATTTGATTATTTTTTTTAATATTTATTTTTTTACTAATTAATAATATTCACAAAGTATCATGCAGAAAATATACGGGTTAGGTAAGGCCATAAATAAAAATTGCTAATTCGATCTCAAATATTAAATTGATTACATCCGGACGAGAGCGGATAGACTGGCAATACTAACATTATTCAAAATTAGAACATATCGAACGTGCATATAAAATTAATGGCAATTTGAATTATTGTAAAATATATCGTATCCGCTATTTCTGTAGCAGCAAAAATATACACACACTTATGTACTTATTTTCAAATTGTTTCGGTATGAATTGCATATGTTGCAAATTTATATATAAATAAAACTTTCCAAATCGAGTGTAATTCGCTTGTTATTATTTTAAATAAAATGATCTGTGTCAAAAGTGTAATTTTGATTTTATCTATAACTGAGGCGTCCAGTTCCAAAATCCGTCTTATTACTTTTTACTGTTTTTGAGAAAACCGCGAAAAACGATATTGACAGTTTTTTATCAATGATTTTTTTTATTTTAAAACTCTATTACGTAAAACGTTATATTACCTATTTAATTAAAAACAAAATTCACGTAGACTCCAAATATTTAAGACGATAACTGAATTTAAAACAATCAAAAGGCGGATTTTGGAACAGTATCAGCAATATAGAGACTTTGGAAGCAAAGTGAAAAAACCACCTTAAGTTATAGTGTGATTTTATAACATATTATTATGCAATTTAAATCATAGTATCATCATCATCATCACGTTGTAATATATTTGAAATATTTCATGTTGGATATTATAATGTTAAATATTGTCATGTTGAATATTGCGGATTTTGGAACTGTAACACCGTGAATTACGTAGACGAATTCGTTGCGAGCCTGAGGTTGTGCGCCGTAGCTCGAAAACATCAATCGTCGGAGTGTCCTACGTGAGAGGTGACTAAAAAATACGGCGCGCCCATACGACGGCAAGCGTGTCAAACGCCGCCTCACCGCAGCGCCGCCTCTCGCTCGCAAAACTTCGTCCACCTAAAACACGGTGTAATAGCTTCGCGCTTCACAACCTGTATGAAATTAGACGGTTGTTGGAAATAACAATTTTTGAAAAGGTTCTGGTCATGCATATAGCGGATTTTGGATCTGAACACGTTTTTAAATAGAAAAATTAGTAATAGATACTGGTTTTAGGAACGAAATAATTTTATGGATCGATTCTTCTAACTCAATATTGCATTTTGTTCAAAACATGATTTTCTAAAAAAATATGAAAAACGGATTTTGAAACCGGACGCCTCATTACTTTTCAATTGAATAAGGTCAAATTTTGGCGTTTTAGAAACATAATAACGCTATTATTTTGCACAAATATGTCTAACATATTTACAATTCGTTAAAAGACATTACTTAACTAGGATTGTATTGGGAGAGAAGGGTTCCGGAGCCCTATCGTAAGCCAAACCATCTTTTTTTTATGATGTTTATTAATAATTAGTGTATTCTTAGATAATTACAAATAAACCACTTATCATAGAATCAGAAGAAAAGTGTTTACGGAAATTATACATGAATAAGCAAAGTTTTTTTCAGCATTTCAAATTAATTACTTAAAAAGTCAACGAATGCTTAAAGAGGAGATTTATAATATTTATAAGAAATAGCATCTCCACAATTTTATTTAAATTTTATGATATGAATTATTTTAGTGGCTTATATATTTTATATTACTTTATAAAAAAAACTATTTTATAATAGAATATGTATATCGCGTTTAAAAATATAATTGTGTGTCAAACCAGAGCTGTGACAATAAATGAATTATCATTTCCAAAGCGTTACCTGTACGTAAATGATACCCAATTAATAATTTTGATTGAAAACATAAGGTTTGTAACGTTTCTTAAAATTATTTAATAAAATAGTATTTCTTTTATGAGATAGCGTATTGATGAGTAATCATTCACTGTTATAAAGTTTATTGATATAGATGGACCAATTTAACATGACCGCTAGTGAGAGTGCCACCGTCGCGTTATAAATGTTGCCATATTCAACCAAAACTGAAATTTCAATAAATTCCAAAATTGATGTTTTAGCAGTGGTTAATAAAAGTAGACAAGATATTTATTTTGCATATAATTGCAATGGGAGAAATTTATTCTAGACTAACAATTCTAGATCCAAATTCGGCAGCGGCCAAGTTATGTTGGTAATACTATTCGAAAAATGCAATACAAAATGGCACGGTTTTTTAAAAGTAACAAGGGGTTAATAAGTTAAAGATGTCATAATATCGTTTGGAGTTTGAGTTAAAACTATTTAAATGTTTGTATGTACTCACTTTAAAAATAAATATAAAGATAAAAAAAATGCTTCGCGTAAACTGTTTATTATCAAAAAGTAGCAACAATGTATAATAGTAGAAAAAGTATATTTTAAAATTGCAAACCAAAAAACTGATAAATATTAATATTAATTGCTTAGATATAATAATAAAAGAATTATGCCGGATATACACTATCACTTTAAAGTAAATGTTATATAACTTATGTTTAATTAATTAATAAATAAAAAACCCCTGTCTCTAGTTTGTGTGAAAATATTAAAAATCTCAACCGGTATATTTCGTCAAAGTAATGTAATGTGCTTTAGAACACGTTGAGTCCCGAGTCCATGTTTCCACATGATAAGCTACGATGCGCCTGTCCCTGTAACGTGTTTTACATGACATTCTAATTCTTCAAATAACACTATATTAGTGGCGTTTAGCGACACGTATTAGAAAAAATACTCAAATCATAAAACAGTCGTTCAATAAGTATGTTTTTCATAAATATTACAGATTTTATCACAACCCATCTGACTTGTGCATTCGCCTTTCTGAAGACCATATTATGGTGCAGTTACCGGGTACATTCCGAATTAGAATTTTGGATGATCCACCAGTTAAATTTCATGGGAAATAAGTATAAATATTTTGATATAAACACCAGCAACATAAAATAAATATACCATGTAGAACATGCAAGGTGGGTGCAAAATACAAAAATGTAAGACTCGATTAATAATGGAAAATAAAATATTATCGTACACTGTTGAATTATTGAAATGTTTTAAGTTTCATTAGGTTCAATCAAGTATTTAAAAATGCTATTTCATAAAAAATGAGCCGGGCACATGTATAATATCCCTGATTTGGGTGGGACCTAAAGTGTTAAAACACGGCCTTCTATAAAAAATCGAATAAATTCAAAATGTATGTTGTTTTTTGAGATATCCCTTGAACTTTAACCTAAGCCGCATGCAACTATCTATAACTCAACCACGCACATATATTGAAACACATTTTACCATTTTAAACAGCTTCACTATTTTTCTTTCTCTTATTTTACGTCTTGTTAAAAAGAGAGAAGTGATAAAAGTCCGATCCTGAAGTGGTAGTTGGGTAAGTTTTTTTTTCTAAAGCTTTCTGAGATTATTACAGATATTGCCTCATTTTATCATTAATAATTTTATTGAAGAATGTAAAGTAAACACATAAATAAAATAATTTAATCGTAAATATGTAAATGTAGTTGTAATAACATAGTATTACAATATTAATGACCAAAAAAATTACTCGCAGTATTGTTTGAGATAATATTTTGGGTAAAATATAATGATAAAATTTACCTTCAATACATTTTCAGGTTACGCACCAAAGACAATCGAGCAACTAAATAAAATAGATTGTCAAATATACTGCGGAATGCCATATTTAATTACTGTGAAAGTTTATCATTATGCATAAATTACAAAACTGCAATATCGCAACTGTCAGTAGAGTACACGCTGTATAAATTTGCGTTACGGCTCTAAGGTCCGGCTGTAGGATTTAGGATCACACGTTTCATACACGGCTCTAGGATCCATGCAAATGTGTCCAGGGCACTTTGCGAAATATACCAACACCAGAAAATCTTGATTCCTGTGTTCGATTCAAGTCGACTACATGTTTGCCAAATATTGAAAAACTTTGAAAAACCGTCAATTTCTTTGAGTAGTGGAGTTAGTCACAAGAAGATTCATTCTTAAAGAGGCTACGGCTGGCCTCTTCTTAGATATTGGAAAAACCTTCGATAGGATGTGGACCGAAGGGCTTATATTCAAAATGTCGAAAGCCGGAATAGGATCACCACTGGTCAAGATCATCAACTCATTCGTGACAGACAGACGCTTCAAATTTAAAATGGTAAGAACCCGCTCCTCATAAGGTCAACCAAGACGGAAGTTCTGCAAGGCTCTGTCTTGGGACCCATATTGTATAATATATACACGCATGATATAGCTCAGTACGCAGATGATACGGCTATTTTATCAAAATCACTTAACCGACAAAGTGCTGTAATACAAGTCCAATCAGTTGCCGATACCATAGCGGATTGGTGTGACAGCTGGGGAATTAAAATTAATGCTGAAAAGAGCACGGCAGTTATGTAGAGGGCTTTATTAGAAAACCCAATTTTGATTGCATTTACATACACAATACAGAGAATGGTCCAATACAGTCAAGTACCTTGGACTCATCTTAGATAGTAGACTTAGATTCAACGAACGTCAAGCTAATACTGCAATAGCAAGATGACACTTTATGCTAAATGCGAGAAGTAAAATTACTCTCAAAAGCAAACTGCTCCTCTATACAGCAATAACTCACCCAATCATGGTATACGCTACTCCAGTTTGACCTTATGCTCACCACAAGCATCTGACTCTCCAGATAAATAAAAATAAATCATTGCGACAAATATGCAACGCCCCATGATATGTACGTAGCTCGCTGCTAGGGTTAGATAGGAGAATGTAGATTTACAGCAATATGTGGTTGAAAAGGAAAGCATTTTACGAGCGTGTTGCCGAAAGCGTGTTGGGTATTCTACGGCATTTTTCCATATTTCGATTGGATCCTTCTTAACATCAAACAATGACTTGAAAATATTATCTACTGAGATAATTCCATCTTTAGCTCTTTAGATGCCTTGATGACATCAAATAAGTGAGGTTGAAATTATAATTTCAGTGTGATCTCAAAATCGGCAAATCTTTCATTGTATTTTACAATTAATACGTCAATAACAGCTGTGTATTCTTCGAATGATTCGAATGTATAGTTATTCTACTTATATCAATGATCTTCGCTAACTGTTTATCCGAATTTTCTTTTTAAAGAAGAAGTGTTTTTAAAAAAGATAGCTTTTTACGAAATGCCCGGAGTTTCTGGAATATTTGGATTCAGTCAAAAGGAAGCACTTGAGACCCTAAAAGACCGCAGGTTCGTCATCCCTGGTATAGACTAAAGAAAGAGAAATAGTAACAAAAATCTTGCAATAAGAACTGTAAAATAAAACTTTGAATTTATTATTTCTTATCTAGATTTAAAAATGTTTAAGCACACATTTCCGAAGTTGCTCACATACTGATCCCCTGACAAAGTTATCATTGATGCATTGCAAGTGTTGAAAGCTTTCGGTGATATGTCAAAGGGGCGTCGCGGCGCTTTGAGTGTCTTGACAGCCAAAAAGCTCTTAATTTTTACGGAACATTGACACCAAAGTATTTCATTATTGTGACACTCCCTGTGCTCCCACCTTTGATTAAGTCGTGTAATAAATTATAATTTTCCACAGCAGGCTGACATTTTTTTTAAATATATGTTTGTCATCATTTCTAGAGTATAAGTAGAGTAGTAGAGTCTAAAATGATATTTAAATAATATCAATCATCATTCCTTTTGATTTAAAATACACAACTATTTCTGCTTAGTATACTATTGTTTAGCTTGGGTGGAATTATCCTCTCTATCTTGAGTATGGGAATTTTATTAAAACTGAAAAAATGCTTACGAAATTTATGCGTTTAGTATTATATTTTCTTGTTATTTTTATTATATATTATTGTATATTTCGGGTTGCTATACTGACGACTTACAAAAATTCTACTTTAACATATTATTTAGTTAGCGTTACCATGATGATAGCACAGACGTCAAAATTTAGTAACTTTAAGGGATTTAAATGGAATACGATTTGACAGTGATCTCAAAGTCCAATTCCAAAGGCACAGTTTTCAGTTTGACAGTAATTATAAATAACATATAAACATATTTATCGTGATGTCCCATAATCCCAAAGGGAGCAGTACCGAGCAGCTAGTAGTTTTTTTTATATTTATTAAATTATACAAATATATAAGCATGTATTTAATTTGAGATATCGACTGGGTTTGCTTAATGGAATTTCAATATCAAATTTGAATTGTTGAAATTTCCATTAATTTCATTATTAACCGCTTGGGTTACGTTTTTCGTGGTTCTTTGTCGTCTTGCCAAGTCCTAAGAGTTTGTAATTGTTTTTGCGATTATTTTACCCAATTAAGGTTAAAAGTCATTATTATCAAATAAGTATTAAAACTAATTCGATATCAATATAGTTCCTAGACTTAGTGATAATATTTTTTCTCAACTATTGACTAACTGTCAGTTCGAGTTCATTCGTATACTCGAATGTCTGAAGATATCGATATAATCATGTTTATTTTAGTGAGATAGTTAAATAAAATGGTAAGAATTTCGTCACGAGACGGTGTTGTTAGTTTTCTTTCCGATTTAAAGTTATTGAATATCATAGACGTACAATTATTTTTGTAAAAAAATACTAAATACAGTATTTAATTTATCTATAGTAGAGAGTTGTAAAACCATTTATTTATATAGCGTAGGTAGTAAAATTTGTCTAAAATATACCAATTTATGAAAATGAATTCACATTTGTTGCTACCATTAATCAGATATAACGGAGGGGGTCGACTTAATTAATGCGGTTAAGTATCATCAGAATAAAAAAAACACATTTTTCGAATGCCGACATGAAAGACAGGAATCTTATAAAAATCTTAACTGCCTTGCTTTCATAATACATATTGGATACATCCACTTAAGTATGTAGAATATTTGAGCAGTTTTTCAATAGAAGCTTTGTGTAAACACTATAAACCAAAGGCCCGTGTTTTATTTTACACCGATTTTAAGTTTATTCAAATTAACCGAATTATAACTTTGATCAAGTTTTAATAATACGATGACGTAAAGTCGAATCAATTACCTGAATGGAAACTTTTTAATCAACTTTTTATGATTTTTTTATTCAACAGTATTTGTATCTGTGACGCAACCCTGTGTAGCAGATTTAGATTGTGCGTATTTCCGAAACCGGGATTCCGGTATTGCGGTTGTTTTTTTAATACCGAAATACCGGTTTTGAAAATGGAAAATGTATAACCCTATAATTGAGGGTTTAGTGTCATAATTCAGAATCTCCGTCAATGTTCATTGTTGGCAAATCAAAAAAAAACCGTTTTAATGATTCAGTTACAAATGCATAGTTTAATACAAATAAAACTGTGGAATAGAGATTACACCATGATATATAAACAAACGCTGTTGAGCATCACAGTACAATACTGCACTCCTATTCGTTGGAATGGAGATTATTAGCTTAGAAAATTATATGGCATTAGAAAATTTTAAGTTTTGAAAATTAACAATATTTTCACAATTTATTTTAGCTGGGAGTTTGTAAGCTTAGAAAAATATTTTATGATTTAAATAGTAGGTGTGAACACGGAGAACAATGGTGCATTCATAACACATTTTTTGCATATGCTGGAGATTATGAGTTATGAAACTAGACACCTCAATTATTTGATGACTGCTCGTCCAACAGTAGTTCAATTTGAGAGGACTTTTTCTACAGTCGGACTTATTTACTTGAAGATCCGATCAAGGTTAAATATTCCAGTATTGATGAATTAAGCCTTTTTAAAGTCATGTTTAAATTCAAAAAAGCAATTAAGTTTACTTTTTTAAGATGAGTTTTTGTTTTATATGGTTACATAATATTTTTAAACGATATTATGGTTTTATATGAAATATCTAAATAATGCTATTGATTTATAATAGCGATCTCACTTTTTTTTGATGATTTTTACCTATTTTAGTTATACTGGCAATGATATGTGCAATACCAGTATTTAATATAAAATACCGAAATACCGGTATTAACATCCCAGGCGCAGGGTCATGCCAAAAATATTGTTTGCAATATGTGTCACTTAGAATAGTAATGGTGTAACTCCAAAATTACGAAAAATGAGTTTATACCTCAAACAGGTTCAAAAGATGTTATTCTATTAGTTTAATAATGGTGTACCTACGTATATACTCCTAATTTCTTTAAAAACTGTTTTTTGATTTTATATTCCCATATTTAACGATATTTTTCAGAATAATAGTGAAGTACCTGCAATATCAGAATTTAGACTTCACTACTAAACTAACGTTTAAGTTCTTCAGTTGATTGACAAACAGTTATCAATGGTTGTTATTTGATCCTAAGAACATTTTACAAAACCTTGATTTTCTTAAAACTTCAAAACTGGAATTACACCATTACTATTCTTAGTGACACATATTTAAATCAAACACTAAAATGTTTTGTGGTAATATTAGAATCTAACATTTAGGCATCAATAAAATGTAATAAAAAAGGAGTTGAAAAAAGAGTAATCAAGTAATGGCAATCAGGAAAAAATGTGTTAATTACAAACAATGGCGAATGGAAAAGTTGTTATTAACCACATACCTTCACGTTTGTGTTATCGTGACGCCATGTTTTTCAGAAGTTATTATTGTATTTATTTAGTTAATATTTACTTTAATATACAACGCATGCTTATTGTGTACCAATAATTAAAAAATATATAATTAAACGCAACCAATGAAACAAAATGGCATATACGACATCGGATGAAGCAAAGCGATTGGCTGGTAATAGGGAATCATGACGATGCCGCGTGGTGGTCGTGTGCTACACATAGGTAGCGGGTTGGCTAAATAAATAAAGATATTATTTGAAGTATCCGTAATGTTCTCTCCTGACAAAACAGTTTGTTTCGACTATCTGATGATTATAAGTATTTTTTTAAGTCAATCTACACTCATGCCGTTGCAGATATGTGTAAAAGTACCTATATATATTATTTGTGACCACACCTTGAAAAATATTAATTCACATGGTGTCAAGCTTTGAAAAATTAAAATAATAAATATCAAACCGTATTATTAATTCAACGTCAAGAGTTATCAATTCTTCTAATATATATCGTTCTTGAATAAAAAAATGAGCATTCCATCTCGTAATATTAATTTTGCATCCGTTTTCGGGTAATAGCTTCAATTAAACTGTAAAATTAAAATGGATAGTATGTGATTCCACTTTTTTTCGAATGTAACGATCTATATATTGGACAATAGACCCAATTATCTTTACACTTATCAACTCATCACAATGATTCATGATTTTGTATTCCTCCTATTCCTTACACAAGTTTATCCTACTATTATTCCATTTTCGACGATAGGTATTTTCACAGAGTTGCCACAGTTTCCTGCTGAAGTTCAATACAACACATATTAAGTGACACCGCCCCGTACTTATGGGGCGGACAGGGGTCTTCAAAACCAATCTGCAGACTCTTTCTATTAATGCAAATTTAATATGTAATATCTCTCCTGAGGCGATCAAGAGTAGTTGGTCATATTTGTTTGGTTGCCGTTGCTTGTTTACAGTTAGAAGTGGGCAAAGGGCTTGCGATCCTGCAAGACATTCAGTGGCCTCTCGGCCTTTCCCGGAGTGAGTCGTCCGCCGATGAAGCGGCGCTTAGTCCACCACTTGCTAGTAAAACCACTTACAGAGTTTTAAATTAAAAATGTGTATTTTAAATCTGTTTGTGTAACTGTCTTCAAGGAATTTATAAACTAACTGCAATTAAAGAGAAAGTATACTGAATACGACCGGGTTTTAATGGAAGACGAATGAACCTTTGAATGATCCTTTGTCCCCACGCCGTACGCGGGCTGTGAAGTGTGTTGACCCCTGCACCCCGCTTCTCCCCGCTCACCACCTTCCACCCTTGAGCTGCGAGACGTTTCTTTCTTACTCTCTCACAAGGTACTGGATTCTAGCATCTACGTACCTAGATCGGCCTCTGTAGCGTAAAGATAACAGTTCCGTTAAGAGATCAGAAGGTTCCATACCATGTTAGATCCTTTCTAGCTGAATATCAAATGAAATTTAACGTTAGAGAGCTTTAGGCATAGGTGATATATTTTCTTTTAAAATTTACCTCGAGTGGCATTGTCAAAATTTAAAATTTCAAAATATCTGTTCCAATATTTTTATTTTGATGACCAGTTTATTTCGGTTTTCATAGCGGTTTTTTCTTGTATGTATTCTGGATGATTGATTTCCCTTATCACTTTCTACTTCTCTAGCAATCTGGTGGAGAAATTGAATCACTTTTTAGAATAATTACTTATTTTCAGTTTGACGTCATTCATTCTTATATATTAAATCCAAGAGAAAAGAAAACGGAATGCCCAGCATAACACCAAGGCATCGATTATCACCGTCTCCATTACATTTGATTGTCAAGATTACCTTCCTTTTCTAAACTATGGAACCGATACGTCTTGTTTTGGTTAGGAAATGTGTTATGTATTTTTTTAATTGAAAATTTAAATTTAAATAAATGACAGTAATGAGTATTTAAAATAGAACTAGATTTCAATAATTAAGAAGTCTAGACCACAAAATAATTATTATCTTTGTCTATCTTAACAAAGAACAGGGCGTTGACGAATAGTTATTAATGACTCCATTTAAACCAGCAAGAAGACGATTTTCAAATATTTGAAAAAGAATCCTAGAATAGACCGTTCGACTTATTGACAGAACAAAGACAAAACAAAATGGATGACTTGAATTTGGGCGGAGAATAATTCAAAATGTCGCGGCGCTCGGGTTATTAATGTTAAGTTTTCATCGCCAGCTTAGACAGGCTGGAGCGATTAATGGGGACAACTATTTTTGTCATTATTTACGTCAGCAATTAGGGAGAGCATACTGTGCAATAGGGTTAATATGTAGCGAATCGTCTAATGTTTCTGTTTTAATTGGTCAAAATAAAAAGAGTCATTATATTTTTATGTTGTAGTGATAATTTATCAAATTCTGTAGTCGGGTATTAAAATAAAGACCTGGTTATTTGAATACCGCGTATGCAAATAAACTTTTATTATTTTATCGTTTTCAATAATTTTTATTACATGTTTTGAGTTTTGTATTTTTAAATTAGTTAACCGATAAATAAAAATATTTACCCAGTTATAAAATCATTAGCAATCAAAAAGTAGGCACAACGTTTATGTTTTTATATCATATTTCATGAAGTTCATAAAACAGTTAATTTTTAAATTTGATGCAACAATCATGCAAAAATCGATCATCGAAACAAAATTAAAAGTGAATGTTAATGTCGAATTATTTGCGCGACAATTGGTAGCTATGTACATGATTGGTAGCTATAGTGATTTAATTATCATTACAATTTTGAATGTGGAAAAATTATTTTTGATTTTGGTTTTTATCGAAAAAATTATATGGTGAGTTCCGTTATGAATCTTTTTAATACACTCATGTAAATTCTCATGTTTTGCAGATACGGGATTATGCGTAGGGAGTGTCAATATAATAGTGAATAACATAAAGTGGGGGGAGGGGTTAGAATTTTTAAACATAAAACCAAAAAGTAATCAATTTATTTTTCTGATTTACACCATTTTGCCGAGACCTGCTTTGTCGTCTTTATAAATGAAATCCAATCATTAACTCATTTTCGTATTTCGTTTGGGGTTACATTAATTGACCAAAACACCGTCAACATTATGATGTCGTATATATTATTTTCGATGGATTCAGTCGGTAAATTTTGTGAAAATGCAATTTTAATAAAAAAAAAATGCTAACATTGTTTTGCACAGGATGTAACACATGTTTCATCTCTTTGAGAAAAAATATTAAAACTAACCCGATTGTGTAACATGTATGGATGAGCTGGATTAAAAATGAAAATCGCCATTTTTGCATTTGTTGACAATAATGATGTTGATTGAATTACAATCTACTATGGTTACAGCAGTGTTTTGGATCACCAAAACACTGTTGTACCCAATAATATAATTGTCTTCTTTAGCTCGGCAGAAACATTAAGGACAATATCGTTGATTATATTTTCATAACAAAATAAATGAAAAGGAAACGGCTATAAATATTTTAACCAAATAGCAAAATAAACTATTATTTATATGTGTTACCTAATGGTACGTTCTTATTGACTCCGATGGGTCCTTGAATTAAAAATGATTTAGATATTAGGCACAATATTAGAAAGTTGAATTCATTTTGGTATTTCTTTCAAACGATCATTCAGTTAACGGGGTACACAATTTAAAATATTTTGAAAAACGCTGGGATTGTTACATAAATGTGTCCCTAACACCCTTAATTTTGGAGCGTTTGCATTCTATAGTTTCACCACTGAGTGTGATTGTGAGAAGATATTAAAGTAAACAACAATGTAAAAGAGTTTGGAAATATTTTTCATGTGTCTCAAGTTTTCAGAAGGGCTTCTAAACTGTTTTACGCAAGTGAAAAGAAATGTGACTAAAGTATAATAAGAATTAATATTTTCAACATTATCAACATTTCAAAAGCCATGAAGCTATTTAGTTAATAATGTATTATAAACTATATAATCCTGTTACACTACATATTAGAAACTAGTTTTTTAATAATACTGATATCATTAAGTCGTATAAGTTTACAGCTAATATAATTTGGTTGGCTTCTAACTGGCAGGTGTAAAATAAAACAATAGTAAGGTGAAAGGGAAGTTGTCATATGAAAAAAATAGTTTTATAATAAATAATAACTATGGTATTTAAATAACTTACTGCATGCTATAACTATAAATAAAAATTACCAATAGTTATTACTATAATTTTTGCATTACTTTGAATGTGATGGTAAACATTTTTTTAAAAAGCAATTTAATCATTCAAAGGTTACGTATTTCAATAATGTCAACCGCTATATTACATTGGCAAGTTTCGTAAGTGGTAAAGTAATTTGCACTCAACGTATAGTTATCATTGATAATTTGACTAACTAGTAATATTGACTACTCTGTAAATTGTTTTAAAATAGATTTGTGAAAAATTAAAAATATTTATAATTGTTCCTACTATAATCAATTATTGAAAAACCCGTGTATAAAACTGAATGAGAATAAATACAAAATTTAATGAAGCAACATTATCGGAAATAAAAAATCGTCATAAATATGACAAAGTTCTTATATAATATACAGGTTGTGTCATATTATTATCTATGTTTATTTTAAATTTAAACTTATTTTTGGCTTTAAATTATTATTTTTCTTATGATCACCTAACACATACGATTTTAGTAGACCGCCGCCTATAATTTAAAAAATAGTCGATCGTAGTGGTCAAAAGTTTGGCCACCCTTGTTATATATCAATGCGTGACTTATTAAATGTGGTAGAAGGCTTAAGTTTATCAGGAGATGCGAAAAGTAACATTTAGTTTACATTTAACATCGTAATACTATGAAAAAGATGCCATTTTAAAAATATTTGTAAACGAAAAGAAGAAATGAGTTTCAAAATATTTAATAACGCGGGTTAGCCCAATGACAGAGTTACAAATGGTCTCCAAATTGTAGTTACCCTACTGGATGTGCATCTGCTTATCTGCGTCTTCATCAATAATCTTCAGTCTACGCTAAAAAAAGTGACTTCTATCTACAATAATGGATGGTGAAAACACGATTTATTTTGCCTGCGGCGCATTTTCAGTTCCTTCATTTAAGTTTACTAAATTTTTACTTGAAAACTTTCTGAATAGATTGTGTTCCCTACAACAATTTGAGGTTAGCACCCATGTAATATATAATCTAGATAAACTAGCATAAACAGCAAAATTTTATAACAAGAAAAATGCACGCTAAATTTAAAAAAATCTCTCTAAATGTGTGCTCGGGGTTAATCACAATGATTAAATCTAAGTATTAATAAGAGACTTATTTATATCACGAGTATTGACTGTGGAACAGGTTTTTTATCACTGCAAATCATGTTTATTATATTGAGCATAATATTATACATACAAACTGTATTACATTTGATAGTACTGGAGACTTTCACTTATACCTTAGGCTTGAATAGTAGAAGCAAAAAATTGACATACAGTTTCTAGAATAAGATCTGCAATGTATCGAAAATGTACAATCGCCTTGTGTGTCCTATAAATTTGAAAAATAATTGAAAATTCTTTAGAAGTAATTATCATATTGATAAGTTATTTGCTATTAAGTTTACGAATTGATATTTTTTGTTACATTTTTCATGCCTAATAATAATATTGCCACATGAATTTTATTTATTATCTACTGATTGTATCGTAACTACTGTTTTTATTACCGTGTAAATGAAAGTCTTTTATATAAAATGTATGAATAATGGAAGGCGATTGTAAATAATTAAGTTTAGCGGAATAACGTTGCTGTGAATGGCGTTTATCAAAAGATGTGAAAGGAGCGTGTGGTTGTCTTTATCCAGCAGTAGCTCTAGGACAGCTTATGATTGATTGGAGTGACATTGTCTTGGATAATTTGTGTATTTTCCCGTCTACCTCAAATAAATATATTTCCTATCCTGTAGAGCAGGGGTGGGCAAACTTTTTGGTTGAGGGGCCCCATTAAGAATTGAAAATGAACGACAGGCCGCAAGTAATATACTATTTTTATCATAAAAAAGGGATTTTAGGCACATAAGATAAGTGATTCTCTTAAATAAAATAAACAACTGAATTAGACGAATGGAACTGTTTAACAATTTTCAACTTTTTAAATCA
Organism: Himalopsyche phryganea; assembly: GCA_022494535.1. Lineage (NCBI taxonomy): Eukaryota > Metazoa > Arthropoda > Insecta > Trichoptera > Rhyacophilidae > Himalopsyche > Himalopsyche phryganea. Next base: position 3,391,938 of record JAGVSL010000032.1, read on the forward strand.
AATTTCAAGTGCTAATTTTGTAATTGAGATTCTTATAACTGCTTATAAATGTTCATCGGTGATGTTTTTAACTAGATTCATAGTAGAGAAAGTTTGTTCAAATAATATAGTTAATCCAAATTTCAGAAATACAATTATAGCTCTGAGGCCGGAGTTTACCCAGACATACTGTAGTCTTTATGCGAATGATAAATGAATGCTGTTGGACTTGAATCCATGAATGGAAACTTTCAATCCAAAGAATCAGAGAAAACCGTGGCTGTATTTTATGCATTTCTCCCCGAATATTCGATCCTGAAAAACCGGGCACAAAGTCTTCGAAGAGTTTACAACTGACCTTTCACCCATCATTATAATATATTTAATAAAGATAAGAAAAAGTATTTTCTATTCCAGTTAATAATTGCCAATGCGCCATTAGGAGTGCGTACGCTGTAATTGGCAGCAGGCATGGCATAAACAGAAATCTATATTATTTTTCATATTCCTTCTAAGGTAAACGTACCAGTAGTTGACCGTTTAAAGGAAGAATTCAACAAAAATAAAGATTAACGTTTAACATTAGACTGAACGATGACAAAACGAGTGTGTTCATAATGGATCAAATGTCTAAACTAATACGATAAGACAAAAATTAGGAAAGGTCTGTTTTAAAAAAATTGTGTTCAATTTTTAACAACCATGTTTTTGTGTCAGTAGTTGACCATCTAAAAAATTGAAAGTTCCCGTAGTTGACCACATTTTTTCAGTAGTTGACCATGCCTAATCAGAGGGTTTCATGACAACCTTTCATCAGAGCTTCCTGTAAGACCACTCTCGGTTGAATCAAGTAGCATATGCTTACATTCACTGATATCCTTAACAATTCTCTTAAGGAATTCAAAATAAAATACTTACTGCATAAGGTGCTGTTTTTAAATGGCCGCTATGACACCCGGATGACATAAATATATGGTGATGTGTTAGTTCCTCAATCCGACAAAAGTTAGTTTTACTTGTATGAACCCTACAATTTAGAGCAATCCCGCGTATGCGTTTCTTATTTTGGGCACTTTGGGCCAACTACCCATACATTTACCTTACATACATATTTTTACAGCTATACCAAATCCGTGGCAAAAAGGAGAAGTGGAATAAGAATTTTCTTATTCAATAACAGATGTGTTATTGATTAAGAGAATTATTTCAAACTTTAAAGTTGAATATAAAATCAGGCATGGACTATTTATTTTTAGTTCTCCTGAAAAGAAGGATTGAAATCTCAACATCTAAATACATACTTAACTCGTTTTCGGAATATTCTTGTCATATCTAGACCACTTCTCCTACTGGACACCGAAATTACAAACCAGTTATGAATAATATTTTGGACAGCTACACAATATGTCATATGCCCAGCAAAAAAGCGATAAATATTAATTCTGTATTGAAATATTAAAAATCTTTTTGCGATAGATATTTATTATCATCTCAAAAATGACACTAGCGGTTTTACTTAGCTATGCACTCATGCTTAATTATAATGCTGAAAATATTTACAGTAAAAAATTCGTTTTTCAAATGTCATCTGTCAGCGGAATTGCTCAAATTCCAAAATGTAGATAGCGCTGAAAAATATTGTTTACCATCCATCAGTCGGCGACGAGGGATAAAGTGAGCACATACATATTGGCTTTAGAATACCATTGCGTTATATTCAGTTACTAATTTTAATTTGGTAAAATAAATCTTTTCAAAGTGTTTCCAATTTTTCCGACCGTGCAACACCTGCTATAATAGTGAGTCGAGTATATTTTGTGTATACATATTAAAATTAAATGCATCGGTCTTTCAGTTTTCAACTTTAATTTGTAGAATAAACATAATTAATTTAATATTATTACATGTTTTTTCCAACCGTTCCATTCCCAATATGAATCATCTCGACATAAGTTTTTCCAGTGTTTCTTAACATATGGGTCGATTGGCATATTTACTGCGTCGCGAAATATTATCAAACAAAGTATATTCTTGAGATAAAGCGTTATCCGTATATTCAATTTGACAAGCATCCACAAGTGGGGTATACGGTGTGTATTGCCTACAGTACCAAACGAACTTATCCAAAGCCAGGGCTCACATTAATAAGTTCTCATTGTGTTACCAATACTGCGTTTTTTTTAAAATATAAATGTAATTTTTGTTTGTATCTGTTGTTTTACTCATATTATCATGACTCGCGAAACCAAAACTATTATTCCAATTTAGATCGTGACTCAAAAAGGTTCAGAAGCGCTGCGTTATTCATTTGCTCAACCTCTCCTTTTCGGTGAGGATAAGTATTAACCTTTACTCGCCCGTTCGCTGTGTGCAATAGGAGTAGCCCACTGCCCGAGCGGTTTTTCGCATAATTATTGCTTGACCCTTAGCTGTCATTAAAATAACTATATCTCAAAAAGTAGTCAGCCTATTTCAGTAAAATAAAAAGCATTATCAGAAAATAAGATTGTTTAAATTAAAAAAAAGCTTTATTCACTATTTTTCACAATTTATACAGTTGTAAATTAAAATAGTAAAAATTACACAAAAATTGACTTTAAAACTCTAAAATTATCAAGAAAAAGGAATTAAAATCTATTAAAATACAATTAAGACCAAAAAATAACACAAAAATTAAATATTTTTTTTCGTATGCCAATTTACATAGACCAACTTTACACTTCTGGCAGGAGAATTTCTACGACCTCGAAACACAGATGTTTGTATTACTCATTATAACAAAAATATTTATTGAATCCGAAAATAAAATTATGATTCGGTATCTCAAAGTCATTATTTATGTAAGATAGTATTCATATTTTGAATACTTTTATCATAAATCAGTGTATTCCGATTGAGAAATGTGTCATAATCAACGGCCACGTACGGGACCACTGGGAGGATAAAGGTTAAGGCTATTTATGGGGCTAGGAGAAATGTTAGCTAATCCCTCTCATTACACCCCATTTTTAGAATCCGATGGATGGGAAAGAATGTATACATCCCAGTCATTTAATCTTTTGAATACAAATCCATAAATTGGTTGAAACTAAGTATATAATATTGTCCGTATTGGGATTCGAATCCATTTCCACCACAACCGTATATAACGAACAACTACGATCGTTGACAGCCCAACACATAAAACTTAAATGAAGAGTTAACCATTTTGCAGTGGTCAGCGTCGATAACTTCGGTTACAGGGATCACGGGTTTAAATCGACTACAGATTCATAAATTGATTTTTCTACCGATTTCTGTTCGAAGGCGTGAATATTTTTAATGTCTACAAATTCAATCCCACCCATCCGATCCTAAAAACGGGGTGCAGCTATCCTTCTATCCGTACTCTCTCCGAAAAAAAGACTTTGATTAACCGAGTAACAAGCAGTTCTCGTAGAAAAACTTCTTTCGAGATACCTTCATTACGAGTACATATGCTCCAAATTGGAAGCGGACATGATTTGAAAAATCGTCATCATCAATCTTGCAAAAAAATATTTGGTCAAAAATACTAATAGATACTAGTTATAGTAAAACGATGATTAATATTAGAGATGCAATCACTTCCAATCAAAAAATACATTGCTTAAATATCGTCAAAATAATGGGTCAAGGCAGTATAAATGTTTAGAGGAATATATTATCGAAATGATAAAATATAATACTGTAAAACATGCAAAACTTTTTATCATTTCATGTTAAAAAATTGTTTTTTAGGTTGTCTCGAGTTTGAAAGATCAAACTGACATATTAGTATCACTTATAGTATATTAGTATCATTTCGTATTGTGTAATCTTCTCATGACCAGGGTCGTAGCAAGGAGGGGGATCTGAGGGGTCAGAATCCCCCCTTGGCGTCGGCAATACATCTTACGCTAAAACCATATTACCGCGAAATCATGCGATAAGAACATAAGTTGAGATAGTAAATAGAGATAGCTATAGATGTTGGCATCGTCATGTCTTCGTATTAATATGTTAACTATTATCACACATTTTTTTTCTTCTATTTCCGGAGCCCCTTCCCTCCGCCCCTTTGAATGAATCCTGGCTACGTGCCTGCTCATGTCACTCGTGGCTACATCACTAGTATTTTTTTAGTCAGAGTATCGTAAAATAAGGAGAAATAGTACCTACAATGTATGAATTTCAATAAGAACATTTTGGCACTTCAGCTGTATAGTACAGTGCTCTGCAACCTGTGTGCCAGGGCACACTGGTGAGCCAAGAGGCGGTCCCAAGTGTGCCGCACGGAGCAATGCGCCAAAATTGAAAAAAAATTAGTGTTTTTATGTATTCAAAAAATTAAAGCGGGTCGCTAAAATCTCCGTTTAAATTATTCGCGTTGAAACAAATATTACATTATTGTGATATTTAAAAAATAAATGCTGTCTTGTGTGTAAAACGCATATATTGGAAAGCGCTGATGGCGAAAAATTTCCCAGTCAATCAATCCCGTTTGTTTCACACGAAAATGTGTTGGTTGTCCTGAAGCCAAGTTTTGGCGAGATGACTTGAACTTTGCTATGAGACTATTTATTTATTATGTAGCCAAAACATACCTGAACTCTAGCAATTTGGTAAATTGCTGACATCTTTGAGCAACTGAATAAATTAAACAAAAATAAATGTTGAAATGAAACGTTATTGACATTCTCTGACAAATACAAACAGAAACTCAAACATTAGCAATGCGAGTTACGACTAGGGTCATTGAAAATGTTCCGAAAACAGAATGATCATTTTGGATTCGGCCGAACAAAAAAAGGAGTAATAATTTTTACAAAATTCATCAAATAAAAACCAATTAATAAATTGTAACTTTTTTTACGAAATTTACATATTTTGACTTGTGGTGTGCCGCGAAATAATTATGAGTGTTTAAGTGTACCATGTGCGAGAAAAGGTTACGGAGCACTGGTATATTAGACCAGTGTGTCGCGGCACACCAGTGCGCCGCGAGGCTATTCCAGGTGCGCCGCGGCGCAATGCTCCCAAAATGAGAAAGAAATGAGTATTTTTATTTTAGAAAAAAATTTGTGCCATTCGGTTGCTAAATCTCTGATAATTTTTTTTTCGTTGAAACAAGTATTATATTATCTTGATATTTAATGGAATAATTGTATACGTGTTTGCACAGATGCGAAACTACAATGATAGGGAATAAAATGAGGGCTGTTTCGTGTGTAAAACGAAAAAAATCTACGGTACAAATTACACACTACTGCATATATTAGAAAACATTGATGACGAAACTTTTTCCAGTGGAATTTTACAAACAATAAATGAATGAATCAAAATGAGACTCATTTTTTGAAAAAACATCAATCGCAATTGTTCGCACAGAAATATGTCCGCTGTCCCAACGTAAAGTTTTATAATAAGTTGTAATACAATACAATAAATTGTAAGTTTTGTTTGTGAAATTTATATATTTTTGCTTATGGTGTGCCGTGAAATACAAATGAGTGCTTAGGTGTGCCGTGGGTGAGAAAAGGTTTCGGAGCACTGTAGTAGACACTGAGTAGCTTTTATTGATGCAAATTTTGCAAATAATGCTTAAAATTTTATTTTTTATCGGCTGAAGATCTGAGACGGTTACTTTCTAAGTCTGTGTGACACTTCATGCTGATCAAGACTCCAGGATTCCACGTGCTCTGGTAAAGGACCGTATTTTATGTATCTACAGTCCGCTTCATTGGAAACATTTCGGGCCCAAGGATTTCGTACTAAATAAAATTATGAGCGAATTTTTTTTAGTTATTCTATAATAGTAGGTATGTAGTTTATTATTGTTTCTCGATATAATTTCTTTAAATTTTTTACTTAATTATTATTAGTTTCTTCATTTGGTTTCTGTTCTTGGTGTTTGTCCCAAGTAACCGGATCTTCCAATTTGGCGGAATCGACTGTAGTCAGTGGCGTAGCAAAGGTTTGTGCCACCCGCGGCGCTGCTTTATATTGTTGCCCCTTCCCACCTTTTTTCCAATTTTTTTTGTAACCATTACGATGAAAAAGATAGCGCAGCTGGCAGAAAAGTTTTATGAAGGAAAAATATAGTTTTTGCAAAATTCAAAGAAAGAAAGGGTTGTGTTTGAATTCTGTTTATTAAAGTGCTTTTGGATTAGAGGAATGCACGGGCTGAAATTTCATAAAATTACCCAGTCTGGGCCTGTCATCTTCAGGCCCAGCCAAGCCCGGCCCGAGCCCGAGTCTAAATATCACACTTGTTACCCGAACCCTACCGGAAGTCCAGATTTATTTATCTCAGCCCGAAAAAAGCCCGATTTTTGTAATATAGTAATTCATTTATACTTCATACAATATTTCATATTTTTTGTTTTCTGTCTGGTTCAGAGATGTCGCTAGTTGTACGTATATGATTATTTTTTTTAAATTTTTCTTCAGAAACCTTCACGGGTGTGTGCACAACAGCTCACCAAAGTTTCATCGAAATCAGATGTACTTTTCAAACAGAATGAATCAACTGTACTAAAAAAATTCTTCGTTTTCTTCAATAGATTAAAATCTTCGAACATATGAATCTTACATATATTATGGTCTAGACTGGAATTTCGATTTTTTGATTGCTCTTGTTTTACGTTTCTGTCTTTTTTCTGATGACATATCATAAGATATAGATGGCCGTCCACATTTGTTTTTGATGATGCAGAACGTTGCGTTGCGTTTCCAAATTGAATCCATCACGTAAATTCGGGCATTTTTTCAATTTTGATTTTCAAGTTACAGGGGTAAAATTTTCATCTGAGAAATTGCCCCACTGTACTCGAATGTAAATTAATAGTTCAGATAAGAATTGTCGACATTAAAAAACTGAATACCCATCTCCTAACCGTGATATACTATAATATTAAATCAAAGAGCACTGAATCGTGTACATTATATATTAAAATACGCTTTTCCTGTTTTAACTGATTGCAGTGCGCAGTGTGTTCAGGGAAACAAAAATTGAAAAATCACCCTTCAAAATAACAAAAAAGTATTTATGTTTCTTTGACACTTACATATTTAGGTACACACTGTAGTAGAAATTCTTTGACTCCAGATTAATATAAGAAGATGCCAAATATATAAAAAAAAAATAGTCTCAAGGTTTTAATATCAATTATTTAAGCTAACATAATAGTAGATAATAAATTCAACAGAAATGATAGTGAATTAAAAAATTCTCGGTATTGAATCATTAATCATTGGCAGGTCTAAATTATTATTTATACAACTTTCGGTGGCTGATATAAAACCAATCATTTCGGTTCGTAAATGTGACATCAATACTTTGCACAAAATCTAAATACCGGTCGCAAAAAAATGCGTTTTATTACCGCGAAATGTAGTGCAAAGCTAATACCAGTTTGCTTATAAAGAATAATTTCAATTTTGTCAAACGAAATATGTGTCAACTTGTGAAGTATCGAATAATAATTATCAACAAATGCATTATTATTACTTTACCTCTATAAAGCCGATCGTAAACGAGCATTATAAATTTCACATGACCGATAAAATTGACGAAACTTTGGTCCGGTAACATATGGTCGGAGTACTATATTGACACAATACGTCTGAACAATGTATATTTGGACGTCATTGTCTGGGCAAATATGACAGATGATTATGTGGGAACATGTGAAGTGAGCTAAAACAACAATGGTCGACAGTTGTTACTTTTTCCGTAGAGTAATACAATGAAACTCCGATTTAACGTGCCGGAATTCACGTTTTCTCGCTAGTTATGCTCTCAGAGAGTGATTGAAGATCCAATGATATATAATAACAAGATTTAACATCGAGAACATATTAGACGTCAGTCGACCCTGCTAAAAAATTTGACAGATCTCGTTCAGAGACGCACATATCTAGTAGATTAAGAAGGGGATAGAAATATTGCCGTTATATCGATTACGTTTGTTATTCGAAATATCGTCCTGCCATGGCGCCGGCAAGTATGGGTAATATGGGGCCATACGTGGTAGCATTCGGCAATAGTGTCTCTGCAATCGGATATTTTACGGCAATAGTGAAGTATGTTGCTGGGTAATACACGACCACACATGTTCGGCTGCATATTGCCGTAAAATTTGCTCGCTTACGATCAGCTTAATGTGTATGGTATCAGAGCGTAATCGATACAGAAACAACGATTCATCTTAAAGCCAAAACAAAATTTCTTGATAAAATTCCCTTTATCACAATATATAAAAAGTTGACTTTATTGACTTATCGAGAAGAAATTTGAGACTATACTAATGAATTCCGGCATTGCGGAAGGTAAAAAAAACAATATTGCATTAATTATCCAATTGATTTGTCAATTCGTAGAAACTGATTCCCATCTTACTCAATCGTGAAACGAATCTGGCTACAAATACAGTGATAGGCTAACTAGTTCTCATAATCTTCTCAAAAAAGGCAGGTCTCGTTGAGCACAGTACATTCATTGCTGGTCCTTAAACATTTGGAGGGCCCTCAATTTTTTTCTTGCATTTGTCACTACCTGAAATTAAACGTAAATAATAGACGTTTACACATGACTTTTACTTTATTGCTACAGAGTCCATTAAGTAGGGTTGTCAACAGGTCTCTTTTTTTAAGAACATGTTCTCTTTTTTAACACTATTCTTTTTTATATTATACCCAGAATGTCCTCTTTTTCAATTTTGAAAATGTACACTGTCCGAGGTATTTTGAGCGTAGTATACATATGATTACAAAAATATTTCATGTTAAGAATTTTATAAAGAAATAAATGAAAATAAGAAACTTTTACACCAAATTAGCTGTGTAGATATATATAGCAACAGAGATGAGGAAATTTAGAATAAGAATGAAGCTGATTAAATTCAACAATTGATTTGTAAGCACACTTTTCATGTTCCTAAATATTATTATGTACATATGTATGTGCCGGTTATTATGAAAGTGAAATAAGTAATAATATATTTCGTTTGAGATAATTGGACTTTCGCGTAAATTTGTTTTAAAATATATTTTGATACTACAGAAAAAATGTACCTATATACATTATGACTCTTATCCTTATATATAGAATCTTTCCTGTACTGGTGGAGATAACATTGTAAAATTATGGTATTTTTGGTACTTTAAATGACTTATTCCAGTTTAATAATATCCGGCACAATTATAAAGAAAATTGTACAAAATAAACATGTTTTGTTAAATGTTCTCTTTTTTTGTACATAACATTTGACAACCCTACCTACTTGTGTAAACGTACTCCATGTCAAATTGACAAAGATTTCAAACTTTGTCCATAACATGTTAAAATGTTATTTAACTTTAAGAAACGCTGAAATTTAATTGACCGAATTTTTTAATGAGAAAAAATGTTACAAATATTTGTCATATTGATAAAATGTAATATAGCTTGCAAGAATTTTGAAAAGGTTCTTTAGGTATACCATGTAATCAATGTTGTAGTGCTATATAAAAAAGTACCAGGGCGGTCATTTATTACCGCCCCTCCTCTTTTTTCATTTTTTACGGTGTATTTTTTTTCCATTCTCGTAATATCTGTCGGCTGCACAAGTTTTGATACAAATTACAAAATTCTTCCCACAGTATTTGATATCGAAATATTTTTTAATATACTCGAAAAGTAAGTTAGAGGTCAAAAAAGTGGCAGGGCGCCTGACTTGAAAAGATGTACTAGGGCGGCGGCGCCATGGCTCCACTACACTGCATTTAATACTAACTATTTCACTAACCTTCTATAACCGTTGTAGAGGGATAGGGCGCCAACGGCGTCCTTACAGTCACTTATCATTTTTTTATAAATTCTAGAATAAAACGCAATATGTACTTTACTATGAAACCTTTGTTGAACATTAAAGAAAAGAAATACGTTAAACCTACCATCTTTTGTATAAATTCATTAGACATAACAAGCTAATTTATTGTCGAATTAAATAAAATCATTTAGTATGAAATTATATTTTTTGTATTTTTAACAATGTCAATATATATAAAATGTATAGTTTTTATGTCAATCAAGAAATAAAAATAAAATATTTTTAATGGATAAGCACATTACTAAAGAATTTTATTTTCTCCGTTTAATTTGCAATCAAGAATTGATAGAAAAAACCACGACACGCCTCCGAGCACACTTCGCTTCAGCAACTTATCCAAACGATATTATGCCTTAATACTTTGAAAGGTCTTAGTAAATACGGTCGATTTTAGTTTGTACGATTTTGCAATTTGTGTATTATAAAAGTTTTTTTTTGTATTCGTATCGGGTCGTCGCTTTTTTGCCGCTTCACGATCAGGATGTAGAATAATCGCAAAACCAGAAGGACGTATCTCTTAATGAATGATTGAGTAAAAAATACATTATAATTCTAGACATAATGGAGTGGCCATAAAAACATTAAATTTAGGCAATGCAAATTTAATTTTAATGCAGTTTTAACACACACACTTAAAATATATACAATACAGACACAATAGATACAGATCATATAGATACAATACAAGATATATGAGGAATAAGTATATACAATTTATAATATATGAAGGAGTTAGACCGTTATACGTGTATGTCTTAGAACAGTGGTGCCGACATTCTTTTATACTAAGATCTACTTTTGTATTTTTCCTGTAGAACGTTGACAGACAGTACTCGTAAGAAAGATGAAGAAGAGAAGACCGTCTCAAGAAATACAGGACTACGTATCTCAGCTAGATCGGAAGAGATGGAGAATCGAGTAAATGAGAAAAGGTCAATCAATGACATTGATTCCCAAAGTTTCTCCTATGGACCCCCAGGGGTTCTTGTGATCGCTGAGGGAGTCTGTGGTGAATTAAAAATAATTTGTAGGTGCGTGGACAATGTCGGGGTCCGCAAAAGGTTTAAACATTTTCATTATTATGAAAGTTGAAATAGAAAACAATAAATAAATTGTTAGCGATTTGTTGGGTGTTGGACCTATTTTTAAGCAGACTCACAAACTCAATTTGTTGTATTATTCATAATGAGGAGCGGAAACCAATGCTTGAACAAGGATACCAAAAATTCTGGTTACAAAAAAAGAAATCAATTTAATATCCTGCATTATGGGCTGTTGATTGCTTTCCCGCCTTTCTATTTAGTGGAATGTGGATTTAGTGCATTTATGAACCTCATTATAAATATCAAAATGTTTTATTTATATTTTATTTATACATCACCATTTACTACCATACAAAGATATCAAAGCTACATTTATTAGTTTTTCTATTATGCAGTTATGTAGAGTTATTTTAATTGGGGTCCATGAGCACAATAAGTTTGTAAACTTATGTCCTGCAGCCTGTATCTATGTCGTGCAGTCTGCAGTGGATGGCACGGCTACAATGATGACGATTTTGATTGAAGAACATAATTTATAAAAAAATTTTAATGTTACATATTTCATGATCGACTATCATGCCTGTTCATTCACCAAAACACTCATTCAAACCTTTACGCAATTTCAATTTGTATTATTTAAATACAGCGGCTACCAATCTATCTGGCTAATCAACTGTACATAAATATATAAACTCTTTTCTACATAAGTGGGGAGAAGGTTTTAACTGTTCGAATTAAATTGTTAATATTAATTTTTGTGAAAAATAAACATTTTTAACTAGAAATTACTGTCTGTTTCAGTGAGGTTATTTTGCATCAAAAATCTACATAACGCTTCGTGTGGGTTAAAAAATCAACGGATCGACCGTCGATTTTTGAGTAAATTCAATATTTATTTTATTAATTTTCGAACTTCGCACATTTTACGAATGTTTAAGAATTTACTTGTATTAACATATATGTCGATGGCCTAATGTTATAAACCTTATAATAAATACTTTGACGAAATACAATATCTAGCTCTAATCATAAATCTTTTGTTATGTAATTGAAAACTGAAAGAGTTTGATATTGTTTATTTTATTGTTATGCATACTTGCAAACTTACGAACTACTCTCAAGCGAGGGCGCCGAAACCTTTTCTAGATACTAGAATACGCAATCTTTATGTTCCTTAATTTTTCTTAGGGCATTTTTAACATATAAATATAAGTTTAACAAAATTTTCTCATATATCGGTGTGTGCGGAACTATGGTTGAGAGCTGCAGATTTTTATTAAGTATTTATTCACAAGTCATCAATCTCAATTTGTTATTTGAAAATAAACATTGGTGCTAAATAATATATACAACTAACCTATGATGACCTAAATATAATATATGATTGACGACAATTAAATAGGAATCTTTTTATTTATTTAACACTTGACCGCTTTCGTCTTAGTATTTTCCGATTATTGTCTTTCTATTTAAAACAAAACGGCCCTTAGTGTTCTACTTATTACGGTTCAAAAAAATATAATCAAGCGTTTACTTAAAAAATCTGTGAAAATATTTCAGTTAAACATTAATTTACTTTTAAATTCACACTTTTTCATAATGCCGTTAACAATAATATAAGACGTTGTGCTATATTTAGTTAAACAATTTAAACGTGTGACACATTTCCCTCACAGCATTGTAGATGTTAATCCTTCCTTTTTAAACGAAACCGATCATTGGGTTTATTCAATATGAAAAAGTAGAACAATCAAGTTGTTATAATGTTAATTATTGATAATATCGACTTAAGGTTGTTGGTAGTACTTCCAACAAATATGTAGAAACTACTTTTTTGTGTGAAACCAGCTACTATATAAACTTTTCCGACGTTTTAGCTACCAGTTCGAATAACTAACAAGATGGATTCCATAACACAAAACGTCATTCAAACTGCCATTATAAAAGTTGTTAGGAATAAACAATTTATTTTCGAATGAGTCTTACACATTCAAAAAATGGAAAAGCTACTCTTACAATGTCTTAAAAACACTTTAAATTTAACCTATACATACTTAATACTTAGATACCGTCAAACAAGGTTATTTCTCCGTTGTGGTCAACTGACGATTTTGAATAAAGTCATAAACAAATATTTTGTCTACCCGAGTGTAAAAAAATTAAGGGCCTTTAAGGCCATATCATAACCGAAATAAATTTTATTAGGCGGAATTATACTTGGTAAACGAAATAACTCCGTTTGAAGGTAGATAGCTGCATACATAAAAAATGTATGAACACTTTCTAATGATAATTACGCATTGTCTGTGGAACTTTGATAAATGAATCCTTGAACTTTTTTATCGTTTTTGCAATAACATTCACATAAACGCTTTAAAGATATGTTTTCTGGCCGTTTAAGCAATCTTTACATGCCATTATTGTTGAGAGATTTATTTTAAAAACACCGCGACTATCATACTTTATAATGTGGCTTAGGTAACATTGGTAATTGACGAATTTTGCAGCAATGCTTTTTTAATTGTTTCTTAAGCCATTATCGTTGTAACTGCTACAAATTAACGTGCAGTAATATTGTAGCTCAACATAATGAAGCGTTTTGTTTTATTTTTTAAATATACAGATTGTCCTCGACTTACGTCCGAGATACGTTCCTGAATTTTGGTCGTAAGTCGATTCGGTAGTAACTCGAATTCCATACAAAATATTTAAATTAAATATTGTTCGGACTTGGTCAGTTTTAACGGCGTCGCTTTTATTTGTGGATATGAAGTATGTAGCTGTCAAACGACAATCACAATATAATCGCAAATTGGCCTACCGATCCTCTTTTTTTATTAAATAAAACACAGAATAAAACGTTGTGAACACAGTTTTTTCATCAAATCTTCTATCCACATAGTTTATGGATCTTATAAATGGGTACAAACAAGTCTTTGTTTGTTATTATTGTAGATTTAATAGATGTTGATCCTCTAACTGTTTCACTAATTCTTACTTTATTCTTTAAAAAAATTAGAGATCGTTGAATGTGATTTGATTTTCGTTCTTCACTTTACCATTCTCATATCGTTTAATTAGTCTATGGCACTTTTCTTTTTTTATCACGTGTATTCCGTTAAATATGTACATTTAGTTTATTTGTTTAAATATGGCTTGCCAGACATTATGTGTACGATTTATTTTTTATACACTTCAAAAATTAAACGGACAATTATCTATATCTATAAAAATAAATAAAAATAAAATATCCAAATTTGAAAATGCTGTTGCTGATCTTTCATCCCGTATGAATCAACCGTTGGCAATGGTGCTCCGTGATGCAATTTAAAAAAATGTTCTTAAAAATTTTTGGTCGTAAATGCTAATCGTCGTAATAAAACACTAAAATTATTTTGAAATTTTGAACAATGGGGTGAAATTATTCAACACTAGAATATTTTTATCAAAATATATATATACAGTGATAATTTGTTCACTTGAAAGATTGAATGGGATGCAAACTAGTTATAATCACATTTCCATCGCTTGGACTCCGCCACTGACTAACTGTACATTGTTCTATCACGCGACACTTATTATTGCCACTGTTAGACCGATTAACTCATTTTTTTATTCTTAAGTAAATTTCGAATTAACTTTAAAATCATCAATAAAACAAATACAGTATTTTGAATGCAGTTGAATATATAACGATCCTATAAAGTACGTCTCTTTAATTTGACACATCTCTGAAAGCAGAGGGTGTCGGATATTAGGGAATCATTCATTATTTAGCAAATATTATATCGACGGTGTGACACCGCCGCGTACTTACGGGGCGGACAGGGGTCTTCAAAATCCGTCTACAGACTCTTCCTATTCATGCAAATTTAATATGTAATATCTCTGCTAAGGCGTTCAAAAATAATTTGTCATATTTGTTTGTTTACCGTTAGCAGTAAACAAAAAGCGTGCGATGCTTAGGGAAATTGTCACTTGGCACGCTGGGGCTGTTGGTCGCCGACAAAGCCACTACGGCTTAGGTCGAAAGTGCGACCCTAACGTAAAACCACTTGCTGCGTTTTTAAATTGAAATTGTGTATTTTAAACTCTGTTTTTGTATCTGTTACTGCCTTCGGGGAATTTATTAGTATAAACTAACTGCGAATATATTAAAGAGAAAGTAAACTGACGGGCGGGTTTTAATAGAAAAGTAACCGAGTAAATGTCACGCCGGACCAAGTGTGTTATCGAGTAGACACTAATCTCTCAGGTGTTTTGGCCAATTGATGTAACCCTCAAAAAAATACGAAAATGAATTAATGATTGGATCTCATTTTAAAGAATACTGATAATGTCTCTGGTCAAATGATGTAAATTAGATTTACCACTTTTTAAAAGGGAAACATGATTTTACATTGGCTTTAGGTTTAGAAATTAAGCCACTATTATATCAACAATCCATACCTATAATCCCGTATCTGCTGCAAACATGACAATTTACAGGAGTGCATTTCAAAGATTCATAACGTAATTCACCATAAGTATAATGTTTTCGATAAAAACAGTTTTTACTCTCTCCTGAACAGCGTCAATTTTGAGGGTTACATTTATTGGCCAAAACACTTTCGATATTAGCTAGTTAAACTGTAAAATATTATAATTAAGGCATGCTTGTCAGATCTTCAAAGTGATATCATCATTTCAAACGAATATAAAAAAAAATGATTGAAATAGATAAATAGACGGCACTATGTTTTTCAATCCATGGTAATATATGTAAAGGGGTCTAAATTACGGAAGAGCAAATATTACAAATATACACAGAATAATCATGAACAGAAATGACATTCTTTAGTTAAATAATACGAAGACAATTTTGATTAGTTCAGAATTTTCAGAGAAAATGTGGAACTCATTTGTTCAAATCGAGACATTGGCCAACGCTGAAAAAACGAACAATACAATTATACTTTAATGGTTTTAACTGTCAATAATTGGCGGAAAGGGAATTACATTTTGAAAATAAAACACAATCTTTTATACTAAGGTAAACGTACCAGTAGTTGACCGTTTAAGAGACCGTTTTAATTCAACAAAAATAACGATTAACGTTTAGCATTAGACCGAACGATGACAAATTGAGTGTATTCATAGTGGATCAAATATCTAAATTAAAATGATAAGACAAAAAATAGAAAAGGTCCTGCTGTAAAAAAATTGTGTTCAATTTTTGATAACCATGTTTTTGTGTCAGTAGTTGACCATCTAAAAATTTGAAAGTTCCCGTAATTGACCACTGTTTTTTTCAGTAGTTGACCATGCCTAATCAAAGGGTTTCATGACAACTTTTCATCAGAGCTTCCTGTAGGACCACTCTTGGTTGAATCAAGTAGCAAATGCTTACATTCACTGATATCCTTAACAATTCTCTTAAGATATTTAAAATAAAATACTTACTGCGTAAGGTGTTGTTTTTAAATGGCCTCTTTGACACCCGAATGCCATATATGGTGATGTGTTCCTCAATCCGACAAAAGATCGTTTCACTTGTCTGAACTCTTCAATTTAGAGCGATCCCGCGTATATTTACTTTTCTTATTTTGGGCACTTTATTGAAAAGGGTCAACTACTGGTACATCAACCTTACTTCCACATTTGTTATCAACTGATAAAATATAAATCTTAACAAGGCTATTTATGTGAAAATTTATACAAATAGCCTTGTTAGATCAGTTGATATTTCTTGCAATTCTGATCATTATAAAAATGTGGAAATGGTACGAAACAAATTTTGTTTTATTATAGAATTAATTAACTTATAAATGGTTTTCAGTTGTTTTCAGCTCGATTGTTTTAACGGTTACTGTGATGGAAATTTATTTTCAATTTAAAAGTTAAAATTTAAAATATCGACTAGGTGCTTGATAGAATTTCAATATAAAATTTGAATTGTTGAGATTTTGTACATTTCCATGTATTTCGTCACTACGGACCCGGGTTTCGCCTTTCGGCATCTTCAGGCATTCGAGTACACGAATGAACTCGTCGTGTACTCGAATGCCGTGGATGTGTCGTGGAGATAAGTGATGAAATACATGGAAATGTACAAAATCTCAACAATTCATATTTAAAAGTAAAAATATTTTTATTTCACTTTTGTCACGATTTCGTTGTTTCATAGTAAGTTTTCTACGATGCTGAATGGATATGATTCAAGATGAAAATAATATTATTTCCGTATTGAGCTCCCTAGTTTTAAATTATCATCATAACGTATGTTAGATTATTTTTTAATTATTTCAAAACACAGCAGAGTATCATCAATATGTATAAAACTTAAAATTATCTATACAACAGTTAGATTGTTAGTTGTCGTAAGTAATGAAGAAATATTGTTCTAGATTTTTTAAAATGAGATAATAATATCAAAAGTCACCATGCGATCCACATTCTAAAATGCATGAGTTGTTTGCGCGATAAGCGGTTTTAATTACAAGAACATGAGATTATTTGGCACCGTTCAGACGAGACGCCAACGAATGTTTTGGCAGACACACAATTGAAAGTTTTACTATCACTGACAGTGAATGCCTATTATAATTACTATTAATAACGATTTCGCTGCTTATATTTGTTTTTTTACTTGTTTACTGAAATGCGGTGTGCCAGCAGAGAGTGTTTTAAAAGATTGGTACTTAGGTACGTCACGAAAAACCTTTGGAAATACCTGTGCTGCGGAGTCAGGGTTGTCAGGTTTACAAAATCACAGTTCAGTACATTCATTATTTCGAACAACCAAAAAAAAAAGTCGACAGGTTCAAATTTTATTCATAAAAGGTGTACGCCTATTTTTAAATGAGTCTATTTTTTACATACGTACATTTTTTTTCATACTTATATAATTGTTTGTCGGGATTTTGATAGGCAGTGCGGGACTCGGGATTTGTTTGATGAACTCAGGACAGTCCCGCTCGAATAGAGACGCCTGGCAGCCCTGTACGGAGTACTTTAAATTGACCGACTCCAACTCCGACGTCGATCTGCTGCTCTCTGCGTCTGTGCTACCCAATACAGTCGTAATTGTGTATCCATTGTGATGGTGTTGAGATAGAGGTCTGCACGGGCCCGGGCTTGGCCCGCAGGCCTTAACCCGGCCCGGCCCGTGGGCTGGGCTCGGGCCGGTAAAGATAATTTAGATTCGGGCTCGGGTCGAGCCCGGGTAAGGAATTCAAATTTATGAAAAACATTTCGTACCATATTCGGGTCAAGAGTCAGTCATGCATGGCAATAGTATTCTTAACTTAAATAATTTATTTTACATGTGCTATGAATATCGTTGGAACTATGGAAACAATAACAAATATTGTTTGAAAAGTATAAATGAATTACTATATTAAAAAAAAATCGAGTTTTTTTCGAGCTAACATAAATAAATCTGGGCTTCGGGTCGGGTTCGGGTAACAAGTGTGATATTGAGACTCGGGCTCGGGCCGGGCCGGGCCTGAAGACGATGGGCTCGGATCGAGTAATTTTATGAAATTTCGGCCCGTGCAAACCTCTATGTTGAGGCAATAGCGGTACGGAAAACATGCAATGAGGACAAAATTTTATCCGTATCGTCATTCCAAACCATTTGTCGCCACTATTTTTTCGACATCTAATTTGGACTATTTTATAGGTGGGGAAACTGGAGACGTCTAGGTCTCCAAGTGTGACTTTTGACAGTATTCAATGTTTTGTTTTCATTTATTTACAAAATAGTAAAATCATTTCTAAATCATTGTTTTCGTAGTTTCTCCTCGAAAATATCCTCTTTCGCATTTTTGACTCTGAATGTAAGACGGCATCGATTATAAGACGCAATTCCGATATTAGAAAATATGTAAAAACATGCGCCTTTTAATCGAGGAAATACTACATATCTAATTGACTATTCTTGAATTCAGGCTTATTAGATACTAGGTCAGTGGTCGTCAACCTCATTATACCTACCGCCCATTTTTGCATATTTTTGTAATAAAATTTCCTTACTGCCTACCAATATTGCAGTAATTCAATCCAGTGTAAGGATGCATTATTTCTAGAAGATGAAGGATTTGAAAACAACTTTTCATCTATCCTGTAGAAAGAGTATATTAACATATTAGCTCAGATAGAGTATGAATTGAAAAACAAGAAGATTTATTAATATCATTTTTTAAATTATATTTAATGGCTAATGAGAACCTTGAGCCTGATGATGTGAGACTGAATATTTAATGTATACTATTTAACACAATTTATTTAATACGAGATACAACGCAACTTTACAAGTGATGTTTACGCTCACAAATCTAAGTAGGTAGTGTGTTTACAAACAAACAAGACGAAAGTCGACCGCTAGGCCAGAACAGGACAAAGATTTTGTTTTATTCGAATATGTATAAGCGAGAGAGGTAAAGACGAGGACAAAAGATCCCGTCCCTATGCACCCCTACCCTCGGCCGTCAGTTCAGCGCAGCGAATTGTCTTCAAAATGTCTTCAAGTAAACTTAGCCACGAATTGAGTTAAACAGATGTTTTCGATGAAAACAGACCTATATTATCCATCACCCAACAATTAAGCGTTAACGACGATGACGATGACGACCACTGTACTAGCTGAATGAATGCGGCCCTCAGATATAAGCCATGCTGCCCTGTCAGCACTTCGATGAATAGACTAATTGTTATTGCATAGTCCTGCCATAGCTACAATAGGTATATGGTAAAATGAATCAGGGTAATAGTACATAAATAGTTCATTCAAATTCATTGTTTAAAAATGAAGTCAGTTTAGGAATTTTTGACGAATCCGAGTTATAAATGGTACAAGATATTTTCATGACAGAGAAGAAAACATTTGACCATATTAGACCAAATACATTTGGTTAAATTTAATAAAAAAGGTTCACTAATTATTCCATAAAAGAACCGATACCTGGATCATTATTAAATCAATATTTTTTTTAAAATTATTATCTTACGTTGGTGATTCTCTTTTGGGATTCTGAAAAAATCATGCATTAGGGCGGTAAAAGATTTCTCAGGTATAAATTTTAAAAAAAATGCCACAACGTCATCATCATAGCAAGCCATACGTGGATATTAATTAAATAATAGATTTCCTTGAAAAACGATTGCTGAGGTATTTATTGTATTTCCGCAGTACATGAATCACTTGAGTTCATCTTATGAAAATTGAAAAATTTCTTCTTCCATTAACTATCAATCTAGCTATATCTACTCAGATAACACGATTAGATGCTTCCACGAAAACGTCGTGTAATGTAAATCCGTGTTATATGAGACTTGAATTTCAATATAGTTGACGTTTCAAAAAAGTATTGAATCATAATTACCTATATACTCTTATTATGTTCCATAAAATATTACACTAACTAAGTATTTATTAAAAATATTATAATAATAACGATCATTCCTCACTTTTACTTACAATCATACTCATAAGACTAAACTTTACTATCAGTTGTAGTGCTAAATAAAAAAGTACCAGGGCAGTCATTTATTTCCTTGAGCTGGTCGCCCCCTCTCCCCAACCCACTTTTCCTCAAAAATGCTGATTTTATATTTAAAATAGTGTTTAATTAAAGGTAATTTGTAAATTATCTACTCGTATTTTTCGAACCATAAATTATTACGAAAAAAGATTGTGCCGCAGGCAAAATCTTTTATGTAAAAATATAATATATTGAAAAATATATCATTTGCAAATGTTATATTTAAATTAATATTGTAGAGTCTGGCAGGCCTTTTTTTCAATATGCTAAAAATCAACTAAGTATATTAGTCTTTTAAATAATTTTAATATTTATTATTAATAGGGAAATATAAAATTATACATTTCTAAATGAACTTGATACCCATCTTACACACAAAACACAGCCAATTTTTTTAATCTCTTGTCTTAGATTAATGGAACAATTTTCAATTTCTCATTGAATTTTTGGAGATTGACTGTATACTGAAAACCATGTATATGACAAAAACTATTAAGCTATTCTATTTTTCAACATACATAATCGAAAATTTTGTTCCAGGTCAAAAAAGTGGCAGGGCGGCTACCTGGCCCCACTACACTGGTTGTAGGTTTTTATTAATGGAAGACTCTTCCACATTTTCGAATAGTTTAACTGGCGTTTTTCTACTTTTAGCGTGTACAACTTTGTAGGCTTCCTGATAAGGGGCTAAGAATTTACATTATTCCATTTTGATTAAACTTCTATTTTCCTTTGATGGCGAAGAATCATTTTCTGTAAAAAAATGTTTTCATTTATCAGCCAAACCTTATAACAGTTAAACAGTTATCATTGTTAACTCTTCCGTATCCACGGTGTAACAATGAGTTACTTTGACCTTTAAACCTATTTGTGGAATAGGTCAAGAAAAAAATTTAAAATGTTGCTATTTTTTGTAAATAAAATAGTTATACGTATAGTTGAAAATTAAAAATACATTAGAGTCTACGCCTTCTTTGAATAATTAATCATAATTTGAAAACTTCGTCAATTTTACCATCGAAAAATACAAGATTATAGTAGAGTATAGTAACAATCTGAGATGCATGACGTACCGTATGCGACCGTTTTGTTTCAAACGGCACCAAGACACGTCTCGAGTTTTTTCTGCAATGAAGAATGTCGATTCTTGCGTGTTTCGATAATTTCGCATAGTTCGATATGTATTTCAGGTTTTATACACAAAATGTGACATAAAATAATTACTTAATACTACATAAAACCATATTTCACTTTTTGAAATTGTCATTTCGCTTTATAAATGCGTTTATATGACAATACCCACACGGTAACGAAATGTGACTGCTTAAGATCCAAAAGGATTTTTTTAGCATGAAAACGGGAAGGTTCATGTGAATCGTGTGGGTATTTCGCTGCAATCGCTTTCTGTATCTTTAATCTTCTCATGTCCATCTAAAATGTTGACTAACTCTTCTTCGTCCCTCCATTTTTTTCAATGGGATGGTCATAATTTTTTTTTTTTGCGGTTTTTCCTAAGCTGTGTTATAGAAGAATAGGTCACAGTTCGTCAACCGTGCTGTAGATGCACGTGTTTTCCAAATTCTCATCATAAAACAAAAAATATTTTAATAAAATATCATTTCTATGTTATTATCTATTTTATCCATAAACATAAAATGTATATAATTTTATTATGCGTGGCGCATGTCCTGATGACGAACGTAACCCGTATAAATAAATATTTTGTCAAAGTCGAAATATTTTATATAACCTAGCCTAAAACCTGGTTGGTATGTAGCAGATGACTTTATTTCCCTCATTATATAATATAATCGTATAATTAAAGAATAAATGGATTACTACAATAGGTATTATAATAGATTATTTATTACAATCCGCTCCTGTAACAAATTAATAAATATCAATATAAAAGACTGACTCATCTTTAATATATTTTGTATACTGAATCAGTAGGTAATATTATCGTTTTCTGACAATTCTAATTTGGCAATTTGAATATGTTAATGTTATATTACTTTTCATTTTTGTTTCAAGTAATGGCCAAAGAAAACAGACATGTTCAAAAGATAGTATGACACTTTTTAGCAATAGCTCGTATGTACCTAAAAATGTATTTGAAAATATTTGAATTGTATGAAAAAGCAAATATCTCGGTTTCAGTAAAATAGTATCGTAAATTAAAATTGATAGTTTTGAGGTAATGATGTGACGGGTTTCATAATTTTTAGTTCCTTTCTTAAAATATGTTAACTCAAATAATATCTGTGAAAATCAGTTCATTTATTTGTTTTAAAGAACAGAGTAAAAATACAGTTGTAAATAGTTCATGCATCCAGACTAATTTTTGTTTTAACAACAATTTTTCTTTCCTGCAAAATTACCGGTTTTTTTTACTGGGGAGTACCTATTATAGTCAGTACTATTATAGGAGTACCTATTATACACCAGTAAATTTGATTGTTATCCCTTTCCTTAAATGATTCAAATACATATTTTTTAAATAGAACGTAATTTGTTTATAATGATCAGGACCGGTTTCGCTCATCATGATCATTACCAACTGATCATTTATAAACATGTGGAAGTACTACAAACAAATTGTGTTTTATTTTTTGACATACAATGCCTTTCCACCAAGAATTGACAGTTAGCACCTCAAAAGTGATTCAAATGATATTTAGAGAGTATACTACTGGCTCCCGCCATGTTACACGAGTCACGCTGTCAGGAGGTAGTTACTGGCCTAAGTAACTATGTATCTTCTTTATAAACGGCCAGTCATCATGACAACAGAATAGAATTTTAGAGCACCATTTCTCTTTTCAAAAGAAGGTAAGGATACATCGGGCAGGTTGGGAGGAGAGGTTTTTACTATATCCTATTTATCAGCTCTCAGGCCTTTGTTTGAGTAATTTAGGTAAGACGAGTTGAAATTATCACCCAAACTTCCGAAACGAGTACAAATGTATATAATTCTGCTAATAGTTGAAAAATCAAAATATGCAACTGAAGATTCGAACTACGGATTGTAGAATGAAAACGTAGAGCAGTGCTCCGCAACCGGTATGCCGCGAGACAATCCCAAGTGTGCCGCGGCAAAGTGTGTCCAAAATGAGAAACATCGAGTATTTTTGTATCAGAAAAAATTAAAGCCATTCGGTTACCAAGATATCCGGTTAAATTGTTCTCGATTAAATAAGTATAGTATTATTTTGATATTAATGGAATAATTGTATTAGTGTTTGCAGCGATAGTGCAACTGCAATGATGGGGAGTAAAATGAGGCTCGTCTCGTGTGTAAAACAAAAATTCCCAGCGTAAAAATTATACATTGCTGCATATATTTGGAAGCATTGATGGCGAAAAATCTCCTATTGGAATTATTAACTAACGAATGTATCAAAATAATACACATTATCAAATGAACAGTCCAAAATGCGAATTTTTTTTTGGAAAAAATAACAATCACTACTATACTATTTTAAATTCACCAAATAAAAACAATTTAAGACATCGACTGAGGGTGCTTGATGGAATTTCAATATTAAATTTGGATTATTGAGATTTTGTACACTTCCATGTATTTTGTCACTAACGACCCGGGTTTCGCCTTTCGGCATCTTCAGGCATTCGAATTACAAATGCGACAAATATCATTTACGAGGCAACATTATACGTCTGAGAGCCACACGATACCTGAGTTCAAATTTCGGAAATCGCCCTAATCCTTATTTTGTAAACACCATATTAACAGACACTGTTTACTGTCTCTCAGTTCGAGTCCATTCGTGTGGAAAAAATGCCGAAAGGCGAAAACAATCAAAATACTATACAAAATCTCAATAATTCAAATTTAAATAAAAACAAATTGTAAATTTTGTTCATGAAATTGACATATTTTGACTTGTGTTGTGCCGTGAAATATTAATGAGTGCTTAGGTGTGCCGTGGGTGAGAAAAGGTTTCGGAGCACTGACGTTGAGGGTTACCACACGGCACTCGCTCACGATTATGTAAAATTGTACAGTTTCCACTTTTGTAAAGCTTTGAAATAACACTGTGTAAGAAAACGGATCAATTATGTCGTTCACACTGATTTTTGCTTTAAATGACGTAATACAGTAATTATTTTTTGTAACATGGCAACATTGTATAGGTATAATGTATAAATATCGTCGCTGTTCTGGAAGAAAACACTAAATCGAAAAAATTACACATTGAGTGAGAGAGTAGGAAATAATAGTCGTCCGCTTCTCGGGGAGAAGGTGGAGGAGTGTCAACACACTTCGTCAGCCCCGAGTCCGGTGTGGTGACAAAGGATAATTCACAACTTCCTACGTCTTCCATTAAAACCCGGTCGTATTCAGTATACTTTCTCTTTAATTGCAGTTAAGTTTATACTTATAAATTCCTCGAAGACAGTTACACAAACACAAACAGATTTAAAATACACAATTTCAATTTAAAAGCGCAGCAAGTGGTTTTATGATAGGTCGTAAATCTCTCCCACGCCGCGGCTGTGTCAGCTTATAACCGCCAAGCCCTTAGGCAGAGGGACGACTGCCTGCCTTCCTAAGCATCGCAAGCTTTTTGTTTACTTCTAACGGTAAACAAATAACGGTACCCAAACAAATATGACAAATTATTTTTGAATGCCTTAGGAGAGATATTACATATTAAATTTGCATGAAAAGGAAGAGTCTGCGGATTGGTTTTGAAGACCCCTATCCGCCCCATAAGTACGGGGCGGTGTCATGAGTTAGTTAAACCAAAACTCTACCCGCTCCACCGTATGGAAGAACATCCTTATTTTTATAATTCATACTTTTACCGAAAAACAAACTAAATGAAAATGGTAAAACATTTCATATATTTGAAAATCTTTAAAGTCCAGTTACTCAAAACTAGTATTTTTCAGTTGTCGTCGTGTTCTTCCAGAACAACGATGAATTATATTATATATTCGTACAAATTGTAAATACCTTAAGAAATTATAATTGCCATATTACATAGTAGAACATATGTCATATTTTTTCATTACTTTTAAGGTGTTAACTGTCAATTCTTGGTGGAAAGGAATTGTATTTTAAACCGTTCCTGATCATTATAAACATATGGAAGTAGTGCAAACAAATTGTTTTTTATTTTCTAAATATTTTTTCATGTTCTTTTTATCTTTCTTCTGCAAGATTTCCATTTAAACCACTCCATTGAAGCCCCGGAACATATCCTTTGTTCAAAGCGAAAGTCATAATCAGGTGTATTTTAAGTAAATATATTTTTCAATGAAAACCTGGTACTTCTGTTATGAGGTATTCGCATGTGGTTCGGACGCTGTTTGTTCAAGACGAAATTCGTGAATTGAACCCGGATATGTTAATAAAGATAATAATTTATTTCCTACTTCACTGGCAATTTAAATGAGTAACATTACACTTAAAAAATAAAATCGCCTTATGAAGAATAAATTTTATTGCAATTAAAACATCGATAAATTTTATTTAAAATATTGACGATGGATTTAAATTTAGTTTATTCCTTCGATTCTCAGATTAATTCGTATTTAATACTCACAATAATTCACTTTTAATAAATCTATGTACATAATGCGTACCTATGCATTGCACTACAGTTGTATCGGGTGTAACTAAGTTTGATAAAGTACTTCCCAAGCTGACAATATAATTTACAATTTTTTCCTTACTCGTGTCGAGTTATTATCTATTATAATAAATCAAAAGACAGTTAACAGCAGACGGTATATTCCGTGCAATGAAAACTAAACTGCCATTTCGGCTTAACTATACTTTTTTACTAATCGATTTCTTAATAAAATATTATAAAAAAACAACTTCTGAAACATAATTTTCATCGCTCCGAATATTTATTTTGCTGTCAGTTATTACTTTACTTATGATGTGAGTATACTTAGGTATATAGAAGGTTATTATAGCACACTAAAAAATCAGCAGAAGGATATAATTCCAAATTCAATTTAAATAGAAGTCATAAATAAAATATAATACATTTAAGAATATTTAAAAAAATATATAAATAACATCTATTTGATTAAACGGCCAAAATTATAAATCTTTTGAGTTGTATCTTATGTTTTAAAAAATAAAACACAATTCATTTCTACTACTTCCACATATTTATAGTGATCACGACCGGTTTCGCTCATCACGAGCATTATCAACTGATGATGCTTTCAGTTGATAATGCTCGTGATGAGCGAAACCGGTCCTGATCATTATAAATATGTGGAAGTAGTACAAATGAATTGTGTTTTATTTTTTAAAATATAATGTCTTTCCACCAATAATTGACATTTAACACCTAAAAAGTGATTGAATCTTATGGTTTAATTTATCCATTTTCCATTCCAGAAAATGCATATTTCATATTATATATTATTTTTTCTGCGAATGCATTTCAATGTGGGTATTGGGGCTTCAAATTAAATCTTAGAGTTATAGGTATTTAAAAATTAGGTATTTGTGAAAATTGTATCAAATGAAATATTACTAAGAACGTTGTTTATTTAGCCTATTCTTGAAAGACCTACGATGTTAAAACATATCACCACGTGGCAACACAAATATTTAAATATTTTTACAAACTGTTTTAATCACTTTTAATGTGTAAACTGTCAATTTCTTGGTGGAGAGGCATTATGTTTTCAAAATATAACACAATTTGTGTGTTGGTACTACATCCACATGTGTATAATGATCAGGACCGCAAGCATTATCAACTGAATTAGGTAAAATAATTATGAATTGATTATTTATGAAAGAAAAATTATTTTAGTTGATAACAATTCCCAATTACACGAAACCGGTTTCGAACCTCAACAAAAAACAATAACAACATTAATTTATTTGAAAATCTTGTAAAATTTGTGATGCTTTGAATAATTCATACATTTGCCTACTTTTGTATCCGTGACGTTGGTATGTTAAAAGTACTTAAAATGTGTTGCCACGACGTTTCGAAACATTATCAAAAGCCGGGACATACAAAACATAACTAATTTATTTCAAATGATATGAAAATAATCGCCATTACAGCTTGATAAATACTAATAATAATGATACAATTTTGTTTACAAGCAAAATCTATTTGGCCGACAAAGCTCCTTATCAGTGTGTATAAAAACCTGACCCTACCCAATCTAAATTGATCGAATTTTATAACGCTAGCATTCCATATAAAATAAATTGCTATGCGGTGCTAGCGCTCCGAGCGGTGGGCGCCTGCCAAAAATTACACGCAAAACGCTCTACTTCTTGCTGCGCAGTTTGCGGAGTGTCTTTGTTCGTGACTTGTTATGGGGAGTATTCATCAAACATAGTCTGACTTTGGCACATAGTTTATAAATTAAAAATAATAAATTTATTAAAAATAATAAAAAAACACTTCACATTGATTAAATGCAATTGATTTATACTTAAATGATGAATGATTTTAAATTTTAAAAGAGTACTGTAAAGTATTTTTGTTGCATTTAATATGGTAAACAAAGACAATTTTGTGGCTCGAGTCTTGAAATTAAATATTATAGAATAACATCTTGTGAAAAAACTGTTATATATTGGCAGTATATAAATATACATTTATACAACAGGTTCATACAATTCGGTGATACTCTGAATGACAGAAATTCCCGGTGAATACGTTGGTACCTACTCCTTTCATGTTCAGATACAAATGAATACATAAACGAGTTTTCATTATTAAAAACAATTATTCCATTTTATTGATTCATGAAATGATTTTACTTATAATCAACAAAAAATAATTCATTAAATCACAACTTTTAACTGAAAAATGTTATTCCAAATATATATTAATATAATATATTGGACATGCATTATATAGGCTGCAAAAATTTCACACTATGAGAAAATATGTACCGATGTTGAGACATTTTTTTCATGCATCAATTTTTACTGAAGATATATTTTATAAATATGTAGTACTTTCAAAAAAGATTCAGTTAAATATTGTACGAAGTGCCGATTGTAACTGAGTTTAGCAATACGCTATCGAATAATTTCCACCAATCGCGGAGCTTTATGACATCATAACAAACCAATCGCAGCTGAATAAAATGAAGTCATGGCTATTTTAAGCTATCAAGCGGGCCATTGGATCCGCGATGTTATGATCGCAACGCGTACGAGTCCCATGTGAGCTAGTCCATTTTGAATTTGGCATGTCGGTGGTAACGTCAGTCGAGCACTTCGACCGTTGTACATATTGTTAAAATATAATCTTATTATCATTTGGAGCGGCACCCATTAAACATTAATTAAACGAACTTGCGGATATCTCGCATGATTTAACGAGAGCAGACTAAAACGGGTCGCGAAAATAATATATTGTTATGCACACGTATGAAATGCATATGATCAGAAATAATTTAACTGTTTCCTTGAAATTCGCGGGAAAATGCTTTGATCTTTTTGAAACTTCGCGGAGTTGGTCGAACAAGAAGGAGGTCTTCATCAAAACCGTATCCTGCGCAATATTTCACTACATACACAGACTGTCGCACTTATTTTGGCGTTTGTATATTGTGACACCTACATTTGAAGTGAATGGACATTGCCTGCAGAAAAACAGTGACAGAAACTATTCCCAGTGTTCCAGTGATACTGTAAACAACCCAGATCAAGGACAAACCATTTCAAGGACAATAATAAGAAGCGGATTAAGCGATAAACCGCAGCAGATTTCGCCAGTTTTGTGTGTGCCATTTAGTTATTTGATAAACAGTTGTTTTCTGGCGGATTGTACGTGGAAAACAGGTGGTTTTTCTTGGGCATTTGCCCGGCTAGTGACAGATCGTGTTATATCCTCCGCATCGGCAACGTAGCAACGCTATTATTTTCATTCGTAAATTCCCGCTGCGTGGGCGTGTGTTATACTGCCGGCCCAAACAGCTCGGCGTTTACCCTACTGAGCGTAAACAAAACGTCGAATTTTCCGCCGGCCGACGTACATTTTCCCATTCGAACAATTTTCAAATTCAACACGGGCTCAACAACGACTTTCTCTAACTTTTAAATATAATTAGTTTTATCTAAAGTTATTTTAACATTTAGTGTGTATAAAAAATAATTGTTTTGTGCATTGTGATTGTATTCAAAAGTTATTCGTCGAACGTAGATAGAAAATCTACTGATTTTTGGAGATAATTTTGCAAAATCAGCCAGCGATTGCATATTTGAAAGGTAAGAACTATTTCCACCATCAACTTTTATTAAATAAATTTCTCATAATAACGAGGTTAGTTATATTATTTTTAGTAACATAATTCTCAATGTTTGCTTGTACATACATTTATCAGAACTTTAAAAAACACCTAAGCAAAGTTCAATAATTTCAAGGAAAAGAAATAAACAAATGTAATATATAATACACGTGAATACGAATATTTCAATTATTAAATTAAGTTATATTTTTATAAATATAATGCTTTTACTTCAAGAATTGACAGTTGAGGCCTTATATTTGACTAAATTAAGCACTTATCCCATTATAAGTAATGTTAACAAAAAAATAAGTTAGGTGTATTATTCGAGTTTTGGTTTTGAAAATTTTAAATTATATATGAAGGAAATAATTTGAATTCACGATTTTTAAATGAGTTAATTTATATGGTCCCTAAATTAATTCCATTAAATAATACATACATTTGTATTCCTATATACCTACCATCTAGTGCAATTGATTTTCATTAGAAATAAATGTATACATGAAAAACATTTTTTTAATTTTATAAACGCTACTTCATCATTCATATTATGTGGATTCACACATCCACAGTTGTATAGGGACATTTGTACATATTTATATTTTATGAAATTAATTTAATGCGTATCTGTGTGCATTCACACCCCGCGCAGCCTAGACGATCCGGCGCAAATAGTAACAGTGACGTGAAAACTGTGAGGGTTTATGCCATGTATGCCATATTAGTATTTAAGATATAATGGTAAATATGCTGGACATCATGCTACCTTTTTCACCACGAAAATTTACTAAATGACGCTAGAAACAGTGCAGTTCTGTAGAAAATTTAATCATGAATAGGGAAATATCAAACTATCATACATGGGGATATGAAAAACCGATAATTTAGGCGAAATACGAAAACAAAATCAGCATGAAATAGTCACCATAATACCTATGTAAAATGGAACCTATTAAAACAAACCATAGGAGCAACATTTGAAAAATTATCGATTTCCTTGATTCCAATGTTATATTTTTTTGCCAATTTCCTATCCATTGGCATTGTTTTACAGCAGTAAGTAATTTTTCAGGCCATATGTCCGCTCCCAGCGTGGAGCATATGGCCTCCTGATGGAGGTATCTCAACAGGATTTTTCTATGAAAACTGTTTGTTACTCAGTTGTTCAACCTCTCCTTTTCGAGATTAGGGATAGAAGGATAGAAGGATAGAGCTAGGACAGGACTAGTGGTTGCCTAATCGCTCACGCTACGCCCCGTTTTTGAGGATCGGATGGGTGGGAGGGAGTTTTAGACATCACAAAAATTCAGACCACGAACAGAAATTCATAAATCGATTGAAAGAACAATTTATGAAACTATTCGCACCGAGAATTGAACCCGAGACACTGAGCCGAAAGCATATTTACCGATACAATATTACTTATGAATCCCTGAAATTGATTTATATTTTAACTTGGAATTTTATTAATTCTCTACATCAACGTGACATATATATAACACAATAAAAATACTACATAACTGTAACTTTTTAATCTGATATTATTCATTAAATAAGTAAATCCGGCTGTTAATGACGACCGGATGTCGGCTAGATAATGATATTATTTATTATATTTACAATGTTGACGTGAATTTATTTCGAGCAAAACTTGTGTGAAGTAAAGCTGTTTTTCAATCCTAAACTCATCGGGCAAGAATTTCTTTTGCTTTCTAAAACGTATTTCATATCATTTATTTGATTTTTTAACAATTAAGTTTGAAGATACCGCAACATCTTTCAGTGTATTTTTATAACTAGTTAACAATAGGGTCATTTCGCCAGTGGCCGGTCAGTTAAGCGACAGCTGTATTTTCAAAAGGGATTTTGAGTCAATGAATGACATATTTTTTCGCTGTTATTCCATTAAACAGGGATTAAGTAATGCAGCCAACTAAAAATAAAATAGTTATGTTGCTTTTTAAAATTGCGTATTGCATCATATACTTAGGTCAGTATAGTGCAGATATACATTGGCAAGTGGCAATACTACCTACACGAATTAAAAAATCTGTTTTTTAAATCCACTATTATTTAAATTTTAAGCTCAAAAGGCCGACCACTCGCGACGGCTGACTTTAGGAACACTCGCCCTATTCGATTTATCCTTATAATATATTATTATTAAATTTAAGTAGATTCGTGTTGCTTCATACTGTAGCATTTGTAAAATCAAAGAATGAGACAATAAAGTTTACAAATTAATATTACCTATAATTTGTATCTTACGTTTGATTGCGAAGACAAGCGTGACGGACGAGAAGGGAAACTTACGAAAACTGATCAATTTTCATTACCTCCAATTTTGAATTGGTTCGAATTGAAAATATAAGTATCCATTCAATTTATAGTCACGGATATAAAGCAACATAAAATGATATATCATCAATTTGGATAAGTTTACCTATCGGTCTAAGATTAACCCACTTCATTGAAAAGGGTTATAATATTATGATAATACTAATGTCATTTGAAGATTTTTTAGTTAAGCAAAGGTATTGAGTATCCCCTGGTGATAAAAATATGAATTAATGTTCAACATTTTTTTTATTGTTGAATTTGTAAGCTTTCATGTTTGAATGATAAAATACAATTTAAACACTTTTCTTGAAATAAATTGAACTAGCCATATTTTCAATTTGTTTTACTAATCTGTAAACCAAATGCTTTATATTTTTTCCCATCTCAATTATGTACAGAATATATGAAAGCATAAAGAAAAGTTGCGAAGACTTTAAAATAACTGAATTTATAGTACATAATTACAGTGATTATTTGTATCGTGGGCCAAAGTTACCCGATTTGGATGAAAACTTTGACACACCTTGTTTTATCTATATGTATGTATCAATTATAACAATAAATCTACTTATATTAGTTAAATTTCATCTCAAGACATTTCTATGTAGAATACATAAATGCAATGGCGAACCATGAAAATACAAAAACCCTCAGAACTGGGTAAAAGTTACCCAGATTAACCGTACCGTATATATATTTATATATCTAACCCTTATATTTAAATACCAATAATATAATCATAACGAAAATTTTGTTTAAACAAAGAGGTTATGTAATGATTATATAAAGGATTTTACCTATTATTAGATTCGTACTTTTTCACCATCAGCCTGAAACGTCATCGCATTCAGTCGGGTGGTAGGCATAAAATACTTGACGACCCCTGTTCTACACTGTCGTTTTTTCAGAGAGCGTCAACCGTGTAAAACGAGGATCGAGATCGTGTAAACAAACGTCATGTTTAAGTTTGGAAAAACTTTCAACTTCGAATAGGGGACGAAATACAAAAGAAATTTTGACTTGCACCTAGAAAAATTGATGGATATATCAGTAGAACACATAATTACATTAAAAACTTATTTTATTGAAAAATACCAGGAGCATGTATAGCGACTTATATAGAAGCAAATATAATAAGTTAGTACATTAATAAATGAATTTAAAAATACAAGTGGAAGTCGTTATTCATATGATAGTCATATGATAGTCATATTTGATTGCAAATTACATTCATTGTTAAATGTCCAGTATTTAATGCTCCTTTGAAATATGTTACGCTAAAAATCCATAAACTATTCAAATATCATGTTAACATCAAAACTTATTATGTGTACAATATTTTTTCTGTTGAATCGATTCGATGTGAAACAATTAGGCCTAATTTGTCCCGTAGATATAAATTATATCCTTCCTATGAGCTTTACAAATTTGTAGTACATTTCCTATCATTAATTTAAGTAACATTGGAACTGTAATAAGCTATGGCCTGGGAAACAATTAAAATAAGTAGTATGTAACAAAGGGCCATTAAACATGTTTTTTTTTTATTTTCCTTACATTGTTTGCATTTTTAACTTGTTTTAATGCCCTCACGACTCATCAAGAACAATTATTTTTCAACTTACAAGAACATTAGATGTACTTAGTAACTTTTTAAAGTCATTAAATTATTAACCATTTAATCTTGTAGGTTTAAATATAAAAACAGTTACTCTTGGTAACTTTACAATTAACGCGATATTAACAGTATTTTTTAATCGGGATTAGTCTGATCATGTTTCATCATTCATATTGAATGTAAAATAAAATTTCATATTTTCAATCATTAATACTGAGTATATTGAGAAGCCAAATAACCGGTAAGAACTTGGAAGTCATGTCTGACATTAAAAACCACGGGTATAAAAATGGAAGCTTATTATATACACATTCTTTGTAGGTATGGAAAGCTTTTGAGCTTTGCGTGTAGTTTATTTTGAATATTTTAATATTACTTAATGATTTTTAGATAGTTTATTCAGAAAACTTCTCCTTTTCACGAACGGTTTCTTCAATTTAAATTCAATCAAAATTCTTGTCAAAATATGTTTAAATTGTTGCTAGGTGCTCCCATTTAACATGTTTGTACAATTTGTTTTTTAGATTTTATGGTTTAAAGGTTTTATAGTAAAAGATAAAAAATCTATTAAGCTTTCTATATTGACCCGTACTTTGGAGACGTTTAAAAATCAACCGACTTTAACTCCGAAATTACTATTTTTGATTAACCTGAGTCACTTTGGAAATCAATGAAAATGAATTATATTTTATTGTTGAAAATCTCTTATACAGAAATTGATGTATTGTTGAAGCTACGCACTATTTTTTCCATCAATATTCAGCCCAATAAAATTTATTTACAAGCCGCTTTAAACAATATATTAATAGCGTTAAACAAAACACGCATTATTTTAATGTATTAAAACGAAAACGTGTACATTCAGTAACTTTCAAACTGAGAAAAGCGTTGTTATTAATGCATCATTCACTGTAAAATAATTATAATTACCCAGTGCTTACCAAGTCATGCACGTACATATTATGTATTATGTTAGCGGCGCCTAATAAAAGAAGGAATAAGTATTTATAACTTGTAGCAAGTACCGCATCGACCGACTGCCGATTCTCGGAAATGCAACTGAGTCAAGGCATCTACCTAAATGCAATTCGCGAATGCATTCTGTGACAGATCGCTGCATTTATTATCACTGACTTGGAAATTCATTATAGTACAAATGTGACCGAACCTTACAACAGCTGCTGGTATTTGCTGCCGGATTATATGAAATAGTTTTTATACTTACCCATCATTATTTATTTACCTCATATTATATTAGAGTGCTATTATTTGTTTATAATTATTTCCAACGATTGTGAAAGAGATCGTGCCAGGTTTAATTTTATAAAAATAATTGTATTGATTAATACGTTTTTGAAAAAAAAAACATTATTATAACGTAAATAGTAGCGAAGTATCCAGTTCCAAGTCGAAAAACCTTGTTTTGGGATAAACGGCTTTTAAGAAAATTATAAAATTAATTTAAACCTCTTTATGTACATACATTAACCATTATTTATTAAGTTCATCACTTTATAAGATTCCTTAATAATTTAAGACATTTCTTTAAGTATTAGTAATTCATTGTTATAGTTTTTTTTAACACTGTGAAACGAAATTTACTTAAATCATATTGATTTCTTCAATTTACGTAAATAGTGCATGGAATATGGCTGAGCTTACTTTTTCAGACCGTCCTAAAATCTATCGTACTACATTTATAACTCAAATCAACCAATTTTAGACTTATCACCTTTGTCCATTTTGCCGACAATACTTTTAGTATCGCACCATCGTCATACATAGTTCTTTCCTGTGGTATATATTAACATCTTTGCTATTTTTATTTTTTTTTAATTTAGATAGTTTTGGTTGAATACATTTTATTTAATGTGATGCTAAATACCAATACACTATATACTTTTTTTTACACGGGGGATACTTTCCATGCTAAAACAGCCGTGTAAAAGAAGATACAGTCGACATAGACAACTGAAAGATAGAGGTTCCATTACATTAGACTTGCTAAAAGAGATTTTCGTGTAATAATAATAAATAACTACTTAGGTACTTCTCTGCAAAATATTTTTGTAGTGAATATAATGATATAAGATGATTATTATTAATGAATTCCATATATAAAAAATATTATGAATTGGCTCCGTGGCGCAGTTGGTAACGTTGTTGGCTACGGTTACGGGTGTATCGGGTTCAAGTCCCGGTGCGGACAGTTTCATAAATTGATATTTCAATCGATTTATGGATTTCTGTTTGTAGTCATGAATGTGATATCTAAAATTCCATTCCACCCATCCGATTCTCAAAAATGGGGCGTAGCGAAAGCGATTAACTAACCACTAGTTCTGATATAGTTCTGACGATGGCATTAACCCAAAATAGTTATCTAATTTAGCCAATAAAATTTAGTAGAACTAAATGCTTTCACATTTTACTCTATTATTGTTGCTCCACTTATTACTTTTCTGTTTTTAAATCAATTCACAATATGTCAAGATAATTATATTCCGTTTTAAGTATAGCCCTTCAATGTAGCTATACTGAACTCTTTAAAAAAATCATAGCCTTTTTCTAGTTCAATTTTACTCTTACCTGACGTACCTAAAAGCATTGTATTACTTTGTGAGCTTTATAGAACTCTCGCATTATACAATAATTGCCGTCGGCACTTGTAGATAATATTAATGGATATTTCTTCATTTACTATTATTTTGTAGCTCATTATTTTTCCAAATTAATATAATAAATCGTCTAGTAATGAGCTAGCCAGCGTGTTCGATTAAGCCTTAATATGGACAATAATTCTCGGGTAACGTTTAAAAATGTACAAAATCGTGACTGACTTTACTAACTTTTTGTAATGCTAAAAATAACCCATTCAATATAATCGCGAGTGACGAGGTTATAAAAATCATAACTTATGCAACCCGATGCAAATAAATCACCACCATTTTGACAGAATAATGCAGCTGTGAACATAAAAGCGTGAACAGAATCACACGCAACTTGTCCAATCACAGATTTTCATTGTTAATAACTAACTATATTTACAAACCTATAGGTATATCGTGCCTGGACAAATTGTAAGAACAAAATGGTAAATAACAACGTGATTTTATTTACTAGTTACTATCCAAACTAACTTTAAAAGACGTTAAAAGTTACTGTTTGGTTTTATATTTATTTTTTATTTTACTAAATATTGAATTAAAACATATTACTAAATTTACAATTAAAGTTTATTCAGAGGGACAAACACTATGCATTCAAAGGCTTCAGGTTCCCCGCATCCGATGCTTTTAGTATTTCTCAACCATTTCCGTTCCCAGTGTGGCGCATATGAACTTCTAATAGAGCAGCTCTGTTTTTCTTTATGAACTGATTGATACTCAGTCGCTTAACCTCTCTTATGACGACAGTAAGTAAAGAGGAATGTGATTGTGACAGGATTAGTAATAAACCTAGATAGGTAATTATAATTCATTTTTAGTATCGTATGGATGGATGGAAGGGAGCTAAACCTAGACAACACAGACTCAACAGTTGAGCACAGATCCATGAATCCAATGAAAAATAAATTTATGAATGTTTCCGTATTTGGGTTTCTACCTGTGGATACCGCACTCGAAATAAACGACGTTGACCGTTCGGAAACAGTCCCGTGAAATTATAATAATATATTTATATTGTTTCAAAAAATCTTCAGTAATTATTTTTTTTCTCCACACCAGGGTTTTTCAATTGACGCAGAAGTAAATAATATCTCATTCTTGAGAATTGGAATTCTTGGCACAGCCGCAAATGATTTTATAATAAAATAATATTTTATATTGAATATCGTTTCATAATTTATTAGTACTACACGCCATGTTTCAATTCCATATCAGATTAAGGTATTACAATGACATTTAATTTTCTTGTTAAACAACATAAGCTGTTGACATGTTTTGCCCTTTGGTTTTAGTCGATATCTCTCTAGTTAGTTATACATGTTAAATATTAATTGGTAATTAATACTATGGTTTGAATGATTTTTCTCGTCAAGATATTGCTAAATTATTTTGCATAACTTTATTAAGAATTTGTACAAATAACTTAACTCGGACTAGAATAATATTTATGATAAATACCACTATATTTATCATATTAAAATATTATGAATTTTTTTAAAATTATACAAAAATATTTTTTTTTATCGTACCCTACGTATGTGGACAGTCATTTCAAGCATGAATTACATAAAGAGTATATTGAGAATCCAAATAAAAGCTGATTGTTTGGAGTCGTATCTCAAATTAAAACTAGAATCGTAACATTTCTCCCTAGTGGTGGTGTGGGAAAAATTTTCGATTTTTGTTTTTTTTTTCTTGTTATTTACGAATAATTTTTGGCTAATACCTATAATAATTTTACGAAATATATTTTACGTTTTTTTTAAATAGTCCATGTGAACTTTTTAAAATTGATTTAATTAGTAGTTTCAAATAATACTTGATAATAACCTGGGCTGGGATTTACATAAAACTCAAAGTTCTTTTCTATTAATCCTTTATTTATTACACCTTTTCATTCGCAATTAAATACATAGTGAAATATTTAAAATTAATATTTTTATAACATAACAAATGTTGTTTATATATATTATGTAATGAAAGCTTTTTTTTGGAAAGTAAATAAATATTGCATTAATTGATATTTTTCTGGACGATTTTCATTTTTTTTTCTGAATAATGCAAATTCAGTGTAGCTTTTTTTTTATAAGAGCGTCCAAAAATATGTATGAAACATAATTATTTATATATAAAAAAAAAACTATCAATATATTCATTGCGGAAGGCGAAGTGATAGTAATAATATGTATTAACACTTTTTCTGAAAAAAAAAATGTTAAATGAGCATATTCGTTGTTTGTAAATCGATATCTTCGGCTTAAAAAATATATTGAATGTATTTATATTTCTATGTGCTACATATTTTTTTGGTTTATTTATGCAAGTATTGAATTTGCAAGTGTTTTTAAATGGCTCTTTGTAATATATCACACATAAATGATTTAAATAAACCATTATTGAAGGAAGTACCATCCCGCATCGCACCCTTTATTGTATTATTTAATATATTTATTCAACTTATTTCCCTTTTTTAGACTTATTAGAGCAGTGGTGCACAACCTATTTGAAAGAAGGGCCAGTTTGTCGATTGTATAATTTTTCACCGGCCACAAAGGGTAAAAGTGTTGGAAAGTGGACGAGATATCCATTTTATTATATTTAATTTAAAAGTTACATAATTTTACTACTTTTTACTTGTTATTTTGGGCCGCAACAAATGCGATGTTGGGCCATAGTTTTTGCATCACTGTTTTAGAATATACCGTGGTTTAATTATTATTGTATTGTAAAAATATTAACGACTATGAACTACCACAAATAATTTTCTGAAACCTACAATACACCAAAATAATATATTTATAATAAAGAAGTACGCATTTAAAAATTAAATTCGAATCGGTTGAATAATTCAGATGTGCATATATTTACAGCTCCACGGCATTATAATCATTTTGCGTTAGCATAAATGTCACGGTCGTCTAAGTTTTATCTTTCCACGACGCCATTTTGAAGAAAAAAATCATGTTTCTTGAATGCAGGATTATTACTGTTTTGTTTCCACTGCTTGATAGATCTTGAAACGCTCACAAGTAAACATATTGTATCAATATTTTTGAAAGGATTCAAATGTGAAGAAGGTCAGCCAACACGAATGTGTTTGATTTGAATAAAAAATATGCTCTGTAAAAAGAGAAAATCTGCTTGAAAGAATTTATTGTTCGACATACAAAAAAATATGTTGTCAACATGATATATTTTTTCGAAGTTATAATTTCTACTGATGATCGTTGAAAATTGAATATAAATATAATATATATTTTCTATTTCTCCATAAAATTTTGGATTACAAAAAACGATTCGTTGTCTGTTTATTGAGTTTAATTTAAAGACGGATTGTTAAATTCCCTCCCACCTATCCGATCCTTAAAAAGAGGCGTAGCGAGAGCGATTAGCTAACCACTATTATTCCTCTCCTAGCCCTTCCCTTCTATCCCTACTCACTTCGAAAAGAAGAGGTTGAAGAACTGTAACAAGAAATTCTCGTAGAAAACGTAGTTTTGTTAGCGGACATGGTAAAAAAAAATTGTTATCTAACGAATGAATGATTATCAATAGTTTTATGTTAAAACTTATAAAAGCAAATAAAACAATATTGAATTTTTCGGAAATAAGATATTTTAAGTTTTAATATCATAATGAATCATTGATTTTGTTATTCAGATAAATATTTAAAACAGCGCATGAAAGATTTTTTACATAAGTAGATAAGTAAACCAAAAGGAAATAAGATACAACTAGCAACTTATCTGGAGAGCTAAAAAAATAGTGTTATTTTTGTCATTTTTTTAAAATTAATCTTTCAATACCAATTGGTTATTTTGTATAATTACTTAACAAAAACATACTTCTAACAAATTTCTATACATATTTTTATTAAATAATATTGTATACAATAATTTGTAACTAAATTCATTTTTTTTATTATACTATTCACCACGCGAGGTATCGTCCAAAGCAACCATAACATATTTTTTTGTGTGAACTTGTTTCATGAAATATTGCATGCAGTGTGGATGGCATATTGGCTGTCGATATATTTATTTTTTACGGCGTTAATAACGTAATGGATTGCTTGCGGTTGAATTTTTTTTTATTCCTAATATGCTTTTCTCACACATATAAGACGGAAGGATATGTTTATGTGAACATAATAATAATACCCATGAATATTCATATACAAACATGCGAAACGTGATTTTCAATTAGAATCTTTTTTAATTGAGTAAGTAATTAACGTTTTGCATAAATATGTATTATATTAATAAATAAATAAAATCTCCAGTGTTTTCACCTTATAGTTTTTTTGCACATCTTACCTTCGTACCGGGGGATCGGTACAAAGAAATAAATAAAACAGTCATCAAAATAATGTTATATTTTATTTATTGCATCTATTTAAGAAGCGGTCCTAATATGTCCTCCATTTCAAATTGTTTATGAACGTCTGTTAAAAAATATGAGAAGGAGGTAGAACACGATACATTTATATTAATTATATAAGTATTATAAAAAAATACGTACATTAAACAAACCGAAGTACACGTGTAGTTTATCTGAAAATTTAAATTTGATATTTCAGTTATGTTTTAGCTTTTACAGTAAATCCCGAAATCCCGGGATTGTATAAATATCAACTGACCATTTTGATTAATTACTGACCCAATAAATGGAGGCATAAGAAACTTACTGCACATAGTGTGACTTTAAATATGGATTGTCTTCCAAGAGATTGAAAACCCACGATTGAAAACATTTTTTAGTATTCGCTGAATCTTTAAAATATGTCTCATCTTGAATGGAGCAAATCTTTAAGTATTGAATGCTTCTTATATACTCATGTATTTTCTATATCTTGTCTAGTCATGTATGTTATATTATTTAATGTGATAATTATAGGGCCCCACAGCGCTATAATAAATACGCCATATGTTATTTATTATTATTTAATGAGGACTGGCAATTATGAGCAACCGGATCTGTTAGTCCTACAAGTAGCACATTTTACCAAGTACTTTTAACCTTTACCACGTAACGTTACCTAGATTTGGACAATGCTGGCCAAGTGT
The DNA here is from genome assembly GCA_022494535.1 of Himalopsyche phryganea. Lineage (NCBI taxonomy): Eukaryota > Metazoa > Arthropoda > Insecta > Trichoptera > Rhyacophilidae > Himalopsyche > Himalopsyche phryganea. Next base: position 3,433,313 of record JAGVSL010000032.1, read on the forward strand.
TGTCTATTGTTTCGTATCTATTTGTCATTAATTTAATTCGTATGTGCTCTGTTACATTCTGTCACTGTTCGGTTGAAGCGGCGTTTCGCAAAGTGTGGTATACGTAAGGGCAACAAATGGTTTTGTGATGAAAACATGTTTTAAGCAAAACAAAATATTTAAGAGAAAATGAAAGTCAACGAAATTGATTTTTCCCGGTTTACTTTACATTGAATGAAAATTATATTTCTTTAAGATCAATAAATGTATTTAATTTAAAGTAAATTTTTTCGACCTTCGTTTCTCGCCTTAGAAAATTTCTCGAATTTAGATGGATGTTTTCTAATTTCACAGGATTATGTGTTATGTATATTTAATTTATAACAGAATTGTTTTAGTATTTCAAACAATTTATACTTATAATTAAATACCAACTGATATTCCATCTCAATTGTAGTCACATAGGCTATATCTCAACTAATCAAATAATTTAAAGGTTGGGGATCTTGGTATCAATAAATGTGCTAAAATTTTTCTACTTATTTTTTTTATATGCTTCACCTGCTTAATCGAATACGTAGTAGATAAGGTAACTGAGCTCAATAAGGCAGATTAGGGGTTCGTTCACGTCTTGTGTTTGAGAAACACTGTGTCGGATAACAACGATAAATTTCCCCCGTGACGGTTTTACCTCAACCGCATTTAGATTTAAATTTAAAACAATGAGCTGGTGATGCGGTGAGAGGTTGGTGTGTGTTTATAATATTAATTCAGTCTCATAGGTTTGTCCCAATTGTACATAACCACGACATTGATAATTACAATTACTTACTAATAACTATATATTCTTGATGAAATAGTATTTCACGGAATCAAGATAATTATACATATTTTCGAAACTAATCCAAACTAAATTCTTCAATAAAATTGAGAAGTATTTTTAAAACTCAACTTCCATTACACGTTGTCATTATAAAGAAAACAATGATTCTCATTATTAAGTATTGTGTGGTTTTTTTCACCGGACATATATTATAAACCAGCTGTGACAAACCGGTGGTCTAAAAAGTTATTGCAATAACGTAATAATTGGGGCTAAGAATTTACAGACTTATTTCAAACACGCAGCAGCAAATATCACTCATATTAATTTGTTATAATTAAAGAAATTTAAATACCTACTATTTCATATAAAAAAAAACGTGTTAATGATCCGCGACATTTAAAATTCTACGTTTAATGGCTCGTGAGATCCGAAAGGCTATCGACCGCTGTCATAAAACAACATGTTGAGAAACAAAGTTATTATCATAATAATATATTATGTACGTTTTAATCATGCGCGAGGAAAACACTTACCTAAATTTAGTTCGTGTGAGTACTTGTTTCGGCTGCAATAATCAATTAAACTAGTTTTACCTGTGTCTTAATAATGCAGTTGTAATATTTTTTTTTAATGTTTGTAATTAATCACTATTTTGGAAATACAAGAAGGCAATTGTAACATAGTCCCCAATCACCCAATCCCTTTTTACAGCATACATTGGATCCAGAAATTGACGCGTAAAAAATACCTTAGTTCTACATAATTTGATATATTGGTTCCAAAAAACAGTCGCTTAAAAAAGCATCAGGAATGTATGGAAAACTAAAATTGGTTCATTATTCTTGTAAAAAAGTATTTTTTTTGACTGATAAGGCTTTAATTTCCTTACGTTGAAATGAAAAAATATTGTTTTTTTTTTGAAAATATATGTAGACAAATGCGAAGTAAGATTGTATTTTGAACGCGTCTTTAGTTCGCTCCGCCGCGGACTACCGCTAGGGATGACTGCTCAAGTTACGTCATCTGGTTAGGATACGTCGCCAGCGACATGTGTAAAATTTTATTATCTTTCATAGAGGAGTATCTCGCTGCTTTCAATTGCGATTTTTTGAACGGTTGAATTTCGCTCGAATTTGAAATTTGCTCTCCCTCGTTTGATGAAGTGTTTGATGAACATATCGCGTAAAAAATGAACTGGGTCATCCATCAAATCGCGTAAAAATAGGACTGGGTGTATAAGTAATATTATGAAGATTTAGAATTCATCAATACTTCAAAATATTGCAATACAGTTATGCTTAACGTGGCAGTACAGCTTTGAACCGTTTTGTGGAAGTTCATAAGTATCTTTTAAAAATAGAAAATAATTCTACAAACTGCAAAATTATATTATTGTTAGGTAGATTTCTAAATCATACGAATCAGATTCTGTTATAATATATTTTCCCGCACGCCCTTACTGATTCTGCAGATCTATTTTCAGGAAGGTGTGTTGCAGTTGATTCGATTTTAGTCGTTAATTTGGAAACATTACTGTGAATAGCGTTTTAAGCTGACCTGTTCTTTGTAAACGAAGTTCAAAAATCATAAACTCGCATTCGAAAATCCTCCTTTTATTACTGTTTCTTGTGTACGTTCATAAAAGCAAGTTTATTGCTCATGCACGTTCGTAAAATTAAGATTATAACAATACAATAGTTTCACACCATGTTAGTCATCATCTATTATATAAATGTACTTGCAACACTTAGCCTCGATTAGTTTATGCTTTATCAATGAAGATCAGCTTTTGCTAGTCGCTCAGTCGTCATTAGCTAAATATAATAATATAACGTAGCAATATAATAGTAAAATTTCAATATTTAATTAAAATTTGTATTGAAACCGCAACTGATCTTAGTAGTAGAAATTATTTTACTGTATTTTAATTTCAATGCTTAATAATTTTGACATGATTACTTAAAGAAACCGAAAGTGATATTTTAATCTATTTAGTATTATAATAATATCTTCTGTTTTATTAATACATCCTTATTTACTTTTCTAACGTATGTTTACTCCCAATATAGACTCATTTTAACATTAGTCGTTTTAACCAAAGATTTAAAGTCAGTCGCCTATCTTCGGAGAGGGCAGGGAAAGACGATAGGGCTATAAAAGGACTAGTTAGTTAGCTTAACGATTTTTCTAAGGTGCTCAGAATCGTAAAGGGGTTACTTGTTATTATGATGCATATCCTTAAATCAAAGTTTACATTCGGGGAGTAACATAATGCCCCGAGGCATTGACAACTCGGATACGGTACTACAAAGGGATTTATCACTAAACATAACTGCAATTTTCCTCTCTATATTCCTCTCTATTACTATTATAAATTATTTGATGAAAACTGCATCATTTCCCAAAAATATTGGTACAATAATAATTATTATTTCTTTAACAGACACCAACATTATTAAAGGTATTTTATTTTTCACAACTACCTGAACATAACTTTAACTGTCAATAACAGGCAACTAAATACTATATTATAAGAATATTTATATTTCAGGTTTTTCCAAAAGAAGTAGTGACGATAAATAGCTGGCGTGAGTGCAATACATAATTAATCATGGTATTGTTATATTTAAATTCTTGACGAGACACTTACAAAGCGATCATATTATGAGTTTGGATCCAAGATACCCGTCGTTTGTCATATATGCTGTTTTCCTTTTTTCTTTAGAGTTACTACATATTTTCCTCAAATGAATGAATGAATAAAAAGTTTACATTCATTGGCCAACATATTTTTGTCGATCGAACTTCATTTATTTTACTTTTCTTTAAAATTTATGAAAGATTACGATCAGTACCGGTTTTCCAATTCGATAGGTTCCTAAAATTTTGTAACATTAATTTTTGTTAATTCGTATTTTATTACGCAATATTATCTATTTACGGCGGCCATAAAAATGTTAATAAACAATTTGCTAGCTTATTATAATAACAATATGTTTATTAGGCTTGAAAACGTCTTTTTCGTAGGGCCCGGCCGTGAACTAAAAACCGACGGATTAGTGCGGCATTAACTATCAAATTTTTATATTCACCTGGCAATAAATTACCTTGTGGCAGAATTTATGTGCCGTCTGAACTGTGCAGGTGTTGTCAAAACTTTTAGTAAAATACATTTGCAATTAATCGACAGCTTTTATCATAAGCTATTGAGATACTGTTCAAGGATCACAGCTAGTAAATTTGCATATCGTCATTAAATATTTTATACACCGGTGACCAGTAACCTTTACCTGATTCTAAGTAAATGTAGTATTAGGGATGGGTACTCAATAACTCTTTTCCATATATTATAATGAGGTTTTGCTAAGTAATGATTCTCTCAGCTGAAAGCTTCTTAAAAATTTAGAAAACCCCTTAGGAATTCTGACTGCAAACGTTCAATAGACAAAAGCGTTCAACTCTATTCATGGATCACTTTTAAATTTTAAAAAATGTTATCTTCTCTTTAAGAATTATCTCATCTATTCTGCAGTCAGCCGCTATCGAAGAAATTCTAGGAAGAGAGATGGGGTATCGGAAACTATACATCATCTCAACGGTGTTTCGAAGGCCTTGAATGAGGGATAAAACTTGGGAGTTGGAAAAATGTCTTGCCCTTTACCTAGTTTCTCTATTTAGCTAGTAGGTACGATGGATTTGGAAAATAATATTTCGATAACCACCGAAAACATCGCGGAATCGATACATCATACACTAGTATAAAAATAAAAACCTCACGTATTAATTGACGTAATCTGGGGGTTTCAAAGAAGAGACAATTGCTACTAATTTCACGCTTTCATTCTATTTATAAAGACGACAATATTTTCACGTATTACAAAAATGCTTTACATTAAAAATCGCTTCGTCAAATACAAATTCGGTTGAAAATAAAGTTAGTTGTAGAGAATTATTATTGTCAAAAGAGTGAGTGTTACCATGAATAAGCGAAGATGATAAAATTTCAGTGAATGAGAGAAATTATTGGAAAGGTGTTTTGAAATGAAAATCGAAGGACCAAAAATCGTATTGAATATTAGAGTGGCTTAATAAATTAATATCATCCTTGTGGACGGAAAACTTGCGTTCTTATGAGCTATTTTCAGGACGCTCCGTGTCGCTTGTTGACCATAGTTTTTTTAGTTGACTTGACCTGTGTATTAGTATGATAATAGTTACCAACGCAACACCGCTCGGGGCAATTATTTATATCTAAGTAGGATTGTTTGAATGGATGTTTGTGTCGACCGGACACGTTCGCCGCACAATGAAGATTAAAGTCGGTTCTGGGTTCGACTCCCATATTGTTCGCGTGCGTTATTGTCGTTAGTGCTGCTGAATATCTATTACCAGCAGAGTAGATCGATTCTAACCTACGCTACATGACCATTGTCTAGATACGCCGCCGGTACACACCTCTGACCTGCTAAATTATTTTTAAGATATTCTTAAGGTTATATAAATTTATAAAATGTAGGGTACGAAAAATCAAGTTAAAAAAATGCCGGTGATTTAGCCAAGTGGTCAACGTCGTTGGTATCGGTTACTGTGCTCACGGGCTTGAATCCAAGTACTACGGATTCCAATTCGAATATATTCGGCCCTTTTTTAACTATTCGATATTCATATATTTGGGCAACTATTCGAATAGTATTCGTCATAATTTTTAATAAAGTTTTTACAAAATTAGCGAAAGATAACATTACAAATTTTCAAGATTTCAAGTACGGTAACGAATACACCGGGTAGTGGCTATTTTTACCTTCACCCAACCCGGGCGCTTTCAATATCTTATCAAATCAGAAGACCCCGGATCGAAGAGAGGCGAACGGCTGGTTATCCAACGCCCTGGAAGGGCTATGATCTCAGACAAACACCATTTCAAATCCGGTTCCAAACTTATTTATTTTCCATCAAAGATGCAGTGGTTTACATTACACAAATATATAATTCCTAACACATAAAATTGATTCTACATTTACATTTACTTAGCAACTGAATTTACTTTAAGTTATAATACAAATGACACGACAAACGATTTTAAATTACGTCCAATTTCAAAACAAACACAAACAATCCATAATGTCACCGGTGCGAGCCACGAGTCCAGCGACTCGCCCGGCTCGACAGATCGTAATCGACTGTCCACACATACAATTAAAAAAACTCCCTGCATCGTCGGAGCTACCCCTTTTCGTCAAAAATGGACTCGTCCAGCAGACGTGCCCACCGGCTATTGAACGAGCGGCCTTGGCAACAGTCGGCCGATTCTCCGAATTATTGTCGTTACCGCTGGGCGATTTAAGTTCTGGACCCTAATGAAACTTAAACTTAACAAAGAAAAACCAGGGTGTGATTGAACGATTTTAAATTAAGTCCAACGCATATCAAACACAACAACTCACATCGTCCTCCGCCGCGACGAGGCCTCATTCGTCCGGCTCGACAGATCGTAGTCGACTGTCCACACAAATAATTCAAAAAACTGCCTGCATCGTCGGAGCTACCCCTTTCCCTCAAAAATGGACTCGTCCAGCGGGCGTGCCCGGCGGCTATTGGACGGCTTGGCAAACAAGTTTGGGCCGATTCTGCGAATTATTGCTGTTGCCGCTGGGTGATTTCAGTTCTGGACACCAATGAAACTTATACTTAACAAAAACCAGGGTGTGTCACATAATACTTCAGTTTGCCGAAAGACTCGGGGATAAAAAAACCCGCTAAATATGCCATAGTTTCTCTAATTGAAGATATACCGTTGAAGTAATCCGACGCAGCTGCAAATTTTAGATATTGTGCTACAATGGAAAAGTATTGGAATGTATATCTAATGTGTATCTAATGTTATGTTATTAGTTCTTCAAATCGAATCAGTAATTGAATATATTCAAATAGTTTCAGTTTTACTATTCGATAGTTGATAATGACGAATAGTTGGAATCCCTACTCAGTACGAACAGTTTCGTCCATTGATGTTTGCATCAATTTATGAATGATTGTAAAAATTTCCCTCCCACTAATCTGATCCTAACGGAACGTAAGGGGAACGATTATCTAATCACTTGCTCTGCCCTAGCCGTACTCTTCTATCCTTTTACTCTTCGATCCTTTTACTCTTCGAAAAAAGAAACCTTGAGGCTACTGAGTAACAAGCAGTTTTCGTATAAAGACTTCTGTTGCGATAAGTTCTATTACATTGGGAGCGGATATGGTAAAAGAAAGCGTTGTCGAATATTGTTGGACAATTAGTTGCGTCGAACCATTGAAGGTGGAGGACACAAGAGGACAAACAAAGAACCAACTGGAATTATAAAAAAAAATCATTAAACAAATATTCAATTTATTTGCCACTTGCTGTGCAGCTTAAAAATGGGTAATAATGCACGACAGGGCAAAAAAGAAGCGTTTTTTTTTCTTCTAAAATTACTATTCAGGAAAGATGTAAAATTTAAATAACAGATGTTAAATTTTCCTTTCATTACAGATGAATATTAAAATAAACATAAGAATTAATTACACATGAACTCTTGCTTGTCATCCTATTAGTCATAGTGGAATATATATTTTTTCACATTTAATAAATAATATTTGTATTGAAAATTCCATGCATAAAATTAATATTAAATTTACTGCCTATTTGTATATGCACTTCTATGATATTAATTATACAGAAATAAATTCCGCGTTCCACTATTCTTATAATTAACTTTTAATTTTATACTAGGTGAGTATATTGACACTTTTTTAAGTAATTTTTTATGAAATGCCGACAACATTAATTATTATTTTGAGATTAATATCGTAAGTGATATTTTATTAAAGTACTTACATTGAATTGTAAGAAATGTTCTTAAGAGGACGAGGACAGTTTTTTTTGAAATCCAATCGTTAATATCAAGTGGAAATACCTTTAAACATATTGTAACGTCGAGATTAAGAAATATTATAGCCCAATAAAACGAGTTGAACGAGACTGTTAAACAAAAAAATAATATCAATGTATCCCCGAACATAAATTTTTTAACATTGAAATTATATCCAAAATGACGAATGACAAAGTATTATTTCTTTTGTTAAATCAAACAAAACTATCTGAATTAGTTATAGGTTTAAAAGATTTGTGTTGAAATCGCTACCTAATAATATTGACATAACTAGCCATAATTTTGATTAAAAAATAGTTGCCAAGATTATATTTTTTTAATATGATAAATCAGGTCTTCCCAAACATTTTCTACGTCGAAACAGCGGTGTTTTCCGCTGAATATAGTTTGAGAAACGCTGTCGTAAATTATACTTAGATTGTTCCTTGAATAATATTATTTTTTATCGCTGCAAGTGTTACAATGTTCTCAATCGGTTACAAACCGTTACTTACTATCCTTATTATTTTTCTAATACAAAGAAAACTTTTAGTTTCTTAGTTTATGCATAAATTAATGAGTAATTAAATATACAGAGATTGTCTTTGCTTTGCTTTTCGTTGTAAGATTGCAATATTTTCACAAAACAATTTGTTTTTGTAGTATGCCAACTTAGCCAAGTGTTTGAACATAGGCTGCATGCATACTTTACAATGTTTGCTTGAATGTTTGTTCCTGTTCGGAATTTTGCGGTTTTCGTCAATATTTAAGCGAGCATACAAGACGAGCACCTTATAAAATAAAAACATAGGTGAATGTGGCTTCTTGTAAAAAAATTATTATTTAGATAAATTTTGCATTCACGAAACGTTTGAAGTTGATGTTAATGTTTTTTTGTTGTTTCATTATATGAATGGTTTGTATGAATTGTCCATATATTGACATCGATATATATATATGCACAATTATTATTCAAATATGTTTTCTTTCTTCTGCAAAATGACCTAACGTTCATATTTTTTTATTCATTTACAAAATAATGAACATAGTTTTTAAATATGTGCATCTATCTAATGGACGTTTTTGAATGCGGATTTCCTACGTGAATAATTTCCACCACCCTGTTCTACTAAGGGAGAAGACATCTCTTCGCTGCTCGATGTGTTTAACGAAAGGTCTTATTCAAAACTGAACTCAAGTTACTAAATCTGCATTCTTTCAGTAAACGATATGTTCAATAAAAGACGCTTTAAATTTTTTTAAATCCTGGAATACATGATGTTGCAAAATTTTAAGAATAAATAGATAAATAGATCGTTTTCCTATTCGAAGGTCGCATTTAGTTATATGTAACCTAATAAACTCGAATTTAAGAATCTTCAAAGATGTACGTAAAAACATACATATTTAAAAAAATCTATCAGTTTCGTTCTTATTATCTTCAGACAAAAAATGTGATGCAAGTTGGTATAGAACAGTGGTTCCTAAAGTGTTCATACGGAACCCCAGGGGTCCTTGTGACCGCTGAGGGGGTCTGTGACAAATTAAAAATAATTTGAGGATGCGTGGACAATGTCGAGAGTTAAATAAAAAAAAAAATTGTGACACATTTTCATTATTATGAAAGTTGAAATGGATCGAATGGTAGCGATTTGTTGGGTGTTGGACCCTTTTGCAAGCAGACCCAAAAACTCAGATGAATCCATACTAAAACAGGAGCAATTTATTGTATTATCCACAAATGAGAAGCGGAAACCAATGCTTGAACAAGGATACCACAAATTCTGGTTACAAAAACAGATACCAATTTTATATCCTGCATTATGGGTTCAGAGGTTGTTGATTGCTTCCGTATTTAGTAGAACGTTGATTTAGTGCAGCTATAAATCCAATCATAATTTAAATATAAAAATGTTCTATTTATATTTTTACATCACCATTTACCATTCAAGACATCTAAATTAATTTCATAATTGTTCTATTATGCAGTTATGTAGATTTATTTTACTTGGGGGGTTTTATTGTAAGGTTTTTGCTTTAAGAAGGGTCCATTGGCTTAATGAGTTTCGGAACCACTGGTATAGAACTTTAGCTATACATATTTTGGCTAATTATTTTTGTTATTATTTATTTCGATGACACAAAAATATATTAATTAAAATTAAAGTATGTGTATCATTTACTGCTATAGGTGCATGGGTTATAGAGAATTTATAGGAGAGAAAAAAATATCACACAAAGGAGAATCATTAAATCAATCGAAGTGGCATTTATTGGCAACATGAAATTCTCGATAACAAATCTATTCGTAAAACTTTGTCCTTCTATTGTTCTACATTATATTATGCCTGACTGTATAATGATTCTATTTTTTTCTAATAAGCCGTCTGTAAATTATCAAATTGTTGGTTGGTGGATCGTGTGGTATATTTATTTGATTTTTCTGTCGAGTAGTGTTGCCGAATAGAGCCGATACGGAACATAAATCAGTGTTTTATTTCATAACCGAGTCTAATTTGACTCCATTCTTCCATGATGGATGGCTATTTCGGGATTGCAGTACTTATACAATATACACACCCGAATCCATGTGCTCGGCGTCGTAAGACAGGGATCGCGAAAGAATTACTTGCAAATAATCTGTATTATTTCTGAAATAATAATCGAGTTGGCCAAAAATAAATGTAATGAAATTGTAATGATCATTACATATGAATGCATGATATCGTGGATGTTTGTTGTTCGATCAATTTGGAAAGTTTATGCACATCAATGACATCGGGGATGTTTTTAAAGCATATCGTCGTTTTTTTTTTTTTTTTTCATGTCCGCTCCCAATGTGGAGCATACGGTCTCCTAATGGAGGTATCTTGACAGATTTTTTTTTCTACGAGAACTGCTTGTCACTCAGTTGCTCAACCTCTCTTTTCTTAGAGTAGGGATAGAAGGATAGGGCTATGACAGGACTAGTGGTTAGCTAATCGCTCTCGTTACGCCCCGTGAGGATGGGATTGGTGGGAGGGAGGACTCAGACTACGAACAGAAATCCAGTCGGCGTCCGTGGCGCAGTTGGTTTCGTCGCTGGCTACGGTTACGGATGTCTCGGGTTCAATTCCCGGTGCGGACGGTTTTCATAGATTGATCTTTCATATCGTCGTTGCACAGAGTAAACCTCCAATGTACAAAAATCCTGTTTTGAGGTAAAGACAAAACCCGTTTTAAAAATTCTGAAGAATGATTTTTAATAAAATAGTAATGCAGTTTAACAGAGTTATATTAATTACACTGTCAGTTATTAAAGTGATCGATATTGTTTAACAATAAAATAAATAACTTGTTTATACTGTCACATCGGAGGTTTGTGCTGCACAGTTTTGGTACATTAGAGATTGCAATAAATGTTTATGTTCCAATACATTTAAATTAAAAAAAAAAAAAACACAGTTTGGCTGTTTTCTCATTACAGTTATAGTTTAAAAGTGTTGACAAGACAAACAGTAGTTTAGTTATAACTAATGATAGCACAGATATATGCAGGAAACAGTTAACAAGTAAAACACAATGAGTTGAAAAGGTTTTCACTTTAAAGGCACCATGAAAGTTTTTGTCAACGATGCAGAAAAAAATCGTAGATGATTTTTACTTAAAAAACCACCTTCGTAAAATTGGCACATTGGAGGAGGCTTATTTTTTGCAACGAAGATACTGAATATCGTTATAGTTGTTTTTCACAATAGTACTATAGACACCGCCTTATGTACTTTAGTGAATTATAATAACAAATTATGTAAAACAAACCTTTTCCTACGATTTTTTCTTAAACATTAATTCTTGATAGCTTACAGTAAAATCTACAGTAAAATTAAAATTGATAACTAAGTAATTCCATTTGGTTTATCACTAACGCACCACGTTAGTAATAAATCAAGTGGAATAACTAAGTCATCAATTGTATATTAAAAATAAACTTGCATAAAGTTACCGCCGAACCCATAGGAAACTCTACAGTAGTCATGGCGGTATAAATCAGTTAAAAACATATCTGAAAAAACAGATGTCAACTCTTTTCTGGACTGGCTTGGAAATAGAGAATAATCTACGATACCCTCTTCATTCTCATTGATTTTGACTTAGTTTCTAACCGTTGTTATTTTACCCAGCGCTCGCCTGCCAGTTTTCTTTGTCTCTTCAACTTTTAGTGGCGAATGGGAAACACTGTTGGAAGAGTGGGTGTGACCGCCCCAACATTGTGAATGTATGTGTAAATATTGTTTTAATGTGGCACATGTAGCTATTGCCAAAAACATTATATTGCCAGTACGTTATTATATATTGGGCGAGGAAAATCTTCTATACGTAATATTTGGCAAATGAAAATGGGTTTTTCACTTTCTCGATTACGTCTGGATTTTGTAAGTCGTTAACTTTTTTTTCCCTGGAAATTTCAATTGTTGCAATGAATAGAGATGGATAAATCCAAAACCAAACTTTTTAACGTAGCGGGAGACCATCAATACAGTTTAAAAAACAACTTAATCGAATTAAGACAAAAAAAAAACCCGTAATTAATACAGTTATACACTTTAATAATATTGCTTACGTGTTTTTCATTATTGTTTTAATTCGAAAAAGTTGTTTTTTAAACTGTTTTTATGCTCTCGAAAAATTTTGATTTTGCAGATATGTGTACAATTTTACAATGGAAACGACGTTTTATATATTATTGCACATTACTCTAATTTCTCGTAATTTAAATTTCTCATTTTATCGTCCTTCTCAACTCTTGAAGGAGGAAAGATGTAGCGAAATAAAAAACGGCACGCTCATATGGCATACAAAGGTTATATCATATGGTAAACAAGCATAATTAACATAAATATGTAAACTTTCTTCTTAATAATATAAGATACCATCATGCAGCAAGAGGCGTATACCGTATTACGTCCATTTTTAGAGGTGTGTATTTGCGTTTTTTGTCCATAAATTGATTTTTCAATTGGCATAGGGAGAGCGATTAACTAACTACGAGCTCTGTCCTAGTTCCTAGTCCCATCCGTATATAGGTAAGTTGAGTAACTGGATACCAAGCGGTTATCGTATAACAACGTCTTTTGATAAAGCTCCATAAGAAGTTGTGAGTAAGACTTTCATCCGGCGAGCTGATAATGATATTTCCCACGTACAATCAAACGCCAGTTCGCTTAGTCAAATCACTATTTATTTCAGTTAGTAGTTACATGTACAGGGTTTACAACCATCTATATATATAAAAATGAATGTCTGTTTGTTGGTTTGTCCGGATCTTATAGGCTCCTAAACTACTCGACCATCGCGACGAAATTTTCAGGAAGGACTTATTGTGATCATGCAGGGAAATATTATATAAAATAAATGTTTGTTTGTCTTTTACGCGTTCCTTTACCATTCATACGATTTCGATGAACCTTCGGTGAGTTGTTGTGCACACACCCGTGAAGGGTTCTGAAGAAAAAAAAATTGAAAATCTAAAATTGAAAAAAAGAATCAAATACGTACATACAGCGACACCTAGGAAAAACCTTCTGATTTATTCGTGTACGCACTAGACGAAAAACAAAAATATTGTGCTATAACAAGTGTGATATTGAAACTCGGGTTCGGGTCGGGCCAGACCTGAAGATGATGGGTTCGAACCGGGTAAGTCTATGAAATTTCGGCCTGTGCAGACCTCTAATCCAAAAGCAGTTCAATAAACAGAATAAAACACAAACCCTTTTTTTCTTTGAGTGGCATTGCAACGCATGCCGGGTATTCACTAGTTTAAAATAAAAACAAATACAAAAAAACACAATTGACATTTCAAAAAAAATTCAATCCCCCGAAATTGTTACGCGACAGCAAAAGGTTAGTTGATGTTCAGTGCCAAGGGTCTAGCTCACGACCGCACCCGAGTGCTCACGGCGTCTCACTGACTAAAAAAATGTAATGCCTGCCACAGTGGAATAACGCCCCCATGCCGAAGGCTAGAAGATACCGCTTTCTAAAAACTTACCCGACAACGTTGCCTAAACATGATGCATTTAACAAATTACAATGTTGTCTTTTTTTGACTGCGCCACAAGAGATGATCCGATGAAAGTTCTGGGCATGATTCACACTGAATAATTATGGGTCGTGTCGAATTCCATATGCTCCACATTAGAAGCGGACGTGGCTTTACAAAATCGTGTTTATTTTACCTTCATGTTAGTGAATGTTGCATAAAGTCAAAAAATAATGTGATGATACCTCCAATCTACATATTTTAAAAGATGGCGTCTTTTCCATAAATAATCTTTTACTACGTGTGATAATTCATATTATAAAAACATACTTCTACAGCACAATGCAATCTTAAATATTCAATTTCAATAAATTACCATTATTATACTCGATTGATATTCTTCTTCAAACATTTTTAATCATCTTTACATTTTTTATGATTTATATTATAATTTATTTTGTGATTTATAATTATACATCAAATGGGAATACACTAGTAATTAGTATGGTAAATAAAAATATAAACACGTGACTAATATTCTAACCACTGTCAGATGGAAGATCATTTATTTCATTAAAACCAATAAAATGTTAATTTATGAAGAGATCATTTTGTCATGTTTATATATTTTCCATTTAAAATATGAGATATCATATTTCTTCGCATATAAATTTACTAAATTATATAAAGACTTGTTATTTTCCTTGATGAGTATTCAAATAGGTCAAATGACATATATCATTTAGTATATACTGATATTTTAATTCAGTTCGTGAGTGGCTCCAAATATAATAAGATTCTACTATGAATATTTCTGTTCCAACTATGAAGTAGGTACATGTACCCCTAATAGAGTTCAATCTCAACAATAGTTTGAGAGAATATGAAAGAAACGTCTCGCCGCTCGAGGGGAAGGTGTCGGAGCGGGGAGAAGCGGGGCGCGGGGGTCAACACCGTCCGGCGTGGGGCCAAAGGATGATTCACAGGTTCCTTCGTCTTCCATTAAAACCCGGTCGTATTCAGTATAATTTCTCTTTAATTGCAGTTAGTTTATAAATTCCTTGAAGACAGATTTAAAATACAAATTTTAATTTAAAACTCTGATATATTTAGTGACGAGCTGACATATTAATATAATGTTTTCTAATATGTTTTATAGAATTTTATGATTAATTGTTACTTTATTTGGCCGCTGTATATAGTAAAATTTTTCACTAGAAAGCAGACAGAGTTTTTTTATAGATCTTTTGGATGTTTAAGAAATACGTAAAGTTAATTTTTATTTTTTACTAGTGAGTACCCGGCATGCGTTGATATGCCACTCAAAGAAAGAAAGGGTTTGTGTTTTAATTCTGTTTATTGAACTGCTTTTGGATTAGAGGTCTGCACAGGCCGAAATTTCATACTCTTACCCGGTTCGAGCGCACTTGTTATAATCACACTTGTTATCACACAATATTTTTGTTTTTCGTCTGGTGCGTACACGAATAAATCAGAAGGTTTTTCCTAGGTGTCGCTGTATGTTCGTATTTGATTCTTTTTTTCAATTTTAGATTTTCAATTTTTTTTTCTTCAGAACCCTTCACGGGTGTGTGCACAACAACTCACCGAAGTTTCATCGAAATCGTATGAATGGTAAAGGAACGCGTAAAGGACAAACAAACATTTATTTTATATAATATTTCCCGGCATGATCACAATAAGTCCTTCCTGAAAGTTTCGTAGCGATCGGTTGAGTAGTTTAGGAGCCTATAAGATCCGCACAAACCAACAAACAGACATTCATTTTTATATATATCGATAACTGTTGTCTGATTTATTTAATTTACAGTTTTCGTGACTTGCGAATTAAAATTCCTTTCCCTTAGTTTTCCTTTAACTATAATTTAAATTCTCAATCGTTAGTTATATAGTCTGTCTGACTAAAGTATGCGAATCATTAATGAGAACGAAAGCTTTATTTTATTTATTTCCTCGAAAATGTCTGTCAGCACATTTGTCAGGTGTCAACTAATATGTCAACACATTAGCTCAACATCCGAACTACAAAAATAACAAAAGACATACCAGAATATCGAATACTGTTATTAAAATTACCTGCTTTATTTTTAGCACCAATTCAAACAAAAGCGCGGTTTTTAAAAGCGTAAAATATGATTAAAGAATTGTTAAAATTACGTAGCTTTACTTATAAAAACAATAATACTTACAAAACTATAATACAAAGGCAACAAATAATTATACACCATTTGAGGTTCCTTTTGAAAGTCCCTAAATGAGGGAAATCTCTTATCTGGTATATTTATACCACATTTGTTATGTATCTACAGCAGATATTATTGATATTGATAATACCTTTACGGGGTGAAGGGCACTTTAATAACGAGTATTTGGATACCGTGTACTCCCTACATCTCCGGCATCTAGCATTACATTTTTCATATAAGACATGTCGATTTTCCTACATGTCCGACATCTGATGTCGAGTATCTGATTCAAAACTCAAAAATGGCACCAAAATACTAGGCAATTATAATCTTCTAAAACAGTGCTCCGCAACGGTGCGTCGCGAGACGATCCCAGGTGTGTCGCGGCGCAGTGGGTCCAAAATGAGAAAAAATCGAGGATATTTATATTGGAAAATTTTTTTTTTTTTTTAAACCATATCCGCCCCTATTCGGAGCAATATGGTCATCACGCGGTTCCTCCAAGCTTCTCTGTCCCCGCCAGTCTCCTCGTATCCTTCCAGGTCATCCTAGCATCCCGTATCTCTACCGAATTCATCTTATCTATTGTCATCAGCGGTCTTTATGTTTAAAAAAAAAGGTTTTAGTGCTTTAAAAAATAGTTAATTATAATTTTTGCTTATGAAATTGATGTATTTTGGCGTTTGGTGTGCCGCGATATATTATAGAGTTCATAGGTGTGCCATGGGAGAGAAAGGGTTGCGGAGCACTGTTCGAAAGATTTAAACAACGTGTTGATATTTCTGGGTCAGTAAAAAGATATTTATAAATATCCTACACCTGTTTATGTAATGTATAATTCTCGCGTAAACGTCAATTTGATTTTTGGTGAACTTTTGAATATTGATTTTCCATTATCTCAATATAGGTTATTTAGAGAGCAATGAACTAGACGATTATTGATATCTACGTTTATGCAAGATTGCGAAGTTATCAATCTTTATTTTAAACCTAACCAGTATGATGGTAAACGAAAACAGTCTTACCATGAAAATTATTAATTATATAACAGTTCTAACGAAAATATTCAAAGTTCATTTAGAACGACTTTATTTTTTTATCAGTACAGCTTATTTCCTCCGAATACTTTCATAATAATGTATATGTATAGGTTATGTTAGGTTAGGTTAGGTTAGGAATACAGAATCTCGGAACTGTTGATTAATTGCTTACCTTAATGTTACTATTTGTCACATCACGCCTATTAAATTGTAACTTAAATAATATGTTATTTCATTTTACTTTTTAGCTGTTGTAATGTAACATTTACTCGATGCAATCGTTGTTTTTCTTGGCATACTAATTGCTTTTTTCCGCTTTCGCATAATTCTGGAATCTTTTCCGCGTTCATTATGAAAAAAACCGCGAAAACGAATGGCATTACCTACCTCTGTTTGCACAGCTGGAGCTTCCGCAAGTTCGAAATTAGAACAGGCGGCGTTCCCGCCTTTTTTAACAGACATGTCACGGCCAAGCGCCATTTTGCAAGTTAACCAATTTTATTATCGACTTGTCGCTTCCAATTTACGTTGCATAGCGAATTCTGTTTCAAATTGTCAATCAAACATAAAAATATTCATATATTTATTTGAATAACATCAAACAGAATTCAATTTTAAATTAAATATAGTAATGAAGGTAAATATGTATTATATTATATTAGGACTTATTGTAGAAGAAATTTTTTTAATGGTACAGAAGAGTACATAAACCGTTTTAAAAAAAGTGTAAAAATAAACTGTGATACCTTTAATACTCTTAAGCTGGAAATGTTTGGGCCTTATTATTTTTGTGTGTATTGATTCAAAATTTAATGACACCTATAATACTTTCCGACCAGTCAAAATTTAATATCGCCGACCCTGATTGTAATTTAAGAAATCTACTGAGGATGCTTGATGGAATTTCAATATCAAATTTGAATTGTTGAGATTTTGTACATATGTTACCAAACAGAACTCTTTCTTCGAATTGCATTTTCAAACCCACAATGCTATTATAAGTGTAAAATTACTGGATTCTAGCATTGGTTAGTCACCCGTCATCGGCAATTCGCTACTTTGTTAATGCGTTTGTTTTCCCAACAAAGATTAAGACTATTCTCGGAATTTTTAACTCAGGTATCAGAGTGGGTCCTAGACTTATATTTTATATTTTATCTTATAAATAATATTTGGTCGTATTTGTATATAAACGTTAGACACTGTTTACTGTCTGTCAATTCGAGTTCATTCGTGTGCTCGAATGCCTGAAGATGCCGAAAGGCGAAACCTGGGTAGTTAGTGACAACCTGATTGTGTTACAACTCATTTTTATAGGATTCCATTAATTAATATAAGTTCTATTTTTTTTTTACATCCAATGACTGGACTAAGAATCGAGCTTAAACATTATTTATGCTTAAACAACACTGAAATGTGTTTTTCACCTTGTTTTTTTGCGGCTATCCAGACAGCTTATCTATTTAATCCAATATAATGGTTTCATTTTCATGGCTTCTAATCTAGTAGCCTTTATTATGCGTCCGAAACGTATTAATTGCCTTTGTTTCCGAGGTCTAATTTCACGCGCGTCGAGCCTTTTAACTACTTTGCCATGGAGAATTCACACGCGTAAGAGCACTGTTGTAAGAAAATAATTAGTAAAACCATAAATTATAGATTTTACGTGACGTCAGAGCTCGAACAAAAACTTGTAGGAAACTAGCAGATGTAGTTTTTTTAACTGTAGTAACATCGAGAGATTAAATTTAACAAATAAATTTATAAAAGTCACCATAATCGTATAAATTAATAATCTTATGTAGAAATAAACCAAGCTTGCATTAAATTGTCAAGCGATGTCGTTTTGCATATTGTTTCAGACTGACTTAAGTACAATTCCAATTTCATTACAGTGATGCACAAACTGCTGTCCATTGACTAAATACTAACTCTGTATATTCGTCAGTAAGAACATTATTACTGTTTTAATTTCGAAGTTAACTCCGGGCTTTTCTGAAAGACGTACAAAAATATGTCACTTCTGCATTTCAGGCTATATAATAATCAATGTTTTCAAAACTCATTTTGGTGTTGGTTCTCTGTAATATATACGATCACCCATGTAGAGCGTTTCTGAAGCAATATTTAAAATTCGGTATTATTGATATTGAAAAATATGCTGATTATCTTGCGGATGGAAATAAAATCAAATTAATACAATAACATGAATGCATAGACTCAGCATAGAAAACACTTTTATCCTTTGCGGCTCTCGCACAGTTGACATATTATGGATAAAATGCCATTGTTAAATATAGTTTTGATGACGGCAATAATTTTATTTTTGTGTTCTTTTTATAAT
This sequence comes from Himalopsyche phryganea, assembly GCA_022494535.1. Taxonomy (NCBI): domain Eukaryota; kingdom Metazoa; phylum Arthropoda; class Insecta; order Trichoptera; family Rhyacophilidae; genus Himalopsyche; species Himalopsyche phryganea. The sequence continues at coordinate 3,452,630 of JAGVSL010000032.1, forward strand.
AATTATAACGGTAGGTTTTGCACTGTTTGAGATAATAACTTTAACAGACATAAAAATTAAACCCAATTATTGCGTTGCTCGTAGTAATACTGTCGATCCGCAAGTATTCACAATAATAAATTATGAGTTATGTAGCAGCAAAAAAACGAGACATAATAATATATATTAAATTAACGATTTTTCCGCAGTTTTCCGCGGCGACTTATCTCTGGCGCGCGCAACCAAGTGTTGCCATATAAATTAGGAGATAAAATCAACAATGGCCGAAAAATATTCCAGACATTATTTACTCGGGCAGCGCCGTTGTCGTGCCCACTAAAGTGGTCGATTAATCTCTCCACTAAGTGATTCAATTAACTGCTAAGGCACATTGTGTTGGTAAACAATGAATTTGTTACGCGGAGATGGTGCGATTGCATTATATTGCTTTAAGATACATTTAACCAACTATTGACGAGATATCTTCTTTCTTACAATCAGATTCAGTTTCGCCAAAGATAAGAAAGACTCTGCTCTCATATATTATCTATTTCTTCTAGTTTCGTTCATATCTCAATGGACTAAAAATAATTTAGAAACAATAATCAAAGGTGACACACTTTTCCAAATTTAGATTCTTAATGTATTAAATTTATGTTGCGTGTAGAATATTTTTTTGGCCAGATAAGCTTATTTGTAACTGTATTTTTATCAATCAAATCGATCGAAATGACGTATCCTTAATGAAACAAAATAATATTTATTATCTATTTGCAATTACTACTAGTAGAGGACACTCTCATCGTCATATATACATACTAATAATATTAATATTTTGAAATAAAGAACACATTTTTATTGATTTAACGTTTTAAATCATAATATGGTTTCAAACGGTACAATCAATGGTAATATTGTGAAGCTTACTGCTTTGCAAACGGGAGACAGAGGGGAAATCTCCTCTGAGTAGTACCTCAATAGGTGTATTTGGTTAATAATAATATTATTATACTCACAAGTCATTGATGTATAGAATAACCTAACGTATCTAGTATATAATAATTGTTTTATTAAAAATAAATGAAAAACGTTTCAAAAAGTTTACTTGTCTCTGGAATTGACCCATAAATGGCAAGAATGCGTGTGCGGTAGATATCCGAATTGAACCAAATGAAGGTCAATTTTTAGTTTCTTTTAGCCAGCACAACAACGTTATTGTTGCTATATCAATTATTGCTGCACAAAAAACTCTATTATCTTTTTAAACTATGATTAATGATTTAAGTCAGAGTCGAAGAAATATGTAATTATCGAGTAGGCATTGGGTTTATTGATTTTTTACCAATAATTCCAAGAACTGTGCTTTAACCCTTTAACAGCCCATGCTGCATTTGTTGCTACCCAGGGTTGTAATTAGTCAGCCGGAGAGCGGCCGCTTTCTCTTTTCGGATTATAATCGGTAAGGTCTGGTAATTGACTTCCAAAAATTACTATTTACAATCATGTTCGAACGGCTGGTCTGGATCCCTGTAGAACTTAAAGTTCACAAAAAGGTTCGGGGTTTGTTACATGTTAGTAAGATAAATATGGTAACATTTACAATCTAATATTCAACGGGATATTCGATTTACGTATAGATGTTTTCCCGGTATCAAAATTTGGCCACAGATGACAATGATATAATAATAAAATTGAAAAAATATCTATTTATTGAAAGTCATGAAAGATTCAATGCGTTTGTCAATCCATCAAGCGGAGTTGCGATTATCGAATGCCCATACTTCTTTTAACAGGCAATGAACGGGTTAAACAAAATATGTATCTATGTAATTATTAAGTATTGTGTGAAGGGCTTTGCTATTGACCTTGTAACTTTGTAAATATCATTAGACACATTAGAAGTCTCGATTTAAATACCGTAAATAACCAGTGGTTTTTGAAATTGAGGAAAGTTGTAAATTCTTTCTGTTTGAACTCTAATGCCAATATTTGTAAATTAATCCAAAACACTTCCAATATGTTTCTTATTTTCAATGATAATTTTATAAACAAAGGCAGTCTTATTTGTTACCAAGTTTTCAAAAATCATTTGCACTTCCGATGTGGATCATATGGACTCTTATAGATCATTTCAACAGTTGTTTTCTCCACAGAATCCTGTTTTCACGATCGAATAGAGGACGTCCATACTTCGAACACATCCATAAATCGATTTAAAACTCAATCTATAAAATATTCCACTTTGGGATTCGAGCAATTGACTGCGCAACCGAGTTGGACGAAATCCCGGCAGCATTGACCACTCTGCTAGCAGACTAACTAAATTACAATTATTATTGTAAGAGTCTTGGCAACCAAAAATATTAACAGCAATACTGGAGACTCGAGTCGTAGTTAAGTATAAATAAAACAGAATTTTCAATATTAAAAACGATCGTCTGCTTATAATCACAATTCTCAGTGCCAAATAAAATATTTATTTGACAGCGTACCGAAATTAATTATGTTTCGCAATATATTAGGTATCGAAGAATATTTGTATTTTATGGTTTGCATTGGTTACCACAGCTTGTGTGGTCTTTATTTTTCATATGAAATGAGGCGATATTGGAAAAAATAATTTCTACTCCTACAGTGTGTTGTATTGCGTTAAATCGTGAATCGAGCATACCAAATCTTTACGAGTTCATCGAGCTTTGAAATACTCGTCGGTCACCGTGATTGAGTGGTAACGGTTAAGGACTTTCATCCAATTCGGTTGCACTGTCAACGGCTTATAATATCGAGAGGACACTTTCATTAAGTTATATTACATTCGCAACCAACCTAAGGTATAGTTCAATTTTATGTTGAGCAACTGATGTACAACCAGTAATTGGCTAAATAGTTAGAAAACGTTTCGTTATGATATGAAAAAGGGATGGAAAACCGTGTAAATTAATTGTAAAAACCGTGTTTACTATTTCATTATGTTTGTCAGCGGATTTTCGAGTTCGAAAACTCTTTTTTTGTAGATAATATCATCGCCACAAAAGCAAAAAGGTACTTGTGCAAAAATTGTGTTGAGAAAAACTCATTTGAAATGTTTTTAGAGTGAAAAAATCGTGTTCAGGTTATATTTTACTATTTTGAAAGGAGAATCACATGTAACTTTTTGCCGAAAGATTGAAATGGGATTTTTATTTGTTTTTATCTTACAATTTGGGTTTTTCAATAGATTTTACATTGTAGTCAAATTTATGACAAAATTCCTCCCTTCACCTACGTACTAAGGTGTATTAATTAAAAATCAAATTAAATGTACAGTGAGTGATCGGTTAACGAACAGTTCGGACTGCGAAAAAATCGGACAACGAACACTTTCACGAAAGATTTTTGTGTTCGGACAACAAACACATATTCGGATAACGAACTAAAATGATCTGTAAAACGTATATGGAAAATCGATGATCGGTTAACGAACAATTCGGAAAGCCAACATAGTCTTGGAACGGATTATGTTCGTTACTCGGTAACCGACTGTACTGAAATCGGTAACTCAAAATATTTAATTAAATTTTAATTATTTCGCAAGTGTCCTTTTGTCTATCACGTAGAGAAAAAAGTACGATCTGCATTTATAACTCCTAATCGAGAAAATGTTCCAAACGCTGTTTTGCTTCGACGATATTTATCATATTATTTGCTAGGTCAAACGTACTGAAAATTTTGGGTTCACTATACGAAAACAAATGTGTTGAATTGGCAGTGCAATCAGTGCAAGATTAGATAAGTAAAATTAAGTGATAACGTGAAAGGATAACTTTTAATTATAATATCGTTTTATTTAGTTCACCATTAATCTTAGGTTAGGTTAGTTACATATTAAATCAGGGCACCGATATTAAATACGATTTTGTATAATCAACAGAAAAATATATAATAATATGCATACTTAGTTGATAAAAAAATAACATGTATGTTTAACGTACCAGTTGTTGACAGCTTCAGAGAAAAATTCAACAAAAATAACGACTAACATTTAACATTAGACCGAATGATGACAAAGCAAGTGTATTCATAATGGATAAAATGTCTTAATTAATATGATATGTCGGCGTCCGTGGCGCAGTTGGTTTCGTCGCTGGCTACGGTTACGGATGTCTCGGGTTCAATTCCCGGTGCGAACGGTTTTCATAGATTGATCTTTCAATCGATTTATGGATTTCTGTTCGTAGTCTGAGTCCTCCCTCCCACCAATCCCATCCTCACGGGGCGTAACGAGAGCGATTAGCTAACCACTAGTCCTGTCATAGCCCTATCCTTCTATCCCTACTCTCTTCGAAAAATAAAAGAGAGGTTGAGCAACTGAGTGACAAGCAGTTCTCGTAGAAAAAAAATCTGTCAAGATACCTCCATTAGGAGACCATATGCTCCACATTGGGAGCGGACATGGAAAAAAAAAAAAAATATGATAAGACAAAAATTAGGAAAGGGTATGTAACAAAAAAATTGTTTTCAATTTTTAAAAACGATATTAATGTGTCGGTAGTTGACTATCAAAGTCCATCAATGTCGCGTCCGTGGCGCAGTTGGTAGCGTCGTTGGCTACGGTTATGGATGTCTCGGGTTCAATTCCCGGTACGGACGGTTTTCATAAATTGATCTTTCAATCGATTTATGGATTTATGTTCGTAGTGTTAGTCCTCCCTCCCACCCACCCGACCCTCACGGGGCGTGGCGAGAGCGATTAGCTAATCACTAGTAATGTCCCAGCCCAATCCTTATATCCCTACTCTCTTCGAAAAAAGAGAAGTTGAGCTACTGAGCAACAAACAGTTCTCAATATAAAAAATCTGTTAAGATACCTCCATTAGGAGACCAAATGCTCTACATTGGGAGCGGACATGAAAAAGTTAAAAAATCAGAGTGTTTCATGACAACCTTTCATCAGAGTTGCCTCAGAGCTTCCTGTAAGACCACTCTTGGTTGAATCAAGTAGCATATCCTTACATTCACGGATATCTTAAGAAATTCAAAATAAAATACTTACCGCATAAGGTGTTGTTTTCAAATGGCCACTGTGATGTGTTAGTTCCTCAATCCGACAAAAAAATTTTCACTTGTCTAAACTCAAAAATTTAGAATTTTAGAGCAATCTCGCGTCAACGTTTCTTATTTTGGGCACTTTTATAGAAAAAAAGTCAACTGCCAGTAGACATACCTTATATAAAATAACGTGTACTATTGACACATTTTTAAATAGTCTGTATTTATAGAAATATCAAAAAAAATATCACGAAATTGTGTTTTTTTTGGTTTCTATTAATGATCTTCTTAGTTTCCTAAAATCTCATTTTCTATATTATCTTAGAATGTCTGTAACAGTTTCATAAATTGATTTTTAGATCAAATTATGGATTTGTGTACGAATACATGGATTTCTGTGATGTCTAAATTCCTTCGCACTCCGATTCTAAAAACGGAGCGATAAGCTAACCGCTACTAGTCTGAGTATACTCCCATTATGCTTTTATCTGGAAAAGAAGCGCTGCGAGACTGAGTATCAGCAAGCAATTTTATTATAAAAACTTGTGTTGAAATAAGCCCTATGTCCATATATAGTCCATTCCACATCGACAGCGGACAAGGTTTTAAAAAACATTTCAATACTGTGACACACCCTGGTTTTTCTTTGTTAAGTTTCAGTTTCATTAGGGTCCAGAACTGAAATCGCCCAGCGTTAACGACGATAATTCGGAGAATCGGCCGACTGTTGCCAAGGCCGCTCGTTCAATAGCCGGCGGGCACGTCCGCTGGACGAGTCCATTTTTGACGGAAAGGAGTAGCTCCAACGATGCAGGGAGTTTTTTTAATTGTTTGTGTGGACAGTCGATTACGATCTGTCGAGCCGGGCGAGTCGCTGGACTTGTGGCTCGCACCGGTGACATTATGGATTGTTTGTGTTTGTTTTGAAATTGGACGTAATTTAAAATCGTTTGTCGTGTCATTTGTATTATAACTTAAAAGTAAATTCAGTTGTTAAGTAAATGTAAGTGTAGAATCATTTTTATGTGTTAGGAATAGTATTTTTGTGTTTTGTAAACCACTGCATCTTCGATTAAAAATAAATAAGTGTTGAACCGGATTTGAAATGGTGTTTGTCTGAGATCCCAGCCCTTCCAGGACGTCCGATAACCAACCATTCACCTTTCTTCGGTCCGGGTCTTCTCAAGTGATAATGGATATAATTAGATTTAAGAGATAAGATATAAATATTACCGTTTTGTATTTTTACCATTTACAACTTCTTCGTACCGTTATCAAATTAACCTTCCTTTACTCTGATTTGATTTCACGCCAATTTAAAATTGTCATTTGTTTTAAATCGACACTAATTATTTATGTTTCTTTTTGTTTCAGGTATGTCGTATCACATAACATTTAAATTGTGGTAGACCGCTGCATTCTTCAAGATAACATATAAAAAAATGAGGTTTGTCAACAACATTTTTAAAAATCTGATGGATTTATTGCATAGTGTTTTTATTCTTAAACAATCTATATTCGTATAGAAATATACCTACACATTAGGGCAGTGGTCGTCAACCTTGTCCCACTAGTGGGCGGTTAACGTTTCCATGTGTAAGGCGGTGGGTAATTTCCCAAATTATCATCTCTGAAAGAAGATATAGCACCTGAAGAAATCCCAGGCTTAGTTAGGCCACATTAACGAACTTAAATTTGATATGGAAAAACGATTCCAACATTTTTTTAATTTGAAGGTTTGTAATTGGATGATAAATCCTTTTACTCCACATTTGGATGAGGTTGATGTAACTTCCTAAGAACAACCAATAGAACTTAAGTGTGACGAATAAAATAATTTCAATAGTTCTGGAACTCAAAAACTAGGGCAAAATATAAAAATATCTGCTTTATATAAAGAAATGTGGAAAATAGTAAAAATATACAAATACCTTTTCCTAATACTTAGTCGAATCAGTACAATACAACCGTTGACGACCACTGCTTTAGTGGAAAGATCAAAAATAATTTTAGTCATTGTAATTATTGACATGAAGTCGAAACTTTTCTGGATACTGTAATGGGTACTGGATACTTTTCTGGATACTGGCGTCACGAAAAAAAGTTATCATTTTTTTGTATGTATTGCGGTATTATCTCGTGACGGTGTTCACGTGATTTTATTTGTTGGTTGAATCATTTTAAATACTTAGATATGCCATTTATGCATGTATTATTAACTTCGTTTAGCGTCGGTCGACAATGCATTAGCTAAATGTGTTAAATTAGATAACAAACATTTTTTTTTCTTTTTTTAAAATGTCATGTGAACTGTTTGTTTGTTTTTGTGTTTTGATTTGCGTTGGATTTAATTTAAATTCGTTGTGTTATTTGTATTATAACTTAAAGTAAATTCAGTTGCTAAGTAAATGTAAATGTAGAATCAATTTTATGTGTTAAGATTTATATATTTGTGTAATATTAAACCACTGCATCTTGAATGGAAAATAAATAAGTTTTAACCGGATCTGAAATGGTGTTTGTCTGAGATCAGCCCTTCCAGGACTTCGGATAACCAGACGCTCGCCTCTCTTCGATCCGGGGTCTTCTCAAAATTTATATTAATACTTCTCATTTAATATTCGGTTTTTTTTTGATAATACTTATGTGCAGCAAAATTAAGTATAGTATACATAAAGATGGATAACGAAGTGTTTCATCGGAAGGAATGTCACGAATTAGTTGTTCGCCAGTCGCTCAAGAAAATCCTCACGTTTCAGAAAGACTATTAATAATTGAATGTTAATAAAATAATGACATATAATAATCGATAATTGAGCGTTAAGAGACTGACCATGTTGGAAAAGATTATGAAGAATTGAAAAAATTATAAATTTCAATATGTCAAGAACTTAAAAATCAACTGGAAAATTATACCCAGATTTGATTTGGGTTAACACAAGAGCAGCGGTTCTCAAACTTTTGAAATTTTAAAATTAATTATTTTAAAGAATACTTTGCACAAGGGTGCCACATATCGACGGCGCGGCACTGCTTATAGGCTGTTGTGAATAAAACATTTTTTTTACTAACAATTATGCATTCAGAAGAGAATCTTGGTGTGGTGGGGAGTAACGACGGTGTTCAACCACTTACTTTCCCTTCCTGGGAGGATAAACCCAAATCCCAAGAATGTTACATGTTATAATTATATAAATATTAATAGTGTTCGTTCCTTTTTCGCGGTCCTGTCCAAACTGCTTCGCGATCCAATAAGATACCGTGGATCACAGCTTAAGAACCGCTGTAATAAAGCGTTGTCACCCGACTATATCGAAATATAAGCAAAACATATTACGGAAAACCTTCCAAAGAACAAGTCTATTTAAAAGTATTATTTTTTGCATATTCAAAAATGATATACCTATTGGTGTGCTTATAGGTGTGTCTCACATTGACGAAACTATCATACAAATTTGTTGCTATTCTTACAATATATTCAATTATATTTTTATGACAAAAAATCATTCAATGTTGAGTGTATTAATGACCGGTTCCGACTATGATATCTGTCCATTATGGAATTCTTGGCACCTTTCTAGTATTCGAACTCTGACCTCGAACGTCGCCAACACGCCTGCCTGTAAACGTAGGTGGGCCCTTTGATAAAAAAATGATTGTTTTCGAATGCCACAATGCTTGTTTCAAATATCTCATAATATTGTAGAAGCAACAAATAATTGTTGGAAAAAAGGCAGGGCGTAGCATTGTTTCTTTCTTGCAAATGCAGCATAGACTGCCAATTGTGATGTCCACAATTGATTTTTTTATATCTCATAAATATGAATGAAATAAATAAAAGTTTGGAATTATCCTTCGATTGGTGCGCTATAGTGAACATTTTCTATTTGTTTCTATTATATTTAATATATAGGAAAGAATATAGATTTTTATAACAATTCAGAATAATCATTTGATTTATAAGATGGTGAATTAAGAGGCTATTAGAGAAAATAAGTTTTATTGCATTTAAATGAATTAAATTGCAAGTAAATATGTACGTTGAAAACTCTAAAAAAGTATTCGTCTGAACTCATTCACTTCCACTTGGGATAAGTCGTTATCCGAAGCAATATAGCCAAACAATGCAAAAATGCACCATTAACCCTTCGTCGAAAGTATTGGATGATAGTAGTTGAGAGAGTGGGAAAGGAAACGTCTCGCCGCTCGAAGGAGGAAGGTGGAGAGCGGGGAGAAGCGGGGTGCAGGGGGTCAACACACTTCACAGCCCGCGTCCGGCGTGGGGCCAAAGGATGATTCACAGGTTCCTTCGTCTTCCATTAAAACCCTGTCGTATTCAGTATACTTTCTCTTTAATTGCAGTTAGTTTATAAATTCCTTGAAGACAGTTACACAAACAGATTTAAAATACACATTTTTAATTTAAAACTTTGTAAGTGGTTTTACTAGCAAGTGGTGGACTAAGCGCCGCTTCGTCGGCGGACGACTCCCTCCGGGAAAGGCCGAGAGGCGACTGAAAGCCTTGCAGGATCGCAAGCCCTTTGTCCACTTATAACTGTAAACCAACAACGGCAACCAAACAAAAATGACAAACTACTCTTGAACGCCTCAGGAGAGATATTACATATTAAATTTGCATTAATAGAAAGAGTCTGCAGATTGGTTTTGAAGATCCCTGTCCGCCCCATAAGTACGGGGCGGTGTCATAGTATATTCTCCATTTTTCTTCCTGAAATATATATTTATATCTATTTTTTTACCATGTCCGTTCCCAGTGTGGAGCGTATGACGGCCTAATGCAGGTATCTCAACAGAAGCTTTTTCGAAGAGAGTAGGAATAAAAAGATAGGGCAAGGACAGGACTTTTGGTTGGCTAATCTCCCTCCCTGTGGTCCGTTTTTAGGATCGGATAAGTGGGAGTGTATTTTAGACATCACATGCCTACGAACCGAGACATACGTAACCATAGCCAACGATGTTTACCGCTGCACCATGGACCCGACATATATTTTACGTATTGGAGAATTGCAATTTGTTATGACAACTCACGATGCGAAGAAGAATTCTTTGCAAGCAAGTATTTAAGTTTTCTGGCAAGGTCTTAATCATTTTACAATACGATAGAATCAGAAATTAATAATGACGTATGCAAAAATTAATTAACAATTTCACAGATACTGACATAAAAATCGACAAGTGAGAGCAGGATTTTATACGGGTTACATCTTATAAGCTTACCATAGACGCTTTGGCAATTGAAATTTCCGTCATTTAATCAACATCAAAGTAAATCAATATTTGAGGTTAACAAAAGAAGACTATAACTGAAACAATGCCGTTATTGGATAATGTGCTGAAAATGCAAAACCGCCAGATTAAGTCGGTGCTGCACGTCGCCATTGTTTCGCTGATCCGGGTGAAATAAACGGTAGCCTCTTCATCTTTTGTCCAATTCCAAGTGAGAGAATAATAATAATTGACTTATCCAAATTTCGGAGACCTTGGTGCAACCGAGCGCCGCGCGCCACAACAATCGGCCATTTGCATATTATGTTTATTATTTGCTCAGCGATTCCCAACACGAATCAAATATATCATATTTCAACTGCGCATTCGGCTATTTTCGAAATAATTTAACCTGCTGAAGTTATATGTGTTGAATAAACATGGTATTCATCAGACTGCACATATCTATATAACAATTCTCGAAAGTCTGCCAGTCTAATTCCCATCTAATTCAGATATCATGGGAAGCGGCCCTCTATCGTTCCTTAATATTCAACTTTCTACCTGTCACCATTATTTACAGTCCTTAGCTGCGGAGTATTCCGTAACAAAGCGGCGATTATCGCCGTTTTTTTTGTTTTACGGGAGTGTTTCAGTAGCAGATGCCGATCACTCTGCTAATATGCTCTCACTTTAAGGCTCGTGCGACAACTTGTTACGAAAATTAATGAGTACCATAAAAGAAAGGGAGAGGGATGAAATTCATCAAATAGTTTTTGTATATAATTATTTTTTAGGTATGTGTGTGTAACGTTTTAAATAATATTGATATGAATATTTAATATGCGCCGCAGGCAAACTGAATGTTATTTCTATTCTTTTGCATAGCTAAAAAAATTATCGTTTCACCTTTAATTATAAATAACTTTTTTGGCTTTGAAAATACTCGCGGTGACCGAAACCGGTCGTGATCCTTTAATAAAATTGTGGAATTATTACAGAAAATTGTGTTTTTATAAATATAGTTTCTCATAGTAACAGTTTTTTTTTCATCTGATGCCTGGAATATATTTATTGCTTGTCATGATCGACTATAAATTTGCTCCATAGACAATCAGTACATACTGAAGAAATGACTTTGTATTTCAAAAGTTTCTGCAGTCTGAGATCTACTCGCTATCCAAATGACGCCGCAATTACATGCTATATAGCTATCCTTTGCTGCAACCAACTAAACTGACCGGTCCGTTTAATAGAACAAAGAAATAGCGTTATAAATAATTCTAATAATACGATACATATAAGATGCAATGTTGAGAACGTCTGTCCTAGTGTTTCCCAAAATTGCCTTGTGAACAAATTAATCTCTTCACGGGCAGTTTAATTCAAAATGTTTGGCATGTACACACTAAAATATATAACTTTATTTTATTGCTTTGCACTGATGCTATGAACACGTTTTTTTTTACATGTATTGGGCTGGACACAAAGATTTACGAGCATGAATTCCGCATTTTATTGAGAATAAAAACAATGTCTATGTGGTATGAGTAATCCACAATAAAAAAATCCATAACTGCGAATTTCAATATTACCTAATTTTTTTTAAAAACTATAACAAATGAAAGTTACAATGCTTTTAAAACGTAACGTGATTTCTAACAATCACGATCAATATCAGTACACCTATTTAAAAAAATAGCCCTTTAGAATAAAATTCAGAATGTCTTTAATTGTTTGATAGTTCTGTTGTTATTAATATTATACATTTTTCTTTAAATACATGAGTTAATTCAAAGAGACGAAGCATTTTCTTTTACTGTGGCCGATCCTGATTTCGAATCCCGCGATGGACATTGTTCATGCGTTGATTTATAGTTGTATAATCAATTTGTGATGTTTTTTTTTTATTATTTCGTTAACTTTTTGCATTTTTATCATTATATAATTTACCTCTGAAGAAAACGGAGTATGAGTGTTAGATATCTTTATTTACTTACTGCTAAAATAATCTTTTAGGATTTTATTATACTGACCATGTCAGAAGCGGACAAAAATAGTGAAATTATGAAGAACCGTTTGACGTTTTTCAACACATTCAGTACACCGTTAAATTCCCGCCAGTTAAGTAGATAATCACAAAGATGGGAACATGTAATGGGAGTAATCTATGAGCTTGACCACCAATCGAAGAAGTGGTCTCCTACGATCTGAAAATCAGTCCCAAAAACAATACGTTTGAAGAGTAAGCGAGACGAACTGCTTCCGCAAAATCACGTCCTAATACCTGGCAACATCGTTTGCTTTTTTCTGATACCAAAGAAAATTTGTAAGATTTCTACATAATATTGAAGTCGAAAATTTAGTTGTTATCGGTTCGTGTAATAAAAACACATGTTTCCGTGTTCGACACGAGGCACTATTCCAACATCGGCAATATTGTTGAATTTAGCCATGTGTCCGGCCCACTGTCTGTTGCGGCTTATATTATTAATGATGTTTTTAAAATTTTATTTCATAGTATTTATATAGCATATTATACAGCCAAAAGGGCATAAGTGACGGTTGACTTTTCAAAACCAAAGCAGCGTGAAAAAATCAGTAATTTTTTTTTCACTTATAAGGTGTCAACTGTCGAACTGTCAATTCTTTTTTGAAATGCATTATTGCAATACTTGACTGGTACTACTTCCACATTTTTATAATGATCAGGATCGGTTTTACTCATCAAGAGCTTTATCAACTGTTGATAATCATATTTACTTTCCAGACAGTATTTCCATACATGGGTATCGTAACATTAATTATAAGATCAACTATAGAAAGGCAAAAAGACGTAATCCACACAAAAAATATAATGTATAACTCTCACAAAACGTGTTAACACACTACATTTATAAGTATATGTCGACCTTAGAAAGTCAAAAGGACGTATCCCTCCGTTTTTTCAGAATATTTATTTTCTATGATCACAATGTATACTATTTTAATACACGTTTTGTGTGAGATACGCAATATTTTTTGTGTGTGGGTTACGTCCTTTTGCCTTTGCATAATTGGTATGCTTCGAGTCCTATTATCTACGTAATTCCATTTATTTATCCTTTGATTGTCATGGCGTATATGTCTGTTGGTCATATGAAGGTAAAATTGTTGATTAAAAATTGGCGTCATTCAAATTTTCGAATATCTAACTTTCTTTAAATCCTATTTAAAAATGTCTTTTACGCCTCATTTGTTTCGCAGCCCGCTATACATAGGCTATTTTAAAATTTATTGTATTAGCGGCAGAAAGGGCAATTTGCCAAAATTTTTATTTTGCGATTGAAAGTTTTAAATAGAATAGAAAGCGGTTTGTTTTTTTGCCAGCTGGATAGCCAGCAAAGCATAATAGCTGCGGATTTACGTCTGGGAAAAGTAGATGGAAGATACCGCGGTGACCGTGAAAGCGTTTTCGGTGGATGGTAGTTAGGAGGTATGTGCAGAATACGTAATATGTCCGTGGGAATTTCGTGTTTGAACAAATGTGTCATCTTCGGTCGTGCTTTTGAGAATCGAGTACAAAGGTAATTTATGTACATAATGATAATACAAAGATTTCGCTTCGTGTTTTTGACATCCATAATTCATCATAATGTCTTCAATAACGCGAATCCAGGGTCGCACAAATTAAAAAACACAAAAGCACCGCTCACCCCCAACGATATTACGTTTTTCATGGGGTCGATCGAATAAATAATATTTTCAATATAAATACTAATCATGTCAAGTTTTCCCTTGTCATCTTACACGTCGACTTTGGAAAGGGAAAAGGACGTAACCCACACACAACAAATATGGTGTATATAGCCCAACGAAAACGTGTATTCAATTTTGTATGCATTGTGATTATCAAAAAAACCTCTTGCCTTTAGCTGCAGTCGATATATTGTATATTTATGTATAAATATAGTTTTGTGTGAGCTATACACAATATTTTTTGGTGTGAATTACGTCCTTTTTCCTTTCCACAGCCGATATAATAGCCCATACCGCTCTGTAGATGTTTTATTATTCTCACATATCAAATGTAGGTATGAAATTTTCTCATGGCGTAATCGTTTGTATTAGCTACTTTAGACATTCAGTTTTTCAATTTCAATACTGTTATCTACGACGGGTGCGGTTATACTAGTTTTTTTTAATATAAATATAGAGCAAAGATTCGTCTTGTATATAAAAGTGTAAAAGGAAAGAATATTGGAAGATGTTCAACGATTTTTTTAACGTTTACTCTCAAAGTAAATCATCAAATATGGACTACTAATGCGGCGTCTCAACGGAAGAAATACTTGTTATTTAGTCTCTCAGTCTCCCTATTTGGATAGAGTAAAGATAGAAGACTGACGTTAGGAACTTTTAGTTACCTTCTTGCTTTTACTACTAGCTAGTATTATCCATTCTTTCGTATACAAAGAAATAAATCGATTGATAACTCATTATAAACTTGCTTTCAAACTCGTGGATACCCACCCCGACGGAAGAGGAAAACGTTGACTACTCGACACCCGAATTTACAGACTCGGCAATTAAAATTAGTGGTGATAAAAAAAAAAAATTATATACATATCTAATTAAAGCCTTATTATGTTTGTTTTAAAAATAAAACACAATATCAAATTTGAGTTATTGAGATCTTGTACACTTCCATGTATTTTGTCACTAACGACCCGGGTTTCGCCTTTCGGCATCTTCAGGCACTCGAGCGCACGAATGAACTCGAACTGACCGGGTCTTTAGTGACAAAATACATGGAAGTGTACAAAATCTCAATAACTCAAATTTGATATTGTAATTCCATCAAGCACCCTCAGTCGATGTCTTAAATTATAAAACACAATATGTTTGTACTACTTCCTCATGTTAATAATAATCAGGACCCGTTTCCACCAAGAATTAACAGTTAACACCTTAAAAGCCGTAGGCTTGTGTTAAGCTTTTTCAATTATATAGATACAACTTCAAGTTTCATCTTTTAAGAAATCACTGAAACATATCGACGTTGTTTTGGCCAATTAAAGTAAGCCTCAAAATTGAAATTGTTCAAGAGAGAGTAAAAACTGTTTTTATCCGAAACTTATTATATGGTGAGTTGCGTTATGAATCTTTGAAATGCACTCCTCTAAATTCTCATGTTTGCAGATACGGGATTATACGTAGGGAGTGTCGATATAAAAGTGGCTTACATCCATTGGCCGGGTCAGAATTTTTAAACCTAAAACCAATTTAAAATGATGTTTCCCTTCCATCATTTGGCCGAGACCTGCTCTGTCGTCGTTGAAATGAGATCCAATCATTGTCGTATTTTTTTAAGGTTACATCAATTGGCCAAAACACAGTCGATATATTATACTCGTGGAAAAATAACTAATTAAAGTAAAAAATTAATTATTAAATTTTCATTTGCTTGAATAACAGATCCATTTTCTTATATTTTGTAACTCGCAAACTCTCCAAACAAATCAAACACCACAACTTTTGAACTTTGTGTGATACTATGAACATTTTAAGTAAACATTTTTCGTCCAAGGCGTATTTAAAAATAATAACCATAGACATGAAAGCTTTTTGTGTGGCTTGGTCCGTGGGAAGCGAACAAGGCCAATATAAGCAACGTTCAAAAAATGATAAACAAGTCTCTTGGCAATATGTCGGTCGTATTATTTATTGAATGGCCATTATTATTTTTTTTTTACACGAAGTTACGTAGGATCAAAAAACGGATATCATAAAAAAGAAACTACAATACATTTGGCCAAATTACTGTCGGATCAGTTTCCACAACAATTTCACCATTCCGGATCTTTTGATGTTTTTGATGTCAAATAATGAAATTTAAATAAACAAATATATCAATTGAGCGATAGAAGGTGTCAGACGGACGTTAGCATGCGCATGTTTGTGATAATAGCTAGTTACATCAATGTTGTATGTACTGTACAATCAACAACTAATGAATTTTTTCTCACTTTATTACAATAAAACCATTTTCATTGCTCGAGTATATTTGTGATTGCATACTATGGATTCCAACTATTCATCATCATGAACTATTCGGATACCGAGTAGTAAAACTGAAACTATTCGAACATATTCGAATATTCGATCAGTTTCTAATAGTACCTAAAATTAGATTTGAATAATTCATTAAATAACATTATATAAATACACATTCCAATACCTTTCCATTATATTACAATAATTAAAATTTGCAGCTGCGTCGTATTACTACAACGGTATATCTTCAATTACTGAAATTACGGTATGTTTAATGGTTTTTTTCATTTGGTATTACTGTGAGATATTGAAAGCAGGGATGGGAAATGTAACGTAACGATACCCGATAACGTTATAATAACGATTCAATTGGCATTATTTTTCAATGACATAACGGTATTATTATAATGTTCTATAACTTTATGATAACCGATAACGTTTCAGAAATTTTATTTTTTTAAGTTATATTTTCCTTTTTGTCCTTTTATATTTATATTTATGTTGTATTTGACAAATATATTCGACAATTGTTTGACAACGGTGCGGCTTTGTCTTCTTGTTAATACTCGCAATTCTCAAGAAATCGTAAAAATATGGATAACGTTATAAAATAACTTAACAATTCGAAACGTTATCCCATCCCTGATTGAAAGCGCTCGGAGTTGGGTGATGGTAAAAATAATCACTAGCTGGGGTATTCGTTATTGTTCTTGAAATCAGGATAAATTGTGATATTAACTTTCGACGATTTTGTAAAATATGTCATTAAAATTATGAAGAATACTATTCGAATAGTATTTGCCCAAATATTTGAATAGTTAAAGAAGCGCCAAATATATGCGGATATCGAATATTCGAGTTTGTAATCCCTATTGCATAATCAATGTAAGTGTCGGTTAAGTTTCTACAGTTTTGCTTCAGAGAATAAGAGTAACCTAAAAATGTCGATTCTATTAGAAATTGATAGGATGGCTATATTATTTATATTCTAAAAATAAACTAATTCTATCAATACTGAAATCAATGATGATTTGATCTTCGTGCAAATAAGTTCTGCTACAGGAAGACTCAACGCATTTTCGATGAACATTCATTAATTAATTGTAGACGAATGTTTTCGTATTCAAAATAATTATTTTTTATAAATTAAATTTCGATTTTTTGACTCGGGATTCCGATGTCAGTAACACCGGTAGTTTAATGCCTATTGATAACACGCTTCTGAAAGATCACATGAAACAGGAGTTGAAACATGGAGAGGATAATGTTAAGGATTTTTTTATTTTACTTAATTTCATATGTAATGTTAAGTAGCTATTAAACTACCCTGTGTAAGGTAACAATCGAACTATCCTTATATCGTCGCTGTTATAGAAGAAAACACTAAATCGATATTGAGTTAGTTATACCAAAATGTTCCTTATTTCAAACTCTATCGTATGGAAGAACACAATTATTTTAATAAATTATGCTTTTACTTAAAAACAGTTTTGTACAAACAAGCAAAATGAATAAGGTATAGCATTTCAAGCATTTCACAAACTTCAAAGTTCAATTACTTAAAACTAATATTTGTCAGTTGGTGTCTTCTTCCAGATCAACGACGATATAATATGTAATGTTAACAATAGTCTTGCTTTATGGCACAACAACTTAACTACCAAAATGCATCTGTTGAATCAGGTCAAATAAGATCAAATTTGTAGGGAAATAAACCCATATCAAGATATCATTTAATCATGTTATACCATCATTATACCATCACTCATCGAGGGACATGACAGTACGTCTCCCACTAGTGTCAACTGAGTATCCCTCACGTTTCAAATCCTAAAAATTAATGCTGTTTGTACAATTTTACATTCGACATCAAGAGAAATATTGATTTTAATTATATTTTTCAACTTATGATTTTGGTACGGCTACATAAAACAGTGGCAGAGGCAAACTTGTGTCGTCGAAGTGTTTTTTTCCTTCCACTCGATCGGGGTCACGTAGAGTTTTCAAGTACAGTAGCCGAAAGATTTATCGTCGTGTGTATTATTTTGAATGTGTTTATTAAAATTCTCAGCACGTATGGCGGAGGCATGCCGAATTGAGCGAAGCACACGATTTTTCGTTAAGTTTGTGACCACTTAATTTGGTTTTACAAAGAATTCACAGAATAAAATAACGTAAACACAGTTACAAATCCTTTCGCCATGATTCGAGTGAACATTATCCTCAAAATTATGGTAGGTTGAATTTGTTTATTGTAAGAAGGCATGGCCAGGTATGAAAAATGTTCAACAAATGATACGATTAAATTTTATTTGAACCAGTTTTTGTGGAGTCGAGTTATCTGCAATTTAAGTGCTCGTTTTTAATGCCCTCAGACTCACTCGTGAGTTTGTAACGATATTCTTCTAACATCACACAGCTGATGAAAACATATTTGATAATAAAAACGTGTTTATCTATATTATCTACAACAAATTCATTATTTTCTCCTACAATATGCAGATATACTTATCCAATCACAAAATTTTTCTGCGTTATAATGGTTTCAAAAACTTGAAATTTCAATTGTTGAGATTTAATTTCCATGTACCATATCCGCTCCCTCGGCATCTTCAGGCATTCAAGCACAAGAATGAACTCGAACACGGTTTTAATAATGTTGATAATAACTATAAAGTATATATGAAGCTTTTTTTAAACCATATCCGCTCCCTATTCGGAGCATATGGCCATCCCGCGGTCCCTCCAAGCTTCTCTGTCCCCCGCCAGCCCCCTCGCCTCCTCCCAGGTCATCCCAGCGTCCAGTAGCTCCGCTGAATACATCCTATGGATGGTCATCAGCGGCCTTCCAGGGCGACGGAATCCATCTGGTTGTTAGAAGAGACAGGCAGGATTCAGTCTCCCCTGGGGCATCCGCAGCACGTGTCCATGCCAGGTCCATTGTCGCTTTTTTTTTATTTTGGACGTAATAAGAGGTGAAGCTTACACACTATAAAACTATTTGAATTCGTTAAAAATCCGTAAATAGAATAAGAATTCCACTAATTTTTGCTGGGAATACTTAAATCGATAATCGGCAAATAGTGCAATCTCACTTTTTATAGTGATTTGTAGAAAGCTTTTATTAAAAAACCCTTCCACTATCCCTTGTAAAGAAGGGATGAAAACATCACGTATACTTTCGTACCTAAATTATAGGTAGTGGATGATCAATAAAAGTAGACTAATTACACCATTAAAGAAGATATTCTAATATTCTAGCAGTTATGTGCAGCACTTGTTTTTTTAAATGCCAACATCTTAGCCGTGTGCTTCAAAATCCTTAATTATTATATAATTATGACACAATGTGATGAATGATCCAGTTTAATAGGGAGGCATAACAGAAGCTAAGCATAATCTTCACAATCCAGATAAGTGGTGCATTACACATTATCGTTTATGAAAACAAAATTCATTATTACTTTAACAGCGAAGAGTTTCACTTAACGCATTATAAATTAGGTAATAAATTAATTTAGTTAAGTACCGAATATACATTCCTGAAAATTTAAATCACCGTTGAGACTTGTGTTGATATATAAATATAAACTTTGTTTTTCTCTACCATACATTCTAGAAAGGGGTTCTTAATCGTATTCTTAATCGTATATAGTAGTGCCAATGTAATATACGTTGAATTAAGAGAACTCTCCCTTGATTTACACGGTAATCAATATATCCAATTGTAAAATAATTACGTACTAAGTAACCGGTACTCGAATTTGCCAATACCATTTCAAATCTTCTAAAATATAAAACGTAAGTACATTTAGTATGTAGTTATTTTAATATCCTTTGTGTGTAATGGACGAACTCTTAATATTCAATTCAGTACCTATTTTAAACTGATATTTTTATACACGTGTAGAAAAGGAGTCGTCACTTGTCACGCTCATGAAGAGAGGAAAGTCTTATATTTTCCGTGATAAAGGGGTTAGACGTAGGGGTGTAGAACGATAAATAACTCATGAAATATAAATTTCATAAACATTGTTTTCGGCAAAGAGTAATTTAACAATTTAGTAACTTAACATGTCATGATTTAAAATGGTAGATTCTTTTACTAAATGTGGCAAAAGGAATTGGTCAAAAAATACTCAAATTCTCAGCACTTTAAATGGACTTCCGTTAATAATGTAGTTATGTTCGAGTTTATCACTGACAAACATCAGTTAAATCTTGTGTTTTTTCAACATGTTGTTTTGATTGAAATAACTTGTCACTCATAAAGAAAAACCCACAAATTATACTCAGATTTTTCCCACGCCATGTACTTGTTATGTATGGAATAGTTGTGCTTGTTATGTATGGAAAATTAAACTATATTTTTAGGGCTTTTTATAGTGCTTAATTTTCCTTATGAACTTACGTGAATTCAACAGATAACATTTTGTTTATTCTTCTGCGAACTTCTGTAGGACTATTTTTCTTTGTGTTATTTGATTTTTTACGAAGCATTTGACTCTGATATAATATAAATATACTCTCGCTTTCAACTTCAAACCGGTTCACACCAAATATGATTTTCGCCGTCAAAGTGACGGATTACAGGAAAAATATTAATATGTTAACAAAATTTTCTTTGTAGATTACCTACGTAGATATTACATTTTATTTGATTACAGGTTTTAGGTTTATTATAACAAGAGTTCAATAATGAGCGTCTGAGTAAAGCCACGTCAAATATTATTGTACAAATTACAATTCAATATAGTTATTATTCATATATTTTCAAGCCACCAAGATTTGTTTATCGATTTTGCTCAGATTATGTTGAAAATGTAACTGCTTTCTTAAAATCACAATTCACTGATAAGTCAATCTGAATTATGATTTTTCAAACCGTTTGAAGCAAAACTCTTGATCGCAAACGATTGAAATTTCGATTTTACGTTTGACGTATAATAACATACATATTAGTTTAATTTACGGTAACTGTCAAGAAGTCGAAATACATTTAGAGAATTTTATATAATAAATTAATACTAACGATACTAATACTCTCAGCTCTCAGGTTAAGAAGCACTGCTCTCATTTTACACAATTTATAACCCAAATACTTTGTACACACACAAAATTTAATGGAACAAATTTATTTATTGTGAGTTATAAAAATTTATATTGGCGCCTCATATCTTAAGCACTATTATTGATAGATTTATGACTTTATAAGCTTAAATTAATCACCATAAAATATCATAATTACTAAGTAATATGTTGAATTTTGGCTGGTCGTTTCAGAATGAATAACACCATGAACGAGTTCTGGATGAGTATAATATATGTATCTTTTTTTTTTTATTAAGAACACATAATGGATTTTTTAAAGTTTGTATAATCAACACTTGAGATATAATCATAAGTGATGATATGATAAAACCGATAACAGTATTTCAACCAACGACAGCGGTAAAGATTAAGTAAAGTTTTGAAGTAAAAGTAAACTCTCTCACCAGTGGTCGGCCAGTTAAGCGACAGGTGTACTTTGAAAAGAAATTTTGAGTTAATACATGAGTAATACATATTTTTTTCGCTGTTATTCCATTGAACAGGGATTAAGTAATGTAACCAACAAAAAATAAAATAGTTAATATTGTACCAAGCATAAAATAATTGAAGTTTACAAAAAAATGCCAATTCTCCCAGTGGTCAGCCTTTCGTTGCCCAGTGTTTGGCCATCACTATGAAACTTCATAAATATCGCGAACGAATTTACGCAGAGTTTCGAATACAGAACAATATAAAATAGAATGATGCAAAGCATGACAATATTAGGTATATTTTATGTAAACGATCCCCATACAACATGAATTTGTTGAAACTTGCGAAGTAAAAATGTGCCTCTTTTGGTTGCGAATTGCATCATATAAGTAAGTCAGTATATTGTGGAGATACATTGGCAAATGCCGAAACTACTTACACAAATTTCAAAAAATCTGTTTTTTTTTTAAAATATATCCACTATTATTTAAGTTTTAAGCTCAAAAGGCCGACCGCTGGCGACGGCTGACTTTAGGAACACTCGCCCTGTGTATTTATTTACTTTTGCATAAATCCCTCTAGCTTACATTTTATTATTTTGATTAAAGAATTGATATTTTAACCGGTGTACACGAATCACAACTTCGTGTTGTAATTCATGGCCAACTTAACATTGATCGTTTTAGTGTACTGTGACATTTATTTTTGTTCGAATGAGGTTGAAATATTTATATGAAATTTATACTTGTTATTTATATGGGCTCCATTGTCCGCAAGAATCGTAACTCTATATAATCTATAAGTATATTTATTAAGGGCTTACAATTAAATGCACTTTCGCTTAGATCATATTCACTTTCATAAAAATATTTTACGCTTATAACAAATACATTCCACAAAAAACAAATTCTTTCACTAAAAATAAAGTGATCCCACATCATAAAATATATTTTTACACTGAATTACACTTACGAAAAAATATTCTCATAGATAAAAGAGATTTCACTCAATATAAATACTCACACTTTGAAATCGTTGCACGAAGCTGTAATGAAGTGAAACTAGTCGCCCAACTCTACCCTATATATATATTTATATATTTCTAACCATATCTGCTCCCTACTCGGAGCATATGGCCATTACGCGGTTTCTCCAAGCTTCTCTGTTCCCCGCCAGTCTCCTCGCTTCCTCCCAGGTCATCCCAGCGTCCCGTAGCTTCGCGCGATAACATCCTATGGATGTTCATCAGCGGCCTTCCAGGGCGACGGAATCCATCTGGTTGATAGAAGAGACAGGCAGGATTCAGGCTTCCCTGGGGCATCCGCAGCACGTGTCCAAGCCAGGTTCATCGTCGCTTTTTTATTTTGGACGTAATAAGAGGCTGGTCCGTCCGCTCTCTTACCTCCGAGCTCCTGACAAAATCAAACCACCGCACCCCTAGTATTCGCCGCAAGCATCTGTTTTCAAAGCCCGGTATACGGTTGCCCTGTGCCTTGATGAGGTGTCATGACTCGCAACCGTAAAGCAACACCGTCAGGATGCATGCGTTGAATAAGTGGAACTTGAGTCTGACCGAGTACAACCGTGAGTCCCAGACTTTCCACACTGCGTTAAAGGTTGCTCCAGCTATCCCTAATCGGATTGCGAGCTCTTTACGCGAATTGCCATCTCCCGTGAAGTGTACTCCCAAGTACCTGAAACCGTCGACTCTTTCGATGTCTTGCCTCGCGCTCGTCAGAGGGTAGTCTGGGTCTTGACAGAAACTGTTGCAGAGCACATTGGCTTTACTCGCATTGGCCTCAAAGTCAAAATCAAAAAGTATATAAAACTGATGGTTCATGAACTAAGACAAGAAATTACTGATTAGCAAACAAATTATACATAAATCAAATATGTAGACAATTTTATATATAAATTGCCCTGTTATGTTTGTATTTTTATCAGTTGATAATGCTCGTGATGAGCGAAACCGGTCCTGATCATTATAAATATGTAGAAGTAGTACAAATGAATTGTGTTTTATTTTTTAAAATATAATGTCTTTCCACCAAGAATTGACAGTTGACACCTTAAAAGTGATTTACTTATTGTTGTATTTTTCTATTTATTGAAAGAATTTTTGCTGTTCCGTGCGTATTAGTTTGTCTAAATACATTATTTTACGTGCTGCGTATAATATACATATGTATTCTAATTATTTTGTTTCTTTTATTTACAGGTATGACTGAAACGGATACTTCATTTACATGTCAAACGAAAATAAGCAAAAAAAGTCTAAAATGAAAAGGTTCGTATGCACTTATCTTTCGGTCCCTCAAAAATGCTCAAAAGTGTATTTTGATTCTCATTGGGAAACTTCAGAATGGGCCGATGATATTTTTTTTTTTACTGTGGCACCGATTCAAAGTGATGGTGATGGATATTCGTTTTATAATTATTCTATGTCCGTGTATATATATATACTAAAAACAGTTTTCAGATGATTTCTCGACGTCGGAAAAACATGACGATTTGTCGAAAACAGTCTGACTGAGCTGCTATCTCTCACACACATTTCAAAAACATTTCTAATTTATCAAAAGACGCGATAACATGATTTATAAAAGAAATCCTTGGCGTGCCAGCGCGATATTTAGATTTACGTCTGATTAAATACACAAGTGTGCTTTTCGCGAGCTTTTTTTAATACATGGTTGCGAAATAAAAATAAATCAGAAATGCATAATATGCCGCCGAGTTTTATATTCATGGCACAGAAAACGCGTTAATCCATGCCAAGATGGACGTCGAAATCAATGATTTAGTGGGGAGCTAGGCATGGAGGAAAACAAACATGCATTCTTTTGTAATTTCTCATTTATATCGCGATATTTCAAAGATTTTATTCTTTTTCTTATCTAGAACGATGAAATACTACAGACTTCAGTTATTTCTTGCGAAATTGATTCGTTGCGGAATATAAGTTTTTAAAAAGCATCGCAAATTAATTTGTAATTTATTTTCGAGGGGCGACCTATTTTTCAGATCTAATATAAATATTTACGCATATTTCTTTACGCTTATATTCAGTGATGCCGTTGGATCATGCAATAACTTTTTCGAATGCAACCTTGATATAGTTTTCACGGAGGTTTTGGGATTTTATTGTCATTATTGAAAATTATGAATGCCATTTGTAAGACGATGGAAATTTGTCGTGTAGTTGTAATGGTTTTTATGTCTAGTTACATTTACTCACAAGTAATGAGATGAAATGTTAAAATTCTAATGCACAACTTGGATTAAATATGCGCCATTCGCGAACAAATGAACCCAAACGACTGTAGCTACACTACAGACTAATAATTATTCATCGGCCATTCGTTTGAAGACAATTTCACCTTTCGGCGGTTAATCTTGCATTCTGTCACAATAAATAATTATTTTATATTCAGCATAAAAATGATATGGAAGTTCAGGCGTCGACCGTCCCAAAAGCGTTGGCGTTGATATCTTACAATGCAATAATTATTTTATATTATTATTTATTGTTACACGTCTCGAAAAGCGCCAAGGCCGCGCATGCGCGTTTAACATGCAACATAATAAACAAAAAAATTAAACCAAAAGCAATACTGTACCACCCACAAAAAGCACACGTGTTTCTTTTGAGAACTATTTGCTTTATTAGTACAACAGAACTTGTCAATTTTGATACAACAATGTTTAAAGCAGGTTATTCTAATTTAAAGGTGCATTTTAAACATCTTAAATACTGTGCTTAGCTTAGTAACCTAAGCCTTTTGAGTCTGGTAAACTCTTTCTTGTATTGACAATATCAATGGTTTTTTGGCCAATTGATGTAACCCTCAAATTTAAAATTGTTCAGGAGAGAGTAAAAACAGTTTTTATCGAAAACATTACATGGTGAATTGCATTATGAATCTTTGAAATCCACCCTTGTATATTCTCATTTTTGCAGATACGGGATTATATATACGCAGGGAGTGTCGATATAATAGTGGCTTACACCATGTGGCCAGGTCTGAATTTTTATACCTAAAACCAATGTAAAATGATGTTTCCTTTCCAAAAAGTGTTTATTTATTTTTATAATTTAAATCATTTGGCCGAGACTTGCTCTGTCGTCTTTGAAATGAGATCCAATCTTAAACTCATTTTCGTATTTTTTGAGGGTTGTATCAATTGGCCAAAACACCGTCGATATTATATAAAAATAAAACTATTTTTTGTGACAATGCCACAATTTATGAAATTGTCAATACTGGTTTGGCACATCGCTCACCGGTCCTGACCAATTCATAAAATTATGAAACCAGTACAAAAAAATGTGTTTTTATTTTCTACAAACTACTAATTGATAAGCGGGGGAGCTCTTTCCGCTTGGCTACTGAGAGAGCATCGGGACGTTGGGATAGGTTAGTAATAACACTTAGTACACAATCTGTAATTTGCTGACTACGCTAAAAAATATATATTCCAGTTAATGGCCTTTTAGCTAAATGGTTAACACGTATAATTTAAAAAAAAACACAACACTTAAACATTAAAAGCATTAAGTTACACAACAGAATTCGAGATCCCATTTTGGTTCACGATAAATACAATTTATCGCATTGTATGTATGTTGGTAAAAATAGCTCACGTCCAAATTTATATGTAAAAGTATCACGCAGATAAGTTGGGCCGCCACAAAATTACGTATAAATTAACACTATAATCATAGGTTATATCACAATAATTTATCATAAAATAAAATGTAGTGTGGACTTGCCAGGCACACCTTCTCACTTCACAAATTGGTTTGAATTTGGAACTAGCAACTGTCAAAATAAAATTAGTTCAACATGCTTGCCGTGCCATTAGATTCTGTACCAAGAAGAAGCATAATATAATATTATGAATGTCTATCGTGATAAAAGTACTTGTCTGTGTCTACATTGTTATATGTTCAGGTAACCCTCGTTTATCGCGACTCTGGTGAGTGTATTCGCTACATCGCAATCGAGTTTTAATCAAATATCCCGGTATTTGTTTATATTTGATACTTGATACGTGTGGAAGGAGTCGTCATAATGAGTAATGTAAATTACGTCTGCAAATGAGGCAAAAGTAAGTCAATGCATCAATGCATTGAATAATATTATATACATACAAAGAACACACAGTAATTGAAATAATTAAAAAGACAATTTCTCTTCAAAATCAATTCATAGAGTTGTTAGAAGAAAGCGTGGTCGTATAGGATTATTTGACGGTTATCGTCAAATTTTACGTAATACAAAGCCAAACAGGACACATATTCTAAATTCATTTTTGTAACGCGAAACAAAATGACCCTATTTTCCAGGAAAACAACAGGGGGGTTACCTGTTATAAGTCTATCTAACTTATTCTTACATAAGCAGCACATTCCGTATTAACTTTTACACTCCCGTGCGCTGTGTGCAATAGGAATAGCCCACAGTCCGAGCATTTTTTAGCGCAACCTTTAGCTGTCATTCAAAACTAGTCGAATTTTTTGAGTAAAAAGCATTATCAAAAAAAATGTTTAAATTTATAAAAAACACAAAAAGTTAAATGATTACGCAAAGTTTTCTTTTTTCGTTTGCCAATTTTTAAAACATTTGTCTTTACATATACCAACTTTACACTTCTGGCAGGTGAATATTGACGACTTCGTTTGCATTACTTATTATGACATTAATAATATTTATTGAATCTGAAAATAAAATTATAGTACGGTATCTCAAATTCATTATTTACGTTAGCTAATATTCACATTTTAAATACGTTTATCATAAATCAGTGTATTCCGATCGCGAAATGTGTCATAATGAACGGTCCCTTACGGAACCACTGGGCACTGAACGACGCAAATCCGCGGTCCAGTACGGGACCGCTGGGCCTATAAAGGTTGATTTCCTCAATTTTAATACAAGTAATCTTTCTACCTGTTGCCTTCCTTTATTTACCTACTGAAATTATTATATTAGGAGCCTGCGAACAAAATTATGATTAATGTCGTCTTCCCATATCCTAATTCAACACAGTACAAATGACAAGATACATAAAACATATTAGTTTTATCGAGGACTAGAAGTCATAATATGTGGGCGATATTTATTATAAGTGGCCGTACTGCGAGACTGTGGTGATTATTTATGGATTTTTTTGTAAGTTTTTCGCTGCTGCAGTGGGGTGCTGACAATTTGTAAACACACTTATTCGTAAGAACAATCTCGAAACAATATTTAAACATATTGACACATTCGCACTAGCTCTCGCGACTCTCAGCGCATCGTGTGCAAGCGAAGTTTCGTGATGTGCGCTACAAACAGGCAGACAGATAAGCTTCAAATTACAATACAGCAAACATGTCTCGGAATACCATCGATTCTACGGCAAAACCACTTTGTCGGAAATAGATGTGTAATCAAATTCACATTGAATACCATTGTGTAAAAATAGTTCTCTGTTAGCTGTCAAAAACATGTCAATGAAGGACCAATAGGAATGCTCTAATATGAAAATTTCACAGTTATCGCTTTGATTCATTCTTTTAGGTAATATTTTAGGAATTCTATAATTTTTACCAGGGACTCACCCGAACCGCTATTTTATTCGTTCCGGTTCGGTAAAAAAAATATATCGGCTCAGTTCCGGTTTGCGGTTTTCGGCTCAGCTCGTATTTAAATCACTTTTTTGGTGTTTAACTGTCAATTCTTTGTGGAAAGGTGGTGGTCTTATATTTTAAAAATAAAACACAATTCATTTGTACTACTTCCATATGTTTATAATGATCATGTTACGCTCATCGCGAGCATTATCAGCTGATGAAAATAAAAAGTATTAATTAAAAATTTTGGATACAATTCATTACTTAAATCTGGCTTTTATTAGCGAAAAATTTTCTCGAAATCGAAAAAAAACCAAAATAAATATCGGTTCGGTTCTGGCAAAAATAACGGTTTTTCCAGTTTTCGGTACGGGTGTAATAGTATAAAAATAGTGTGTTTTCATTATAGTGTCGTAATAACTAGCAATAAAAATATAAAATCTTATTTTCTTCAGATGTGTGAGGGTTTTTTGATTCTCGTGAACAATGGCAAATATTCAAAAAAAAATATGGGTTTTCTGTGGAAACAACGGTATTCAATATAGCTCATTAAATTGCCTAGACGCGCACGCCACTGGGTCCAGTTGTCTGATAGTGATGTTTTCATGAATGGAGTCCGTTAACGTCATCAGATTAGTTGTCGTTTATAATGTCCTATTTTTTTAACAACAATTTTTCAAACAGATACAAGACGTGACAGAAAGAATAGCTTGAGAACCTAAAATGGTTTACATCTACATAGAAATGCTCCTTGCATATATTAAAATATGAATTATATACGTATTATAAACGGTGTAAAACAAATCAACTAAATTTCAAAATAAACTTGACATTGTCTTAATAAAATTCCTTTGAATAGATTATAGACTTTTAATTTTAATACAACTTCTGACTTATAATAATATCTTATCTCTTCTTTTTACCGACAGCTCTAGCATTTATTATTGATTGAAAAATTGAAAGTATATTTTATGAAAATAATTGAAATATTAAACGATTGTATATTAAATTTGGATTATTGATATTTTATACACTTCCATGTATTTTGTCACTAACGACCCGGGTTTCGCCTTTCGGCATCTTCAGGCATTCGAGCACACGAATGGACTCGAACTTACCCTTTTTTACTTTACTCTGTCGTCGAATTGCATCCCGTCGAAACCCACAATGCTATTATAATTGTAAAATCACTGGTATTTCTAAAAGAAGTTGGAAAGCGGCAATTCGCCACTCTGCTAATGGGTTGTTTACAAAATAAGGATTAAGGCAATTCTCGAAATGTTAACTCAGGTATCAGTGTGACTTATAATATCTTACCTCGTAAATAATATTTGTCGTATTTGTATCTTCTATATAAACGTTAGACACTGTTTACTGTCTGTCAGTTCGAGTCCATTCGTGTGCTCGAATGCCTGAAGATGCCGAAAGGCGAAACCCGGGTCGTTAGTGACAAAATACATGGAAGTGTACAAAACCTCAATAATCCAAATTTGATATTGAAATTCCATCAAGCACCCTCAGTCGATGTCTTAAATTTGATTGTATATTTTAATTTATTTGATAACCGTTTTAATATCTTGACCAAATATTGTCAACCTAAAATGTAAAACACGTAACTCCTCAAGCTAAAACACTTAAAAACAGCGTAACAATTAATTTTAATACATAACGATCAAAAAAAATGTTTCGGATTTTTATGCAATCACTAAAAACAGTTTTTGCCAACCTGTTGCACGAGTGTCGAAATTTAAAATACATGTTTAATTACTAGTAAATTATTACTCGGGTCAGTTGTAATTAAAAAATATTGTTAATTATACATGTCTATGTACTGTATACGTATGTATTTGGTTAATAGTTTGTTTATCAAATTGATAAACCGAATAAAAATAAATATTCCACTTTCCGTTAGCCTACCACTTCTTATTCAAGGATATTTTGATAACAAATTACTGTTATTAATAAAAATATGTTACGTTACAACTTGAACACGAGTAAATTACATATCGGTCGGATTTTTAAGTGCTACTCAAATTTTCACATGTCAAAAATATGTTATTATTCACGTTTTGTAGTTACGATAGGTTAGTTCAAAATAATGTGACACACAATACCAAAACTTTATAGGGGAAAGTGGGGCTAGATGGAACACTTTCAATTTTCCGATTTTCAAAGATTAAATATTATTCCGTTTTATGTTATAAAACAAAGTTTTAATATCAAATTCGTCTCATTTGACCGAGAGAACATATATGACAAAGTTTAAAACTGTGTTTTTATTTCTCACAGTTATGGAATTTATATTCTAGGCAAGTACTAAAAATATTCATCAATATTTTGTACTTCCAAAATCTCCCCTCGCCTTTTTCAAAATGGCTTATTGATAACACAAAAATTTTAGTCATCTTCTCCACTTTTTACCCTCAACACTGGGTCAAAAATTGTGCCTCTACCGTGAGGGGTTGTAAACTATCTTTTTTCGTTAGTAAGACTTAAGAAACCGTACATGCAGGTACATATATATTTTAAATAGACTCGAAATCAATATTTCCAAAATTTTCTGATATTATAACGGCAGTTAATATTCCAGTGTATCTCAGTTTTACACTTAAATATCCCAATATAAACTACTCTGAAAACTGTGTTGCAATTAGCCCGCCCCTTCTTTCTCATATCTTATTTTTATTTAATTGTTGTATCAATTATTTTTTTAACATCGATTAAAGTGTGGGATTTATAACAGTCATTTTTTTATGCAAATTAAATTTGCTTATTATTTAAATATTATTTTCATTTGGGTGGCATTAAAAAACTGGCCGTCTAGTTTTTGGCAGCAATTATTGTTTTATTAGTTTTTAAAATATATTTTATCCGAGTGTCCTAGATGATTATTAGTGCAATGGATGATTAAATATGTTAATGGAAACTGTATAGTTATAGTCGGTTATTTATAAGATGAAACTATGACTAATTAACTTGATGTTAAAGTCCCATTAACCAGTTGATAAAATTGTGTGCATTGTACTGTTTGATCCAATTTTCTCTAGAAATCAATATCGATGTTGATATTAATGAGTTGTATAATTTTCTCTTTCTCGAAGATGGTAAAATATTGTTTTTAAGCTCACTAGTTACCAAAACCCTTAATAATTAAACCATAATATTAAACATTTTATCTTTTGAACGCTCATATTTTCAAATGTCTTCTGGTTTCAAAAACCATGATGATCAGGTGATTTTTTCAGTTATTATTAACAGCAACATTGTGTTTCGTTCCTTCCTGTTTCCCTCTTAGAATGTCTGACGATTATGTTTAAATTTTTAACTCTCCAGTTTTTTTCACATGTTTACTACTGAAAATGATTAGTAAATCGATTACGAAACAAGCAGTTCTTTATTGACGTCTTTGCTTGAACGGAAATGATATTTCAGAGATTTTTCATTTATCATAAACTACTCTTAATAATTTGCAATATCTAGAGAGAATGTTGCGGTAAAAATGTATGCACTTTAATTAGATAATTAATTGCATGGAACTAGTAAAATAATATATATTTTTTAATATAAGTAGCAATATAAAACATTCACATTCTAAATATTTAAATTATTTCTTCTAACAATATTCAGCCGATATTTATATAATGAGTGTATTTTTAATTTCCTAGTGTCATTACAGATTCTTTAATGTTTTAAAATGAATATAGTATGTATTGCTGTTTTTAATCTAAAATGCGCCCTCTCTTGGCATAATCCCGTGGGCGTGCTTAGTTATTTTCGAAATACATTTTTTGTGACACACCTCTTTCAAGCACGTCTATGGATAATAAAAAAAAACAAAGATTCTCAACAGTTCCACATGTAAATATAAAATTATATTTTATTACCACCTACTATAATTTCAATTTTATTGATATTCATGCTACTTAATTTTGAGCGTGAGTGACGGATTGCTGCAAATTATCTGCAAGTTTTAGGTAAATAAATAGCATTTAAAATGAATTTTCAGCGAGGAATTATTTGTTCGTTTTATATTTTTCCATATACAATGAGAATCAAATTCGTCTTAAATAAATCATTGTTATAATGCAGCGATGGCGAACCTTTTTTCCAGTGGTATCAAAATAGAATTCAGTATTATTAAGTATTTCGGGAATTTGGGTAATTTAATAAATACTATAATAAGTATTCAGTGCAGTCAAGTAATATATCGATGGCCTAATATTATTATCCCATAAGACACTTTACAAATTTTACAGGGGACTAAAAGAAACTAAATATTTACGTTTATATGTATATTAGACTTTTTTCTTCTAAATATTAAATGGATAGTATGTTAGGGTACTTGCCAATCATTAAAAAGTTTAAATACTATGTATTATTTTAAATAAACGAGATACGGTTTACAAGGTCATTTTCGTCAAAATATCAGATACGGGTTTATAACATTAGGCCATCAATATGATAAATTCGTACATACAAATTTTTCATACAATATATGAGTAAACTTAAATAAAAATATACCAGTATGTATTACTTAATACTGAATTGCTATTAAGCTGTCGATTCTTGTTGAAAGGACATTATTTATGTTTAATAAGACACAATTTGTTTTAAGTACACTTTCCACGTTTATTTAATATGATATAAATTGGATAGTTTCAGCTTCACTTCTCAAAATGTTCGTTCAATCGCTGAGCGAAACTGAACCCAATCATAACATTTTTTTTTCAATATCTGTCTTGACAATACTTGTCTTAAAACCAATCAAATATTTTTATAAATAACTAAAAACTTTCGAAAGATCTGCACACGTTCCACAGGTTTTCAAATGCTATATAAATGATTATAAAATAATTTTTTTTTATTTCTCTCATAAGATACTGTTTATAGCGGTCGTGTGAACATTTACTTACGTATGTTATACATATCATAATTATTTATCTTCTGAAAAAATGTAATGTCGATAGGTATATCTAAAGAAAAATGATTTATTACTAAATATAAACTATAATTATATGTTGTTATAAATGATCTATTGATGTAAAATAAATAATAGGAAAAAATAATTCTAGTTTATATGCTCTGTACACATACTGGCCGTTTTTTATCGTTGTTTATTTAATAAATCATTAAATAATTAGTCATTTTTCAGTTCACGTTTAGCATATGTTTTTCATACATAATTATTCAATAAAAAAAAAACGCATATAAAATTTTACATGATGCCTGTCGCAATGTTTAATTTCTTAAGTTGTGCCATGCGCAATTCATTCCCATAACTAAAATAATTTATTTTTTAGAAATATATTGTAAACACAAAATAAAAAAAGTTCTATATTCTCTGTCCTGAACGAACTCTGTGACTATATTGGCCATGCTACGACTGACCTCTG
The DNA here is from genome assembly GCA_022494535.1 of Himalopsyche phryganea. Taxonomy (NCBI): domain Eukaryota; kingdom Metazoa; phylum Arthropoda; class Insecta; order Trichoptera; family Rhyacophilidae; genus Himalopsyche; species Himalopsyche phryganea. The sequence goes on from JAGVSL010000032.1 coordinate 3,486,434, forward strand.
GCACGAAAAGGTTGGTTAAAAGTATTTTTACTTACGGTGACCACATTTTTTCATTACATACTATAAAGAAATCAGATTGCGCTTATGCTTCGTCAAAATTTGTTAGGTCTACAACATGTATTATAAAATATGAACATATTTACTTGATTTAAATTATTGAGATTTCGTACACTTCCATGTATTTTGTCACTAACGACACGGGTTTCACCTTTCGGCGACCGTTCGTTCTGACAGTTGACTCTAACTGACAGTTCGAGTTCATTCGTGCGCCCGAAAGCCTGAAGATGCCGAAAGGCGAAACCCGGGTCGTTAGTGACAAAATACATGGAAGTGTACAAAATCTCAATAATTCAATTTTGATATTGAAATTCCATCAAGCACCGTCAGTCGATGTCTTAAATTATATTTACTTAAGTTTAAACTTCAAACTTCAAAGTCCAATTACTCAAAACCAATATTTTTCAGTTAGTGTCTTCTTCTAGAACAACGACGAAATATAGCTTGAAATTAATATTTTTATTTTTGATTGATTAATTTCAATTGACTCATATTTTACGCCCTGCACTAAAAGGTGCCGGTGAAATTTCAGTTTTAAAACACCCTTCTGTTTGCGTCGTGTTCTGTATGCCAATTATTAATCAATATGATTTTATAAAATAAATAAAACTAAAAAACAGTTCATTGCAATAAAGGACGTGTGGCCACCTTAGCTATACTATAACTCAGGCAGGTATTATAAATTATTTCTGAATTACAGTTTTTTTTGTAGAGCAATCATTCCATAAGGAAAACTCTCGAAATTTTGAGCTCTGAGACTTTATGGATGTGGGTCTAATTTGCGGCAGAAGAATACATAGATAGAGGTACGTGATTTAGTGCAGCCGATTCGCGGAATCGCATTTTGTAGTTCAGGCGGGCTAAATCTGCCGTACCGGTTCGAGGAACGTTGGGAAACTGCAGATGCAATAATTGTTTAAGTGTCCCATTTGATGCCAAGTTCTCGCCGAGGCGTTTGATGTTGGAAATGATCCGAAAATTATGCATTTTATTACAAGTATAATTGTTTTACGTAAGTGTTATTAAGAATGGCGTATCAATTTCCTTTTATGCAATTTATCTATCGTATGAAATGAATGAAAATTTCACCAATGTATAAGATATAATTGTTGGTTCTGATTGATCATTTAACTACTCAGAATGTGGAAAGTTTCATCAAACTGTATTGTAATTTTATTAAAAACTATTTTATTAACATTCCTTTTAAGATGTTATGATTAAAAAATGAGATAAGAATGATAGTATTCAAATAGACTGTTGTTTGACTACAATGCTGAACGACTATTCGTTTTCTTCGGCGATAGTGATGCTGCGTTTTACTAACCGGGGATAAGTCGTTATTAGCGATTAAACTAATTTTATTTGTCTCGTTTTTGATTACCAACATGTGTTATCCGTATTTGGAGAGCAAAATATTAAATATGTAAGAAAATAGAAGATAAAAGTATAGTTATTTTGGACGAGGCTACTGCAATTAAATTATTATTTACATAGATTTACAAATAAATCATCTCTGAGATTCTTCTATGAGAACTGCTTGTTACTCAGTTGATCAACCTCTCTGGTTTCGAAGAGAGTAGAGATAGAAGGATTGAGCTAGAACAGGGGATCCCCGTGGGGATCGGATGGTGGGTGTGCGATTTAGACATCACAAACACTCTGACTACGAACACAAATCCATAAATCAATTTATGAAACTGTCCGCACCGGGAATTAAACCCGAGACATCCGTAACCGTAGCCAACGACGCTACCAACTGCGCCACGGACTGTCTTATTAAAGGTATAAATATATTGTAACGCGTTATTATAAAACAGGAAGGCTGCAAAGAGCTTCGTTGACAGCCTGGGTGATAATACATTTTTTAAATCACATTAATTTTCAATGTGGAATATAATTTGCATTTCAAATGGAAATTAGGTATTCATGGTTGAACTTGTCTTCGGGTAGTAAGATAAAAAAAAGTGTAGAGAGGGTTATGTAAGAACATCGCTCTTTTCGCATTCCGCTTTCCGCTTTCAGGTATCGTGATGGGGTGGATCAGGAGGAAAATCCAACCTTTGTATACAAAACACAAATCATAATTTGATTGAGAAATCAACGTATGAAAGTTTAAAGTTAGGGATTCGAACTCTTACCGTCCTACCGAATCGGATGACAATCCAAAAGAGCATTATTCGTTGACCATTCGGCGAAAAGGATAACCAAAAATTATTAGAAAATAAAATAACTACTTCTTTAGATAAATTGTTAAAGACACCGTCTCTTTATATATTTGTTTTATGTGAAGCACAATATTCGTGTAAACAATATTTTTAAAATCTCTTCATCAATCGGTCTACTTTAAATTTCGAAACATCCGTTCCAAAATGTATTTTTTTTTTGATATTTATTACACTGTGGTGGTGGCAGGTGAATTATGTTTTTGAAATTATATAATTATTATTGATTCGATTTTGAGGTCGATTCATTGGTAAATGTTCGCCTCAGCGTTTTTGTAGATGCCATTAATTACATGCTGTGGCACATCTCTACCAAATGGCCTTCTCAGATGTTCCATAAAATGTTAGTTAATTGGACGAATGGTCCTTTTAACAGGCCCCGTGCTCGCGGCGTATACGCAAACTGTCGGCACGTGAACTATAATATTGCCAGCAAGTCGAAGTAAATAGCATTTAATTTAAAAAAAAAAAACTTGATCGCTTAGTTTCGTTGGCAGGTAGTCATTAATGATACCTGTCTATCTATACCTCAATATGTTTTGTATCGAAAAATATCTGTTTAGAATACGTATTGTATATAAATTTTTATTTTATCTCATAATGTACTTCTATGTAGTTCCAGGGTATACGATGCTTATAGGTGTAATATTTATTGAATATTGATTTAGTCGGTTCTGTAGCCGAGTTGTCAACTGCTTTGGACGTTTGACGTATTCGGTCGCAGTGTCCACTAGTTCGAATCCCTGTGCGGACAGTTTCATACATTTGATTTTAGATATGCATGTATGGGACGTTAATATTCTCCCTCTTCCATTTATTATTTATTATTAGTGTGTACACCATAGAGTGGGATATCCGGGCTAAGCCCTATTTCTCCTTTCATCTGATGGAAAAAGTGGTGTTTATCGTGTTATGTCTGTGTGAAGCAATGACCTCGAGAGGAGGTCAAACGATCAATGTCCCAGATGGTTTGGAAGTCTTTTCTCTGGCGATTATTTCTGCGGCTGAAAGTAATCGCTGCACTTTTCTCTGGGTGGAGTTTAATCCTCCAGTTATCGCACCAAAGAGAAATTTTGTTACTTATACCTTGTACGAGTGCCGAGGCTCTGTTTCTATTTGATTCTACTAACAGTATGTATCTTGTGCGATAAGCCAACTACTGATTATTTCATAGCCCCACCATTCTATGCTCACCCTTCTAAAAAGAGAGATTGAGCAAAAGCAGCCAGTTGTCATTCAACCAAATTCTGTTGAGATGCTTCATTAGAAGTACATATGAGCCAATTAAAAGTGAAGTGAGCCAAATGATATTTTCGAAAAAAATGAGTTATGTGTGTTTTGGTGTTCTAAATGTCATGAGGTAGTGAGCTATTTCAAAACTAAAACTTTCACTATACAAGTTTTACCATTTTAACACTTACCTAACTTCACTTCCCCAGTTATCATCAGTTACTGACAAAAGTTGGTAAGTATCAAAATTAAGAAAAGTTCTTGGATATCAATAATTCATCGTCTGGAATAACTCAGTATATATACTAATACAGATTTATAGGCAGAGATTTGTTCCTGTCTATTAATTCCTAACTTTATTTGTGTGGAATTGGCATGAACCCATCTTTATTCAGATATTATTGTTATAGTAATATAAAATATCGAGGCCAGAAGCTTTATCAGTTCAAGTTTTCAATAGCTGTTTACACAGAATTATCAATTCATTACTTATTAACATCTCCCAGTATGATGACGATATGCTCCCCGTCGTGTGTGGACGTGGTTAGAAAAAACTAATCACGTGTAGTCCACGTGCGTAGCGCTCGCATGCCGCAGATTCCACGTGCAGATGGGTATCCCCGATAGCACCTAGCTTCATCGGTGTTCACCTGCCCACGTGGGCCGCGTGCCATCGCCCATCATTCCTCACTAAATGATCACTAATTGGTGGGGGTAATTTGATTGTTTTTTCGAATTCTTGTCCGTTCGTGCACCTACCACAAATAGCATAATTCAATGCGCTATTTTTTTATCGTACATGTCAACTTACATGTTTTGCACCTTCACTTTCATGCTTTGTACCTTTAATTTCATGTATGTACATTAGAGGTCTGCACGGGCCGAAATATGATGAAATTACCCGGCCCGAGCCCGTTCACCTCAGACCCGACCCGACCCGAGTCTTAATACCATACTTGTTACCCGAGCCCCACCCGAAGCCTAAATTTATATATCTCGGCCCGAAAAAAACCTGATTTAAAAAAAAATACAGTCGCATAAAATTGATTAACGTATCTACCCATCTTTTTCACATGTAGAAAAATCTGTTTTTTCACGGAATGATTTCCACATCACCACAGTCACCACTTTTCAACATTTTCTTTATATCGTTGAAACTCATTTTTAACTAATCTTTTGTATTTTTTTAATGAATTTTTCGGCCAACGGAACAGTCGACTATCTAAAACGAATAGAAAGCAGATACTCAATGATATCACACTTTATTCATTTATGAACTATTTAAACTTACTATCGGTGATGATTAAACGAACAAAGCATTGTTTCACCGATCAATAACAATTAGATGAGCTCGGTTTTTTTGTTACCAAAATATAAAATGATATCTGCATACTTATTAAATAAAAGACCCTATTGTGTCTATTGAAAAATCAATTTATGAAACTGTCTGCATCGGGAATTGAACCCGAGACATCCGTAACCGTAGCCAACGACGTTAGCAATTACACCACCGAAGCGACAAAAAAAAATGAAATTACCCGTTTCTTATAAATGGCCCCCTTCGCGGTTTAGCACTGGAGTATATTTTTATAAAGAAAAATTATTTGTAGCCTTGAATAACAAACATAGGGCAAGTGTTCCTAAAGTCAGCTGTCGCCAGTGGTCGGCCTTTTGAGCGTGAAACTTAAATAATAGTGGATACATTGAAAAAACAGTTTTTTTTTAAATTCGTGTACTTAGTCTTACCACTTATCAATGTATATCTGCACTATACTGATCTATATGATGCATTACGCAATTAAAAAAACACATTTTTACTTCGCAAGTTTCGACAAATTCATGTTGTATGGGGTCGCTAACAAAATATACTTTATATTGTCATTATTATGTTTTTTATTGCTCTGTCTACTATCAGTAAATTATTTCGCGATATTCATAAAGTTTCATAGTGATGGCCGAACACTGGGCAACGAAAGACCGACCATTGGATTTTGGGGGCCGACCACTGAGAGAATTGGCAATTGGAGAACTTTTAAAAATATGTAGATTCGGCCCCGTCTGAAAGCATGCGAAGTGACACAACCGTACATATGTAGAGGAGAACCGATAACTTCTTATTTTTTCTCTCTTTTGTTCACATCAAATCAGAACGAGAAAGAGAAAAATTCATGATATCCGTTACTGCGATATTCATTTTGATGGCCGAGCACTGGCGACGAACGTGGCTGAGCCTAGACATTGGGGGCCGACTTCTGGGAGAAATGGCATTTTTTGTAAACTGTATTATTTTATGATTGGTACAGTATCAACTATTTTATTTTTAGGTGGTTACATTACTTAATCCCTGTTTAATGGAATAATAGCGAAAAAACATATATTTATCATTCATTGACTCAAAATCCTCTTTGAAAGTACACTTGTCGCTTAAATGGCCGACCACTGGCGAAATGACCCTAGGTAGCCAGATTGATTTGTTGATATAGTAGCAGACAAATACAAGCAGAGCATATTTTTAATTATCTCGAGCTATTTTTTATGGTCCCTCCAGTGGGCAATATCAATAGAAATCTACATACTCCAAATTGTTCGTTCATTAAGCTTTTTTCATTCACTAAGCAACTATAGTCGGAGCACAAATAAAGCATGATTGGGCTATGTCCTTGGCCGGATAAAACATATATTCTAACGATTCTGTTTTTATTTTATAATCACCGCTATAGCGTTGAAATTAGAAAAAATCTGTAACCTTGTTTTTCTATGGGACTCGGAGATGATTGTTCTGTGCTTTGGGTTTAATGATGTATTGTAAAATCCACGCGAAGATACCGATTGCTTTTACAATGTACATGCATATTTGGTATGTATTTGTTATTTGTTATTATTATGGACAGTATCTCTTAGACGTAACTACCAATTATGAAGAGATATAAAAACAGTTGGAAGTTAGAACATACAATTTACAGATCACGGTCAGAATATATGTCGATAACGTCCGTATTACAAACTTTCAACCTTAACCCTACATTACATTGTAAAATATGAAATTAAAATCAGGTATGTATATAATATATGACAGTATGAAATAAGACATATATTGTTTGTCTATCTTTGTTCAAAAACAAATTACAATTTTCATCGCGATGTTCTTACTTTTGTCATTGTTGCGTCTGATATTTCTGTTCAAATATGTTGTTGGACATTGGACAATCCAGTTATGGATTCTTGGGTAAATATCATTAAAAATGTAAGTCGAAGTATTGAAGCAAGCAAAATGATATATTATGTCAGACAAAAATATAATACATTTCACACCACATAAAAAGTAATATCCATCGTTCCTTCTGTGTGTTTTTTAGGACATATGAAATATTCTTCGCATTGGTTTATTTCTTGTTAAAATCTAACCTTTTCTTTGTTCAACCTTACTTATATGTATCTGTCTCTTATTTAACAAAAATTATTGTAACTTGTACAAACACTTTTCTCATACTCCCTTACAGCATTTATTCTAGCTAAGTAATATCTTGCCTAAGCTTCTAGCCTGATGAAGGTTTTAAGCATGGAAAACAATCAGGAAAAATCCCTTACGAATACTCGCTCTCGTCATTATACTGTATTTATATTTAAGTAACTATATCTGGCATTACTAGATTGTTTAAATAATGAAATTTATTTACAGCATCTGTACAGTTTACTCTAATTTCATACTGTGTTGTAAACAATATATTCAATAATCTTTTAAAATAACACTAAATTAATTCTCGGCGCGAGTTCTGTATTATATTTAAATATGTAACAGCGATCGTAGTATACCTTTGGTAAATTACTAAAAATTATGCAGGAGTTACACTTTGATTAATGATTTTTTCAAATCGTATGAATGAATTTGCTTGGACATACTTTGTTTACAACTAAAATAGCACGTAATTATTATTCATGGAAAACTCATTGATTTCATTGTACAGGTGTTTTTCTGATTACATTATAAAAGAATTAACTTAAATGAATAGCAGATTAATCAGATTTTTAATTGCCTATAAAATGTTATTAATTTCGGCTCGTTGATTTATTAATTTATGATAGGTACTTCAAATTGAAGAATTTAGTAATCGTCTCAAAATTATTAAAAATACAATCTATAAACTTCAAATTAAAGATAGTGGAATTATCTTATTATTCATTTATAAACGTATTAATATGTTTTTTAAATATTCATAAACCGATCCTTTTCCCTTAAAGCAAATGACTTTTTCACATTTTCTACACTCACAAAAACAATTCACACTTTTGATTATTACTGAAAACCAAAAAATATTAGTGGCAAAATAACAATGACAATTTAAAGTATTTTGATTGAATTAACATGTTATTATACTCAATAATAATAAGGTAAAAATAGCACAGTATTTACTCTCACAGATATTATAAAATATATTTGAAAACTGTTTCGACAACACGCCATTCTTGTGGAACCAAATAATTTTCTATTTTATTACAATGTGATTTTTACTTGTTCACTTACAATGACTGGTTTAGTTATTATAATACTTCAAATAAATCATCGCATGTAAATAAAACATCAATCATTTAAAAAAATATAATATATCTAGTACCTGAAAAGGATATTTTATTCGCCAGGAATGTGATCATGGTTTCAGTGGGCACCATAGTGCTACGCAATTCCGGTCATGCGATTTTAACTGCATTTTCAAAAATTCCTAGCGGATATCGAACGAGTGTAATAACGATTTACTAAGACAAGATTTGCATTACACGTTATATAAATATTTTTTATTGGGATCACTTTTCTCAAATATTTATAACCGTGTTTTAAAAGTGAAAATTATTACAAAATAGTGTCGTAAACATTTAAGCTTATTTGTTTCATACCATGCAAGCGTGAATTTTTTCTTTTATTATGGCTGTCATATTTTTATGGTTTTTTTTTTCAATTTATTTTTTAAGAAAATTTTATAGTTAATAAAAAGTATGACATTTAAAATAATAATATGTCTGGTTATGAATAACGCCCCATCTTTCATTGCCTTGTAGATCCGTCTTTTTGCGTTTTTTTATAGCTATTCCTTGTGTTGTTTGCCGGTTTCCATTAAATAAATTAAGGCCATATGTGAACAAGTAGTAATAAAAATGGTCATTAATGTTCTCAAACTGCGGTAAGTGCATGCGGACGGAAAAAAAACGTCTCATCATTAAGCTCTCCGTTAATTGAATATTGCTGTTTATGAAACATACATGTATTTTATTTTGCAAGTATTATATCTTGTACAGAAAAACCACAACGATAGATAACGGAAAACAGTAATTTTATATTGCTGCAGAAAAGTTTTTTTTAAATACGTTTAAAGAATTCCATAATGATGAGAACAATGAATAGAATAAAAATTGGTATTTCTAAACGATCAATGCGGGAAAACGATGGATCGAAGATTTAAATAAATATTAATGTTTTGAATATATAATGGCGTAATTACTATTACGCAGTTCAATATGATTGAATTAAATACATTTGTTCTTGAATGCTAATAAGGTTCTGTAGTTATTATTAATTAGTCTTAATACTATTGATGACTTTGTTTTTCAGATCATCATGTATCCGCGGCCATATAGTTGCGTCAATATTTATATTAACCCGATAATCTCGTATTTGCGGCGAAACTAGAAGGAAACACTTCTGGATGTATTCTGTAGGTAGAGAAATTAGGCGACAGATCGTGAAAGTGTCACGTAGAACACCAGGAAACATATGTTTTAAAAGAACTCGTGATATTCAGTCTTTCTAATTTCAGCTTTGAATCGCCGATACGCGGTATTAATTTTCAGCCATATGCATTGCACATACGTATGCCGCTACGCTTGTGTGCGTGTTGGCGGTGTATATGAAGACTGACCGCAGCCATTTTCCTTGCCAAGTCGTAGATCAAATATTTTTCAGCTTTTTCATTTTCTTCGATTTATTTTAGCGAGAATGTGACGAGTTTAGTTTACTTCTCGATATATTTGAGTTAATTAATATATCGCTTTTAAGGTGTTAACTGTCAATTCTTGGTGGAAAGACATTATATTTTAAAAAATAAAACACAATTTGTTTGTCCTACTTCCACATATTTATAATGATCAGGATCGGTTTCGCTCATCACGAGCATTATCAACTGAGTGATGAGCGAAACCGGTCCTGATCATTATAAATATGTGGAAGTAGTACAAACAAATTGTGTTTTATTTAAAAAAAAAAAAAATTAATTAATATATATTTTACATAATTCTTTTTTTACTGTTTAAATTGATCTATTTTTAGCCATAGTGAGCGTTTTAACAGATCAATTGAATGAAAATAAATTCGAGCGGCTTTTTCGTCGTTTTTCATTACAATCGACTAAAGTATATCTTTTTTCAATTAACTGTAATATTTTTTGTGCTTTTGAAGTAAATTCAATCGGTACGAAAGGTGTCCAATAATATCGTAATTAACAATTTTGTGATTAATGTTCACGTGTCATAATATAACGATTAATATTATTACTGCTGTGAAAATTAATTATTTTCTTATTCTGTAATATTTAATAGCCGTGTATCTACTGTGCTAAAAGCAATCTTTGAACAATTTAATAAAATTACGGAGTTTTTTTGGTGGGCGATGTTATTTTACCTTTATGTCCACTGGTCTACACCTTCTTGTCTCGGAGGCAATGCCTACATGCTTCCCCACTGTACTTTATGATTTCCTATTATCATAGTTACGTCCTGCGAATACCTTGACTCTATTTAACGACTCCTTAAAAGTCATTTCTGTTTTTCAAAGCTTTGTCCAGCATTTACTGTCGATGGTGACTATATACGATTCATAAGGCGGTCTAGTATACATGCATCGAACGAATCCAAATGATCTAATATTATTTAAGACATCGACTGAGGTTGCTTGATGGAATTTCAATATCAAATTTGAATTATTGAGATTTTGTACACTTCTATGTATTTTCGTCCATTCGTGCGCTCGAATACCTGATGACGCCGAAAGGCGAAACCCGGGTCGTTAGTGACAAAATACATGGAAGTGTACAAAATCTCAATAATTCAAATTTGATCTAATATTAATTTGTAATGAACGAGAGTCAATTATTGCGTATCTATCGAAATATGTATACGATTTATACGAAGCTTGCTTTCCCACTCTGATACTGCTTTGTCTATAGCAGGAGTGTGAGGAAACAAATGACTCGTAGATAATCTAATTAGTATTGAACCGCAAGTTATTTCTTTCCTCGCTGTAACACTTCTTTGCTCAATAGCAAGCAGAGTGAGAAAACAAATGGATCACGGACAATCCAGTTAAAATTAAACTGCGATCTTTTCTTTTACTTTTCTACTATTAAAGATTTTACTTAAAACATGTGTAAATCTTATGCATGCGTGCGTTAAGGTAATGACTATATTTTTTTATTAATAACAAAATATGCACTTTTCAGGCAATCTTTTTATTGTTGATACCCTGTCACCTAATTCGAAATCTAAAATTAATTATAGTTTTCCCTAAAGTTGTCGATTTAGTTAATTCAACTTACCCGTTACATCACCGGAAAACAAGCCCATTTTATCCATAAGCGTTGAATATATTTTTCATTTTCTGCTGAATACTTAAATTTTAAACATTCATTTTTATCTTCGGGCCATGATCGATCATAAATGACTTGTTTGTCGTAATTGCGAATATAAATTTAATAGCCGTACGCTTGTTGGTATAATTTTATTAATAAAACAAAATCTTTGTTGAACGAACTACCTAGTAATGCCATTTTTTACAATGCATAAATATGATCTCTGAATCGTTGCAATGAAGAATACGGGATCGATTTTATAGCAAACAAAAATAATCTTACTATTGTTAAATTCGCGTCGACAAAATACACCTTTTTTACTTATATCAATCAATATCTAACGAATACATCAACAGATAACATCATTTTTTATCACTTTTATTTTAAATTTCTCAGTACCAATTTCAGCTTATTTTGAATTAAAATTGTCTACGCGACTTATGCACTTAATGTAATAATGTTTTATTTCATAAACGATATACTACTAAAATCTCATTCAAATGCATTGAAATAATTTTCTGCATAAATGTCACTTGCGGCATTTTTGTTTTTAAACAAAAGAATAACCTTCAGTGTTTTTATGTGTTTTGATGAATCAAATCACAATGCGAATTAAAGTTGTAATGAAAACGATCTTCGGATAAGCTTATATTTTTATTTTGTACAAAACGTTCAACGGAACTCATAAATTTAGCTAACTGTTCCATCTGGTTTTTTTATTTCCTCCTGTCAAATGGTAACAATAGAAAATGCTCTTTGAAAACGTGCTCTCGTCCAGTCATTAAACTATTATTAACATTCATTGTTTAATTTTTTTCTATGACTTTTATTGTTCTAGCATACTGCACATGTTTTATCTATCAATTATTTGAGTGCATATTGACGCTAATTCTGCATCATCTGACATGCGCAAAAATTATAGTTTTTCAAACTGATAATTACAAATGTCCATGACTTGTACTGTCCATTTTTGAAGTGGTACTCCACGGATCTATTCAATATATTTTTAATAATATATTGGACTCTTTTGGTTGGACAAAACTTTAATAGGTATTTAAAAATTGTACAGAAGAAAATAAATTTGCACTTTTTCTCACTTTATTATTACTAAACGAAAGCAATATCTTTTAAATATTTTGCCATTTGAGAGCTGCTTTAACCTAGATTTTTACTATTCAATGTTTTTCGTTTTATAGCACATATTTGTGAAAAAATACAATATATACTAATATATACTTAGTAAAAAACAAAAGGGCTCATTTAGTAAGTATGCATTCTTTTAGGAAATTTTGTTCGATCGGTAAACTTTTACTATTTTTAGGAACCTCTCAACATCGAGATTTTCAGGAAATGCATTTCCGATTAGGAAAAAAATGATAAAATGTGTGGGCATTTATCGGCCTACGGCTAACCATTATCTCGGGCGACAAAGTGCGGTCGCCAAAATACCTAAATATGGATCCACAACTTCTGATTTTCAGACATTATATAATTTATTACAAGGGATTGTTATACATCAAAAAAGGTGTTCATAAAGTCGATCGCCATATATTACATATTACAGAAATTCAATACAGCTTTATAAGTAATTAAATTGTTTCTGTTTAGCATAATATGTATTTACGTTTAACAAGCTTAAGAAACTGTCTTGTGGAGTACATTTATTTGTCCATCACGAATAATTAGACTAGGTTAAAACACACCCTGAGTTGTACTTAAAATATTACAATATTCGTGTTGGTTTATCTGTTATCTGTAGCGCAAAGCAAAACTTACCACACACACTATTTGTGCGTTTGCCCATCAAGCGCATTGAGCGAATTTTGACCGGATAATGTATGTCGTCAATGTTCTGAAAGAAAACACTAAATCGAAAAAATTACATATTCAGTTACTTGTACCAAAATATTCCTTATTTCAAACTCTACCATATGGAAGAACAAACTTATTTTTATAAATTATGATATTACTTAAAAACAGTTTTTTACAAACAAGCAAACTGAAAAAGGTATAGCATTTCAAACATTTGACAAACTTCGAAGTCCAATTACTCAAAACTAGTATTTTACAGTTAGTGTCTTCTTCCAGAACAACGACGATATGTTGTATATGTAATGTATATAATATACAAAACATCTTGTAATATCTCCACATTATTCACCGTTTAGAAACTTGATAAAATGACTGCTTTATTGAAGAATCGTGCATTAATATAAACATTATACAGCAATAAATTAATGAATATTAAATATTTTTTGAACCAGCACTATTGATTTAAAACCACCTATTTATTTACCACATTTAGGCATTATTGTTTCGAAAAAAAACGTTTCTTTAAAAGCTAATAGAAATAAATTACTGGCACGGTTACAATAAGAGACTTAAAAACTCTAAAACTGCCATATACGTATTTTAAATGAAATTAGTGTATCCAAAAACTATATATGTACAATAGAACATTTCAAATTTGCATTCACAAATAAAACAAATTGTATTTTTATTATGCTTTAGTTCTTTTGGTCCATTTCGTAAATACATATCAAGTTTTTGATCTCGCTTAAAAACGTAAACATATTTTTTGTCACTCTTGTTAATTATGTCGTTAGATTTATAAGTGCTAAGCCAAGTCGCATTTTTATATTCATGTAATCAGTTTCGTTCATGTAAATTGTATCAAAATAGAGACGTTTGATGTTTGTCGCATCCGAATCGAATAAAATAGATAATATATTTCTATCGCCACCTTCCTAGTGATTTGGCGCATGTCGACTTTCTTAATATTGAGGTGAGTTTATAAAAAAATGGTTTCAGTGAAATTGGTATACAAGTTTTATAAAACCTGGTTAATTTATCAAATACCAATTTACATGACATACGAAGTCAGTGAGTATTTTGTTTTGACTAATCGATAATCTATTTTGATTCTGCTCAATTCGAATGGGCTGCATATCGGTATTTTGGCCAGTTGATGTAACCCTCAGAAAATACGAAAATGAGTTAATGATTTGATCTCATTTTAAAGACGACATAGCAGGTCATTGACCACTTTTTGGAAGGGAAACATAATTTTACATTGGTTTTAGGTTTAAAAATTCTGACCGGGCCATTTAATATGTAAGCCACTATTATATCGACACTCCCTACGTATCATCTCGTATCTGCAGACATGATGAGACTTAACAGGAGTGCATTTCAAAGATTCATAACGCAACTCACCATATAAATTTGAATTGTTGAGATTTTGTACATTTCCATGTATTTTGTCACAAGCGACCCGGGTTTCGCCTTTCGGCATCTTCAGGCATTCGAGCACACGAGGAAACCCTCCCCCACCCCTCTGTTCACTCGTAAGGTGGTCACTAGTCCAGATGTTAATTTCTTAGACACAGCGATAAGATTTGCCTGAAGATCTCAACAATTTAAATTTGATATTGAAATTCTATCAAACATCCTCAGTCGATGTCTTAAATCACCATATAATGTTTTCGATAAAAACCGTTTTTCTCTCTCCTGAACAATTTCAATTTTGAAGGTTACATCAATTGGCCAAAGCACCGTCGATATACTGTATTCATACTGCTTGGATTTTCGTTCCGATGATTCCCTAAAGGTAGCATCAGCAATCAATGAATTATAAAATTGTAGCAAAGATTGATGTATCAAAGTATTCCGAGAATTAGAATCCGTATACATCACTACCGAAAAGGACGAACGCCCAAGAACGTCCACCATACAGGCACAGCCAGCCCAGAACACAAATTCCCAAAAAAATCAATACAATATTTCAAACTGTTGATCTTTTGGCCGCGACAATCGGCAAATCTATTATCAATATTCTTTTGATTATCGCGTTATTTTGTTGTTTCGCGATCGTAAAAACCGTGGCAAATGAAGTAGGCGACGCGTGTGGGATTGGAACCCACGTCCCAACAGCTGACAAGTGAATTACTTAGCCCAAATCGATATATTTATAATAAATAATTAAAATAATAATGCAGCACACAACGCTTCTATGCTATTTCGAGTTTTGTGGTTTCGCCGACTCTAAATTTCATTATGCCTTCTGACCGCAGTGTTCTAGTTGTTGATTTCCTATAATAAAAAAATCTTATTTTGCAATGATCGTATGATTATTGCTTTATATTGAGAGCTGGTTTGATATAAAAGTTTTAATTTTCTACATTACACTATCAAAAAAAAGGATAGAATCTAACTCTAGAAAAACATTCACTTGTTTTAAATGTTGACATGTCTTTTGTGCAAGTTTTTGCGAAATTTGTTTCGTGTGCTAATGCATTTTTTTTTAACCATTCTCAGCGTAATCTCAAATCGAGCATAGACAGTCAACCGATCATCTGAACCTCATCCTTCTGTTATATTTGAACCATGCTCGTTCTCATTTTGAAATGTTTTGATTCCTAACATTTCAACTAGAAAAATCTTAAGAATAAGTGGTTGTATGTCGCGAAACATACCTCTCCATAGTGGGTAAGGATAGATGGATAGTGTCAGGAAAAAGACAAGACTGGGCAAATCGCTTATCTTGATAGGGTAGGTCATAACGAAAAAATCGTAGACATTCATGCGTTTAGATACAAATCCATTCAAAGTCGATGTATGAAAGTATTGTAACGAAGAAACCGAGAGAACCTAGACCAATAAGCATTATTATTTTACTACAGCTGTATTTTTCTCCTACTTTATTGAAAGAGATTTAAGAAAGTGTGGATTGTTTGTTATTCATAACGTTGACACGGTGAGAATATAGTGAAAATCTTTTTTTTTACCATGTCCACTCTCAACATGATGGGTCGGCCTCAGTGGACTCAGTGGTTGGCTAATCGCTCTCTCTACGCCCGATTTTTAGGATCGGATGGATGGGAGGTAATTTTAGATATCGCAAACATTCATACATACGAACAGAAATCCACAAATCAATTTATAAAACTGTCCGTACCGGGAATTGAACCCGAGACATCCATAACCGTAGCCAACGACGTTGATCACTGCACCACGGGAGCCGAGAAATGTTTTTTTTACACACATACCTATGTTTCCGGTAATTATGTAATCTTAGACGGAATAAAATCACAGACGGAACACTACTATTATTAAAAATTGAAAATGTAAATTAATATTGTTCATTTAAAACTGTACTGTCGGATTTTTTAAAGAAGGGTTTGAAAAAAACAATCTATTTTGCAATAAAAAGCAACACATCTGAAAAATACTCCTTTTCTATCAGAATATATGTATATATATTTACATATTTGATATATTGTATGCAGTTTCTTCGAAACTCGATTTTGCTGTCAATCCATCAACGTTAACCCAACCAACCCTTTGTTAATTATAACATTATTGCTCCTTAATTTATTATTATATTTCACCGCTATATAAGTAGGTAGCATAACAAGGTTGAAACTATTAATATTGGAAACCATCAACGGAAATAGAGTTAGGATTCCCAGGCGCGCTTCACCTTGGAAACTTTTGTTTGTTTTTATCGCAGTGCTAGTTTTTACCTTTGTTTCAAACCAGGGATGCATTTGCATACATAATTACATTTTGACTCTAAATTATACTCTTCAACAAAAACAATGTATTTTCAGTGTAATCGCATTTAATTGTTTTTCGCTTTTATCATCACACTTTTGATAACGTAGAAATTGCGCCATTATTATCCGATATATTTATATTCGTAATGATGGTAATTTATCAACTAGGTGAACAGCAAATTATACTCATAAATCATACTTGAACTATACGTATGTCCGGTTACATAACTTTTATATCAATTTTTTGCGGACTTTTTAGTATAACTCCATTTTTGTTAATTTTCCGATAAGTACGAAAAAATATTCCAAATATAAGAACGCTTCAGTGAATTGTAATAAATTTATCCGTCTATTGGACTAACTTATAATTGAAACAAATTTGGTCGCAATAGTTTGGTCATTAAATAAATAATTTATACTCCTAGAAGCACAGGTCCATTAATTCTTGTTTTTAATGACATTTTGTTATAATTACATGTAAACACTGCTTATAAGAATAGTAAAAATGATAACCTTCTGGAGATTATAAACATTGTTGCTGAAAAAATGACTTAATTTATCTCTGTTTTTGCTCTCCTGAAAAATCGTCGTTTTGGACTTATTTATACTCATAAGAGCAGACTTGGATATATTATGACATTTTTATTAGATGATAAATAAATAGGTAACGGCTACCAATGTTAGTCTATACACCATTATCGCATTTATATTCGATTTATATTGGTAACCGAATGCTTTCTTCACGAGAATGAACTAAACGATCTATTTGACGTCTTATGAAAATAACCGTTTATTGATTAATTTGGAATAGGTCCACGGTCACTTTTACATGTATGATGATAATTTATATATTATAAAAGGAAGCGTAAGCAAAATTAAAACGCAAACTTCATTTCATTTGATTATGGTATATGATTAAATGTCACTCTTGAACTGAGTCAGCCATTTCCCCTAAAGCAAATTATGTAATGTAAAGTCGTTCTGCATATACCCATATTCGTTCTGAAATTAATCAGGAATGCTGATTGCTTTCCCTTAAGCAGCTACTTCTTTTATAGGCTCAAGGAGTTGGTCGTTGAAATTCCTTTTCAGATGAGAATGTGCCTTCCAGTAATATCTTGCCAATACATGCTGCATAGTTTTATTTTCAATTATTGCTATGTATCTAATATTTAGTTGTTGGAGTCCACCTAGAAAACTGGTTTATATTTTACCATCTTAGAGAAGTATTTATTTTTCTAAATCAGCACTGTTTTTAATTTGAATTTATTTTTTTAAAAGTATAACGACGTAATAATTGACGTAAAACATTTTAAAATAAACCAGCCCGCCCAACTTCATAATCTTACTTCTAGGAAGGACTATTTTTGTCTGGAGGGTTTAAAAATAAAACCTTAATCGCCGCAGAAGATTCCTTGCGAATATTTTTTTAAA
Source organism: Himalopsyche phryganea (assembly GCA_022494535.1). NCBI lineage: Eukaryota > Metazoa > Arthropoda > Insecta > Trichoptera > Rhyacophilidae > Himalopsyche > Himalopsyche phryganea. The sequence goes on from JAGVSL010000032.1 coordinate 3,504,548, forward strand.
GTTGAAGATTCCCATTATTTCCATGGAGATTTGTAGCCTTCTACATTTCTAGTCTTCTCCATTATTTCGTATCGAATTGACGTAACTTAAAATAGAGTGTGTTTAGATACAAAATTCTACCTAGTTAATTTTCGCTTGAATTTTTACGATAAAAATTTATGAATAAAGATAAATCGTTCCGCGAATCATCTCGGAAGAATATCGACGTTCACGTACAATAATTTAACAGTGTAAAGTTCAAATATTATACAAGTTATCGGTTCAAATGAATGCGTATGAATCTGTTCAAACAATAAAATTAATAAAAGTTTTTTATTTCACTTAAAACGTCAGTGTGTTTTAAGTGATACAATGTATTCGAGTGTTTTTATAGTCTACAATGGGAAACTTCAATTTGATGTGCCATGTGCATATTATATAAAGATACATCTTTTACTTCATTTCGTAAATGAAAAATAATAACTCTTAACAAAAGGCAACAGGTTCCCCACCAAACATGCTTAAGAAATGAATATTTAGGTTATAAATAATGTAAAATTCGATTTCTTCAACGTTTTTTTTTACAGAACGGAGATTGAATCAGCGCAAGCGTAAAGAACTCTACTTAGCAATTGAAAGTTTCACTAATTCAAGTGTAGATTTTAATCGTTTAAATTTTTTACAATCCATAAATGTTGTCACTCACAATCTGGGTTTCACCATCTTCAGTCATTCAAGTGCAAGGATGAACGAATCAAATTTGATATTGAAATTCCATCAAGCATAAGGGTGTCAGATTTATTGCCTGTCAAACCGGGACATTTAATTTAAATCGACTCCCCCCGCCCTCCCATATACCATTCGAAATCGTATTTGATGACTTGCATGCTGGACTTTTTTTTACATTTTTTATTTTACTCAGATTAATTAGAAGCTACATTGTTGCAAATATTATGAGAATGGTTAAGAGTAAATTTGTACGAATTAAATTTGAAGTCCTTCCTTATATAAATTAGTAATCCCGTTGTTTATTCCGTATTATAGTCGTCTGAAGGAAGTGAAATGGTTTTTTATTTCCACATTTTTTGCAACTTTGTTTCTGCGGGTCTCAGTATTTTGACCATTGCGATTTTATCTAAAACTGGGATTTTTGGCTATCCCGAATGCTACCTTCGAGGATTCCGGGAAAGAAACTCGCAACCGGGACAATACCGGAACACCTGTCAGCCTAATCAAGCAACTCAGTCGATATCTTCAACTGAAGTATAGATATAATTTATAAAAGATATTATAAAAGACATCGAACTGAGGGCTGTTGATGGAATTTTAATATCAAATTTGAATTGTTGAGATTTTGTACATTCCGGCGAAAACCGAGTCGTTATTGAAAAAATGCTTGAAAATGTACAAGTATAGATGTTCTCATTTGAATTATGACATGTTTTCTATGTTGTCTTTTGTTTTCGAGTTGATTTTGGCTTAATTCTCCTTGAGTTTATCTAAAGTTATTGAAAACTAATTAAAATGTCTGGCGCATTTCATTTTTTTTTTTACAAATATTACGATTTTATATCCGTGCCCTTCAAATATTCTTGGTGCCATCCTCGTTCAAATAATATATTACAGCGCATTTAAATTAAATTGCTAATTTTAATGTTTCACCGCATTGCTGATACTAATATAATATTCACGATTAATTATGCGTGAAATGTTTCCTTAATGACCGCTATAAATATCAATAAACTATAAAAATGAATTCTATGCCCTTGGCATATTCTTTTTCCCATCACTTGTCCGAATGTCCATTTAAAATAAAATACAATGCTTTATAGCAATTTATAATTGTTAATAGCCAAAGAAATATGCATGTTCAAAACTTAAAATACAATAAATCGTTAATTTTCATAAAATGTGAGTAAGGAATTAATTTTGTATTCCTAATGCCACATTTCAAAACGAACGATTTTGAAAAATATCTGCATATTTCAATATACATTATGTTGTCATTCGTTAACTGTCGGTATCTCATAAATAATATAAATTTAATTTTAGATTATTTTTCTAAGATCTGTCTGTTGCACTCGTGACTAGGGTTGCCAACTTTTTCTGAAACAATTCTTAGATATATTGCCGAAAACTGAAATAGATGCATATATATGTAATTTCACAGTATTTTTTAACACACGGCATTCAACCTGGATTCTGGACTGAAACATAAATTCCTGGACAATCTAGGTCAATCCTGGACGGTTGGCAACCCTACTCGTGACTCGTGTGTTTCTCGAAAAATATTTTTTCTTATTGTAGGTTAGGGAGCTTACCAAAAACCGTGCGTGAATAGGGAATAATTTATAATGGGGAGCAACGCTATTTTAAAGATAGATTTTACCTTTATTTATTTAAACCACCAATTATAATTGATATAACTAGCAATAATAATGCAGCTTAAATAATATGTCTCATGATTTTTGTAGCGTATGTAGTCGCAAAAATTGACAATAATATTGATCCCCTTAAATATTCAATAATATGTAATGTATTTATAGTATTTATTACCCGGCTTCGCCTGGGATAGATTCAAACTGATTTATTATGTTAGCTAATAAATGTTGAAAATATCACCGTGTATCGTACCTCATGTAACACTCAATTAATAATAATGTTTAAAGTTGAAAATACCACAATTGGCTTATAATAGAAATAGCAGCCAGAATGCGTCTGCAAATATCACGTCGCTTCTGCTCGTCGTCTGGTAGGAGTTCTTGTGAAAGATAGACACATGTATTATCTGTTTTATACTATAGTTAATCGAAGGAGTATCGTAACATGTTATGGCTGATTTCAAGACATTTATTAATCATAATAAATTTGACTATTCGATTATTTTAATCGTTGTAGTTAAATTCTGTTCTGTTCATTTGTTTTTGTTTACCCTCATAATGGAAACAACGTGCATTTTAAAAAAATCACCCGCCTCGCCGTCACACGAAATATTAATTGTGTTACGAAAGAATGTGGGAATATGACACGTGTAAAAAATCGCGACTTTTGTAACTTAACCGCATTCTTCTAGAGAAACTAAAGCGGTAAGTAAAATAAACTGGCATTTGTTGGTGCATTCTTTAGCATTTGTAGAAATCCAACATTTGGTCATGTACACTAATGTTGTCGTGCTTCTAAATAAAAATGATTTCGCATATCAGATTTCATAAATATAATTTAAAGAGTATGTCGTGTCCATTCTGGGCATGCACTCGAAAAGGTCTTATAAATTCCAGCACCCTGGTGACGAACTAACTTTTTATTTTTCTTCTCCCAGCTACAACAGTTTGACAAACGCTCGACTGTTTACTTCGGCTAGAAAATCCTATGTCACACGGTCGTGAATTTAATATAATTATAACTATATTTCGGTCATTCTGACCGCTATAAGATAATCTTTTCGGGTTAACGTTTCCTTTGTCGAATTATATCGTCTAGAATTCTTCTAGTGATATGAATTCTATAGTGAATCTTTGACTTTCTAGATCCTTTAATTAATAGGTGGTTAATCGTTTAATAGAAGATAAAGAAAAGGCTTAAAACAATACTGAAAACCTCATTAACCATGCACATAAATTAATGTCATGTAATTTCATGCATTAACTCCGCGAGTTGTGGTGGTGAAAATGTGTACAGTTTGAGAAACGCTGTTCATTTTTTATCTCTGTGCATAGATACCATATACGATAAGCATGCATGCGTTACATAACACTGTATGTGGTTTCATAATAATAATATACAACCCATCCGTGGATATTAATTTGCATGCAAAATTAAATCGCCGATAACATCTCTCGGCCCGCTTTGAGCATGGGCAGCCGGTGCCGTCGATGCGGATCTGTGGATAATCATATCCTAAAGCGAGAGCCGCCTCCGATCTCAACACTTTTCAGAATATTGATTTCACTCATACGATTGCAGCTACAGTGTAACCCCGACTTTAGGTGTAGTTCGTTTTAGTACTGTTAACACTCCTACGTATGTGCCCTTCATACAATAATTTAAGACAAAAACAGAGTAGATGCTTGCTTGCATTTGAATGCTTGCGCGACCTGCCAGCAAACATTTATTTATACATGACAACCATATTCATAATTAGTCTTCTCCCACTTCTGATTCTCGCATGGACGTTGTCAATTTTTTCATCTATCCAAATTTTTTGATTCATCGAATGACAAACTTTTATTTAGAGTAGAATTGTAGAGAAGTCAAAGATAAAGTTTAATTCAATCAAAATGTTAGAATACTGTACATAATTTTATATCCGATCAATAATTTGTAGAATGAAATAATTTTTTGCACATTCCGAAATATTATAATCGGTCCATTGCGAGTGTCTTGGTCCTGTATTTAATATTGGCATGTTCTCGTTTCTGCTGATGCCCGAACCTTCAGCTGAACTGGTCGCTTGGAAACAATGCTAATTTACGGAATTGAAACGTTAACTGAAACGAGATCATTATAGCAATGTTTGACGAATTTTTAAAAAATATAGGGTCATTTTGCCAGTGGTCGACAGTGTACTTTCAAAAGGGATTTTGAGTCAATGAATGTAAATAGATATTTTTTCGCTGTTATTCCATTAAACAGGGATTAAGTAATGTAACCAACTTTAAAAGAATAGTTAATATTGTACCAAGCATAAAATAATAGAAGTTTACAAAAAATGCCATTTCTCCCAGTGGTCAGCATTTCGTTGCCCAGTGTTCGGCCATCACTATGAAACTTCATGAATATCGCGAAATAATTTACTGATCAATAAAAGCAGAGCAATAAAAAATATAATGATGCAAAACATGACATTATAAAGTATATTTTGTTAGCGACCCCATACACGATAAATTTGTCGAAAGTTGCGAAGTAAAAATGTGCTTTTTTTTAATTTCGTATTCTATCATATAGGTCAGTATAGTGCAGATATACATTGGCAAGTGGTAAGACTAATTACACGAATTTAAAAAATCTCACCGGGCGTAGTGAGAACGATTAGCTAACCTCTAGTCCTGTCTTAGCCCTATCCTTCTATCCCTACTCTCTTCGATAAAGAGAGGTTGAGCAACTGAGTAACACACAGTTTTCATAGAAACATTTTGTAGAGATACCTCCATTAGGAGGCCATATGCCCACGTTGGGAGCGAACATGGAAAAAAATATTCAAGTTTTAAGCTCAAAAGGCCAACCACTGGCGACGACCGACTTTAGGAACACTCGCCCTATTATGTTTCTTTACTACGAGACATTTTAATCTTTTCCACTCTGACTTAACTCGGTAAACTATTAACAATAAGTTACTTGCTTTAGTTCAACTCTGCGTCGCTATCTCTTAAACAGATGTTACGAATTAAGTGTGTACTAACTTCTCAACTTGAGCAGTGATTAAATTTGCATGGAAATATGTTTACATAATCATATGGGCCTCTTCACTGAGTAAGCGATTTCGTTTAATCATTCCTCCATCATACTCCTCGGTGTCCTATATAGATTAAATAATAAAACATCTCTATTTTTGTTTTTGATGTACATGTTAGTTGCCTGAATACACAACAATGTAACTTATGTAACTTATATTTAAGCAGTGGCTATGTTTTAAATCAAATTCCCTTTCCGGAGAAGACATTTTATGTTCTGGGTTAGAAGGAGAGTAAGAAACCCGTTGGGAAAGCAGATTGTCTGTTGACCGAGAGTAAGATTGTTAATATCATGAAAGCTAAATTCTAAAATTGAATGCAATGGTAACGAATTATAATTAATTTTTTTTCCAGTTGATAATGCTCGTGATGAGCGAAACTGGTCCTGATCATTATAAATATGTGGAAGTAGTACAAATGAATTGTGTTTTATTTAAAAAAAAAAAAATATTAAGTTTAGTGGAATCCCGATGTATCGTTTTTTTATGGGTCCTTAAAAGATGATCAACCGGGGATCCACTGTAGTAGTGACCCGGGCAGAGCTTGTAGAAAAATTTTAGGCCGAGTCGACTCCTTTGTTTGTTATTCTCTTTCATTTGTAATTTTTTTTATTAAATTTATTATTCGTATAAATACACTTTGAACATAAGCGTTATGAATCGCCGTCAGTTTGACAGGTTAGAAAAATATGGTATGCAACTCGTTTCAAAATGAAACAATAAAATTATTTGAGGTTTTGCCCTTTTGTCTATTTCGCATACCCACACATCCTCGGATTTATGTCACGGTCCGTCGTTTCGCGCCAATTCCGCCGGCTTCCATCTTATTTTCAAAATGGACTGGCGGGTCGTAAAGTTTTATGCGGTTGGCATCCTGTCTCGCAGTCGCATCTCACTCGCGTATAATAATATTATTACTACTATATGGCTGAGAATAAACAAGATAAACGTTTATTATGCGGAATAAAAATGCGGAACTGTGAAATAATTTTGTGATGGCGTCGCTTTCCCCCCGCCGCCATTTTGATGGCACTCAGAATAATGGCTTAATAAAACATATCTTCGAGCTGACAAGTGAACCCTATTAATTCTACATGCAAAGGTCATACTTTCTCATGTCTTCTTATATTTATTTTATCACTTATTTTACGGGCCAGGATTATTCCTCCATAAGATGATACTGTCAGATATTATATTTTTTGTGTACGTAATTGACACTACAAATCGTCTATCATAAATAAATTCCAACGTGAATAACTGCTTCTTTTCACGCATAAAATGCAATTGGTATAGGTTTTTAATATTTCGGTATTTGACTATTATTACTATCGCGTTTATATTATAACAAATCATTTACCAAAGAAAGCGATCCTTGAACAGTCGTCCCAAATTTTGCAATCCGGTGCATGCTTTCGATTCCAATACATACTCAGGGTGAAAATATTTGTTTGAAGAAAATATGGGCATGTTTACATGCCCTAGACTTTACCTCGTTTTTCCGGCCAAACTAGAGAGAGCAATTGTGGATATCTACTTTAAAAATAATTCGAACCTTTAGGTAGAAAAATTAGGCAACAGATCATGAAAATGTCAAGCAGAACACAAGGATATATATTTTTGAAAAGAGCTCTCGATATTCAGTCTTTCGAATTTCAGCTTTGAATTGCCGATTTCAGTATTAATCGTCAACCCTATGTATTACATATACTTATGCGACTACACGCTTGCTTATGTGCGTGTTGGTGGTCTATATGAAGACTGATCGCAACCAGTTTGCTTGCAGAGTCGTAGATTAAATATTTTTCAGCTAATTTGTTTTAGCATGAATGCGACGAGTTTAGTTTACTTCTTGATGTATTTGGGATAAATAATATATGTCACATAATTCTCCATTTTGAATTGATCTATTTTTAGCCATATTGAGTGTTTTAACAGATCAATTGACTGTAAATAAATTCGCGTGGAGACCTCTCACGCTGTAAGGGTTGATGATGCTGCGGGTCGCCTGCTGTTCGCCTATTATTAATTCGCAAACTTAATTACAAAATGCCAATTTCAGAAAATAAATAAATCGACTGGTCAATGAAACAAAAAACTGTCACTGTATTTATTATTTAAACCTATTTCTTAAACTGCTTGATATGGATGGATATTTTTTAAACTATTATATTTTACATTTAGAACACTGGCATATTAAAATTGTCAAGTCAAAACATACTACGTTACTATATTAATTATTAATACTGTCATTCATTATTGCGTTGCATATTCAGCTAAATCCGTAAATTTAATGACGTTTTGTTGAAAACATTATCGTATCTGTATAAATTTGATCTTTCGAACGATTCAGAATGACACGAAACGTTTTATGTATTTGCATTTAAAATCCACCTTTATTGTGACATATTTCTAGGAAGCGAAATGGTAAACTTAATTCAGTCCCACATGATTTCAGTTATCTGCTCATCCCACTTCCTAGCCAGCATGTAAATATATTAATCCGCATATTGATTAAGCGTATTTTGGATTTACGTGTGTTCAAAATTATCTCTTTGTAATTTATAATAATCCCACATCATTTTTTGTTTGGCCATTTGCGGAGACGCCTATAATACGTTTATCTATCTACAACGATGAAAATTTATATATTATGTTGCTACGGCAACCATGTTGTATTCGAGAAATTAAAGGAAACAATTTTCATAATTAAAAAAGGGCAGGGTGCGTTTGTGTGTTTCGCTAAAACTGAAAAGCTCCAAAACAATTATAATAAACCGACACTCCCGGCGAGACGGGGTGGATAATTCGATGAAAACACACCCAGCTTTTTTCAGTGGTAATCGGCCTCTTCAGATCCGGATAAACCCTCCGGACAGTCTACAATAAAAAATTATCGACAACCGATTTTTCCTTAGAAATTTGCCTTGCCACGCGAAAGATGAGCGATACATATCAAAACCGCAATTCGTGAGAGGAGATCGACGACGGTTTTGGAATTTTCAAGAGTACGCCTGACAAAATTCATTTACACATAATTATCTAAAATTAATAAAAAATGTTTATTGGTAAGCGATCGACACGCAAGTACCCAACATCACCTTAATCAATTGTCCTATAAAGAAACATACAATATGACCTATAAACTTTTTTTGATTCGTCAGGTTTGACTGGATGGTAAATTTAATGTGACTTTTCTTTAAGTGGGTGTTTTCAATTCCTGAAAATTTTGATTAGAATCGCGAAAAAAATATGTATTTTATACGACAACCTCTAAATCTTATTAGATGCCAAATGTTTTGATTCGTCAATATTTATTATTTCTCACTTCTAAGTGCTAATTGAAATTATTTTCTTTGTTTCAGATCGCAGCTGCAACCAATTGCGTTATATCACCAAAACCTCGACACCAGTGCCATCCTCGAATATCTAATTAAAAGGCGAACCAAGTTTGCGTATATATTAAAGTGTAAACCGTTAAACGGATAAAACTCGTACTTATTTAAGTTTTGCCAGTGATAAACCCTGTGTTCTAGAAGTTAAAGAGATCGTATTGTAAAAACTCAACCATAACAACAAACTACAGCGAATTTAGTCCAACAAAGGATTCCAGTGTTAACTTTTTAAAAGCCCTATAAAAGAGTTCAAGTAATAAATCAAACACTGACTTATTCAAATTTAGGCGTGCTGATATTTTTTATACGTTTACACAGTGAAGCATAAAACTGTTTTACGTATTTGACATAAGATATTTGAAACAGCTCGTTTGAATAAGGAACACGTACGACGGCCATTTTGGAAGCTCGTAAAACAAAAGCTTAACTCTTAGCTGTCACATTTTTTTAAATAATAAATCGTAGCGTTAAATAATTAATATTCCATTTAATAAAGACAAAAAAGTGAGAGAATTATTTTTTTATTCTGTTTATAATATAGACGGTATATTTTTCGAAAATGAATTCCACGTCGACGACTTCGACAACAGCCAGCGGAATGGCGGTCGACGGCGGGAATCTCGCGAAATCGTACAACCTGAACGTGAACGTCAATGTCAGCGCCGCAAATTCACTCGTCAACAATCTGCTGGCGGTCGAATCGGCGTGCACCACCCCAAGAACTCCGGAGATCCTCAACTCTCTGATTGCCATGACCAACCCCCTCGATGACTACAGTAACTACAATGCCAGTGAAAGATGCGCAACAGGCGGACTGAGAGTAAGTAAATCTTTATTTATTAAATACTTTAATGTAGTGGTTTCCAACCGGGGAGGCGCCAAAATTTTGTAATTAGACAATAATTTTCATACCAATATATCTACAAATAAATAAAACTTCATATCGTACCATAACAGTAAAAAATCAGTAAATCAATGTTTCTTTTACTTATTGGCAAAATATACTCTTGGAGACAGCATTTTTGAAAATTAACAGACAATTTCGTAGGTAATAAACAAATAAAAATAATCGAAGGATAATCATGAGGCCTAGATGTCGAGACAGAAAGAATAAATTGTTGCGAACATGCTGATGCTGAAGCTGGAGCTGAATTATTATTGAGACAGTGAGCAACAAGCCTGTGGGACCTACAATATTGATATTAAATATAACATTTCTAAATGACACAATTTTCTATGGCGTGATGGTTTATAATTTAAAATAAGAAGTAAGTAGTTTTCAAGATTCCCTTATTCCAACATTATTGTAAATATTAAATCATTTTTGGAGGAAAAATGATGGGGGAGGGCGGCAAAACACCTAGCTACTCCATGACATGTACATGTATGTTATAGCAAAAAGTGTTGTAGGGTTATGGTTGGAAACCGCTGCTTTAATGACAATACATCTATATGTTTCAGATTGTGTTTAATAGCACGGCTGTACTAATAATAATTGCAACCTAACATGAGGGGTGGAATTATAGTCACGCCACTGGATATAAAAGATACGTTTATGCATTTAGGTTGCTTCCATAAATTTGTCTCATTGGCGTTTATTATTTTACTTTTCGAAAGAGACGTATTTAATGAAAACTATTAATGTTTTGTTTATCAATACAAATAATAAATATAATTTCATTATTGGGTGGCGATTAACTCTGATTATTATTTTGTACTGTCAAAATATACTTAAAATGGAAAATTTTATTAGTATTATGGTTTAGTTAAAAAATAAAAATCTGACAACTGAAATAAAGAAGAATCTGTATGATAAGAGGAAATGTTGTCAGTTTTTTATTAAGTTAGCACTCAAATATATTTAAAAAAATAACGTTTTTTCTTCATAATCACATTTTTTTTATTTCAAATGCATTAAAAACGAGTAGATCCATGATTGGTCATTCGAAAGAAAATGAGAAACTCAAATTTAATTAATTTCAATCATACACACATGAGAAGAAACAAGATTTCAAAGCACCTAGTATTAATTTTTCAAGTGCACTTTACCGACCATTCATAGTGGATTTTTTTTCATTCATTTATGCTACATTATACTTTTTTGTCCTTGCATTAAGTGGGTCTGAGTATTTAGACACTTAATTCTTGGATGCCCGTTAAAATGATTAGAGCCACATTGTCTTTTTTAATGCAAGTAGGCAGTGAAACGTCGGTTCTGAACCTTTGGTTCACGATACGAATTTTATCCCAATTTACAATAGTTTAGGCGAAATTTCGAAACATTAAATTTAGATTTTTTGGCAATACGCATGATTTTATGTAGTTAGTGGTGTACGCTTTACCAGATATCCGAAAAGGATTTGAGTAAAAATATTTAACACTAATTGCCGTAAGATATTTTAAAATTTGTGATAGATTGATCATTTGAGATAGGATAATATTAACAATGTGACCCGAGATTCACATCAACACCCCCGACAAAAAACATTAACTTACCTTTGGTCATTTTGCAAGAGAGAATATACAAGTTTGAAAAATTATGGTATTTTAAAATGAATACATTGAATATGAACAGCTTAGAATTCATATAAATTAATTAAAGCCGTAATATAAAACGATTAAAATGACCAAAAGTGAATTACTAATTAGTTCATTGGGGATGTCGACATGCCCAAAATCATAAATATTTAATTTTGATAATGACTTGGAAATGATTTGTAGTGTGAGCGGCGAATTTTCACTGCTAATCTCAAAAATAAATGGGTCTGCAGAATAAATAAAATGTGCAACACCACTGAAGTTGGAACATCAAAAGCCATAAAATCTTCATTTTAAATGGTCTTATCCTGATGAAATAAACATTTAAAAAGAAAGAAAAACTTATTGAAGCAGCCGAGACTTTCAATACAATAGCATTTGTATTTTGCGAATTAGTTTGCAATAAAAATTAAATGAATATTGATCAAGTCATAAACAATGCATTCTATTAAAAACCGGTAACGTAATAAAATATATTTTTAACATACATAATTTCAAATTAATATTATGTAAACATATTTACTTCTAATGGTTTTTGGCTTGTATGTGTTCGGCCAGAGTCAACCCGAGACGGCGGGGCGGGCGCGGTGCTTAAAACTGAAATGTATAGCATTTGCATTTCAGTTTCAGTTGACTCTGGCAGAGCACTATGTGTAATTAAAATTGAACTTTTCAAATTTTTGAAAACCGGTTGCTTAACCATCCACTTAATGTTCTTATTTTTTTTTTAAATGAGTGAAATTATAGACTTTAAAATATGTACTTTTTTATATTCATATTTTTTTTGCATTTTCAGGGCGGAAGCGGAAATGACTCCACGTCGAATTCCAGCGGCTCACCACTCGGTTCTCCTGCCAATGGTTCAACACCCAGTATTCAAAAGGTGAGATAAAATGTGCTTCTAAAATAAAATTAAAGTAAAATGTGTTAAGACAGTGATTTCCAAACTGAATGTTACTACTTCCCATATTTAGAAAAAGAAGTCTTGACTCCGCCTCCTTATTTTATAAAATAATATCGACACATTTTATAATGGCGACAATGGAATCAGTATGTCGCAAATTTAATATAAGAAGCAGGAAAGAATTAAAAGGTTATTTTTTTCGCCTTTTAGTTTGGAAACCGCTGTGTTGAGATAACTTTCCGTTTACAAAGAAATAAAAAATATATTCTCATATAAATAATAAAACTGTTCATAAAAACTTATGAGCATTTGAAATATTTCTACAAAGGTTTGTTATTATATTAATTTGTAAAATAACCATCAACAGCAGCAACCTTTTCTATCAGCAGCTGCCATTGTAAAGGTATTGAGTAATAAAAAAAAATATGAAACATTGTTTCCAGACATGCTCCGAACTGATTAAGGCTGGACTAAAATTGTCGATCGAATCGAAACGCAAGTCGTCCGGCAGCGAATCGCTGGACGGCATCCCCTGCACCAAGAAGCTGAAGAAGGAAGAACCCTACTGCAGCGATGATGATGACTATGATGATTCTTACATGTCTAGATGTGACGGGGTATGTCCAATATATTTTTTTATCATTATTGTGTAAATGCATGGCGCATTGGCGTCAGCTGTAATGCCATGTATTTTAATTTTTTAAATTTACAAATAATTATAATCGAATTTGTCTACCCTAGATATGTTTATTTATCTTATTATCTTAATTTCTCATTAGCAAACTATCAAAAGTCTCCATTTGCAAGATATCAGTAGTTGACATTTTTATTTTAGCAATAAGATGACATTTTTATTTTAAAGCTTCTCCACTTACAAATTGGAGCATATTTGGACTGAAAGTAGATAAGCTGTTTTCAAAGAGGGGGTAAAACTTAAGAAAGAGGTTTCTAACTGGCTTCAGATTCCAATATATTGTGTAATTAAACAATTTTTACATCTCTAGTTGACACCCGAAGATGAAGAAAGAAGGCGCCGGAGAAGAGAAAGGAATAAGATTGCAGCAACCAAATGCCGTTTGAAGAAACGGGAGAGGACTGTAAATTTGGTCACAGAATCTGAGGTCTTGGAAACGCAAAATATCGATCTCAAATCACAAATACATGTAAGCATTACAACCTTTATTTATTAACCCCTTCACCGCTGAGCTGCAGAACTGAGTTTCAGACCTGAGATTTCAAGAATTAATTCAGTGTTGAACAAACTTATGTTGATGGTGGCAGCAAGACATATCTGGTGATATTGATCCTTAACACTGTTCAATTTGTGGGTATCTACTCACCATAATCAACCATATCTAATGTAATACGTTAGCTGGCGACTAAGATCAATTTGAAATGACTTTCTCATGTCATGTTAATTATCTTCCCTATGTAAAAGAGAATGCGCATAATAATGCAAACTGAATGAATATTCGGAAAGACTTTCTCGGTGTTCCTTTGTTTTCACCATCACTAAATAAGCAATCACTTAAAATTTTCAGGAATTAGAGGCAGAACGACGGCAACTTGCAGAAATGCTCACTCTCCACACACCGTCATGCATAAAGAGCAATCCCAACCAGACCTCATCGCCGACCACGCCTTACAATCCAATCCAGCCGCCGTGCGACTCACCGACGGGCTACCCCGTCAGCGCGACACCCTTCGAACCCAACTCCCCTTACATCAGACCGGAGTCCGCTAACGTCCTGGCCTCCAGCTACACCTGCGACTTAGAAAACCCTCCATCAAATTACAACCAACCGGTAGATTCGTTAGACATAGCGCCTTACTCCGTGCAGCAACCCGATAGCTACATGCGACAGGCTGAAACGCCCAGCTTTGTCAACGGGGAAACTTACCCCAAGAACGGTCTCATGCTCGTCGAATCTCCAGATAACGAATACGTGGACGCGATGCAGTTTGAAAATCAAGACATGAACGGATACCAGTACAACAACCATCAGAATTCCTCGCAGCAGTGCGCTCACGTCAACAGCGGTGGCACCAGACAAAAATTCAGAAATCCCGCCATGGACAACGGCTGCATGGCATAGAATGTATCTTTTATTCTTCAACAGGTCTTAATGCAAACATGACAAATATAACGTAACGACTGCTATTCTCGGCGTCCGATCTATTGTTGACTATTTTAGACATTTACTTCTGATCTCAGCTCCTCTCCTCTTCCATGTCTCTGGAGCAATAAACCCAATTCCACTTTTGGGCCTTTGACTCGTGCTCTGAATTCACTTGTAACAATAACATTGTGCACACTTAGAATCAACACATTTATCATTCGGTCCATAGCAATAATATCTGCACATTGTAATCTGTAGAATTTGTAAACACTTACTTATTATCATAATATTCCCCTTATTTATAGTAAACACTTTTATATCATAGTAAAGAAGTTGCTATATATATAAATAAACAGAGGTAACTTTGTTTTACTATTATTTTAATAAACCATTTTTAAAATAAATATATAGAAATTGCAAAACGTGACATTAATATCAGAACAGTTTATGAATTGATAACTGTAATTATTTTGATGTGTCCATAATAAGTTCATTGCGAATCAAGTGCTTTTTAAAAGTGGGGTTTCTGAATTGAAAAAATACGGTAACACTGTCTTGGCCGGTATACGAAATTTGTGCGTTAGGTTTAAATACGATTTCTAAATGTATGTTGCGAAAATTTGGGTCCAATAGCTTTTATGCACATATAGTATATTATTTTTTGTAATGTTAGATGGCGAAACATTGCAGGAGCGTTTTGAATTTTGTTGATAATTATTCTAAAATACGCCTGTATATTTTAAGCTTTAATTTTATGCAAGAACAAACGAAAGTACATCATTCCGTGTTGTTGGGAATAAATGATTATTATTATATTGTTAATTTTTTTGTACGTATTTATTTATTTTAGTTTAACAATGTGAATATTTTTATACTCCTATGTATTGTTACCATTAAATCTCTGTCGCATTTTGTTGACTCGTTAAAATAAATACCCAGAGTGAATACATTTTTATATATTGTGAATATATCAATATAAGATGCAGAACTATTCTATTTCAAAATTCTAGTAAAACTTTACCATCCAGTGCCATCTATGAGATACTGAAATACTACAATAATAACTTCTAATATGAAAAATGTGTAGAATTTTCAGAAAATTTTAAGTGTCTTCAACGAAATCTTTCAAATCAACTTATTGAAACAAAAAGTCTTTCGTAATTTACTGTCTTATAATGATCTGTATCCAGTGCAAATGATTACAAAGTCTATATTTAATATATCTTATTAATTACATTGTGTCTAGTAAAACTACATAGAATAGTTTTGCATTGATTCGTGTTTATATCTTGTATAATGTTAAATAATTTGTCAACTGATATTACTTCATAAAGATATATACCTCAACGGCAGATCAAGCTAATGAGGAATACTCTTTCCCAATGGTTGTGACGGCGGAAGAAGGTAAAGATTGATATGAAATAAATGATGGCATAAAATATAAAGAGTAAACCAAACTCGTCATTTTTTCTCAGTTCATTTACTAATATTCCTAACATTAGTTGAGGCCTGGCATTGAATAGCGATTGTAACAATCAATCATTTATTATTGAGAAAACTAACGAAACCGAGTAGCTGTACAAATTCAATCAAACTTTTTCTATGCTCCAGATACAATTCTTCCGGATGATCAAATTTGTTTTGCATTCTTTCTCTTTTACATTTCAGCAGACATAGATTAATTCAATTGTTCAAACTCTGCTTTTCAAAGAGGGTTAACGATGGAGGTTAAGGCTAGGAAAGGATTTGTAGTTTGTTAACTAATCTGGCGAGATATAGCGATATGCCGTTTTTTCACATGGATAGAGCTAAAATAGATCTGTCACATTATTTTAGCATCATTGATGCAATATTGGTAAAGCTGTAGTTAATATCTCTTTAAGGCAAGGTTTCAATTAATGTTGTAAGATTTTAGAATCACACTATTCTGCAAATTTTATGATTTATGTAATGACCATTATATCTCTTATATCAATGGGGATTTTCTTAACACAATACTTGACTAAACAATTATATCAGGGCGAATGTGATTTGGTGAATTCTGGATTCTTAACATTTATAATATATATAGTTATTTTTATTTTGCTTGAAGCAGGCAGTAGTAGCCCATAAAACTTCTTGAATGTATTCCTATGGAAAATATTCTATTTTGTTACCGTGTAAAACAATAAGTGTCTCTTCACTTTTGTCAAATGTTGCAATCGGTGCGAGTTTATTTTCCTCATAAAGTGTAACACTTTATTTGAAAAATTAACGCTAATTTATTTTTTATTTTTGCATAGCTGCATTGCTACTTTGTTTATTTAGATGAGAAACTATTTTATTTTTGTCAGGTCACAAAAATATAGGGAAGTTTCTCAGAATGTACAGCATTGTGATGACTTATATACTGTCTATTTAATTTCCTTATGTTCCAGGAAGTATCCTGTTCAATCTACCAGTTCTATATATATCATAACATAATCAAATATATAACACTCCGTTCTTATTGTTTGACTGTGTATAAATAATATTTACAAGATAATTTCATATAACTGATACAGGTTTCCATCATTATTCTCAGAATTAGTTATTCATTTGTTCCAATAACATGAAAATTAAATTTAAGATTCCATACAAAACAACCGATGCTTGAAAATAACAAGATTTTTTTACAGGTTACTCCCGTTATTTAACACTTTGATCGCGAAATAATTTTATGCAAAATGTTTAGAATGAGATTTTTTAGCGCTATCTGAATAGCACCCTGAGTAACAAATCAAAGATAGGTCTTCTTTGCCTATCACCGTAAACCCCACGGTGAACTAAACTAGTGTCAGCGACTGGTGGCCTATATCTAGATCAAAATGTTAAATGAAATTTTCACACATATATAACCTAAAATTGGTAAAACATATTACACTATATATAACTTTTATGTTGTTTTTCTAAGATGAAGAGTAAATTTATTGTTTAAAATTTTGCTTGCTCATCTCTCTTTTTGAAAATATATATTTATAATACTCGATCTTCCTTGACAAAATAACAATGATTATTCACGAATTCATATTTTTTCATTGCCGATAATCTGGAATTGCCAAACATTATAATATGGTGAATATTAATTGACAGTAAATGAATTGAATAGCGAGGGATACCTGTAATTAAGTTATCAAATTGAAAATATCTTTAGAATAACCTACCACCGGCATTTCCCCATGTAAGTATTTTAAGTATGGTAGTCAAAGACCCGAATTGTTTATTAATACGGGAAATGCCGTTTACATATAATTATATAGATCTGTTATCTAATTATTATATCGACGAACAGTCGTGCAATCTCTAGTCTGTAAAGATGTATATCATTACAGTTTTATTAACCAACCATATTTTTTATAAAGATTTTTGATATACAAGAGACAAAGGGTGCATAGTATTGAAAAATAATTTCCTCGCTTTTAATGTACATACATATTATTTACAAGCCATATATTTTTTATAATGAAATCATTTCACGACCACTGGTGACATATTTTCCCCTCCCCCCTTGCAGATACATCAATCTCAGTGTATTTATAATGCATGTTTTTTTTATGTAATCATGTAATATCGTTTCTATGTAACCCCTCAGTCGGATAAATATTTCATTTTTCACTCCTAACTAATTGAATGATGAATTATTGTTTTTATAATGATTAAATATATTGCAAAAATTTGAGATACACCAGATACAAACAAAAATATACACGCAGTGCTATCATACTAATGACACTAGTTCTTAAATTCGAACTGCTGTGTTGAGATTCTAGATCAGGTTTTGTTAATGAACCAGCGATTAATCTGCACTTGAAAATATTTTTTGATTCTAATGCAACACAAGATATGTGCTTAATCATATATATATAAATATATTTAATAATGCCTTTCCACCAAGAATTGACAGTTAACACCTTGAAAGTGTTTATTCATAATATTAAAAAGATTGAAAGAAATATGAAGAGAATCGACTATATTATAAAATGACAATGGTTTTATAGAGATTTAGTCAGAGTAGTTTAACTAAACAACAAACTGTCATTACTTTCCTATTTCTTGGATTTATGCAATATTTAATTAACGTTTAAATTAATTGGGATTTATTTTTATCACCATCTGTCATGGTTAAGCATAGTATCTACTGTATTTTCAAAATGAACAGACTGAGTGAAGAATGTTTGTTTTAATGATTGTCAATTTATCATATTGTACTTCGGCTACAAAATATGGAAATAATCTTTCGTAGAAAAATTGTTTCATGAATTGACAGAATCAATAAATATATATTTTTTTAATTTTATTGATGTGAAAGCTATTTGTACCTACATTTGGATAATTTTATTGAATTGCATCTCTTGGGAAAGTTTTCTATTCTGGCCGAGTTGAAAATATCTATAATTTTTAATTGTCAGAATCAGTCACCGTGCATTATATTATTATTATACCATATTTATATATACACACAATCATTGCTTATCAATTTTGTAAATAACATGTGTCTTGTATAAAATGTACTTTTCAATGACAATTATTATTTATTTTATTACGATGGATTAAACATTCTTATGCTTCCAATATGTCCGCCTTTTTAAATGAAACCAGTCTCGTGTCTTTTTATACAACTTAAACGTCAACTCTAATTAATGTTTTGAAATAATTATAAAAAATGTCAATCAGTCATTTGCATAAGATATGAATGCTATACTCTTTTTTAAACTGCTGCCATTTTAAATATGTACATAACAAAACTAAAACAATTTAATGTGGGAGTTTAATATAAAGGTTCCTCTTTGAACCGGAAATTCTTCACTAAATTAGTGATTTTTGAGTTTACTTTTTGTAGTAACTATTGAAGTTTGTAATGTTTTCATTCATTTTTTTTTTGTTTAAAATTGACATAAATAGGAGTTACCTCTATTGGCTTTAAAGTATCTTAATTAAGCAAAAGTATACCTCAAAATAATTGCCTTTCAGCTTATTTCAAGTACCTGTCGAAGAAACATTATTCCTTGTTTCAAAATTAAATGATGTACTCCGTGTTACGCAGAAATGATTGTTAAAAATATATCAGGAGAATATATTCATACAAAATAGTCGTTGTTTTATTATACCCATATTATCGTACATCAATTCACCAGTGGATCCATAAAATATGAATTGGCTATTGTGACAGATAAGAACCAGAAAGAATACTGATCTTCATTTTTACACTAAAACTCTGAAAAAATGGATAAATCAGCCATTCTTCTTGCTATAGGTCCATCAAATGTATGCTACTGATTTATCCTGCTCCTTTCATCAACAAATAGTAAATGATATTTTCTTCACTTTTTTGTTAGATCGGTCCATAATGATTTTGGCGATATGCCAATTTCTCTTGTTATTCTCGGTGTCTTTGTAAAGGATAATAACCACTGTTCTAGGCAAATGTTACTGAAATAATAAGTGTAACAATAAAAACGGCAAGATTGTATTGGTATAATTTATTTACAATACAAACGAATACGGGCCACAATTCTGAAAGAAAACAAAAATGATTTCCTCAAAATCACACATCAAACATTTCAGGCTTATTAACTCACTATAAGTTATATTGAAAATCGTGGAGTCATTGTGTAGCGGCGACGCGAGTTCAACATGAACTCCCACGTCAAACGTTCCACATTTACATCGCAGTATGATTTTCAATGCTAATTTTAATACATACGGAGAAACGGATGCCGTTCAAGAGTTAAGTTTTGAGTTTTACTCCACAAAACACAGGATTGAACTAAAACTTTGTTCGTGTAAGCGCATTGGTAAGAACATAGTCAAGAATTAAAAGAGTTCTATATATTTATCATATTGCTTAAAAGCGAATTTCACTTCACGACACACAAACATCATTATTCAATTAATTATCATACACCTTAACTAAACGTGCGCAATCTAATATTCGATTAAATAATCCCGTCCAGAAATCTAGCTGGAAACCTCTGCACGATCAATAACTTAGTCGTCAATACTTTTTTCATATATAATTATGACCAGACGTAACCTCACATCTGACAACTTATACTTTTCTCGACGAGCACAATATAAATGAAATGTCGGCTATAGTTAGTAATGAAATAATATATTTCTTTAGCAACGAAATACTGAATTTACACAAAGCCGAGATGTTATGGTTATCAGCAAAGCCAAGGTTAGGTTAGGTTAGCAGGACGTGAAACGTACATTACGAGTGATATTCTTCAACGGTGTTGGACCGACTCATATTTAGGCACTGTAAACAAAAGAAACATTTCATTATCGACATGATAGTTTCAAAACAACATTCGCAGTAACTAACAAAATAATGTTACTTTCTTCAAACTGTATAATTTCCCAATTGACATTGAGAGTGATCTGACTGTTCGATTGATGATGCAAATTGTTGTCATCCGTCACACAGTCTTGTGTTACAATATATTCTTCCATCGCTAAATGGCAAGATAAACACGTTGTAATTAATTTCTAAATAAAAATGTTACCTTGGTGTTGTTTTGAAAAAAGTAAACTGAGACGCTAAATAACCAATATATAAAATACGTTGAATTTTTTGGCATTAGTTTAATGAATGCTTGTACATTGTTTTCTAATTTACTGTCAGTAAAATTGATTACATATACAATATCAATAGCCTTTCCATTATATATAATTTTTCTATTAAAGAATAATACGTGTTGAAAAGTACTACGAATATTTGAATCTTTTCTACATGAGTACCTACTGAGAGAATGACCTGCGATAGGTTGGTAGATGATCATATTCTCTTAATCTGTAAACACTCACCACTTTGCCCTTTTTGACCAGTCTCTGGGTGTCCAGTGAAGGCACTTTGGATCAATTCTAACTACTCGCTTTTCCATTGCTTTTTTATGTGACATTACAGTTTCCTGTGAAATAAAGATGGAACATTATCAACAATGTAAATAAGAAACTACATTCTTGAAAATGAATTAATGGAATTTATATAAAAAAAAAATATGTCTTTACCTGATTTACTGATATTATATACTGTCCCTTGTAATAATTGATAAGATTTAAATTTTGTAAAGTTGATATGACATCCTCTTTTTTAATACTTGTCAATTCGCAAATTTCGCTGAAAAAAATCATAACAAAAATAAATTTTACAGATGAAAGTGTTGAAGATGTATTAGTCAAAAAAACATGCAAAAATATTGCATATAAATAAAAAAAACACCTTCAAAAAATTTGAATCTAGTAACTTCACTAAATTCGTTCAATTACATTAGTGATATTTGCACAATAAATTGTTTAATTGCATTTAATTGACACAAATATTTGGCATCAATTCACTACCAAAGACTATATTTCTGAAATGTCATCTTTTGCCTGAATAAAATATATTTTGATATATTCATAATCTTTAATCCGGATTGCATCATATTAAAATGCTGTATTACTATTGTAACAATTTTACCGACTTAAAAATTAACAATGATTTAGCAGCAAAAATAAGTCTTACGTAATCGTAATTAAGGGTTTTTCATTTTCTCCGACAGGTTTGATTGTTGTCAATATGTCTAATATTGTTTGTGCCCAATAACTTCTGTACGAAAGAAGTCCAAGATCCGACAAAGGTTTTTCCGGTGACCCGGTCTTGCCTTCAAATTTTGATAATTCATAACCTGGAAAAATGAGAAAACAAATACTATTATAAGTTTATGTGAGAATTTACTTACATATCGTACACATTAAACTTCCATCAATTTTTTTGTTTCTAAAATTATTTATAATATTGTTTACTCTGCCACTAAACTAAAACACATGTGTTGGCTCTGTATAGCTAGGGAAATAATTTATGAAAAGTCTATGCATTTATCGTAACACTGCGGTGAAAGAACTAAAACTATTTAATGTTCACAATTAGTTACACTAAGAAAATATTTTAGAATAATGAATTTTTGTGACAAAGAAAATGAACATATTCTTCAAATTCCAGTGTAAAAACGTTAACTTAGATGAGAAGAGAATTACGTAACAAACTTTAGAAACGACCAAACTGCAGCAGCAGGTAGCTATATATATAGAAGTCCTTTTATGTTGCTAAGACTAAATATGAACAATATACGTCACGTTGTAGAATTTTAGCTCGTAAACACTGTAAAACCATGTGAACACAGCTTCAGTGTCGAACGTATGACTACAATTCTTGTATGTAAACAGGAGCCGTGTTCGACGCACGGAATGTGTTCATCACATTACACGAAAAGTAATTAGGTTCTCGAAATAATAATGGTTTGGCATAATAAAACACAATTACAATATACTCACTAAATTCAATTAATAATTTCCCATATCCTTTCCGTTGGTATGGGGGTAAGGTTAATATACAAGCTACATTGTAATCCTCGGTGCTCTCCTTCTCTTTGGAAAAGTAGCCGACTATGTGAAATCCTCGGGGGTCGAATTCCGACATGACATAGAATAAGAACGGGTCCGTGTCATAGTAGAGGGTTTTGTGATCTAGAAATAATTTTGCCAGTAAGCACAGGTTCTGGGCGTAGCTTTTGTTTTTTCTGCCGTCTATCTCAAAGAATGATATGCTGCCTTTTCGATAGATTTCGTTGCCCGGCGGGTGCCGAAGATTACATTTTACCTGAAAATAAAGCAAGATCGTTAGCGAAAGTACATAAAATCTAGCTCCTTGATCTTTATAACCCATTATATTCGGTATATCCTGTAACACAGCCGCATGAAACGCATTCAAATTATAAACAGGTATGGTTCAGGAGCTAATTGTCCTGAAAAAAGGTAACAGTGTTAACTAAACAAACATTTCATGATAATTCTATACAGTGGTAAATTGTGAAATTTCTCAGCCCGAACTTGTGATATGCAATAGTCACACTTTCACTAATTATAAATCGATTATTTCGAAACATTGACTTCACAATAAATTTTATTTAAAGTGAATCAATAAGATCGTAAGCCAGAGGTGGGGAACATGTGGCCTTCAAGGTTATCAAGTGCGACCTTTTGAATGAATCAACATTTTTCATTTCATTGTTTTCATCCATTTACAAATATAAATATATTTTTAAATATATCTAATTAAGGTTTCTTAAATACAGCCTGCCAAAATGAAGAGGTTCCCTCCCATCCTGTCTTAAACTCTAGGAGACAGAAATGTATCATTTTGGAATATCATTCTTCAATTTTGAATGCAGCCATAGCTTGGCCAAAACAAACCGGTTACTTTAAGATCTTGAGTCGACATAAACTTTTATGAAATAAAAAACTAGACTGATAAATATGATCTGGAGACGATGAGATTGATCGAAAATAATAATCAAAGTTTTTGTTTTTAAGAATTAATTAACAAAATTTGGGATAATGGGATTTTAAAGTTAATTTAAATTTTATAAGAATATTTTGTACTTACCAAATGCCTTTCTAAACATTTCCTACTCTTCCTATACTTAAGACAAAATTCACATATATAAATGCATGGTAAATGTACCATTTCCTGAAATAAAAACAAAAGTTTCATTAGTGATCATCTAAATTATTCAGTGCGCTTCTTTTTCTTTCAACCAAATGGAATATATGGAGCCCTAATGGAGCATTTCAACAAATAATTCGATTGTTCAATCAATAAGTGAAATAAAGCTTACCTGGGGGTAGGGGGCAAAATACCAGGGTTTAATCCTATGCTGCCCGAGTTCAATCAACTCCACATTTTTCATTCTTGTGACAACGTCGTCGTGGCCGTGTGCTGCCATACTCCCAGATTGACGGGGTCTTACCGCTACTTCACCGCCATCCATGGAATCCTGAAAAAGTTATTACTATAATAGTGGCAAATTGAGATAACCTAAGTTTAGGCGTTTTGCGTCATTTCTTAGCCGAGCTTGGCTGGTTAGTAGATAGTCCAACATGTAAATGCGGCAATATGATACAGGAAGCTGATTACATCCTTTAGGAATGTACAGATATGGACAACAAATATGGAAAATTGTCCAAGGCAGGATAGTACGACTATTAGTCGGATCAGCGGGAATCATTCAATAATCTATAAAAGCTTTTCCATTAAGTATCCAAATCTAGTTTTACTTTCTGCGTGCAACCTCTTGAAGAATCTTCTTTGCATATTTCTGGAAAAAATTGAAATTCAAACAACGTTGCTATGCTGTGGAATATACACTCGTAAGGGTGTGAAGCCATAGCAAGTGGTGGTGGGTACAATGTTGAGTACCATATGGAATTTTAGAATACATTTGTGATCCAAAATTTATAGTTTCTTAATTTCACTATTTCCGATAAGCAATTTCTTTTCTACACTAATACATACCTCGCTCTCCATCACGGCGGCCTTTCTCTTTCTATTCATTTTTTTATGCAGAGCAGCGGCGAGAACTGCTCCGCCATTAACGAGTTCTGTTCCGCACGTCACAGGACTGGCTGGCCGGGATGGCTCTGCTGTCTTTTCTGGTTCGGCAGGTGTTGCTACGGGTACATTTCCTAAAACAATATAAAATCACTTGAAAACTTGTTGAAATAAATATCATTGATCACTTAGTCAAAACAAGTATCCTGAATGCAATTCATGTAAAGAATCTAATGAGAAACTAAAAACAAAGAAAAAAACGCCATATCGACTGTGAGCAAATTTTTCGGGATATAATTTTTACTTACAGATAAAATGATGAAAGGTATTTTTGGAATTATTTAATTTCGCTTGATGGGAATATAATTTGGTTTTTTCTTTGTTCTGCACAAAGTGCCCAACTAAAGTAAGACCGTTTGCAGATGAAGTAGTCGATATGCCACTAAGTTATTAAATTGTTTAGATTTTATTACAAAATAACTTGATGGTTTAGGGGGAAAACATTGTTTCAGTAAGGCAGGCAAAACAACAATGCAGTGGAAAGATACAATAAATTTTAAGCCACAAATGAAAACATTTTGTTTTTATTTCTTACCAATGATAGGGACGCTGGATACAATTCCAGGCGAGACTATGATAGGACATGCCGCGATAAGCTGTTTCTTTGGTGTGCACGTTCCCGGCGTACTTCCAGTCCCTGGACCTGGAGGTAAGGCGCCGGCCGGATGTGGAAACTGAACTTTCCGTGTGTCCAGCCATGTTTCCACAACCCACTCGTCTAACCTTTTGTTGACTGAAAATTTCATAAAATATCTCACAACATTGTTAGCAGAATACTTACTGATTTAGTGATACAATTAATATGAATTTACACAAAGTATTTGCAAATTGTCAACATTTTATATAGATCTTTTGATGAATAATCCAATGGCAAAGTTTAACTATTTTACAATTGAATTCATTATTGATACATTGCTGAAGTTAGTTCTATCGTCAAACACAGAATATTGCAGTGACAATATGTTTTGGTTTTATTTATTTACAATAAGTTTTTTTCACCATCCAATGCATACTGCATTTGTAATATTGTTTAAATAAAATAACTAATTGGAATATCGAAGCGTATTTCTATGGCGCGAATTGATACATTATGTGTTTTTGGTTTATTTTTCTATCCACAGAGATGGTTTAATTTTTACTGAAATTAACAATGTTTTTAATAGATATTAAATTCGTAATATCAATGTCAAAAATGACCATTGTTTAGAAAAATTAGATGTCTTTAAATAATTAACGAATAAATATTTGTAATTCATCAACAAAACTAGTAAAACAATACCTAATAAGCCGGATAATTTTTATCGTTAGTATCGAGTGTATCGTAGCTTTTGTCCTGTCAAATCCAAACGACAATTTCACATAACACCATTATAACTAAATAAAAAGATTCAAAAGCACTTCACAGTGATAAGATACATTGATGACATCTTAATTGAGTGATAAATTACGCCTAAAATGAGTAAAAACAACGAATGTTTTGAAATAACATCGAATAGATGTTTGGCGCCAAATATGAAACTAAACATGTTTTTTACAAAATAAAAATGTATAACAGTGTCACATACAATCGACGTAATGCACGTAGAATAGTTTTTGTCCTCGAATGTCTTTAATACTGATTATTTCGGCTAGGGGCCAGTCTGCACCTCCTTGCATCCGAACCGGTAACCGACAGCCTTCTACAAGGGATGACTGCAACAATACAACCGGGAATTATAGGTTAGGTTGTCATTAGATAAAAGTGTTAACGAGTGTACCTCAATTGATGTAAAATTGAAAGAGCCAATTTTATTTTTACCGTTGAATCACAAATCGCAGTTGCATCGTCGTCATTTTCAAGCATTTTATTAAAAAAATATATATAACCACTACTTCACGTACACAGCGGCGAAACCGTAGACTAAAAGCTTCTCTGTAATCAGTGTTGCGAGTTGAAATATTTCTCAAGAAGAATTGTCCGGTTGCAATGACATACAGAATGATATAAAGTAAATGATATCATCATTTTCGACTAAACTGAGTTAAGTATTCTCTATATACATATGCCTATACCATTTATGCAAATAATAAAATTTGTAATCTTGACGAACGAAAAACGCAGAATCATCTTTTTGTTGGTGGTAAAGAAAAGCGCCACACTAGCCGTCAAAACTAATATTTTGAACTAGCTCGCATTCAAGATATTTAAAAGGTGTACAATGCGTTCGCACGTAGGTACGGCATTGTTTAGTCCATTTAGCTTAGTAGATCATTGTTATAAAGACTCCAGATTAATCTGCCCCAAATTATTTTTAATAATGAAGCCTTCTTGGCCAAGAAAAATCACGGGCCAATGAAAGATAAGTAAATGTAAATAGAAAAAGGCTTACATTCTTGTCAGAAAGCGAGAATTCATAAAAAATAAATCCTTTAAATATATTAGAATAAAAAATCAAGAGCCAAGAAAAATAGAAGGTAAAATTTTCAGAAATTTTTGAGGCAGACATGAAAATTGAATTCAGTTTGAATGTTCAAGAAATCTTTTCTAAAATTTTTAAATATATTTTATGGCAATTTGTCTGGAAATCAGTTATATTGTAATTCCTCTTTCATTTAAAAATCATCATGTCTCAGTGACTCATTTACATAATTTAAGATATAATTTAAGACATCGACTGAAGGTGCTTGATGGAATTTCAATGGTCAGTTCAAGTTCATTTGTGCGTTTGAATGCCTGAAGATGCCAAAAGGCGAAACCCGGGTCGTTAGTGACAAAATACATGAGTGTACAAAATCTCAATGACTCAAATTTCATTTACATAAACTTTAAGGTTCATATTTTTAATAAGTTAAGAGTCTCGTAGGTGACCAGCAAAAGCAACCACAAGCTTGCAAATCTTCATATCGAAATGCAGAATATTATCTTCGAATTGCATTTCATCATTCGGCGAATCTGCATGAATCCCATGAATAGATGATAAGTGCTCAAGTTCATAATGACATAAAACCACTGATAAAAATAGATACTTTTGTGTAAATATTCTTGAAACAATTCAAATATGACTTTAAGTAAATAAGTGATAAACTCTATCTCTGTGTATTTGATTATTATTGTAAAAGTAAATAAATATATTGCAATTTTATTACAATGGAGTTCAACTAAGTTGATGCCAATTCATAGAATGCCATGTCACAATAATTATTATAATTTTCACTTTTACTCTCATAATGGGAATGAAAAAATGGATACCGTCCAAAAGTAATAAATCACAATATCTTTCCAAGACTTTGCTCCAACACAGTGCTAGTAATCTTTTCTCCCCCACAGCACACTACCCACAGAATTTTCGCCAGATTTCTGCGGCACATCACAAGTACAAAATATGTAAAAAGAGGATCTACGCAGAAATTACATTATTCTTTGCATTTGATAATTACCCATGATAGAAGAATTATAAATCTTAACAGAGTATTGGATTTAAGAGGCAAATTATTTGTTTTTTTTTTTTTACGACGAAACAATGCGCTGCGGCACACTTGGCATTACCTCACAGCAGACTAGTGTACCATGGTACAGTTGTTGCTGCAGAACACTGTTCTATCACAACAGACAAATTAGCAATATTGAGTTGAATAATATTTTGAGTTGTTGACATACTTCACTGGTATGTCATAGCAATGGCATTGAATCTATTCTAATTACCTAAATGCTTATTAAATTATAATTTAAGACATCGACTGAGGGTGCTTGATGGAATTTCAACATCAAATTTGAGTTATCGAGATTTTGTACACTTCCATATATTTTGTCACTAACGACCCAGGTTTCACCTTTCGGCATCTTCAGGCATTCGAACACACGAATGAACTCGAACTGACAGACAGTAAACAGTGTCTAACATTTATATAGAAGATACAAATACGACAAATATTATACGTCTGGAATCCACACTGATTCCTGAGATAACATTTATTTTGTAAAAAACGCATCAACAGAGTGGCGAATTGCCGGTCTCCAACTAATATTAGAATTACCAGTGATTTCACAATTATAATAGCATTGTGGGTTTTGACGGGATGTAATTCGACGAAAGAATAAATATATACAATCATTCCATATTTAGTGGCATCTGTTAGATGATTCAATGTATAGGATACAGCAATGGGGAGTTTGGAAGACTCAGCTGTTTGTTCAGAATTGGCAATGAATTTAACTGGACTCTATTGATTTCCAAAATTTATTGATCATAAATTATTTTACCAGTGTCATGGCTGCCGGGCTTGATGAAGTGTGGAATATATATGAAATGAAAAATCACCTCTGCTGTACATTTTCATAGATGGGTTATGTCCGTGTTTGATACCAATGAACTGCTTTATTAATCGTTACATCAGGTCTTTCAATTTTTAGAACTTTGCACTATAGGGCAGAGTGCCACGCGATTATTCATCAGCCATCATCGAAAATATACCGTTATTTATGTGTTTACGTAGCACCATCGAGTTCAAAGAGATAATTGTGAAATATCGAGTTAAACTTGACATAGGACCTGTGGGAACAAAATCAATGTCGAAACATGTGTTTTCATTATACCAAATATCATGTATGAAGAAAAACAGTTTGTAATTAAGTATAAGGTTTATTTATCAGCATCAAAATCATTTCAATAATATATCATTTACTTATAAAATTCGTGTTCACTTTCATCTTTCTTAATATTATTTTTGTAGCCCTTTTCGAAATCTTTTGGAAGCACAATGTACCTGTAAAAGAAAACAACATATTAAAGTTTACTTTAGACAAACTTACGGTTAAATAAGGCATTCATAACATAACTACGTTTAACCCAACAACATCCTCCCAATTATACCTACCCATCGTAATAAAAGATAGTGGACAATACACTGTTCATTTATACATTCTGTTTAGCAGACTACTACAGTACTAACCGATATTTGTAGTAATGTAAACTTTTATTTATCTGGACGTACCGGACCTCTAGCCGAGCAGTAACACTTAAGAACTTTGTCTTACTCAGTTGCGGTGTTAGATCAAGGGTTTAAATCTCCAAATGGAATGATTTGTCAATCGAATTATGAATTCATATGATATTTAAAGGAATGTCATAATTATTGTGATATTTGCATTCCTTTTCACTTATTATATCTGACACTAAAAACATGGTGTACAGAAAGCGCTAATTCAACTACTAATAATTTCTAAGCACTATCCTTTCAATTCAACCCTCTCTGAAAGGAGAGGTCGAGCGACTTGACTTTCAACCAGCTATTTACCTGTTTTCCCTAACAGCGTGCATACCGGCTTCTTGGCATATGGCATTGATATCAGCTCCTGAAATGCGATCGGGACGAGCAACATAGTCTTCCAAGTCCACTTCTTCCGACAGGTTCATCTTACTGGTGATAGTTGTGAAAACGAGACGCTTTTGCCGCCTGAAATGATAAAATAAACAGGTCGGTATGGTTATTTTTTTAACTGAATATTGAGTAATATTTTTTTTTATACAACTTGCAAACTACCAATTTACATCTAAGTAAAATGTTTAGGATGAATGAAACTCAATAAAGTTAATTCTATCTAAGATATTTAGAATGAATTTTACATATCAACACTTCAGAGATTACAGTCTGTTACATTTTAGTAGAAAACAATGGGCGGCTTTAACCTCCATTGTGTGATTGTGCATGAACAGTCACTATTGCTACTACTTCCATCTCTCGGTTTGACTGTTGATACCTTACCATATAACTTGCTGGAGTGAAAAATGCATTTAGTTTTTGTCGTACTGTGTACCTTCCTTACCGAAATTCAATGATAATTAAACGAATGGTTATAATTAAAATGAAAACTAATTAAAAGTTCAGTTTAATTCATTTGCTTTTGGAAACAGTCGCTTGTAATTATATTTTGCGATGACATAAAATATTTAATTGACTCACATTGCTTAAAACTAAAATTTTAGTTTAACACATAAATGCAAAAATCAGAATTCTACTTTGTAACAGTGAAATCATTGTGAATAAATATTTACAAATACATATTGTAAAAATAATTATGCCTCGATGAGTTTCTAAATAATATTTTTTGCATTAGTTGTGAGATTCTCCTGCTACATGATAAGTCAGTATAAAAAAGTATGTAAAACCCAATCAAATATACTCCGTAGAATCAATTTCATAGTTTCTCTTAAGCCGACAATATATTATTAATTTTTACACAATTATGTCACAAAACAACGATTCTGATAATAATACCTATCAGGCAGGGGGAACTCTATTTTTCTATCAAGTCTTCCGGGTCTCAGGAGAGCAGGATCTAATGTGTCTGCGCGATTTGTAGCCATTATTACCTGCAAAAATATACACTTTTATAGCATACAATACTTGCTACAAACTTAAAATTGATAACTCTGTTATTCTACGGGTTGGTGTTAAAAGTGACATGTTTTGCTTCTTTGAGACGCATCTTCAGACTGACTCGCGAGGTTATTTATATCTAAGGTAAACATCGATTCTAATTCTTAACTTAAAAACAATGGGTGGGGTG
Organism: Himalopsyche phryganea; assembly: GCA_022494535.1. Lineage (NCBI taxonomy): Eukaryota > Metazoa > Arthropoda > Insecta > Trichoptera > Rhyacophilidae > Himalopsyche > Himalopsyche phryganea. Next base: position 3,535,930 of record JAGVSL010000032.1, read on the forward strand.
GGATTATTTCTTTCGAGGAGGGGGTTAGAAACAAACTATAATAATAGTACTAATTACCATAACACTACTAATTACAAAATTAATTAATAGCGTTTGGAGATGAGGATTCCACAAGTACAGTACTTACATTTTCACTAAGAGTGATTATATCAAAAGTTGTTGAAGAGAAACTGAAAGATATTAATTTTAACGAAACAACAATTGGCCTACAGCTTTTCGTAAAATAAAAGTGTTTATTATAGCATCCACAAAAGTTGGGCCTGTAGCCGACTGATCAACATTATTGGCTTCGGTTGCGGTGTTCACGGCTACAAATCCCAGTACGGATAATTTCATAAATTGACCTTTGGATTTCTGTTCAAAGGCACGGATGTCTAAATTCTTTCCCAACTGTTCAATCCTAAATGGAGCATAGTGAGAGCGATTAGCTTATCACTAGCATTTCCTTCTATCCTTACTCTCTGCGAAAAAAAAAATGAAAGCAGTTGTCGTAGAAAAACTTCCGAGATAAGCTATATTAACCCACGTGCACCACATGGAAGTGGATATGGTTACAAAAAAGTTCAAATATGATTAAAAAAAATCATATTATTCATTTATCCGTTACTGTGTTCGGCATTTGCAAAATATTTAAAATTTCCCACATAACACAGACAAGGGTTGCAAACCCTATCTGTATGTGATATTTTGTGATAATGAAAAGAAAATACGTTAGACTGACACATGAGAAAAAAATTGTCTGATTCATACTTTAACACAAGTGGTTTGATCAAATCCATCCATCTGATTGAGCAGTTCGAGGAGAATTCTCTGAACTTCTCGGTCAGCGCCTGTCTGAGCATCGAATCTATAAGAAACAAAAAATAATCATAAACAATTGAGTGTTATAGTCTTAGACCAGACTACAAAACTTGTCACCGAGTCTATTGAAATAAAGAAATGTCTTCATTGAAAAAATCTTCATTTCCACTTTATTTGATACATTACATTAATAATTATTATTTAACTCAAATGAATGGACTCTCAAAAAAAGCTTGTAATTTCCAATTGGCCAATTTTGTAAAAGAATGTTGATAAAATTTTAATATCATTTATTAATAATTTGTATGATTATCTACAAATTATTTTCAAAATCCATTTGACAATTTGTTTTGTATACATTCCCATTAGTCATAAGTAATATTATATAAATAACTACATTCGAATTTATTTTTTCACACTTGCAATGTGCTAAACCGACTATGATAATTGAATGGGTCACCTGGAAAAGGTTGTAACCAACAAGTTGACTTTTCATTGAAAACTCATATCGCTGCAGTGTTTTTCAATGTTTTTCTATCGACTGTTTAACTTTCAGCAACAGTGATGTCATGAATAACAATCCCAGAGTAACTTTTTATAGCTCTAATTATCCGTAAGCTCCAATGAAACGATTTTCTAGACCATTTTGAAGGTTATAACTTTTTCCAGGTGACCCATTCGATTCTCAAAACCGTTGCGTTGTAAATTTTTACCTTTTAGTTGCAATAGCATCAATCTCATCAATGAAAATGATAGCAGGTGAATTTTCCTTGGCGAGTCTGAATACGTCACGCACCATACGTGGCCCTTCACCCAAATACTTCTGAACAAACTCAGAGCCGACCACTCTGATGAAGGCAGCTGGAAAATGAAACAAAAAAAAGTTGAACACAGAATAAAAATTGTTGTAGGATAATTCTGTGTTCTTTCAATTCAATTTTTAGTAGCTGTGGAATTAGCAGCTGAATTATACATCCCAGGAGGTGAACGTTCAACCAATATCAATTCAACCGGGTACCAAATAAGAAGTTTGAACTTGTTACTCTTCGAGTGTTTCTTAACCTTATTGAAGCCATCGACTACTTTAACCACAATACAATTATTTAGAGACCCTCCGTCAAGTAAAATTAAAAATGATAATATAGTTTGCATTTTCGTGTAACAGATTTCTGAAAATAAATGTCAATTATATTAAACTGATTTTAATGAAGAACGACTCAAATATATAGATGCAAATAAATAAACACGTCTCACACGGATTGACAGAAATGACTCGATTGTATCATCGCAATATGCAATGGCCTAATTGTACACTCTACTTTCAGCAGCGCCCCAAAATTCGTAACATTTAAAATGCCCACAAGAGAGTGTTGCCATCGTCGTTAATAAACACTGCTTTATGATATCAATACCATAACAATACGATATCAACAAAGTGTACGTTTGACACGTTTTTCTACTAACTGGGTACGGATATTGCACTAGGAGCATTATCTCGTCTACTACAATTGCAGCTTCACAAAATAGTTGAGCATCGTTTCCCCATGTCTCATTAACTTTCAGCACACAACAGTTCGTCATCTTGATTGGTTTCTCGGTGCATCTATTTACAAAACTGACGGATGCAAGATGTCCCATGAGTATGTCAACATAAATTTTGCAAACTAATATTTTGAATAATGAAAAATATGCTGCTATTTCAACTACTGATATTTCGTTTTTCACCCGGACTAACATTAAACAGTTGAGACATAATTTACCGGTTGTGTGATGGGCGACAGCTTTAGCGAGCATAGTCTTGCCGCACCCGGGTGGCCCATACATGAGGACGCCTCGCGGTGGATCAATACCGATCTGTTTGTACAACTCAAAGTGGGTCAGCGGCAACTCAACTGCCTCTCTGATCTCCTGCTTTTGCATGTCCATGCCTCCAATGTCCGAGTACTGAACATCAGGTTTCTCATCTAGAAAAGAAAAATATCACAGTAAATAAATTTCAATTGTAGAGATTTGTTAGCCAACTAACAAATCACATTTGGAAAAGTTAGCTAACAAAAAAATTATTCTTTAAGTACACGGCTGGGATGAAAATGAAATTAGTTATCTTACCAGCCTGCAACATTGAGATGGAGCTGTCAGCTTCCGGCGGTAAAACATCGACCAACGCATTGGAATGCTTGTGAAGTGCGACTGACGCAGAAGGTTTAAGCAGCTCACGGTCGATTGTTGACAAAATGCGAACATAATAATTTGATCCTGTTGTACTGCCAACTGTAAACAAACATAATTCATTATGAGAATATAATAAACCGAATTTTATCACCATATATGGAGGTTGTCAAGCAATAATCAATTAAATTTGAGTTATTGAGATTTTGTAAACTTCCATGTATTCTGTCACTAACGACTCGGGTTTCGCCTTTCGGCATCTTCAGGTATTCAAGCGCACGAATGAACTCGAACCCACATGGAAGATGACACGAAAATACATGGAAGTGTACAAAATCTCAATAACTCAAATTTGATATTGATATTCCATCAAGCACCCTCAGTCGATGCCTTAAATAATCAATTAAGTAACATTTTTCAATTTTTGCGATTTTTATGTAAACGTCAAGCTGAATAAGGCATCTTTGATTTGCAATATGCAGTTCGATGGAATTTGTCGAATAATGCCACTTTTTAGGCTTGCAAAAATTGGACATGTTATGAAACGAGGGATTTCCGATTTGCAATAAACAGTTAACCACCAAACATTATGGCCGCCGTTGTCAAACGTGAACTTGTGTCACTTTTTGTTTTGTCTTTTTCGTATATATATTCTTATAAAGGATTCATCTGTTTATTGTAAAATATACCTATATTATTGTTAAAGAATTCATGGATAATATAAGTTGAAACGAATATAATTCATAACTGTTGATCACATTGCAAATTGTCAAATTCACATGTTACTTAGCTGATTATTGCGTATTAATTTTTTGAAATTTTGTGGTGCATAACAATGTTGCTTAATCGATTATTGCAAAATGCAATTGCCATTTTTCATTAAATTTTGGTGCTAAACGGATAATTGCCAATCAAACACAATAAAATATTTGTGTATAGTATTTATATTTTTTATCAATTTAGTGTTGTCAAGTTTTAAAGTTTATGAAATTGCTTTTAATTTATTTGAAAGATTTGAATGAATAGGTCTTTTTAAAATAATTTTTATTAATTTCCTCTGCTAAAAATAAATCAGTTGACATTCCTGAACATTACAAAATATATTATATTTAATTATTAATAACACATTAATAAATTTTCCGAATACAAATCTTTCTTAGTTCTACCAAGTAGATGCCAATTCGATCAATAAATCTCACTACTGCTGTGGAAAACCCAAAGCACAGTTTTTAAGCCCAGGTTCGACTTTGGCAAAAATGTGTATGGCATACACAAAAGAATGTGTGGATACTGCGGATAAGCGAATCCAAATACGAGGGTATTTTTATAATACATCTAATTTGCGGCCCAAGCCGCAATCTATAATAAATTTAATACGATACATATTAAATAGCTATTTCGGTTTCACGTCTTCATCAGAACATAGATCTGACGATAGTTATTAACAAACTAATAATATTTTGTAAAACTAAATACTTCGATATTTTATCCTAGTATAATGAAGTTCTACCAGGTAAACGCTAATTTAATCAATATAATAAATTTAATTTGCAGTTCAACCTTTTTTACTCCATTCCCCCTTTCACCAATATTCAGAATATAATTCCCCTGTTCCTAAGATAACCTGCTTCTAACTCAAAAGGGTGCTTTCCAAATACGCGTATACGTAATATTGGAAATCTTTAATAAAAGCATTGAACGACAGTAATTCCAGGGATTGAACTCTAAAACTCCCCCTAGGGGGAATTCTCCACTGGTTGAGAACCCCTGATCTATCTGGTTGGCAATCCCTGAGTATCTAGATATATCTAATTCTGAAAATTGTGATAAGTTGGTGCGAACTTAACAGTTTACTGGCTGCATGTTTTTTATTGAATATCGCCTGGCGGCCGGGCGATTTTGCAAAAAATTCGCAAAAAACTGCCATTTCACAAAATAAACTATAATTTGTAAACCAATTGAGTTATCTTAACCAAATTTGATTTGATGGCTTCCAGATACTTCGCCGCATAAATCAATGCCATTTGAGCAGTGGCTCTATATCTGTGGGTTGCATACTTATGTGGTGTAGTGAAATAAAAATCTACTAAAAGGTATTTTTTTAAATATGTAAAATCTTCTTTTTTACAATGTTTTCTTTGCTTTTATGTTCATATGTGTGAGAATTTAATTGGATGAACTCTTTAAATACAAGGTACCTATATTTTAGAAAATCATAAAAAAACTGTATTATGGATAATAACAAATTCCACATATCATTTACGAGTTGATGGTAAATACACAATTTCAACTTGTGTTTAAGTCATCGATAGACTTATATTGAATCTGAAGATGCCGAAAGGTGAAACCCAGATAGTTAAAACGATTTAAACGATGGAAAAGTATACTATTCTCAAGAACTTAGCTGCAAATAGATTATTTTAGTTTAAACCATATTTGTTTTGATGAAGAATTGAAAAAAAAGGTTTTCCTAACTATATTGTATCTTTGTTTCTACTTATAAAAATTATTATATGCAAATAATCCATACCTGCCCTCATAGACCCACAATAATATCTACAAATATTATCGAACAAATGTAATATAAAGTTATATCATATTATAAATACCCAAAGCTTAAAAATCCCTGCTTCTCATATGATCCCTGTAGCATATGTTCCAGGTCACCCCCGTGTAAGTTTGTTCCCTTATTTTTTCAGTCGTTCTTTGAAATCATAGGTCTATATTATTCTATTAGTAGGTATTAAAGAAATCTGGGTAGCGTCATATAAGTTTTTAAATAAATTGAATTCAGTCTCTTCTGAACCATCGGTCAAAATGTCGCGAAAATTGCTCTTCTCTTGCTAATCTTTAATGATTGTAATCTTCATATATAAATTTTATTTTTAATCACCTCAAAATGGACAGGAGAAGATGGTACATATTTAGAAAATTTTGAGGATGCATTGTCGAAGGTTCCCAGCGATTGTGAACAAGATGACGAGGACGATAGTGATTCTGATACAAGTGTACGTACAATTTGACCGCTGCACAATGAATTTACTTTCATCCAGTGAGAGTGATAATGACAATATCTCGACAGACTGGAGTGAGTTTGACCCACCGAGGGATAATCAAGTCTTCGAAGGTGTATCAGGGCTGCAAATTTTTCCTAACAATGTTGAAAGCATTGAAGAAGTGACCGAGTTATTTATTGGCGATGATTTGTTCAATATGATAGTTTTGGAAACAAATTTATGCCATCAAAATAAAACAAAATGATAGTAAATAGATTAATGGTTATAGTTTAAGACATCGACTGAGGGTGCTTGATGGAATTTCAATATCAAATTTGATATCATATTTCAATATCAAAACTGACTGTCAGTTCGAGTCCATTCGTGCGCTCGAATGCCTGAAGATGCCGAAAGGCGAAACCCGGGTCATTAGTGACAAAATACATGGAAGTGTACAAAATCTCAATAATCCAAATTTAATGGTTATAGATTTAAAGTAACAATAATATGTGTTTGTTATGTTACGTTATGTGACCAGAAAAAGCTGGATGCCAAATGAGTGGTAAGTACAAATTATATTATAGTTTAAATGGACAGATTTTATCTTTACCGCGATAAAACTTACGTAACCTATCAGTTATGACCCATAAATTTATATCTGCTATGTAACATAAAAGTATATATTTCAAAGAAATATTTTTTTATTTGTTTCGTAAACATAAGTTGAGAACGCCTGTCACTAAATTTGAATAGGTCATACTATTATCAACTTCCCTATAAACACGTCAAGAATTGTTTTCGGTTATCATAATGACTCAAATGCCATATGGTCCATTCAATAAATCACTACGCAATGGGGAAATAATAATAACCCATACAAATAGTGAGTGCCTACGTCACAGGGGTCCCAGATCTGAGAATCAGTGACTAACTGCTTATATTATGTATGTGTATCGTCGCTAAGCAGAGAAAGAAACCACACACAATTTAAAAATATATTATTATGAAAAGTCATATCAGAAAAAAGTAAACGTGTATAATCTAGGGGTAGTTTTACAAAACTATTTCGTAAAAATAATAGTTTCATTTTTGTTAAATAATGCGTTGGTGTGTATACCACCATCTCTCGTTGAAATTTGAAATCAAACTCGATTATAACCCAGTATTTTTTCAATATCATGGAATGTATGACGTAGCACGCATATAAGAGTACGCGGCCAGTAACCTGTTAATTATGGCTTAAGCCAGAGGTTTTCAAACTCAATAAATATGGGAGTTATTTAAATTGTCTAATAACCTCTTAATTTCAGCATATTTATATTAAGTAAATTTTACTGTTATTTTGCCTCACGAATCTTGATTTTACTAAAATGGTTGATTCACCATTTTACAAAAAAACTATAAGCGTTTTTAAAAATTTCTTTGGGTAAATGTCTATTAGTAGGGACAAGGCCTAAAAATGATATTTTTCTTAGAAAATTACACAAAATGATATGTTTTAGAGTAGAATAATCTTTGATCTACCTAAATATAAAGAAAATATTCGTGAATCACAAAAGAAAACGTTCGAATATAGGTTTTACGATGACATGTCGCATACTCATCCACAGATGTCAGAATCGTCGGCCAATATTTACTGAATAAAATTTTATATTGAATGTGTGGGGCCCGAGTAAAACACAGTGCGTAAAGTAAAGATAATTGTAATTGTAGGATTTTCCATTATTCCCTTATACTTTTGAAATAAAACAAAACAATTTTATTTGTCAGGTTAGTTTTTCTGTTCAATATGAAAATCGCCATGATTCTGACGTTTGTGGACGAATATGCGACATGCCAACGTAAAACCGATATTCCAACGTTTCCTTTCGTGATTCACGAATATTTTCCATATATGTAGGTACATAAAAGATTATTCTAACCTAAGACATATGGTTTTGTTTAGTTTTCGGAGAAAAATATCATTTTTAGGCCTTGTCCCTACTAATAGACATTTACCGTTTAAAATATTTATAATCTACTCCCTGTGTCCTGAAACTTTACTTCCCAAAAATACTTATTGCACATACATGGAAATTAAAACTACATCTCCTGAGCAGCCAACTTAACAAGGTCAACAACACTGTTTACAAGTTGTCACGATGACTCGTAAAACCAATTCAGGACATTTGACAATGTATTATAGGATTCGTGAATAGAAATGTTACAAACCAATGCCAGTATTTTTATCAACAGCTTCCAGAAATTGTCCAATAACTAGCGGAACCGATTGTATTCTTTTAACTTCCTCTTGAGCGTGCAGATATTCCTTTTTAAGATTACGCTGCTCATCTTTAATATATTCCTCTTGTACTTCGATAAACTCGAGCATTCGCTGCAGTTTCTTTAAATGAAAGTAACAAAAGATTTATGTTCACTGATATTCGACCATGAAATCAATTTTAAATAAGCTAACGGGCATTAGTAAACTGGATGAAGATAATACATGGACAAAACAGCAGTACAAAGTTGTAAACAGACCAATATCATGCTTTCTACACCACTCAAAGCTTACCTTAAATTCTCTGTATAGGTCTTCTAAATCCATACCAACGTACCCGCAAGCGGGTGTAATAAATCCATCCTGAAAATTACAATCGATTATTCAATGCTGTCTAAAACGTATATTTTGTGGCACAAAAATATGATTATCATACTTTTTCTGACGGAACAACGCACAAACCCTCCATATTAGAATAATAGATGACTTGTAATAATGCCGCAAGTTTGAAGTGTAATGCAGTATGTATAGTTCTCTATGTGCAGTATAATGCGAAATTCTCTATGGTGAAATGATATATCAATATTGCCATACGAGTAGTATATTGTGTATGTCATTGTGAACCATAAGTACCGTCAAACGAGGTAGGTACCGTAAAATAGAGTTAGGTAGGTACTTTGCCTTATTTTCAATATATTTTTTGTTCATTTTAAAAATTTGTCAATTTTCTGTAAGAAAATGTATATTGAATTACCGTAAATCATTGATATACACATTAAAATAAGTACTCTGCCTACCGATGGGTGTTTTTGTCTAGTCCATTTTATTTTTATAAAACTGCTCACAAAGTACTTATTTTAATGTGTATATCAATGATTCATGTAAGATATTACAAAGGGTTCTACGCTGGAACTAAGTAATTCTGCAAACTGTATCTAACCTCATTTCACATCAGTTTTGCCCATTTTAGTGAACTTCGAAAATCCAGATCGGAGAGTGATTTCTCCGAACCTCACGTTGTATCTTAAAAACTATATGAGATAATCTTCTAATAATCTATCATGTATCTTATTGATATCTTGGGAATAATTTAAGCATTTATTTAGTTAAATTTGATTGGTTTTTATAGTAGGTGCATAAGTCACCAGTCAATGTAGTAAACGAAATTGAATTATATTATAGGATTACTTTGCCTACGTTAGGGATTTCAAAAAGATAAGTAGTTAGGTATATTACTATTTTATTAAGTACGATTTTAAAGTTTTCCTATTACAAATTAAATAGGTATTTTACTACAATTTAAAAGTAACTATTAACAGCTTTTCGTTTTTAATAATTAATATTTATAAAATTGAACTTTGTTTCAGGATAAAATATATATTTTTTGACAAATTCTGTTATCAAATTTGGATTATTGAGATTTTGTACACTTCCATGTATTTTGTCACTAACGACCCGGGTTTCGCCTTTCGGCATCTTCAGGCATTCGAGCACACGAATGGACTCGAAATGACAGTGTCTAACGTTTATATAGAAGATACAAATACGACAAATATTATTTACGAGGTAAAATATTATACGTCTGAGAGCCACACTGATACCTGAGTTGACATTTCGAGAATCACCTTAATCCTTATTTTGTAAACAGCACATTGGGGGGCGAATTGTCGCTTTCCAACTTCTTCTAGAATTACCAGTGATTTTACAATTATAATAGCATTGTGGGTTTCGACGGGATCCTATGATCTCCCTTTAAATTATTATCTTTGAAACAAATATTATATTTTGATATTTAATGAAATTAGTTTTTACAAGGATAGTACAACTGCAATGATGGGAGTAAAATGAAGGTTGTCTCGATTGAAAAACGAAAAATCCCACCGTACAAATAACACATTGCTGCATATATTGAGTGGCATTAAAGTAAAAATGATAGGTTGAAACGTAAGTTATTGACATACTCTGAAAGATACAAACTGAAATGTAAACGTTGGCAAAGCCAGCTACTATTAGAATCATTGAAAATGTTTCGAAGGACCAACGAGAGTATAATTGTAAACAGAAAGATTATTTTTGATTTGATCAAACAAAGAAATGGCAATACTTCACCGCTTCCTAATTACACTTTGCGTAGCAACAGTCATCGACAAAGAAGTGGGGGCTATAGGAGAATTTTTTGAATTTTAATTTTTCAGTAGTTTGCCCCATGTTTACCCTGAGTAGCAAGAGGCCGACGTCAAGTGCGTCAACCACCACGCTGCATTACTGTCGTTTTGTTTTGTTTGAAATTGTATTTAATGTTAAAATCATTTGTTTGTGTCGATTGTGTTCTAATTAAAATGTAAATTTATTAGTTAAGTGTAAATGTCTCAATTTCATGTTCTTAATTGTTGTTTTGTAAAATCACTGCATTCTTAATAAAAGAGATTAACCAGACCGAAGAAGTGGCATTTGTATTGAGCTCCTACTGCGAATCGTGGATGCTGATAACCAATCATTTGCCTCTTTTCGATCGAACTTTCTCATACGTTATAACAGCAATGAGGTAGAATAATATTCATAATATATACCGCAAACATATTTAATACCATAAACCATTCACATTCATCGTTTTTGTGTTTTTTTGCATGGTCAAAGTTTGCTAGGTGGAATTACCCTTGGTTTACTGATGATTGCATATATGTTGAAAATGAAACTTAGGGTTGTGCAAGCAATATAATTTTTATGTATCAACTATGTTCAGATGTTTTGAAAACATAATGTGCAAATTAATAAGGTAAGAAAATAATTTGTGAAACTGTTATTTTCTTATACTTTATTTTTTTGTTATTTCTTCCAGCCTGTGGGATTACGGCGTCCTGGAAGACCATCGGGTGATATACATAGGATGTACTCGGCGGAGTTGAGAGACTCTGGCATGTCATGGGAGGAAGCGAAGCGATTGGCGGGTGACAGGGAATCATGGAGACGCCACGTGGTAGCCATATGCTCCATTTAAGGAGTGTATATCAAAGAAGAAGATAACAACGCCAGTGAAATAATTTGTAGCAAATTTCACATTCCATTGCAACTGATTTAATATTTACACTTCATTTGTAGCATACATTTAAAACAAGTTCCTTTGTTGCTGCTGACTTACAATCTTTTGTTTCTAGCTAAAATAATCAATAGAGAAAATATATATTTTTTCTTGATATTAAAAAACATTAATTTTTAAAAGTGTTTTGATGACCCTACCAAAGGAAGAATAAGCCCTAAATAATTCGCTCTTCCGTACAACTCCACCGGGTTTATTTAAAGTCTTTAAAACTCGGTTTATTTACATATTTGTATACTACTACTTTCTTCAAAAAAAGAGAGGTTGAGCAACTGTGTAACAAGCAGTTCTCGTAGAAAATATCTATTGAGATACCTTAATTAGGAACCCATATGCTCCACATTCGGAGCAGACATGGTAAAAATAAATAAAAATAAATGCGTAATACTAAAAAAGTCAATACAAATTTACAGCATACCTAGCGTAGAAAAAAAACCAGGCGGAATAACCCCGTTTGATGATAAATAATAGAAATTTTTGTTTTATTGCAAGCTAGCAAGGTTGAATTCATAGACAATTTTATAATAATACAGAATACTACGTTGGTTAAAGTGTCAATATGGCAGCTTGAGAAGCATTTTACGTTAAAATTTTAATGGCCGCGGTTGCTTTGTAGTTCCATAGTATTTATATCCTTCATTCCGGTTGATATCGCTATTGTTATTACTTATCAAATTTTTGATCTGTTTTGGACATTGGATTAATATACATGTGGCCTAAAAAGATTAGATGTGACCTAGGAATGAAATCGAATCTTCGATACGCCGAGTGGACAGTGATATAATTGAAGAGTAGAAATTGTATTCACCAAGTACATATTTTTTTTACTACTCTAAAAAACTTTTTCTCGCTTGAATTTTCGTAACGCGTTGTGGAAAATTTTGACTCATTGTGGCCTCCGTACGATTTCTCCGTTTCCGGTTGCAGTGCAAATCGAAGCCGTCGAACTTTCGCTTCGGTTTTAATTTGTAAAACATTGTGGAAAACAGTAATGCAGATTCGGTCGGTGGATGATGTTAACTAATCATACAGTGACAGTGTTTATAGTGAACAATTGTGCAAATCCGAAATATATTTCTTTCAAGGCTGACAAACGGACAATGTGAACGGTTTTTCTGCCCCGTGCAATAAACTCGACCGCCAAACGAACCCAATAAGACGTTTCTTATCGAAACGGCCGATTCGCGATTGTGATGGTGGCGTCGGCGCGTCCGGATTCACCGCCGAAACTGATCTGTGAGCCCGTCAGCCCCCGGGAGGCCGCCGATAGACCAGAGGGGTTTTTTAAACTTTTCGAGTTCCGCGAGACTCGGGAAGTTTAAACTTGTTAGATGGAACTATGAACCTGGACCCTCTGTCCTTCAGCTTGTCGCAGATCGACTGTCTGGTCGCGAACTTAACGAAGAAGAATTGCAAAGCCAGCACCCGCGAGCTCGATTTCTTAGTCGGCGCGCACGGCTCGGAGGCGGACAAGCGACTCCTGAGGCGCATAGCCGACGAAGCGTGCCGCGGCGCCGGCGGCGGACCGCAGAGCGCGCAGGCCGGCCAGGGCTCGCTGCTGACTGGGCAGCCCGCGGCGCTTCTGAACCACCCCGCCCGCGTCTCCGTCCTCTGCCATGCCGTGGACCGGCCCCTGCCTGCGCAGCCCTCCATCAAGGCCTACAAGTCCACAGTAGCGCCCTTCGCTCATCTGACGCGCTTCCTTAAGCTCACCACCGTCCAGGAAGTGGCTCTCTGCTTGGCGCTTCAGTACTCGTCGAAGGCCGACGTAGCCGGCGCAGCTAAACAGCACCTCAAGAAGCGTCTGCTTGATCTGGTCCAGTGTTACCTGGACACCGACACTGGTAGGCAAGCGGAAGGAGGAGGCCTGCAAGACTGCAGTCCTGAAATCCTTCAGCTCGTCCTCGCCAGCTTGGTCAGGGACGGTTTTGGTTTAGCTCCCGTTACCAAGGAACTCTTTTTGGAGAGGCTGAGGCGAGATTTTCCAAGAGAATTGGTGCCTGTCATTCTCGCACCTCTATTATATCCCGACGACACGGAGACTCCTCTGGAGGAGATGACATCCGCGGAAGACGCGGCCGGAGCCGTCATGGAAAACTCCATCGCTGACGTCATCCTCGAGGTGGGGTACTCTTTCACGATATCTGTCGAAGAATGTAAGATAGACTTGGTAAACTTAGGAGGTCGAGAGCCCACGGCTGCTGATGTCGCAAGGATTGCTGCTGCTATGGCTCGGACTCCCTCGGGCCTCTCCGGTGGACCGACCCTGCAGACTGCCGGCGACTTCTGGTTAGCCAGCCGCGACCTCAAAAAAGAAAATCCCTCACGGACTACTCCAGATACGTGGGATGTGGAAGTTTTTGTTCAAACTGTAAAGGAGCTGTCCCCCGGTCTTAATTGGAAAGATGTGGTCGCTCAGCTGGACCATCCTGAATTCTCTATCAAGGACCGTCAGGGTTTAGGTATTTTGTTCAGTATTTTACGGCTTGGTTTACAGACTGGTTCGGGCTATCCAGTTTACGTATTTCCAGTTGAGTGCATCTATCGTCATTGGTTAAATGCGGAAGGGCAGATGAGTCTAGTGAGCCACATTTTGAAAAACCCTGACATATTCTGTTTTGCAGACCATGTTTGCCACCCTGTCTCAGTCGATATATTAAAATCTTTACCTGAATCTGACAACAAAGAGATTGCCAATTGGAGATCACTTCATCTGGTTGAGTTACTATTGCACTTAGGCGAGAGAGGATTCCACGCAGAAGTCAAAGAGTTATTCAGGATTGCTGTTCAGCATTGTCCTGACGTGCTCCTTCTTGCGCTCTTACAGAGCGGTTTGAAGGATTCCGCTATGCGCCACGACTTAATGCTGAATCTCATTCCAATATTTCTTGGCAACCATCCTAACTCGGCTATTATTCTTCATCATGCTTGGCACAACCAAGCTCCCGGTGTGAAACAGATAATTATGAGTGTAATGTCTGATTGGTATACGCTCGGGGAGAACGATCAGTCGAGACTTTCTCGAATCTTGGACGTCGCTCAAGATTTAAAAGCTTTGTCTATGCTCCTCAACATTAAGTCGTTCCTATTTGTGATAGATCTAGCTTGCCTGGCCTCAAGAAGAGAGTATTTGAAGCTCGATAAATGGCTCTCTGACAAAGTCAGGGAGCACGGAGAGAACTTTCTCGCAAGCATGGTAAAGTTCTTACAGCTGCGTTGCCCACAAGTCATCGGAGGCAAGCTGGTCGATGAGCAGTTACCCAAGGCCGCTCAACTTCCTCCGGAGACCGTCACAGCTATGCTGGCTTGCTTGCAGATGTACATGAACAACGTCGAACCTCGCCTCTCGAATATGATAGTTGAGTTGCACAATAGTTGCAACTCTCTTCTTATCAAACCTAGACAAGGTCTGACAAATGTCACAAGACCGCACAGGGTCATTGAAACCCCGTTCAACCCTTCCGCTGGACAAATGTTCAATACTCCTACCGTCGATCCCATATCTTCCCTGGGTCCCAACTTTGCGAACTTGAATTTGGGACCGCAATCGAGCGCGGCCTTCTCTCTACCAACGTCTTTGGGCCCATTATTACCTGCCCCCGGTTCCCCGTCCGGCTTGATGGCGGCCGGACCGTCAGGTAGTCCTTTCGCTCTGCTGTCACTTCAGCACGGTGCTAATCTTCCAAATGTCGGTGTCCTCGCTAGAATGTCTATGGATAAGAGAACGTCCCAAGATAATATGGCCTCTACTATACCCGAAATCAATCTGAATGTGACCAAAGATATCGAAGATGAGGCCAATGGCTATTTCCAAAGGATCTATAATCATCCTCCTCACCCGACACTCTCGATAGACGAAGTTCTGGATATGCTCAAGAAGTTCCAAGATTCTCCCATTAAAAGGGAAAGAGAAGTGTACAGCTGCATGCTGCGAAATCTATTTGAAGAATATAGATTCTTTCCTCAATACCCTGATAAGGAGCTTCATATTACGGCTCAGCTTTTCGGTGGGCTGATTGAAAGAAGTCTGGTGACAAGTTACAAGGCGTTAGGACTAGCTTTCAGGTTTGTCTTGGACGCTTTGAAGAAGCCGGCCGGTACGAAGATGTACTATTTCGGAATTGCCGCACTCGATCGGTTCAAATCTCGCCTCAAAGATTATCATCAATATTGCGAACACATCAAAACGGTGGATCATTTCTACGATTTCCCTCTCCATCTCAGGGAATACGTGGAATACGGTTTACTGAAGCAAGATCCTCCGACAAAGCCACAGGGAACTGTTTTTCCGACAGTCTTACCCGGAACGGTGGCCATTCCTGCTCCTGGTACTCCGATGTCCCTATATAAACCAGAAATTGCCGCATCATCAGCTGCGGTGTGCTTCATTCCTAAAATATCCACGGCGCACGCTAATTCTAGACCTTCCATAGCTAATGCTACAAACATAGACACCCTTTTGGTAGCGACCGATCGCGATGAAAAGATAACACCTCCGCCCGATTCTGTACAAGATAAATCGGCGTTCATCTTCAACAACCTGAGTCAGCTCAATTTGCAGTCGAAGTGTGATGAGTTGAGGGATATTATAACTGAAGAATATTGGCCTTGGCTGTCCCAGTATCTTGTTTTGAAAAGAGCCTCCATAGAGTTGAACTTTCACACACTGTACTCGAATTTCTTAGACGTGTTGAAGGTTAAAGAAGTCAACGAGATGGTTACGAAGGAGACATTTCGAAATATAAAAGTTTTGTTACGCTCTGACAAGGGAATCGCTAACTTTTCAGACCGGTCTCTGCTCAAAAATCTCGGACACTGGCTGGGCATGCTCACCCTCGGTAGAAACCGACCGATCTTACAGATAGACATAGATCTCAAAAGCCTTATTTTGGAGGCTTATCATAAAGGCCAACAAGAACTATTGTATGTGGTACCGTTTGTGGCGAAAGTTTTGGAATCGTGCGAAAAGAGCAAGGTATTCAAGCCGCCAAACCCCTGGACCATGAGTATCATGAATGTTTTGGCTGAATTGCATCAAGAACCCGACCTCAAGCTCAATCTTAAATTTGAAATAGAAGTCCTTTGTAAGAATTTGAATATTGACGTGACCGAACTGAAGCCTGCTCATTATTTGAGAGATCCAGATAGAGCGCATAAGATAGAATATCAGTTGTCTCACATGGGTAAGAAAAACATCACACCGACTCCCGTTTCACAAAATGTGAGCGCCACAACTCCGTCGGCCATCATTTCATCTTCAGTGCCTCCGCCAGAGGAGACAGCGGGGGCATCTATCACGCCCACCGGCGGGGCAATGCCGACTGAGGCCGGCCCAGCGGCTGTTCCCGGACCGCCAAAATTCAATTATACTGATGTCAATGTATCGTCTAATGCCACTTTCGGCCAAAATATCACCATCAGCCCGAATGTTATCCACACTCTATTTCAATCGAATCCTCATTTGACGCACTTTATAAAGTCGGCAATTGAGCGGTCTATCCAAGAGTGGATTCATCCAGTTGTAGATCGATCAATAAAGTATGCATTGACGACGTGCGAGCAAATTGTGAGAAAAGATTTTGCTCTGGACCCTGACGAAATCCGCATGAGGACTTCCGCCCATCACATGATGAGGAATCTAACAGCTGGCATGGCCATGATAACGTGCCGAGAACAATTGCTCAACACTATCGCTGCCAACATCAAATCTGCATTCCTGTCTTCCATGATCGGCGCTAACCAACAGCAGAAAGACATTATTGAATCTGCAGCGGGAATTATCGCTTCCGACAATATGGAACTGGCATGCACCATCATCCAGAAGAAAGCGGTGGAGAAAGCTCTCCCCGAATTAGACAAGAGATTGATAAAAGACTTTGAGATGAGAAAGATTGCGCGCCAAGAGGGCCGCGTGTATTACGATGCCGTCGCGTTAAACTACCAAACGGAAAGAATGCACGATAGAGTGAAACGTAAAGTGGGAGTCATCAACGAAGCCCAGATCTCGGTCTACGAAGAGTTTGCCAGAAACATTCCGGGTTTTGCGCCCGTGAAGGAGAGGGATGCCGCATTAATTGTACCAAAACCGGTCATTCAGGACGTCGTGCCTCTCGCCAATTTTAATGAAGGACTGAATCCCAACCGATTGATGTATTATGGGAATGACGAACTGGGACTTCTGATAAGTGATACTGAACAGTTTTTAGGAAACATCAAAAGCAATCCTGTCTTTCTCGTACAGACTGGTAATGTCCACAGTCTTCTGGAGTGCTTGTTGCTCATTCGGCGTGCGCAAGATCACAATACCGCTTATAATCTGCTGCAGAAAGCTGTCGAAGGATTGCTGGACGGTATGACCGCCATACCGGCCGGTGACTCAGGTGAACTCGCTGAAATAATGGAAAGGTACAAAGACATTCATATCAGAGGTCTCAAGCTGCTTCAGGAGACACCGGCTTACGGCCACCTCTGGACCAACAAGCAAGTGGCCAGATGCCTGTCAGAGTGTAGAGAAGATTTGAAGTATAATTTGGAGGCTATCGATTGCTTGATTCGCTCAGAGTTGGTGAACATTCAACTTTACGATGCAGCCCTGGTGCAATTTATGGATAACGGAAACAATCATATGGCCGTTTCTTTTGCAATGCGTCTCGTGCAGCTGTATCTGGTGGCCGAACGGGAATCTCTTCTCATGACGGACTCGGATCTGTTCAATACTGTTGAGGCTTTAGTTCGAATTGTTTCGCACTCCCGACAGCCTCCTCCCGATGGCTTGGCGTCTCTCGTGGAGATTCTGCGCATCAACCAGGATCCGTCTAACATCTTGGGAGACAGACCTCAGATAGGGCCCACCTCTTACATCCACTCTGGTATACATTTGGGCAGAGTGCGCGAATTTGGCGACGATCCTCCCGGCTTGACAGAAAAAACTGAATATTTGTTGCGCGAGTGGGTGAACATATACCACAATCCGCCCACTAGTTCTGAACCCATGAAAAATTTTAATCTGTTCGTGCAGCAGATGAGCGTTCAGGGTATTTTGAAAACGGACGACCTCATCACTCGCTTTTTCCGCATCGCCACCCGAATTTGTATAAATAACATATATGCGATTTTCGAAGACGAACGAATGAGCCCACCCGAGAGTATGTCTCGAAATAGATATTATCAAATGACCGACGCTTACGTGAGGCTGGTCGCTCTGCTGATTAAGAATTCTGGGGAGACCGGAAACACTTCTCCAAAAATAAACCTACTCAATAAAGTTTTGGGTATAACCGCAGGATGTCTTCTGCAAGACCACGACGATCACGGGGCCGGATTCCAACAGCTACCTTATATCCGAATCCTTTTGATTTTGTTCTTGGAGCTCAATCAGCCCGAACCCGTTTTGGAATCCATAAACTTTCAAGTGTTGACAGCTTTCTGTCACACCCTTCACATGATAAGACCGAGCGTCGCTCCGGCCTTCACTTATGCGTGGATCGATTTTGTCTCTCACAGGGCTTTCATAAGCCGCATGCTCGCTGTCACCCCTCAACAGAAGGGATGGAGCATGTATTCCCAATTGTTGGTCGCCTTGTTCAAGTATATCGGTCCGTTCCTTCGAAACACTGAACTGGCGAAGCCCGTCACTTTGACTTATAAAGGCATTTTGAAAGTACTTCTAGTACTACTTCACGATTTCCCTGAATTCTTGTGCGACTATCATTACGCTTTTTGCGACGAGATACCACCTAACTGTATTCAGATGCGCAATCTCATTCTGTCAGCTTTCCCTCGCAACATGCGCCTGCCTGACCCGTTCACCCCTAATTTAAAAGTGGATCTATTATCGGAGATCACCCACGCTCCTCGCGTGCTCACCAATTACACGGCCGTTATTCAGCCCATTTCCTTTAAAAAAGATTTAGATTCCTATTTGAAAGCCAGGGCTCCCGTCACTTTCTTGGCAGAACTACGAACGATAATGCAAATATCCAACGAACCCGGGAAAAGGTACAACACACAACTGATGAATGCCGTTGTTCTGTACGTTGGAACTCAGGCTATCGTTTATATCAGAGCGAAAGGTTTGACTCCCAACATGTCCACCATCGCTCACTCGGCCCATATGGATATTTTCCAAAATTTTGCCGTAGACTTGGATCACGAAGGCAGATATATATTTTTGAATGCGATTGCGAATCAACTGCGCTATCCGAACAGTCACACCCACTACTTCAGCTGCGCCCTGTTGTACCTTTTCGCCGAGGCTAACACTGAAGCCATCCAGGAACAGATCACCCGAATGCTTCTGGAGAGGCTCATCGTCAATCGACCCCATCCCTGGGGACTGCTGATCACCTTCATCGAATTGATCAAGAATCCCATTTACAAGTTTTGGGATCACGAATTTGTTCATTGCGCCCCTGAAATCGCGAAACTCTTCGAATCCGTGGCACGTTCTTGTCTGGTAGAGAAAAACTCTACCAAACATGAGATCGATCCGACCGAATGATATTAAATTCATAACAGAGCAAAACAATATGTAATTGTTTTGTTTTAAATTATGCTATTAATATTTTTTTCATTATATTATTCTTAATAAGCATTACTTTAGGTTTGTAAGTAGCTATTTCAATGTGTGATTTGAAGTTTTCTTTTTTGAGGGGTAGCAGCAGGAGGATTAAGATGTTTGAAACTATTTAATGTAACGAATATCAGTGGTCCAAACTACCCAGTTTCATTTGTGTAGTTTTTTTTCTTTTGTGAGATTCAATTTGTATAATAATTTTGGTAAAAATGTTAATAGAAAAATGTTCACTGCTGAAATGTTATATTGTATGTATGCAAATAAAGCCTAATCTGAATTTATATGTAAAAATATTAATTATGATAATAATTAATTAGTGAATATTGAGATACTTAGTAAGGTAACCAGTAAATTTAATTTATCTTGTTTTACGATTTTATAGGTTCTAAGAATAAAAACGTTTTTTGCGTTTTTCTTTCATACACGATTTTATGTATAAAATATTCAAACGCTCTCATTTATGAATTCATTACCTATGAGGGGGGCGATGGATGATATTAAATAGATAACTGAACGTTGACAAAAAAATATGGAAAGAATTGTTGCTAAAATGTGATTAAACATTTTTCTTTCGTGAATGTAGTTAACCCACCGACATTCTAATTATTTTTGAAAGATTATTTTCTGTATGTTTTGACTACATTGTTTAAGATTGTATTTTTTAGGTATTGAATTATAATCTTTTTAATGATTTTTCTGAAGAGACCATCAATCTGACGCTGCTTGGCTCAATGGGTTATATATACATTCACAGCGGACTCTCAATCTGTTATTTGAAGGGACCATTAAATTGATGATATGTGCAAACTTTCAATGTGGAATGTTATTTTAACATATATTCTAAAAAAAAAATCAAATTTCTCAGTTTATTTGTCAACATTATTACCTATAGATATTAAAAAATTAACAGTTTGTCGACCATTGTAAAACTGTGGTTTTACAGTCCTATTGCCTTTAGAAGACTGATGAGAGGAAAGCCATGAAGTCATGTTGTAGGAGATATTGTTAAATTACTGGAAGATGTTTCCAGCCTAAAATAATGCGTCACCGGACTTAAGTTTTTCTTCTCAAACCTCTTCATCGCATCGGTCTTTCAAGGGCATCTAAGGGCTCTAGTTATTATTTTAAGTTCCAGTATTGCCCGCAGCAACTGAACATGTTTTGACGGCACTCATTTTAAAGTTTCACTGGATATACCAGGGTAGTAAATTTTGCAGAAATACTCTAAAATTAATGCTGAAATAAAAACCGTGCTATATGCATGTTGAGGCATAAACACTAACCAAGATGAATCCCTTTATAAGCCTGCAAAATTTTGTAATCTGATCTATTTAGAATAAAAAATTTCCATGTAGGAATGTCAGTATGAGGTTACAAAGTATTAATTTAGTAATCTTTTCACGTTATAACACAATGCATCCAGTATAATTTTATATAAGCCACCCGGTAAACGATGTACATATAAAAATATTGTAATATTGATAAATTATTGTCTGAATGCAATGAGAGATTGGCTAAGATTTATATAGATTCGATTCTTGAATCAACTTTTATAGAATTGCAATAGCTGTGATCCATCCGTTATCTTCATAGGTTATGAAATAATATTTACCTGGTTTTTTTTTTAATTTTCTCAAATAAACTTTACTGAAAAAAATAGACAGCATGTTTTTGTTTATTGCTTCGGCAATAATGAATGCTAAAAGTATCGAATGATCTATCAAAAGAGCAGAATCATATTTTAAAATTTATGAAAATAAAACGCAAATTATATAATTACTCTGATATTTTAAAATTTGGGCAGGTTTTGCTCGGTGAGTGAACATTTTAACCATTCCTGATTATATCTATCGTACAATTGTGTACTTCAAATTGGTGTATAATGTCTCTTCAAGAATTGACAGTTTATACAAAAAAATACAAATTTAAGTTATCTTCTACACATCTGTTATAATATGGTTTTAATGACATTTGATATTTGGCCTTGTTTTCTGAAATGAAATTATTGGGGTTGATCATGAATTCAATTCTACAATACATACATATTGATTGATTCACTCATTTTAACCTGACATAATCAATACGTGATTATTATTTATCACCTGCATATAGAAACGACTATCAGGATGCACTGGATGGAAAACTGCAAGGTATGAAAGTATATTTTATTAATTAATTCAGGACTTCTCTTATATTTAATACATTGGCAACCATTTATTATTCTTAATGTTAAACATAACACAATTTATCAATGTCCGCCTTGATTTCCGAAAAGTTCAACAATCCTCTCATTATGAGGATTTTTCTCTCCTAAAACTCCAGTGCTTTTCAATGACTCCCATAATTCCGCAGCAATGAACGGCTGGGCCAACTGAGAAATACAATTGTTCAGATGTAAAATGTTATTCACAGTATTCCATCTATATAATCTATTTAACACGATACCAATGATAAGTTGTCCTAAGACAACGTGGTCTAGCTTTGTACCTGATTGGGATGAATGCTGTCAACAGCATCAATAATCTCGTAGACTTGACCTCCGGCATCCACCCATTTTTTCAAGATGGTGTTAAAAGGATTTTGTAGGTAGTGAAGTTGAAACGACTCGAAGGAGATGTTTGCAGCGATATCCTTCAGTACCGATGACAGCTCTGTTGCTTTCTTAAATGAGATTAGTACATATTATCTTATCGGAGACATCAGATATATCATATATGTGTTCTGTCATTTATTGTTGAAAAATAATAGAACTAGAAGTTGCCTCATGTAGAAAAATATATCAAAAAGAAAAGCAGCGATAATGGACATCAGTAATAAAAGTTTTCATCATTTTCGTAATTAAAACTGAACTTTTATCAGGCTAACTATTCTCCCATGCTAATGAAGGATATAACTGATGGTGAGTGTAAAATCTATAGTTTGTCCTCAGATGATTTGAGAAACAAATTATAGTTGATATGTGAATATCATTTACTTATACTATTGGTTAATCTGAACTGTATTAGTAATAAATCTCTTTTATGCAGCGTTAACCCAACACAGGTGTGCACACACGTTGTAGTTCGTAGAACTTGAAACTTCAATGATGAGCACCGTGATGATAGTTTTAAGAAAACTAAAGTAAGATATTTTGTATTTGTTGCTGTTAAAACATTTCTAGGGGGAGTTGCCTTCAAGTGCAAGCATCAGTTCTATTGCTGATGATGGTAATCTTTGCAGTAATAACCTGTGATGTAACATTCCTGAGAGCGGCATCACTGTTCATCCATCCTACGCAGGGTCCTATTTCCATGCAATTGAACCAACTATACATGTCCTTGTACCGAATATTGTTCAGCACCGATCCTGAAAAACAATTGGAATATTAAATTTGGATTATTGAGATTTTGTACACTTCCATGTATGTAAATACATGGAAGTGTACAAAATCTCAATAATCCAAATTTGATATTGAAATTCCATCAAGCACCCTCAGTCGATGTCTTAAATTAATTGGAATATTGTTTACTTTACATTTAGTTTGCATATTAGAAATTAAATTAATATAATACAAGAGAAAGCATGAAAAGTAATGAAAAAAAGTCTGCTCGCAATTTGGTCCATATGGACTCTTAAATGGAGAATTTCAACAAATGCTTTTTAAGGAAGGCTCTCACATTCAGGGAATATAAGGTGAGGATAGAAGGATGAAATTAGGAAACTAATAGTAGTTAGCTAAATCCCGTTTTCATGGGTTGGAAGGGATAAAAGCATCACAAATTCATGACTGGATACAAATCTATAAATCAATTGAAAAAACAAGGTATTAAAGTGTTCATTTGTGACTAGGACGAAATCCCAAGATTAACCACATAGCTGCACAATCGGTAAACAACTGAATAAGTAACTTAGTATGATATGTCATTTTGAAAAGAAGACTGCGGTTTCGGCCTCTGATGAAAAATATTTTGTCATGTATTAACTAATGATGGAAGTCTCCTATAAAAATCTTTCCCATAAAGTATACAACAATTCTGAGAAAGAGTAAAAAAGGGTGATCATAAATTACCAAGCGGATGAATCCTGTCGGCCATCGCTGGATATATAAAGCCAGCGTCTACCAGTGATATGAGAACCACATGGCTGTACCGAGGAAGCTTTTTATCGAGTGCTGCAAGTACCTCCGTAACAGACTGACGGAATTTTTCCGGTGGTGTGGAGACATTGTATTGACTGCAATTGAATAATATCATTCAAAGAATATAATAGTTCAGGGGTCGTTAAGCGTCGACTCGCATGCTGCAACTCTTCAAAAATATTGAATTTGAAAATAAAACTAGCATATAGCAATTACTATACTCGCCGAAGTTGATAAGTAACAAGATTGACAAAAATTAGGTAAGTGCACAATGCGATTGGTAAGTTTGGCAAAAAGGTTTAATTAATTTTATGGGTAAGTTCATATAGGGCAGGCAATTGTTCCTATTTATTAACCTCTAACTTTATTTATGTCGGATCGGAGTAAATCCATCTTTATTTTGTTGTTATTATTATCTTTATAACATAAAATATTGATTCTAGGGGCTTTATCCTAAAAGTTAAAATTTTCAGTTTCTCAACCTCTCTTTTTTGAAGAGAGTATGGATAGAAGGATTGGGCTAGGATAGGACCAACGGTTAGCTAATCGCTCTCGCTGTGCTCTGTTTTTAGGATTGGATGGGTGGGAGCAAATTTTAGACATCACAAACATCCATGCCTGCGAACAGAAATCCATAAATCGATTGAAAAATCAATTTATGAAACTCTCCATATGGAGATTTGAACCCGAGACATTCTTAACCGAAGCCAAGGACGTTGACCAGTGCACCATAGACCAGACATTATCGGACCTGTGAAAATCATTACCAATTGCAAACGTCATTTCCCATCATGCCATACACAACGATGGCTGGTTTATCGGAAGGAATACGGGAGATTGCGTTGACCTGCTGCATTCCAACTGAAGAGTTTGCTCCGTTCTGGGCCATATTCTGGTAGTCTCTGTGCATACAACGGTTGTGATCTCGAAGGCGAAGGTAAATTGAATCAGTTTCACCCTACACAAAAAAATGACTTCTGTTTTAACGGTGACGAGAACCATTAATACAATCTATGATCTTGTAAAGAATGGATAAATAACCGATATATTTTGTTGGAACAATTTGAGTATCATTGTTCTTCTCAATATCTTGGAGAAGAAACCCATAGCATATTATAGCGTTATGAGGTCATGTTCATGCATGATGTGGGTTAAAGCCAGCTCCATCTACTCTCACATCATCGCAATGCGAAAAGTAAAATTTTTTCATTGAGAATTGATATCAAAGCAAGCTTACTTAATGGTAATAAAACAGGCATACAGATTGAACACCATTAAACCAGTTTCAATACAATATAGGTACTTGGTGTGGTAATTTCTAAAATTTGAAACACAAAATTTTCAGCACCCACACAAACTGTTAACAAATATCAAAAAGCCTGACTATAGAAGCGAACTTAAAATTCAATAATTGAATGCAGAGTTAGTGACGTGAGTTCTGGTATTAAGGCAGAGACGGAGATCGACGCCCTTTTATTTGATTATTTATGTGTGTATGTCGTTACTTTTTATCTACACCAAAGCCATCAATACATCATAATACAAGAGCAAGTATCAAGTGCATTTTTCCTAAAACTGGAATAAAGAACTAGACGTCTTACGAACATAACAGTTGTCTGAAAAAAATGTTCAATACAACATGCCATTACCTACGGATAACAAAAAACTAAATCAGATATCAAATTTGGATTATTGAGATTTTGTACACTTCCATGTATTTTGTCACTAACGACCCGGGTTTCGCCTTTCGACATCTTCAGGCATTCGAGCACACGGATGGACTCGAACTGACAAAATACATGGAAGTGTACAAAATCTCAATAATCCAAATTTGATATTGAAATTCCATCAAGCACCCTCAGTCGATGTCTTAAATTAAATCAGATATATTGGTACAATACGAGTGGTCATTAGATTGATAAAAAATGTTCAAACTGTACTCTTGAAAATTTTACTATTTTACACCACCCGGGTGTACACATCCCGGAAGACGGTAGCACAAAGAAGGAGCTCGCTATCCGATTACGAATAGCCGGAGCCACATTTAACTCAATGCAAACCGACTGGGACACGCAGCTGTACATGATTAAAACCAAATGCCATTTGTTCAACGCTTGCATTCTACCTGTGCTGCTTTACGGTATCGAATCATGGCACCTGACGAAGTCTCAGAAAAACCGTATACTGAGCTTCGAGAATAGATGCTTGTATTCGATACTACCTACGGGTGGAGTGGTTTGACTTTGTGAGGAATTCGGAGATTAGGGAGCGGAATGAGCAACGCCCTGTCACATCGACAGTTATGAAGAGATGTTGGAACTGGCTGGGTCACGTGCTGCAGATGCCTCTGGAGAGCCTCAATCCTGTTTGCCTCTTCTTCCGACCTGTGGGATTCTGACGTCCTGGAAGATCATCGGTTACTATCCATGGGATGTACTCGGCGGAGCTGAGGGACTCTGCCATGTCATGGCAAGCAAAGTGACTGGCGGGTGACAGGGAATTATGGACACGCCTCGTGGTAGCCATGATCTCGGTGGTTGGTGACATTATGACTTTATGACTTTATATACCTTTAATTAACTACATATTTACACACAACATAATTACACAGGTATGTAATTCATGTTATAAATATTAATTCCTCCCTTACATCATTGATATAGCAGGTACCTGAATCAAATCAGGATATGTAGAATTCTCATAGCCAGTGACGAAGCCGAGCTCAGGCCAGTCCATTTCGTTTAACAATGTGTTGAGGATCGTTCCAAAACTACTCTGAAAAAATCAAAGACATTAAAATACTATAATAAAAAATATCTCTTTTGTAATATAAAACTGTAAACGCAGCCGTATAGCAATTCTACCTTTGATGGCTCATTCGGGTTCATCCACACTTCAGGGAAATGAAAATGAGCTCCGACAGAATCTCCTATGTAGATAAGACCCTTGGAGTTAGTCCCTCCACACAATATGTCTTCCCACGGGCGTCCTGTTTCAGGGTCAACTCCTCTGATTCCATTACAGTTATCTAAAAACCGTTTAATCACAGGTATATCTTTATATATTTACATGTTTTGATTAATATTAAGTTGTATGGAAAATTCGTTGAGAAAATGATTTTCTTCTGTTACATAGGAATACAAACATGCCATAAATTTCACCCATTAGTAAAATGATACATTGTCAATTTATTAAAACAAGGTCTTTATGTAGTGAATAAATGAAAACATAATATAAATAATTGTACGAATGCTTTTTTCCGATTTTGACTTCTAGATTGCTTAAAATAAAAATAACTTTTTAGCTAGTCAATAGTGCTGAAAGAATAAAGTGTAATGCTACCTACTGTCCAACTGAGAGTCCAATAAATGTGTCTGTGCTCCAGGATATATATTTGCATCAACATCGTTGCAATCTTTACCTCGCCAATTTGATCCCCTGCAAAAATAGGGAATAATTTGATAGTTATTATTCCATAGTTGTAAATTCCAAGTTTTAATGTGAATATCACAAACAGATTTTAATACTCTGAACAGAAAGACCATCGGTGAAGTTACAGTGTCAAAAATTAGTAGTTGAAATTTACACCAGGATAATTGACAAAATCTCTTGTTTAAATGTTCAACATATCTTTTTCTCAATTGGATGTTGCATAGAATTAATAAGGCGTATCTCTTGATATTTTACCTTGCTGAGTTGACAAGGCTGAATCCATCGCTGTCTAAATCCACAGCCGGGTATAGATCTTGGAATGTTCCACTGAGGATATTACAGAGCTCTTTGAGCAACGGCAGATCACAGTAGTTGATAGTAGGTCCTTTGCTTTCCGCCTGCGGGCTTTCATCCAATGAAAACGGATTCGGCTGCGCTAAGTGTGAATATTTTCGATGAGATTCCGAGTTCACTTCATTGTTTGAGGTGGCAAAGTTCTCGTTGAATTCTTCTTTGTTTATCCTGTGAAATAAATCGTCGACACTGTACTCCTCCATCTTATGCTGGAAATAATGGAAAGAAATCTATTACTGAAATTGGATTATCAAAGCAACTGGCTTAACTTATTGTAGGTAAACTATTGTTGTAACAGGTGTTAGCTCGTTCTAAGACGTGTCATATTTTAGAATATAACTGTCACTTATTACGAACCGTGAAGAACTGTAATGATATTTAAAAAAGACAGTGGAGGATGTATACACTGTATTGTTGTAAAAATAGCTCATACTCTCTGGTTAAAACAGAAGTATCAATCATCAACTGACATTAGGTCGAGATCATGAAAAATAATGAATGATGTGCTATAGATTCTTCTCATTGGTCTCAATGAAATGTTTTTGTGGTGTCATAAAACAATGTTATTTTATTAAAGATTTAATTTTGAACAACCTTTGTTTTAGTAATTACATAGAATAATTGAAATAAATTTAATCTTTGTTTTTTATTTGAACTCATTTCACTTTTTACTCTCCACGATATAGTTGATTACAGGTTGAGATTTTGTTATAGGGTATTATTATTGGTGTAAATATAAGGTATACGATTTAGCACAAAGAGTGTGTAATCGTATACCCTCTGCGAGGTTTATAACTACAGCACTGGTAGTACACATACCGACAGTTTAATTTGAGTCTTCAAAAATGAGGTGTGCGGCAGTGGAAATAGATGACAAAGTGATCCCCCTTCAGGAATGAAGCATGCTCGCGAAGCGTAACAGAAAGCATCGGGAGTGAAGAGATCCAAAACTTGTCTGAAATGTAATATACTCCTTTTATTATATGTTTTATTGTTATTATTTTACTTTATTGTAAGAGGAACTGTTAGACTAACAGTCGATTTAATTTTTTTTCAAGACATCGACTGAGGGTGCTTGATGGAATTTCAATATCAAATTTGAATTATTGAGATTTTGTACACTTCCATGTATTTTGTCACTAACAACCCGGGTTTCGCCTTTCGGCATCTTCAGGCATTTGAGCGCATGAATGGACTCGAACTGTCAGTTCGAGTCCATTCTTCTCAGGAAGCCATTGGATAAAAGAAAAAGTCCATTCGTGATTTACACCCTAGCGAATTGGATTAAGATGAGGAGTTGCCAGTAGACCACAGCAATAATATATGGCAACAGATAATATTATAACGCTTTTTTCTTACGACATGTTCTTTGGGGCAGTTATTTAAAATGCTATTTCCAAGGGTTGTCCAAACCATATCCAACTATCCTCACTTCTCTCCTGAAGAGAGAGGTTGTGTTACTTCTGTTGAGATACTCTGTTAAGTCCATATGGTTCACATTGGGATCAGACATGTCTTTGGCGTCAGTTAGTGATCTATGTATTATGGATTGTAATATTGTATACATGAATATAGAATAGGAGATGGGTAGACAACAAGAGAGATGGAGAGAGGCTGGGTGTGAACGATTAGAGAGGAAGAGACAGAGACTGTTGAGGACAGTTGTAAAGTTGGCCATAGATCTAAGCAACCGTAACATTCATTCGTATAAAATTATGATGTATTTACTTATCGTGTAGGAATGGTGCGAGCTTTTCCACTGCAGTAAAGCAAGGCTGTTGAATTTTAGTTGGCAGTTTCTTGCATAGTTTTTTGGCTGCATTGTAAATAGAGACGCCCTTCAAGTAAGCTTCTTGTTGCACCAATCCAGTAATTACGGTACAAACTGAAAAAAACATTATAATATCAATTTTGGTATCAATGTATCATTATTTTCATGTTCTGAAATATATTTTATTACAGTAAAACATCAATATAACGGACCAATGTTTGTAATGGGATTAAGTCTGTTGTATAATAAAGGTTTTTCACGTACCGTCACCTCTTTTGTATGACTTCTTATAAGTTTTAAAAATGTAAAATTTATTCTTTCATATTTAAAGAGTAGGATAAAAATGATACGTTATGCGTGGTTTAGCTTCAAATCACCAGTTCGCATGCTTGAAAACTACCGTAGTTTTATGATCATATGCTTATCATATGCAGAACATTGTTGACCAGATTTAACCCTACAGGCTATGATGACATGCACAGCACATGGATCATAAATCACTCATCAGAGACGAACGCTTGGAGGGCATGCAAAAACAATGCTCTGTTTTATCATCCATTTATAATAGCAAAAAGTCATCGATTTCATTCAAATAACTTCGGTTCTATAAAGATTATATTGAAATTTTAGTTTTGAATACTTTTTAACATATGTTATGTTTTTGAATACAAAAAATCGGTGAATGTTTTAATTATGGTTTTTTTTAAATATGATAGAATTAATAGATGCAGGAAAGGTGTGACAACATGTTTCTTGTTTTTTAAAGATTAATGAAACAAAAGAAGATGATATTGGTTTCCCTTTTTATAAAGTTTTATATAAATACCTTTTACAAACAAAAAAATATCATTAAAGGTATAATAATGCTCATAATTTTGTGCGTCTATTTCTTTATCTTATCGTTAAGTTGACAATATTGCCTCAGAGTAGTTTATTATTTAATTATATAAGCATGTACCAGGAAAATGTATTACGCAATTACTGTGATTGTGTCATTAATTATTACAGTACTGTTTGATTAATTTGTTATGACATGTATCACCAACTGTTGCCCGTATAATTATACCCGGCCATCTGTATAGAATGTTAATTCAAGCTAGCTTGTGGGAAAATTTTTGTTGATACAAAATATTGGTGTAGAATGTAATGTCACTTTGCATGCTGCGTGTATACTCCAATTGGTTGCGATTGATTTGACCAAGTTTGATTTGTACTGTAACACGGAGAAAGTAGAATTTGAAAAAAAAGTAATTACCCCAAGTTTGATTTTACTCTACTATATCTGCTCCCAATGTGGATTATATGTATTTCTAATGAAGCATACTAACAGAAGTTGTTTTTACAAGAACTTTTTGTAATGCAGTCTTGTAACTCAACCTCTTCTTTTCTGGAAGGTTAGTAAAAGAAGGATAGGGCTAGAAATGGATAAATAGTAAGTTAATCCCGCTTTCTATGCTCCATTTTTTAAATGATTGAATGCATGGGACGGAATGTTAACATCACAGAAATCATGTGTTTGAATAAAAGTCTATTGAAAAATTAATTTATAAAATTATCCGTAAGAGAATTCGAAGCGGTCAACAACCAAATCGGACAAACGCCGAAGAACATTGACCACTCGACTACAGGAATTCATCATATATACAATAAAAAAATTCTAACAAACTTTTCAGAGACAGAGAGCATTGAATAATATAAGTGTGATGATGTCATAATCATGTGATGATTAGTATAGAATGAGTATAATAACATTGTGAAAAGAATACCACATACAAAATTATGTAATTGAAAGGGAATACCTACTTTTATTTATTATCACAACGACAAGGGGTCATGAAAAAATAAAGTGGATTATTGTGCAAATTTAGCAAATAAATGATTCACAAATGAGTCAAGTTTTGACTTGTCAAATATTTGTTGTTTCCAGAATGTCATTAACCACATTAAACACTATGAGGATAAATGTGAATATATACTATTAGGTATTATTTAAATATAAAGAAATACTCTATAACACTTGACATCAGCGATGCTGTGGTAAAAAATAGGTACAAGAACACGAATCTCTAAGGAAATCAAATGACATATAACTTTTATTTCAGCACTCGGACTTTTGTTATCAATAAATGCAGGGGCTAATTTACAGCTTTTACTGAATGCAGCACAGCAGCGTTAAGACATTTCAAATGATTTCCAGGAGTGCCTCAGAAGTAGTTACCCTAGACTTGGTTACTATGCACTTAAGCGTACTGAAATAAAGACATGTGTGCAGAGACTATTTTGAACTGGTGGTTACCAAAATTAGTGTTATAGTGATATTTAATATTTAAATCAAAAGTAGCGACTGGAATAGCAACAGACACTCTTTTATTGTGGATGGGTGCTTGCATTATAGAAACGTTGCTGTTGTATCAAAACTTGACATTATAGAATAATGATATAAATTAATAATCATAAATAAACGTATAAAATTATAATCTTCAACACAATACAACTTAAATCATTAATGCTTTTCCAGGCCATTTCATATTTAGTATATAATAGCCCAGACCGATCTGTAGGCGTTGTATTATTATCACATATCACATTTAGGTATGTTATGCAATGCACACACACAACAATACATTTATTTATTACTAGTTACTTTAGACATTCAGTATTTCAATTTCAACACAGTCATCGATGACAGGTGTCCCACTGGTATATAAATGGTAACGTAATGAGATACTCACACACGCCTATATAGAGTGAATTGTATTCTGCATGCTTGTACCTCGAATTTAGAAAAAAATGCCAAGCATGAATATTCGGTAATTTAAGAAAAAATACATTTTCATATAATGGAAATAATAAATTGACATCGGTATTGTAGTCACCTAAAAATACTATTAATTCCTAAGAAGTCCATTTATTTCATTCAATTTGAAAAATGATGGCCCTATTAAAAATAATTATAGGATCATCGGAGGACTGTTTATAAATGAGTTTTATTTTATTTCAAAACACAAATATTTTCCAATGGCTATGTAACGTGAGATAGTAATTTATTTATTATTATTATTATATTTATTTATTCATATTGTTATGTTTATATTATATCACAATTCTATATTTAAAAATAAATACTATTTTATAAAATAAACCTAGATATGTTATTTATCCTAATGTCTTTTTAAATATAATTATTAATAACTATAAATAAAAACAATACATAAGTTAAATTAATATAAATCAAAATAATAATTAAAAACCATCTTTGTGTTAAGGTTTGATTAAGATTTATTATCAACTTCATAGAATTGTCAATGTGAAAACACACCAGTAATTAAATTTATGATTACATAATTATTATTAAGTTACATATGTACATACGTACTTTCATTATTTATTATTTCAAAATACTATCGACCATTTTGAATTAATTCAAAAAAATTACAGAACCAAAAGAACATAAATTCATTTGAATATAGAACTTATTTATCGTGAAGAAATTAATTTGTATGTGGTAAATGAACATAAATAATTCCAGAACCGTAGTTTTACCAAAGCTAATAATGCTAAGACTTTATTTTCTGAGTGTGATTAGAGAAGTCTTCATTTAGCAGAATGGTGACAATTCTTGATTACAGCTTACCTGCACAGCTTAAACCTCCATTCACACCTCTGCCATCACAATTAATTATGTAAAACAATAAGATCGACAAAAATAAAGCAAATTTATTTGATCTGAAATACATTTTCAATGTCAAGGTTTCAACACTAATGTAATTATAATAAAAATAACAGAAACACAATACGAAACACTGCTGACAGCAATTTAAAATTAAGCGTCAAGCAGGGATACCATAGCAATATTATTTTGTTTCCTTACAGAGAACATTTTAAATATTGTGAATTAAATGAATGAAATTAAGGTATCCCATTTGTGGAAAGCTTACAGGTGAATTTAGCTGCAAATTAATGAAATGATGGCATCGTCCGAATAATTCGCTATAGCATTATCAAACTAAATATGGTGAGTAAAGCTATAAACAAAATAGCTATGAACACTAGGTGTCATAAGTATAAAAGCATGATTAAAAGCGTCCCCTGAAACATAAGATTGAATACAAGATTGCTTGCTACGGAAATATGTATACTTAAATTTAAAATATAGCTTTAACGTATCTTCATACATTCAGAATATATTTTTTGTTAATTTTTATGAAAACTATTTTTGTATTTTTTGGCGTTTTATAGGTACAATCTAAACTATTATCAGACATATATATTTGGGCTATTTTAACGTTGTATAGAAGCGTTTTATTTTTTTCCCCCACAAGGCAAAATTTTTATAGTTTACATTCATAATAAGAATATATCTAAAGTGTAATACATAATTTTATGAGTCAGATGGCACCGAATACGGCTGCTTTGGGTGTAGTCTAATTATCACAATATATTTTGTTCTTTCGAATAAAATAATTTTTAGTATGAGAGTTCAGGAAATGGGGCACAATAAATTAAAATGGCCGACCAAATAGAACTCGAATTGTCATTTCTACACTACAGAATACATACATATATTTACATTAGAATTACGTGAATTACGTGTTGCAGAATAATGAATTTTGAAATAAAAGTGAGGCTTTTAGTTGATTAGTACTGTGATACGCATTTAATTTACTATGGCCAAAGGGAAAATTATTATTCATGAAATCCTTTTATGTTTGCAGAAATCGTAAATATATAAAAAAAACACACACACACAGTCATACAATAAAGTTAAAGTGGATTATTTTACTATTGTATTTACGGTAAGATTTGGTATACCAACCTAAAAATATATTTATTTATCGAACTGTTAACAAAATTAGAAGATTTATTTTGATTTAAAGACAATTAATATCCACCACAATAGTAAAGTTATTTTCTTGAATATTTACTAACTTAATAAAATATTAAATACATTTTGACCATACGATGTATTTTGTTGGATAAAAATACATATTACTGAACTCTTAGGTAAAGTACATCGAGTTAAGTTTTTTTATGGAGAGCTGGTTGTAAGTCAGTCGCTCAAGCTTTCTCTTGAGCGATGGAAGGTAAGTATAAAGAATAGGGTTAGTAAAACACCAGTAGTTGGCTAATCGCTTTCTCTGAGCCCAATTTTCGGGTTGACACAGGGGCTGGGTGAGAGAGAATAAAAATATAATATTCATACATGTATCAGGAAACAAATACATAATTCTATATACTAAACATTCCACTCTAGGATTCGAAACCTAAATCAGACAACCAAATAAGACAAAACACCAAACACTTTTTTACTACTTCTACATTTTAATAATGTTAAAGACCGGTTTCGCTCATAACGAGCATTATTAACTGAAGCGAAACCGGCCCTGATCCTTGTATAAATGTGGAATTAGTATAATATCTTTCCACCAAAAATTGTCAGCTAACACATAAAAAGTGGTAAGCGGGAGGTTAAATAATAGTTTTATAGATATGTTTGTTGCATTTTAGTTATTTTCAATCAAATCTTTTATAGCTTTGAGATAGGAGGCTTAAATTTGGTATGGATATCAAAATTACTTTATTAAAACAAAGTATCTAATTAGCATCATCACTGATCAATTGCAATACTGTATTATAAAACCTCTTTAGAGGTACTTGATAATCCTTTTCTAATGTTTAAGGTACCTATTTTTTATTAACTGTTAAGTCACACTTAAAAAATAATGGGTCTAAAAAATATGACTTCTAATTTTAATAAAAAGAATCCATTATCGAACATAGTCATCCATATCAGACATCGTTAGGAATTGACGTAGTCTTTGAAGGTTTTGAGACACTGTTCAATATGGATATTGTGTTTTTTAAGAATGCTGGTAATTTGAAAATTATACTGTTAAACATCGGCACAGCTATTTTTAAAATAAGCAATATTATAATATTCTACTTCACAAATTTATTCACAGATTTCGCTTGAAGAAAATAAAATAATTTTATTTCGCATAAACGATACTAAAATTCACGATGATTGAAAATTCGAACAATTTAAAATTAATATTGTCTGGATTTTCAGTAGTCCGTAATTTTATTGAGATTATGAATTTGTTGTTGGGATTTCGCATTGTGGGAAACCTTACATGTAAGGATTTTGTTTGTCTGAAGATTGAATTGGCAGAATTTTGAATGTCTAGGCTACGTCCTCGACCCATAATATTATTGACAGTGTAACATTCTGTGATCAATAGAGACGGCATTTAAAACATGCGTAATTTTCCAGTGTTCGAAAAGTAGAAGGGTGAGAGGGTATTCAGAGTTTGACCGATAAATCACAACAGAGGGGCCACCTCATTCCATTCCGATAATGCCCGCTACGGTGTGGGATGAATAACACTCCCTTTCACCTCTGCTGCAATGATATCAAACCTTTTGAGAACGCGGATGGTATCAAACGATACAAACTAAAGCTAACTTTATATTATAATATTAAATGTGTCGTTAATATTTCGTCCAACATTATTTTTTAATTCTTTATTACGTTATCTCGATTTACAAAAAATGAATAATAAAGAATCACACTACTTTATGCTTCAAATTATAATATCATACAGTTTAATGAAAACCAACAATAAGAAGTGATTCTTAATTGTTTTTCTATGTTAAAGCCTTCAGTTGACATACACAGCACAGTACATACCTAAAATAAATGTGGAAAAGATGTATAAAGTGACACCGTCCCGTACTTATGGGACGGACAGGGGTCTTCAAAACCCGTCTTCAGACTCTTTTTATTCATACAAATTTAATATGTAATACCTCTCCTAAGGCATTCAAAAATAATTTGTCATATTTGTTTGTTTACCGTTATTCGTTTACCGTTAGAGGTAAACAAAAAGCGAGCGATGCTTAGAAAAAGAGGCACTTATCCCTCGGCCTAGGGGATTGGAGGTTAGTGGCCGAAACAGCCCCGCGACGGTTCGGTCAAAGAGATGGCCCTATCATAAAACCACTTGCTGTGTTTTAAATTGAAATTGTGTATTTTAAATCTGTTTGTGTAACTGTCTTAGAGGAATTTATAAGTATAAACTAACTGCAATTAAAGAGAAAGTATACTGAATACGATCGGGTTTTATAGGAAGACGAAGGAACCTGTGAATTATTCTTTGTCGCCACGCCGAACTCGGGGCTGTCGAAGTGTGTTGACGCTCCTCCTCCACCTCCTCCCCGAGAAGTAGCGACGTTTTTACTCTCTCAAAAGATTGTGTCTTTACCCACATTAAAAATAAAAATGGGCAAAAAAAATTGAGAGGCAGAGTCACAGACTTCACATAGACAAGTAATGAAGAACTACAGGAACATGTCAACGACCTATCTGACTGAAAAGACACTCGAAACGTTTCTTTTCTTAATTTATTTAGCTACCCTTATTAAAATGACCGCGGACAACAATGTAAACAATAAATAATTGATTCTAGACATAACTATAGAAATAGGGTAACGAATCGCATTCTATTTAGTTTTATAAAAATTGTCAAGTAATTAATGATTTTAACAATCATTGTGGGACCACTAACCACACCAAATTTTATAATATGATTAAAAAGACTTTTGTTCGCTTATCTATGGCAAATTAGAAGAGAGAATATATCAAATTAGTTCATCAATCATATTTATTTTAATTTAAATACTATGAAAGATGACAGAGAAAGTTAACTGATATATTGCTTATTTCCTCTAAGGTAGTATATTATATTGTTTGAGAAAAAATCTATTTAATTATATTTATAACGGTTCCGTGATGCTGAAAAAGCTTTTAAATATATTTTAAATTGTAGTAAAATTGAATACTTTGATGGTTTTTTCCTATTATAGTGAAACTTAAGAAATAAAGAACAATAATTAATAGCTATAAAATTTAGATTGAAAAATTATAATATAAAAATATCTAACATGTTGCCTTTCACTGTTTTGGGTTGGGACTCTGAGGACTAAAGCTTCAAATTGAATTAATTTATCGATAGTGGAAAGTTTTTGCGTTGGAATAGTGGAAAAATTTCATTGTATCAATGAAATTACTTTTTGTAATATTCTGCAGTATAAATGTGAGTCCGCAACATATTTTTTTATTTAAATAATTATTTGACTTTCCAACTCTTCTAGAAGATATAATATTTACTGTGAGAAGTAGTCGTTTCTAAATAATAAATATTATTTTGTTATTGACATTTTTTAATCAACTGCAAAAAATGTAGTGTCGTTGATATTTTTCGCGTTTGTTGTTAAATATCGCGATCAGTTTGCGCTACGGAAAATTTTCAATAAGTATTAATTATTCAGTCGATTGAATCTCCTTTCCTACAAAAAATGTTATTTCCATTATAAAAATCCAATTTTCGCAATTCATTTCTGGCATATACACATAATCTATTTGTAAAGAAATAATACGTGTTCCTTTACGGTTATTTCAATCGGTCGACGCAATATTTGGTAAACACATTTGGTTAACTGATTTGGATAATTTGATGACGAAGCGTATTTACGTTTATATGAATTATTCATAAAGTATTGTTTCATTTCGTTGTAAGCATTTTATTTCGTGGTTAAAATGTGGTATACATTGTGTTTAATACACATTTACAGGTTGCCATTGTAAAGTTGTAAAAGGTTGCAGGCAGGTAGACACGACAAGAATGCAGAGGCTTACTTATCAATTAACAATAATGTGTGTTATGAGATTTGAGGTATCTGATTTATTAGTAAGCTTTGCAAGAAACTGATATTTTAAAGAAAGGCATAGAGACAAAGATGAGTGATTTCCATAAAACTTAGTGTTTTACTAATCGCTAAAAGACGAGGATTTAAGCCTAAAAGTGAATCGAGTGGTAACTTAAGTATATTCCGAGCACTTCAGATCCCAATCCACACATTCACGTGCATTTGTTTTTTAAGAAACCATAAACTTCCCTTGAGTGTATTGTTCCTTATTACGTCACGCACTCATACATGTTACATTATGGTCGAACGATTACACAAAATCACTCCTAACAAATTGCCCAATATTGAAACAATACACCAGGGTTTTTTTATATGTGGGGAAACGAATAAATACGATTGACAACACCGACGAGCTACCAACACTGTAGAAGACAGAGACACCAACAGAACGCGTCATACAATACACCGAGACGGGCGATAGACAGATTGAACGTCATAGAAGCCGGATTACCTCACACTCTGAAACAGGCGACAATAATTTCTCACTGACCGTCGAACGCAAATGTTGATGGCAGATCTATTCCAAAATGTTAAAATATATTTAATTACACAAGATGAATCAAGGATTCCCAAATATGCTCCACGAAGGTAACGATAAACGATAATATGGAAACAAAAGAAAATTAATGATCTCCAATGGACTCGGTGGTCATTTTTGGAATGCGAATTCTGAATAATTATTATAGTTAAATAAATAATGGCTTGTTAGCAACATTTACTGTGTCACTTGGGTAAAAAATGTTTAGTTTCCTTCATAAGTATTTTCCGGTTGATTGTACCTTAAAAGTGATTATTTATACGCCGTATTACTTCTAAATTTCTTCATTTTACATAATTCTAAGCTCGGAAAAACGGAAAAAAGAGCGAAAACAATTTCAGAAAAGCAAGCTACTATTTTGATTAAAAATGTTATTGATACAAATAGCTATTAAGTCGTGTTGATACTTTGTTTGATTATTTCAACATGACATTAATGTGGAAAGTGAAACTCAATATTCGGAATTGATCGCAGTATCAAGGTAAATCTAGAAAATGTCAAAATTAACTGAAATCAGCTTTTTCACGTGAAATACGTTTTCAAAACGAGAATGAAGTAAATACCAATATGACTCTTCTTGAAAAGATTTGCTTACTACTTGTCCTGGAGGTTAAGCAACTGACTCCCAACCAGATCTCGAAAAAAACTTTTTTTGAGATGCTCCATTAAGACTTTCACGTTGGGAACAGACATGGTTTAAAAATAAGATGTATGGTTATATCGTTTATGCTTTAATTCACACTATTATTATATTATATTTGCGATCCAGACTGTTTAGATTATTATATTTTTCCAATAGTTTTAGCAGTATATTTTAGTTAAATAACATATACCGTAAAGCTTAAATCAACCATTATAATATTACATAATCTATTATTTTAGACTTCAAACAGTCGACAATGAGTGATGATTCATAGAGTCCATCGCAGTTTCAATTTTA
The DNA here is from genome assembly GCA_022494535.1 of Himalopsyche phryganea. Classification (NCBI taxonomy): domain Eukaryota; kingdom Metazoa; phylum Arthropoda; class Insecta; order Trichoptera; family Rhyacophilidae; genus Himalopsyche; species Himalopsyche phryganea. The sequence goes on from JAGVSL010000032.1 coordinate 3,575,749, forward strand.
TAGTAGCGACTACACAAGCCACCCACCCTCGCAGGACAAACAGGGTGCGGGGCGTATAGGTTGTTCCACTATGGCGCAGGGATGCTGCGTGAACTTCAGTAGGTTGTAGCGCTCCCGCGAGTTCGGGAACAGCCCGCGGGAAAGCCTTCGCCGCCGGAAGTACTGTGCAACGAGCTTTTGTTTGCTAGTTTCCCTCCGAGCTTTGCACTATTATAACTGTCTGCCATATAAAATAATCTGAACTCATTTTGGTTATAACTTTCAAGTGAATACGTTTTATACTAAAAGAGCTTTTTTAATTGCGTTGAGTGTTTTCTTTGTTAAAATTTATATGTAGCTCAGTATATAAAGAAACATTTAATACTCTTAGGAAATATAATAGTCATATATCCGATAAAATCACAGCAATTCATAAGTAATCTTCAGCAGGGTACGGTTTTATGGTTGGTATAAATACAAATTAAAATCAATATATTTCATTTAAATTGATTTGATATTATTGTTGTTGTTTACTATTCTAAAGAATTTTGTAAAGGTACAGTTAATTCGATATGCATATTTAAACTTTCGACTAGTCCATTGTGTTGCTTAAATTTAAAATTAGAGCGGTTGAAAGTGAGTATCTATAATTTTCATAAATTTATGAAAATTACTAGCAAAATAAATACCGGTGCCACCGTCCTGTCATTCGCTCAACGAATATGATGTGCTAACCTAGATAAAGAAAGCTAGATAGAGAGAGAGAAAGAGAGAGTGTGTATGTATATTTGCTGCGTTACAGATAGATATATAAATCAAGACAAATACATTCTGTATTGTAATTATTCCTGTGAAAATGTATAAAATTTAAATCATTCAAACACTTTTTTATATAAGAACAGAGTACAAAATATTACAAATTTATTATCTTTGCAATGTGACAAGGGAAACGTACATAAAAAAAAATTAATAAAAAATAAAAGAAACTCTATCGAGCAAGTTCCAACAAAATTTAAGATAAAACATAGAAAATAGTACCTTGCGATATTGTTAGTCTGAAAATGTTTCGTGAAGAGGTGAAACATTTGTCACATGTAGTAACACAATCCAGTGGAATAATAAAGTTATCAAATAATATTAAAATAGCACGTGTTCTAAATCAATGCTGACAAATAAAAAAATCCACTAAACGATTGAAAAGTCTTCGAATGAAAGTGTACATTCGGGGACTCCAACCATTGCCGAGTAGGACCGAGCCCAGGAGCGTTTGCTACTCAGCCAAAGGCTGGCTTAAGAACGAATAGTAAAACGCAATATTATTTGTGAATTAATGATCATCTGTTGTCAATTGACATTAAAACTTTGAAATAAATAAATCTTGAATAGCGATAAACAAAAACTCGCATTAAATAACGAAATCAACTATTAATCATTTGGACTGCCTTTGTAATTGCGATGAAGTATGAGCTCAGATTAAATTAATTATCGCTATTCATCAGCTGCTGTCAGTCTACGCTTTGACGAAGGTATCCCCAACCCTCTTAAGTACAGGCGCTCGTTTATAAGGCACATTACAGATAAAGTGAAAATATTTTCTGTCGAAATTATCCAACAGAAAATATGATTTTTTTATCTCGCTAAATGGATGGGGTGATTTTAATCATCTGATCTGACTGAAACTGAAAATGTAATATTCAACAATAAATTGGTACTCAATTTTGTTATTGAATCAAAACCGTAATGAATAATTATTTTATACGTTTTGTCTACGTTTCGTATACCGGATTTATATTGTAACGATTGCCGTGGCCGACTTATAACTATTAAGAGAAATTGAACGGTAGTTCTCTTAAATATTTGTATATTATTACTATTAAAAAAATATGACTTTAAATAATTTAATGCGATTCTTATAGAAAAGATACTAAAATTGTGTGGCATCGTAAACTATTTTCTATTCCAACTTTAGTACATTTCGGGTGAAAATATATATTTTATACTGCACATTATTAAGAGAAGCTTTTACGTCAAAGGCAGAGCTTTGAAAGCCTTTGCGGGGACCGGAAAGCTGGCTTGACTTGGACGAATGGGTGAGTAAGTAGTGACGGATATGAAGAAAAAACTTTCAAAGGATATGCTCTAGAGCTTTCAAGAGTTTTTCGATTGTTCTAAGTTTTCATGAAATATTATAATACGCCGGGTATTTATCGATCGTTTCATCTAACAAATAAATTATTTATATCTGGAATGGGTACACTTTAAGCTCATTGGCCGTCTTGATTAGCTTTCTATTCGACCACTATCTAATTTAACTTGTTGGTCAATAAATTAAATAAGCTATCAGTAATATATCGAGATGATTAGTAAGTATCATAAATGGCCGGTTTCCGCTGGTCATTAAGTATGTGGTCAGATACTAAATTAATAGGTTATAAGTTAAAAAAACAAAACAAAACACGGGGGTGTTGCCCTCTAGACTGACGATAAGGGATGTGTTGCCAATTACAAGTCGAATCATTACTATAATAATAGATCTATGTCACTAACGTTGGAAATACGCAAAAATTGACAGAATCGAGAGTATGGAACAATCAACATTTATTTGATATTCAATTTTATGCTTTTTAAACGCCGTTTTTAACGCGGTATTAATATTATAAATCGAGTTTAAGTATTGAACAAATGTCTTGCATTTTAAAAATATTTGTAAAGAATTACATAATCTAAGACATCGACTGAGGGTGCTTGATGGAATTTCAATATCAAATTTGGATTATTGATATTTTGTACACTTCCATGTATTTTGTCAGTTCGAGTCCATTCGTGCGCTCGAATGCCTGAAGATGCCGAAAGGCGAAAACCGGGTCGTTAGTGACAAAATACATGGAAGCGTACAAAATTTCAATAATCCAAATTACATAATCATTTTCATTCGAATGTTGACAGACAAAAGGGTTTCTTTTATTAATTTAAACATATAAACTTTCGACGAGAAAAAGAGGTTTTATGCTTTTTGTCTGCAAAGACATATTCATAAAACTAAACCTATTCCCACTGACAAAGAAATCAAACGAACTTTGAACCGAGTCAAAAACTTCAACATTTTAATGTGAATGTTGACTTTCTTTGTGTTTTTGAAATAACGTTGTCTAAGTTTAATGAATTTGAGCAATTTAACAACGCACACTGTTTTGCCAAACTAAGTGCATTGAAAGCTGAGTAAAGCGAAAACAATATTGCATCGTTGCAAACAGAAAATCGTGTAGAGTTGTTTGTAATATATATAGTTCAATCAATGTAATGAAATTTGTCATAAAGCGGCGCATATATAACGTAAAACAACAAACGGATTTAATATTATGTATTTACTATCTGCCTCGTTTGATTTGTAATATAATATAATTATATCTGAATCACAAAATCGATGTTCCTTTATTTTCAGGTTTAACAGTTTACCAACTAATTTTCTGTCATAAATGCATCGAATTACTACAAGCCTAATGAAAAACTCGTTTATTTCCAAAAATCATCATTTTTTTTAAATGGAAAAATTACTCATCCTTACGGAGACACATTAAATGTCGTATATAACGCAAAATACTGTTGAAAAACACAACGAACTTGTAGCATTATAATAATATATGGAACTGGGTATCATTGATTTATTTTGAGATTGAAAGTTGAGTACATTACACTCTACACCCTACACCACGGCATATTATCAGTTTATGGATACGCAGGAAGCTTAATACGACCTTAAGCTAGGTGGATAAGCGAATAACTATACTTTTTTTATTTCTAACAATAGGGTATACTCAAAAAATCATCAGGCAATAGTTTAGTAAAGAGTACAATAGTTTATTGAGACATAGAAGGCGGTCGTGAAATCATCGACTACATACTGACACGACCTCGTTTTTGTCTGACAAAAACATATGCCTAAAATCTCTCAGTATGAGGTAGCGAATTATACAGTTTGTTAGCTTAACGTAATAGTATAAAACTTGTATATTAATATTCGTCACGACGTCTACAATCGTCACAGACGTCATCTGCTTTTGTCTGCAGCGAGTCAACTCGCACTGCTCACCAAAGTCACTCAGATAACATTAAACTTAAGCGCCACAGAAGACCTTCTTTTAAGCCTGATAGGTTTCAAGTTTGGCTTTGTACTTCATTTGTAGCATGTATGTCCATCTGAACATGCGAATTCATCTTTTGACGTAACCACGCTTCCACGTCACCTCTTATTTCATGTTCATAAACATAACGGATGGTGATGTGTCAGCCAACTTTTATTTCTTAATCAAAGATATATTTCAAGTAAATGAGCCCAGCCAAAAAAAAATATTTTGACAATTCCATCTCGTCTGTTGAATTGAAAAAGAAGCAGCCGCTAGCAATTATGCCGATACATTTCGTATAAAGTCCGTGATGTGAATATCGGATGAACTGTATTTAAAATGATACCTACTCTCCGGCCACATGAGCGGAACAGGAAATATGCATTTAGGAAATTGGAATTGAACGAACGCTAATAACTAGAGTTTATACTATTAGGGAGAGAATAAATACTGTTTGGTATGACACCCGATACATCATATTGGTCATATATTTTGTGTGTAAAATGTTATATAGGTATACGAGTGGCTAAAACTAGTTTTATAAGGTAAATTTAGTTGTAGCTTCTGCCATAATAAAATATATTAATGTAAATGTAAGTTATTAGTAATTTACAGGAATACTGAAAACGTTTCAATCGAATTAGATACTAATAATGAGATATAAATTAGGACATTATTACTATCGGGACAATTGAAGACAAAAAGTAAATAATTACGTCATATTTTTGCTTTCTTTAATTTTTTCATTTTAGAATGTTGGAGATAACTACATAACGATCAAATCGAGCTTCATTAAATTTAATAAGGTGAAAACAATTGCATTTTTAATGAAGTACGGCGTTTTTTTTTTGAGTTGAAGCAATTAGTATTGAGACAAAGTATTACAAGCAATAATTAATTTATTCAACATTTTGCTTAAATTAAAGCTGGATTCTTTTAATTTACGGATAATTCAATTTCCAACAATTTTTATCATTAGATATGACGGTAATAAAATCTTTAGCTTTACACTTACTTACTCTCAATGACTAATTTCATTATCAGGTTCACAGATTAGTCACTATACCTCTAAATAAATTTAATTTTGAAAACGAACTAAAAATTATTAAACAAATTGCCATTAATAATGGCTATGAGGCGTCTCTTATAGATAGTCTTGTATCAAAAAAAACAACGTAAATTACTCATAGTGTTAGACCGGCGTTCTATTGCAAAAACTCTCTAGGCAAATTCATTTGTATCTTCTATACAAACGTTAGACACTGTTTACTGTCTCTCAGTTCGAGTCCATTCGTGTGCTCGAATGCCTGAAGATGCCGAAAGGCGAAACCCGGGTCGTTAGTGACAAAATACATGGAAGTGTACAAAATCTCAATAATCCAAATTTGACTAATTTCAATTAACTTCTTTGACTATTTCAATATTTTGAAATTTACAACAGAAGAGTAAAAAAATAAACTGATACATTCATTATATTGCTTACTTTTTTTTATCGAACCATTGAGAAATACTCCTAGTCAAAATTTGTAAGAAAAAACAATTCCAGCGAAATCCAATATTTTTTAAAAGCTTTAAGATTTTGTGTTGTCTGAATAAACCGTTAGCCCCATAATATATCGGAAATTTTCGGAGCCTATAAATTTATCCAGCAACTTTTCGCACTAAATTTATATTGATTATTTAAAAATATACAATAAATTAAAACCACAACATGAATCTGTGGAGATTTGTTTACACATATTTGAAAAAAATATTTCCGCACATAATCTGGATGATCTATTAATTCATGTTTATAGAAACATTTCAGTAAGTCCGTACTGGCAAGTGAATTGGCAATATTCCAAATATATTTGATATAGCAGCTAGTAAAATTTATGGGTGTTACTGACGCAATCGATTTAATATCGCTTTCAGTCCTGTAACATAACGAAATAATTAAATTCAAGTTGAAGCTGCGCAGTTTCCTGTTTGAGTATCACGTCATACAATGGAAATTCACTAAATATGTTTAGTGCTTTGGTTTACTTACTATTTTATAGTTTACCATTTGCCAATATACCTTGAGTTATGTGTTTATCCCAAGTAGAATTACACGATAGTTTCATAAATTGATTTTTCAATTTCTGGTCGTAGACATGGATGTTTGTAATGTTTAAACTTTCCTCCCAACCATTCGATGCTAAAAACGGAGTGTAGCGAGAGCGATCGGCTAACCACTTGCCCTGTTCTAGGCCTCTACTATCGTCGCAAAAGAGAGGTCGAGCAACTGAGCAGTTTTCGTAGAAAAAACGTTTCTCGAGATACCTTCATCAGGAGTCCATATGATCCACATTAAGAGCGGACGTGGAAAAAAAAGAATTTTGTTACCAAAATACTTATCAATAATTGCATTATTCCTGTGTAAATTCTTTGCTATTTATATCATATTATACTGGATTTATAGCAAGTCAATACCAATTCATTTAATAAACCACAATAAAGTGTTTCCCCAGGAGTGGAAGGCAGAATTAATTTAGAATGAAATTTATGTCGCGCGTTGTTCCTAAGTTTTTTCGTGATGAATAATTTGGAATATAACTGATAAATTCACTAATTAGCTTAAATATATAAAGCTGAAATATTACATATTATATAAAATTATAAAAACTCGAATCGAAGAATATTGAGAATCTGTGACTTGAGTCAGTTACATAAGATCTGTAATAATAATGTAAAGATTTCTCGAGAAGAATTATACGTTTCTTATTATCCTTTAGTGCTGAATTTTAATCAATTTTTCCATGCTGGAATGCGATAAAGCGTTGTCATTACTTATTTAAAATTTTCCCATTACAATAATGTACGAGTAATGATAATATGAGATAAACAATTAACTATTCTCACCTTTAGACTATTATATGCAAAGATGATTCAATTATGGTTTCATTTTTAATTTCAGATTACTATTTATTGATTTGTAAGAGGTCCTCAACATTTTAATTGTAGACTATTTAATTTCGTTTGTGTATAATCTGTATGATAATCTGTCAATTCTTGCCATAACTGTTGAATCAATTGTTTGATATACTTTGTAATTATCAACATTCAAGTTCATACAATAATCTTGTTAAGATTTATATTTTTTCATTTGATAAAGTTCGTGAAGAACGAAACCGGTCCTGAACATTATAAACATATGTTTAGTATTTGCAATATGTTACGATGCCTTTACACCAATAATTGCAGTTTAGACCTTAAAAGTGCTGTTTATTTGTCAAATATCGACGCTGTTCTGGAAGAAAACACTAAATCGAAAATATGACATATTGAGTTAGTTATACCAAAATGTTCCTTATTTCAAACACTATCGTATGAAAGAACAAACTTATTTTTATAAATTATGCTTTTACTTAAAAACAGTTTTGTACAAACAAACAAAATGAAAAATATATGGAATTTAAAATATTTGAAAAACTTCAAAGTTCAATTACTCAAAACTAGTCTTCTTCCAGAACAACGACGATATGGAATATTATTTCATTTGATCTTGAATTTTTATGCAAAATTTGGAGATTGTTGATATTTACTCAGTAAAATAATATTTTCAATGGACTTAGTGGTTTAAGAAAATATTTTTTCTATATAGTCGTCATAATATAAAAAAATTGTTCTTTTTTAAATGCAAAAAACAGTAACATAGAATAGAAGTTTTTAAACCTAAAAAAATTATAAAAAATGATTAAAAACGATTTCGGCATCGAGCCATCGTCACAACTAGAATATTGTTACTGATATTGGAAACTCGTCATTTGACGTAATTGAAAGGAAAGGAATAAATATAATATTTGTATCACAGACTCGATTATATTAGCTCCTTTGCATCAGCTTACTGATCGGTATATAGCATCGTCAATATTAATTACTTTTTTATTTAAAAATTAACATTCGAAACTCCAAATATTCGTTGAAAACAAATATTCGAATATCGAATATTAAAACGTCATGGCAGTCGAATGATTTGAAGTTTTTTTACATTCCCAGCACATGTCTTGAGGGAATATCATGGTGTTTACATAAAATAATAGAGAATCGAGATATATTGTGCCACCGAATATTATTTTTTGTTAACCAGTGATTTAATATATCGACGCTGTTTTGGCCAAACAAGAGTAAAAACTGTTTTTATCGAAAACATTATATGGTGAGTTGCGTTATTTAATATTTGAAATACACTCCTGTAAATTATCATGTTTGCAAATACGAGATTATACGTAGGGAGTGTCGATATAATAGTGCCTTACATCAAGTGGTCGGGTTGGAATTTTTAAATCTAAAACCAATGTAAAATGATGTTTCCCTCCCAAAAAGTGGTCAATTTATTTTTCTTATTCACATCATTTGGCCGAGACCTGTTTGTTGTCTTTAAAATGAGATCCAAATCATTAACTAATAGTAGTATTTTTTGAGGTTTACATCACTTGGCCAAAACACAGTCGATATAGTAATACTGTGAAAGAAAAATATTTGGCTAAGTTATCGATGATTCGAATATCCGAATATTAAAAAAGAGCCGAATATGTTCGAATATCGAATACTCCGTCGGAGTATTTAAGTAAAGTCTAAAGTTGTAGCTAGTGGAGTGAAGATATTTACGCGCTAGGATGACGCCGTGATGATAATATTAATTGAAATGCTGTTCATAATTTTCCAATTCAAATCGATAATGATATCGATATATATGGATACTATCAGCCACGCATTACTTAATGTGTGACAATCATCATTGAATGATTTTGTACTGCCGGGAAATTTTATTGCGATTTGTGCAAAGAATTGTTTAAAATAAATATTTGTATTATAAGTGCCAACGTCACTAGAGCGAACAAGTGCGAGGGGAATTATAAGGAACTAAAAATAAGTTCAGTACTAATCGCGCTGTTCCGAACGAATGTTGTAACAGGATAATCTGTTGAAACGCATTTCGCCGAGTGAATTTTTTTATTCTGACAGGTAAACAACAATCTAATTCAATCCATGTATTCACATTTATGTGTAATTCCCACCCATAATTTAATAATGTATTTAATTCGGACCGTCATTTCCGTATAACCAATCTGTCCACAATTAACTATAAAGCACTGTTTTTAATAAAATTCAATGTGATTTTATTTTTTAAAACGTGACATAAATTTGCATCAAACTTCATGCTATTTGAATTTAGAATAAGAGACGTTTTGAACAAGATATTTTTACGGGTGACAGATAAATTATCAAAAGAAAATAAACCCAACAAACTTTCTTACGGAAATAATAAAGTTTCACTGGCCTGTAGCCCGAAGATCGCTTTTCATTTTTTTTACTAGGGCCGAGTTTTCAATCCTAAAGTTCAAAATATTAATCTTACGCGTTGTCGATTTCTATCAATGTTTACAATATCATTATAAAAGTATAGAATATACGAAGAACAAGGCTTAAAAAATAACATTTTTAAGATTTTGCGTCGGTCATTTGAGATGTTACTTTGCAAGGGATTTCCGGTTAGTTGCATTTGCATTGCATTGCCTAAAAGGGTAAATTTACTAAATATTCAGGAATGAATTTTGTATATTGTTTTTCGAATTAAATTACTGAAAAAAGACATGATACATTTACCATTCAATCTAATTATATTGATTTGGTTGTTTATCCGATCCTTTAAGCGGGGTACAGAGAGCGATTAAACCAACTGTTGACTCTTTCCTTACCCTTCAAACCTTACTCTCCCTGTAAAGAAATATGAACTGACTGTCATACAATTCGTTTTCGACAAACACCTTCTATTGAAATACTCAACTAGGTGTCAGAATGGTTCAAGTTGGAAGAAGACATTGTTTAAAATTAGGGTATATAAATTTGGGTTGATTTAAATATTTATCTTCTGCTTTTGCTTTTTTATTAGTAGAGATATTTTTTAAATATACATATATTGTTTCTCTAAACTGCAATATTATATTTTTAAAAATCAAAGTCCAGTTGTTAACAAAAACAAAACCTTATGTGTATAACATTTCACATTACCGCTATAATGTAACGGGAGTATTCTTTGCTTATAATATTATGTAATATTGTACGAATGGAAAATAAATGTTTCATGGCGAAAGAACTCCTGACAACTTTAGACGCAGGTGGAAAGATGGGGAAGGAAAAGTTTTTAACGCGTCAAATTGACAAAACTCGAAGAAAAAAGAACGAATTTTGTTCACTGTTTTCGTAAAGAGCTACCAAATTTCAGAATGTGGACTGTAATAGTAAAATCCTTTTGTTATTCTTTTAAAATTGGTATTGGGTTACTTTGACCAAAAGAGTCATCAATTGAAAAATCAATATATAAAAGTTTCCATTTAGGAATCCGAAACCGTGTCTACGTAGCCGACTAGGAAGAAAACCAAGTACTGATCGCTCGGCAAAGGAATTGGGCATTAGTTTTACGTGCAAAAATGTTTTTTTAACGTGAAATTAGTTCGTATCTTTAAAAATCTAACACTGCAGCAAATCATTAATGCGTTAGATAATTTTGGATACCAAATTAGAATAAACGATTAATTAATTCTAGTAGAATTAAACAATATTATCAAACTTTTGAATTGTAAAAACCATTATTTGATTATGCTTAGTAGCTACCCCATGGAATTGTGATCTGTACCCGGATCTATTACTACTAGGCTACGGCATTTAATCATTAATGCTTTCACTAGAAAATTTCAATACAGAGTTTTCCACTTTCATTTTCTTGTATATTCCGAAGCATAGCTTGTTTTACTTCTGGGAAAAATCATACATGAATGCATCTTCTGATATGCGTCGTATGGTTTATTTGTTATGATAGCTTAACAGGTAAATACTATTATACTAATTTTATTGTAAACACTGAAGGAAAAGCAGTAAAACACGTTTCATTAGAAAATTAAATAAATATCTTGTTATTAATGGTATGAGTCAGCGGTAGGAAATGTCCATAGGAATATTTTGTTTGTTTATAATTAAGAGGAATTAGTAGGTTTTTCTCTCATTTTGCGAAAATCATCAATCATTTTCCGTCGCCTAAAAAATATGAAACGTCGAAATAAAAGAAATTTAGTGTAATAATTACACTCTAAAAGTATTTGTTTACACTATTGGACTTTTATTTAAATGGAAATATTAAAGTTTTGAATCTGAAAAACAGGTGTCAACTCTTTGCTCGACATGCTTGAAAACTTAACTATTTCCATTTAAATAAAAGTGCAATAGTGTAAACAAATACTTTGAGAGTGTAATTATTAAACCATATTTTTTTATTTCGACGTTTCATATTTTTTAAGCGACGGAAAACGATTAACGATTTTCGCGAAATGAGAGAAAAACTTACTAATCCCTTTTAAGCATTCATATTTTGCTGGTTCTGAAGCCGACTGACAACGTTATTGTGCTTTCGTTTACGGTGTCCACGGGTTTTTATCTCATTACGGACAGTTTGATTTTATTTTCAGTAGAATTATGGATTGCTGTTTAACGGCTTGGATGTATGAGAGGTAAAGGTTGTGGGGAACGCAAGGAGTTATCCGATATTCCTATCGGTAGATATTGGCTCTCATCAATTTATTTTTCTAAGTCATATCAACCTTTAAATGGAATTTTAAAACCCGAAACAAACATCAAATGGAACATTTACTTAAAACTTGCAAATGACAATGATATAAAACAATTTTTGTAAAAAATAAAAATAAAAATACGTCGCATGTATATAACGTGAAACAGAGATAAACGATATCGCAAGATTAAACTGCCATAGCTCTAAACTATTGAAGGTTATTAAACATACGAGTGATAAACATCACAACTCAAAATAGCATCGCCCTACTTTTGTACGTATCTAATAATAATATTAATTGTAAAAAAAACTCATGTAAAAGATGCACATCTGTGACAGTACAAAAAAGTTTTCATTTTAAATATGCCATATAATAACCTTTTCTCAAGCTAGGGGCCGCACGATGCTGAAGATCTTGGCAAAAAGAGTTGTACAATATTTTAGTACTTGAAACAATATTTACACATCATTTTTTATTACAGATGTGCGGGCATATTATCATGACTGATTTTATTACCGCCGATAGATTATCAAACATGATTATATTGTCTGTTATAACGAGACGTAAATTACAACCGCAATCTTTTTGCTTCGTAAAATTGAATATATTATCGATGGTGATTTGGCCAATTGATGTAACCCTCAAAAAATACGAAAATGTGTTAACGATTGGATCTCATTTTAAAGACTACAGAGCAGGTCTCGGCCAAACCATGTAAATTAGAAAAATAAGTTGACCACTTTTTGGAAGGGAAACATCATTTTACATTGGTTTTAAGTTTAAAAATTCTGACCCGGCCACTCGATGTAAGCCACTATTATATCGGCACTCCTAACGTTTAATCCCGTATCTGCAAACAGGAGAATTTACAGGAGTGCATTTCAATGATTCATAACGCAACTCACCATATCGTCGTTGTTCTGAAAGAAGACACTAACTGAAAAATACTAGTTTTGAGTAATTGGACTTTGAAGTTTGTCAAATGTTTCAAATGCCATACCTTTTTCATTTTGTTTGTTTGTAAAAAACTGTTATAAAGTAAAAGTATAATTTATAAAAATATGTGTGTTCCTCCATACGATAGAGTTTGAAATAAGGAACATTTTGGAATAACTAACTCAATATGTCCTTTTTTCGATTTAGTGTAGTGAACAGAGACAATATAATTTTTTCGATAAAAATAGTTTTTATTCTATCGTAACAATTTCAATTTTGAGGGTAACATCAATTGGCTAAAACGGTCGTTATTATGTCAAAATTCATTACCTTTCAAAACTATTGAAAATGAGTTTAAAGATTAAAACCAATCTATTACTCAATAACAATAATAACTCACACTAAAGAGAATATGAAAAAGTTTGAGGAGCACTTAACTATACATTTGTTGTTTACTAAACGCCATCTTGAAATTTAGTAATGGACGCTTAATCTGGTAGACACAAATAAATAGTGTCCCGCGTATATGTATTATAGAATCAAAAAATATTTTGTGAGAAAATTGCTACATTCAACATTTGACATAATCTAGCCAGGGAAGTAAAGATTTTTAGTAGAAATGTAATATTTTGGGTAGGCGGTCAATAATACTCAAGTTGACGTGACTTCTATTATTATGGAGGACTTATTTGGTATACGTATGTTAATAGAAATATAAAAAAAATATTTTTTTATATGCCAGTGTTCTGGATCCCTTGTAAATAAAATCTGTAACTGTGTCAAATCTTTGGGTGATAACCACCTATCAAAGCACGATGTCATCCCGAAATAATATTTATTAAAATATTAGATCTAAATATAAATTTTTTGACATCTTTTTATTTCATTGGTTATGTATCTAAGTGTGACACGTGTTTTACCTGTCTGAGAAGCACCTTCAAACATAGTTTTATTATTAGAAATTAATACTAATTCCCCCACGTTATGCTGCAAAACGATTCAAATTTTCGACATACATTTTAACTAGGATTTACGACTGGAAAATTGTAGTTAAAAATATAAAACAATAATTAATAATAACCCTTCCCACTTTATAATTATACTTCCCTTGAGAGTCTCGTGGAAAAAATACTCTTATCGTTAGCAATAAAACGTAAATTGATAAGAAATATTTCGAGTGTGTCTATGATCAAAATATGTCCGTAAAATAAATTCAGTTAGTCATCTTGGAAACCGGTGAATGGTTGATTAAAAAAACAATTAATGAACATGTTTCATTGACGAAATTTGTATTCCTTTTTGATTATTGATGTGTAGGTTTAATAAAAAATTGTGATATATGTATTCGCAGGATATAAAATCAATTTTTAATTATTGGTGAGTGTTTTCTTTTTTCTTCTTTCATTCTATATCTTCTTCATAATCGTAGGACCATTGGATATGATCTTTCCAGCATTCTTGCTATATTTCTTCGTTTATATTTTGTCAGTTTTCATTTAGTTATTAACTTTTATTAATTCATTAATCCAGCGGTAGATTAGCTGTTTCTCTTTACTACTGAATAACTAATTGTTTCCAGCAATTATTCACCGAATTAAAAGAAAAGTATACAAACTCTTTATGTTTTATTACATCCTTTTAAATAGCTAGTGCTAGTTGTTTCAACATATTTGAATCTTACTGATTTATAGTGTGTATATAACAGGGCTTGCATTACCGGTTAACCGGTTAACCGGTAAATCACCAAAACCGCACCATCGTTAATTACCGGTAAATTTTTCAATTTACCGGTAACTACCGTGATTAATGATTAAATGATTTTATCGCGAATTAAGGGCAGATTCAGGCATATTATAACGAAAGTTTATTGTAGATATGCATGCGGAATGGGGAATTTGGTTTTTCTATTCTGACAACATTGATACGCAGTTTGTTTCTGGTCACACTGGTACACAAAAATGAAGTGGGTAAACCGAAAAAAGATATAAACAACCTTCTTCAGAGAGAAATGTCATATTTGGAACTCGAAAAAACCGTGGCAAATATTTGAACATTGAATTTTAACATCTGATGACTTGCCGACCAATTAGTATTGAATTAGAACGAGCGTTTTTATCTGCGGGACAAATATTTACAAATTTCAGGTCAAGTCTAAAAGACGAAAGTATTGATATGATTTGTTCATGACAGCATATTTTTATTCAGAAAAATTATTATACCCAAAAAAATAAACATTTTTTACAAACTCTATAAAACCACTAATTTGTTATATTATTTTATTTTAATTAGGAATTTATATTGTGTAGGTTTATACAAAGTATGTATGTTTACACCTAATGTATGTATGTAGTACATATACATCGATAAGTTAATTGATAAACTAATAAGTTAATAGTATAAATTCCTCACAGACAGGTAAAAGAAATATTACACAGTCGTAATTCAAATTAACCAAAATTTATGTGGCATATAATAGATTTTCTGATCTTCCATTCCCATATATCAGTAAAACAAAAAGGACAAACAAGTACATTTCACGAGATTATTATTCACATGTAACGTATTTTAAATTATTTACGCTTCAATCTACGATACAATTTTTAGTAAAAATAACCACATACAGTTATACTTTAATTATCTAATCCACGTCTATTTTTTTTCATTTACCGGTAAATAACCGGTAGACCGGTAATGGGAGAAATTATTTACCGTTTACCGGTTATTGCAATTCGACGGTAAATTGCAAGCCTTGGTATATACACTATATACAGTGAAATAAAATCTAGCCAAAACTTAAAATTAAGTATCATGTAACATTTTTTTATAATAAATAAATTTACAATATAAAATGAATTAAATTTTTACATTACTTTGATCAATTCGATACAAAAAATCAAATTAGTCAAATCATATTTGTACTTTCTTCCTTAAGATCTCAAAACACCGAATCCTTTTATGTATATATTTTGCAACTGTTTATTGTGAGAAGAACGGTGATTTTAAGCATGGTTTACAGTTTAAAGCATCTGTTTCTTTTTCTCGATGAAAGTGATGTCTTCCATCCTCCCAAGAGGTTCGTAGTTTCCTATTTATGATATAAGTTCTTCTTATGGAAATCCTCGATCTTATGTTGCATTTATGAATAATATAAATTATGAATACATGAATTGGTTATTGTTCTGTTAGGCGCAGAATGATAAAACCAGATTTGTAAATGAAAACATTTATAAACGTTAGTTAAAATAAATAATACAGGTGGTCGAATAAATGGCTTTTATTTCACCATCTTTGGAATGAACGAATTAAATCATGGATATGACATATAACCAGAATATATAACAGAATAACTTTAAGTTTTAATGGTGTATCCCGTTATAAATATTAGCCAAACCGACGATCCAATCGAATCAATTCAGCTAATATTAATATAGTTTTATGTGCGGAATACAACATTTCAACATTAAAATCAGATTTTTTGAACAGGTAAAAATTACTTGGTTCAAACCGATTTTGGTATAACGTTATGATATCTTTAATTATTAAAAACACCAACAACAGCAAAAAGTGTTCAAGTTTTTCCGCGACAATATACTTATTATAATGAGTCAAATTATTTCCCTAAAATGTTGTCAATAAAATATTGTTTGATATCTAAGTTTTAGATATTATTTCCAAATGTGTTCTAATTATATATAATAAATCAACAGCAGTATTGTATTTCCATTAAACAGTTGAGAGATAAATTCACAAGCATTGCTGGAAAAATATATGATTGATAATTAACAATAAAAATTGTAACTTTGTTATTACACAGGTAGATTTGACACTTTTTTCGCCTTTTTAAGAACCATTCTCAGACTAATTAGATCGTTAATGATAAGATTTTTTACTTTTAATATTTTTAGGAATATGTCCAATGTTGAATGCGTGACGTGATTAAACAATAGAACGGATGAAAATGATGATGACGATAATGTAGTTCAGAGTAGATGTTTCCTGCTTGGCAAGTGGCGACAGAATGATGGTCCCTTGTATTTATTCTTCACTCGTGTATCGTGTCTCTTTTCTTATCCCACTTTAGTTGTCATATTGTGTTTTCCAAAAAATATCGCATTTGATAATTCTCACGCTTGTAGACGGTGTTCTCTTACGATTACATATTTATTTATTTTTGCACTTAAGAATATCACGATTCGTAACTGCTGACACAACATAATGTTCTGTCACAAAATAAAACTTTTCCTCGAATATTACATTTCGTAAACCTGCAGCGTCATGTATCACTACATCTTTATATATCGTTATAGAAAACATGAGAAAGTGGGCTTTTTTTTCTCTTACCAGACACAAAAAGGGGAAGTAACAAACAATAATAACGTGCGTCTGGGGCACCCAGAAAGAAATACATTTAAAAGAAGGGAGTCACTTGCTGTGATAAAAATACCGTTATGTTTTAATATACATGGATTCTAATATATTAACTTTGAAACTGCAGTTTGGTCACCTCTGATATAAAACAATCATTTCCTTGTTTTATAATAAAAAATCATTAATTAGTTCTTATCGATTTTAAATTGAAATTACCAAAGAAAGATTTTTAAAAAATTACTGGCAAGGTTATCGTTGTCGCTTTTATCAGCAAAAACAAATGATTTTACGGATAAGCGTTTTTTACAGCCTAGGAAATTAATTCAAGTATAAATGTAATTCAATCCTAAAATTATTACGTCTGTTGATAAGAACTAATTAAGTGCCGATGTTTTAATTAAATATTTACCAAAGATAGGTATCTTTTGTAATGACGTATTGTTATTTTAATTTCAAATTGTTTACTTTTCTCTAAGATGCCACAGTAATTAATAAGTGTCGTACAGAGTTTTATTGCGATAAGCGGTTTAGTTATTTTTCACAACTTTTATGTTCAAGCGTTGTCGATGGTTTCGGATGAATTATTTATGATCTATAAGTCACGGTTGCCAAGTGAAAATACAACTCTCTTGAGACATCCCTCTTATCGGTTGCATGGTCTGTGGTTCAAATTCCCGAATTGTTTTTCTTATTCTCCTTCGTCCCACTGCATATCAGATCGTGAAAAACGAAACGTATTTAGAATTATAGGTTAACTACTAGTTATTTCATATCTCAATACTTCTATCCTCACCTGTCATAAAATGGTAAAGCTATGTGTAGAAAATTTCCATTAGAAGTCTACATCCAATAGTAAAGTTAATAAATCGTCGGCCGAGTACTTAATTGTTCTATCAGAAATTTTGTAACTTTTCACTAGAGCACTTTTAAGTTTTGGAACTTGGTAGTTTTATGAGCTTACATTCTTGCAAACTCTAATTTTAAGGTCATTTTTGTTCTATCAACAATTTCCACATTCTGTTCCTGCGTATCAATGTTGTCAGAATAGAAAAACCAAATTCCCCATTCCGCATGCATATCTACAATAAACTTTCGTTATTTCGCGATAAAATCATTTAATAATCAATCACGATAATTACCGATGGTGCGGTTTTGGTGATTTACCGGTTAACCGGTTAACCGGTAATGCAAGCCCTGTTATATACACACTATAAATCAGTAAGATTCAAATATGTTGAAACAACTAGCACTAGCTATTTAAAAGGATGTAATATAACATAAAGAGTTTGTATACTTTTCGTTTAATTCGGTGAATAATTGCTGGAAAAAATTAGTTATTCAGTAGTAAAGAGAAACAGCTAATCTACCGCTGGAAAAATTTAGTACTTGGCCTACGAAATGACAAAATTGTTGATAAACTATCGCACTAAACAGATTTTTTCGCTAACTATATATATATTTTAAAATATTTGGCATTACCGTTAATAATTCTCCAATGCGCAAAATATTTAAAAATTTAAGTCGTATGGGATAAACATGATGAAATTTTCTTTTAAATCAATTCGAGGTATAATGACATCACAAACCAAGATCCAAATTCTTTAATTCAAATCCAAAAAATATAAATTTGATATTAACCTCACCGGAACTCGTACACAGACCCATCTGGTAAAGTTCTTACCCCGGACCACAGAGGTCGAATATTATTTTGTTTATAATAAATTACTTTTTATAATTCGATTACTCTAGTTACAATATTTCTGGGGAAATAGTGAATGATATTAGACCGATTTATTTAACTTTTAAAAAGTGAGTTTCAGTAAGGGATCCACTAGTTAAGTCCTTGCCCAAAAACAATGCGATAAACCTTGAAGTACATAGGACTAAATATTATACTTTGCTATTCTTTACTACGTTAAAACGAATGATTTTTGCCATTTTTCAACCTATTTGATTCTACTATTTGTTACGTGAAAACATATTCTTAAATTTTCCCAAAGAAGACTTCTAAAAGGATAATTGGTTTCAAGTGTAATATTGTCCAGTATCAACTGAACTTTGAGAAACAGAATAGAGAATAAAATCGATAAAACGCTTTTGTTAGACGTTTTCATGAATGTTTACAAAAATACCCATGTAAACATGCCCTAGTTTTATTTTTAATATAATTATATCAGATAGAGCTTGACCTCGATCGTAGACTTAGAGATAAGAGATTAATTCAATTTGCTTTTATCTCCATAGATAAGAAAAGTTCGGAATTCAAACTATTTCTTCTATTTGAAATCTATCGATAATAGCAAATGATTTACGACTTAGATTTATTTCTTGTCAGCGTTTCTTTTGCACGATGTATGTTAAAGAACATTTTCCATATTCAAAGTTAATGAAAACGAGATTTTATAATAAAACTTTATATAACAATTTTTTTGCATTCCAAATTTATTTACTTCATAATTTATGGTTAATTTGTTCGTTTATATAGTCGTAATATAAACGTTGTCAGTAAACAATTGTGATTTAGACATTTAAGATAACTAAATCAGTTTTAAGAATGTATTGAGACAATTCGAGAAAACTTTGTAACTTTTGAATTTCGTTTTCATAGTGAATTATTGCCATATGAAAGCATAACTTAGGAACAGTTTTTCTTCTTCCTCTTCGTATTACGCAATTATTTACATGCCATCTTAGACTTTTTAGCTTTGTAAATATATTATTTTATTGTGTATTATTCAATTTATTATATACACCTATTAATTATTTCTTACTGTCAATAACTGATATTTGTTTTTAAATGTGCGTAGTAAATAATGTATCATTACGGGATTCCACAACAAAAAATCGCGCGTTTGTATATTTTGATTTATTTAAATTGAATTTAGCTCACGCAAAAAAAAATAAACATGACGTCATCATGATTATATTTATATTATATATTTGATATATCCACAAAGAATACTTCGGCGATTTTATAATAATTGATATTAAGCGTTTCTTGTTTAATATTTTCGTTGGATTCAGCGGTATCTTTCCAGAAATTCATATAAAATTGATAATATGGTTTTTCCAGTAGTTGAATTACTTACTACACGTGACACGTGTTTTGCTCCTTTGAGAGCCATCTCACTTACTCTCACAGATTAAGAATAATTTTTTATTTATTTTATATAATATGTGAGAAGAGAGTCGCATTATCTCAATACGTGTATAACTATATACAACGTTTTAACGTGACAGATTGCTCGTGATAAATATTCTTAATACATTTCAATAACACGTTTCTTCTTACTTGTATATAATATAACATTGCTGTGGAGTTACAAAAGACGCGACTTCATGGGGTCAACACTCATAATACATTCAGGTTCCGACCGTGATTTTTAAAATGTAAAATTATTTTTTTTCTTCACAACTTTCTACGATTCCCCGTTTACTTAGTATTGTAATAAATAACAATGAAACAAGTGCATTATGAGAAATTTTACCAACACACGAGGAAAAGACAGATATATATATATATATATACACCCAGTCCTTTTTTTACGCGATACATTGGTTCCCGAAATTGACGCGTAAAAAAATGCATTTTTCTATACAATTTAATATATTGGCTCCGAGAATCAAAAAATCACGTAAAAAAGGGGAAGAATGTAAGGAAATATTAAAATGGGTTCTTTTAAATCACGCAAAAAAACTTTATGTACATATATAGACATTTAATTAATTTTCTAATTTAATATAAAAACTATAATAAAATAAGATGTTAATCGCTATTTTCACTATCGATATGGAAATTCATTCGTTTTCGAATTTTTTTAGCGGAATTGATAAATTGATAAATCTCGCTTGAGCTCGAATCCAGCTCTGATTCGTTAATAGAAATCTTGCGTATCCGAGATTCTTCATCTGAGTCGATTATTATTACTCCAGATTTATTTGGTTGCTATGTTGATGATTTATTGGTTTGACCAATAGAATCCGTTATAAGTTTTTGATTTGATCCCTGCTTTTCTGGTAGGTGTAATTCTTTATAAAGTTCTGTGTAATTCATCATGCAGAGTCTCAATTAATTTTGAAATTTCCGAGCATTTATTATTAACATAAAAATATTAGAATCGTATTCCAGAAAATAGATTCCCATCCGTGTTGACATTTTCAATCCTTCTTTAATTATTTCTACTCTATATGGCAGTTCTTCTACCTCCACGTCATCATCATCTCCGTTGTTCAATTTCTATTAAGTCTTCATCATCTAGCATTTGGTTGAGTAGAATCTCATCAATATCTTCACTCGTATTGACACGCTCATGCTCACGCTCAGCCTGTATTTTTTTTTTATTCCATGACCGCTCCCAATGTGGAACATTTCTCCTAATGGAGGTATCTTAACAAAATTTTTCTATGAGAACTGCTTGTTACTCAGTTACTCAACCTCTCTTTTTTCGAAGAGAGTAGGGATAGAAGGATATGACAGGACTAGTGGTTAGCTAATCACTCTCGCTACGCCCCGTGAGGATGGGATGGGTGGGAGGGAGGATTCAGACTACGAACAGAAATCCATAAATCGATTGAAAGATCAATCTATGAAAACCGTCCGCATCGGAAATTGAACCCAAGACATCCGTAACGTAGCCAGCAACGCTACCAGCTGCGCCACGCTATTAATTTAGCCATTTTAAAATTTATTTTTCTGCTACTGGGTTAGATTTATGATATAAACTTGTTCTTTTAATGAATTCAATAAATGTATTTTACACACCCAATTTGATTTCAAATTTGAAGATGTAATCGAGTAAAAGTGAATAAATCGCGTATAATAGAGAATTCGTGCCATTAAAAAAATCGCATAAAAGTGAAGTCGCGTAAAAAGAGGACTGGGTGTATATATATAACAGAAATACTCTCAATTTCTCATACATTCATTCTCGCAATTAAACTTATTGGAAAATAATAGGATTTTAATGAAATAATCGATGCCACTCGATTTTTTCAGCGATTTCGACTCTTTCAAAGACACCACGACTCCACAGCCCTGATATATAATAAGATAACAGATGAATACAGATAGGAAATGCAGTTTTTTTTTGCTTACATTGAAAGCATGCTAATTATTTTCTAATGATTGAGGTTAGTAGTATTTTATAGTACCTAGAATTGAATGGTCAAGTATGCCCTAATTTTTTAATCTTACAAAGTCAACAAAATTTCGCTAGAGGTCGACCTTACAGACTGTCATAACATTTATGTTACCATATTATATAAAAACTACAACCGGCAATCTGGAAATAATTGCGATATATTTGCATATCAATAAAATTTTATAAGTGCAATAAATGTTTTATTGTTATAATAATTATAATTGGCTTGTAACAATTTTTTTTTATGAATAGGAAGTTCCGAAAGATATTGTTTTATTGTTGCAAGTCTGGGTCAAGAGTGCAATTTAAATCTTGTTGATTTTTGTTGTTGGACGACTCACGAAAAATGAACGGTTATCCCAGCAATTCTATAAATATCACAATAAATTAAGTAAGCATATAAAAAACAATATAAGTCGACGGTGTTGTGGCCAAATGATGTAACCCTTAAAATTGAAATTGTTCAGGAGAGAGTAAAAACTGTTTTTATCGAAAACATTATATATGGTCAGTTGAGTTGTGAATCTTTGGAATGCACTCCTGTAAATTATCAGATACGTAGATATTGTCGGTATAATAGTGGCTTACATCAAGTGGCCGGGTCTGAATTTTTAAATATGAAACCAATGTAAATACAATGATGTTCCCCTTCCAAAAAGTGGTCAATTTATTTTTATAATTTACATCATTTGACAGAGACCTGCACTGTCGTCTTTAAAATGTGATCCAATCATTAATTTATTTCTAATTTTTTGAATGTTACATCAATTGGTCAAAACATAGTGTTCAAGACCTTTTAGGTGAATATTTACTTTTCAATTAGCCAACGATAAATAAAACAAAAACATCTGAATTTATTACAGCTGTGTTTGAAATTTAAATTTTTTATCCCTTCAATTTTGATTATAGGTATTTATTTAGTTCTAAATTCGAAAACACTGGTGTTTCGAATTTAAAATTGTTATTTTAGTTTCGAAATAATATTTTTGTTTTGTAAACATATATTTAAATAAAGAACTGTTATTGTTATCACTCATATCACTGTGAGTAGATAAAATTTATTTATTTAAATGTCAGAATAATTGGCGTAAGTAAATAATATACCATTTTAAATAGAGTTGTCATTCGAATGACAGGATAAAACAGTAATTTCAATTTTAATGGTTAGGAATTTTACGGGTAGGAAGTATTTCTTCGATTGGTTTATTGATTTCGGGCATATAATTTTACTAGGGTGTCATATCGGACATCAGGATTTGTCATACATTGAATGATATTGACACAGGTACAAGGTTGATGAGAATAACGATTTGTAATAAAACCGCATTCTTGTCCAATAAAACAATGACAATTATATATATTATAATATGGCTCCGAGCCACTTTTTATGACATGATTGTAGAATTCATTACTCGTAATATAACGATAAAAAATTATAGGAAGTGTGTCTATTAAATCAAAAGTTTAATTCATATTTTTTCCACTACTAATTATTTTTACAAACTTCACAATTTCACAATACATAATGATTGTATAAAATCATGGAATTAGTACAAAAAAAGTATTATATTTTTAAAATCTGTTCCACCAAGAATTGATAGTTAACACATTAAAAGTGAGCAAAGGTTATTTCATGGAAAATCTCCACATAATTCTTTTTGAAAAAAAACTCGTTAGAAATCATTTGCTCAACCGCTCTCTTTAGTGAGGACATTGGATTGAAAGGATATTGAAAATGGTTAGAATTAAAATCAATTTTTGGTCAGAATTCGAATAAACTTTTGGTCAGAATAAAATTAAATTTTTGGTCAGAATGAAAATATGAACGGTCTGAATAAAAGGCTAGGTTAGGTTAGATGTACTGACCATAAATTATTTATTCTGCCCATTTAATATGAATTCTGACCAATGTATTAAAAATTATGACCGAAACTGAATGAAAATTCTGACCAAAAAATGCGAGCCATTGAAAATATTGGCAGGAATGATTTCATTTCAGGATCGGATAGTAAATATATATGTCTGCGTTACAAGAAATTGAGAAATAGGTTTACGAAGGTGTGCATTTTGGTATCTGAAGTCTTGTCCGCGAAAGAAAAGTTAAGTTGATCAGTTTCCAACTATTTGGTTATTTTACACGATTACCCCAGAATGAAGAGAAGCTTGGAAATTTATTTTGCAAGCTTCTATGATGGCATTAATAGCAGAGAAAATAAACCATAATTCAGTAACAGAACTGAGCTTGAAAATAAGAGTAAATTAATAACATCTGATACATGACACAAAGTCACGAGTCACGACCTAGTTGATAAACTAATTTAATGCTTTAATTAAAAATAAATATGATATAACAAACACTGTAACTTCGTCGTAGTTCAGTTTCGCTTTTATTTGACCGTTAAATGTTTGTTTTACAACAAGCGATGTCTGATTGCAATTGAATAGGACACTAAAAGCACAAACAAACGCAATTGTATGTCAAAAGAGCGGTTAACGATGTGATTCAACTGGCAAAGCTATTCCTAAAGAGAATAAATAAAATGAAATTGCACACTTAGCGTTACTGTTTTTTTGTGGAAATTAAGAAAATTTTGAATCCACACATCTTCGATAATGAAAGATTTAATTAAATTCTAACATTGTCATGTTTAGAAATCTCCACTAAAGCGTTTCAAAAGAAAGTGTATTTATTTTTTCACTATATCTGCTCCCAATGTGGAACTTGTAGAAATCTAACGGAGCTTATTTCATCAGAAGTTGTTCTACAAAACTCGCTTATTATTCAGACACTCAAGTTCTCTTTTTCGGAGAGAACAAGAATATAACGATAGGACTAGGACAGGATAAGTAGATATTCATATAAAACTGATTTACTAACTTAACAGAACATATTTTTCAAATTAGTAGTGATTGCATCGAAAAGTATTTCTCGTTTCGTTTCTTATAACCGATGCCATCCTTTGTATTAAATGTTTTTATTAAATGTATTATGATATATTGTGTTTATAACAATAATTATTGTACATTTTAATTCATAATATTGCATTAAACCTGCGTATAATGAAGTATTTATATTAATATTATTTAATCTTAAATACTTTGATAAAATAATAAAGTGGCAACAAATTAACGTGGAACATATTTATTGTAATGCGTTGTCATTTTATCTAAGTATTTAATCAATCAAATCGTAAAATATTTTATTGCAATACATTAAATATTCAGGCACTCTATTAATTTATATTTTTTATTAATGCGTTTTAAGATAGTTTCTGTTAATGTTTTAATTAATTCAAGTACGACTGATATCAAAACTTTTCTTGCGAATGAAAGATTTTGAAAAACAGTTTATTGACGATCTTAATAGCATAACATAATATATCCATGGCTCAAAGCAGTGTTTCTCAATCGCCAATTTACCGACCGATGAGGGTCCGCAGATTTTTTATGCTGCTTAAAATGAAGGCTTCCCAACCTGTGAGGAATATCCCCTTAGGGGGTGAGTTTTAGAGTTCCAAGAGGGGAATAGCTGCCGTTTATTAAATATTTTCAATATTACAAATAATATGCATTTTTGGAATGCAGATTTTGAGTTAGAATTGGACTATCATCGGAAGGGGGAATTATGTTCTGAATATAGGTGGAAGAGGGATGAAAAAAAGGCTATAAACCCCTGTCGTTTGTTTGTCATATGTTTGGTAAATAATTTGGTTACGCAAAAAACTGTGTTATGCTTCATATTCCGTGATTTTTGAATTTATTTTTAATAAAAATCGGCTTGTAATAGTTTTCATTACGCAGTAATAATTAATGGGCTGGTGACAAAGTATCCGTATTTGGAATTTCAATTGAGCATTGTACGGTTTGTCCATTTACTTGAAAAAATAACCGAAAACGGAAATTATTGTCGTTTTAAATACAATTTGAACGCTAAATTGAAATGGTTGCCGTAAATATAAATCATGAGAGAAGTAGTCTTTAACACGTATGTTGACTCTTTAAGAATGAACTTAAGAGCCTGACGTTGGTGAAAAAATCAATCAATAAAATTAGCTTAAAACTTTGCAATAAACATTAATTTAGTAACAGATTAAAATTAAGCATTACCCGTATTCGTTGAAAAGTTAGTTAAATGTAAATTAAATAATAGCAAACGATTTGAAATGATAATTAACAATTAAAATTTAATAAATCACCGTTAGTGAAGTTTTAGAATCACTGCTCTCAATTCAAATGTAAACAGTGATAATAAATCGGGTCACGAATTGAACAAATGTGTGACTATTGTTTTTGTATTTTAGTAACGGTTGATTTGTTTAGGAATCTTGTTGTACAATTATGTTAGCAGTTTAGAAGGATCAGCTTATCTTAGTTGCAATCTGCTCTCAAGATATTTAATTTTGACAATGTCTAGTTATGCTTTATTGCAAAAACTCTTGATTGGCAGATTCAAAGCATTTAAAGGTTTCATTCTCATGGTTAGTGCTTTTCAAACTAAAGGCAATGGGCTATGTCAGAGGGATGTAAAATTATTCAGTACCTACATTGGAACGCTTTTTACGGTCCCTTTAAAAAATACGATAGCTGCGAGAATATTTAACCTTTACAGCGCGAGCCGTTTTCGCACGAATTTATCTTCGGTCAGTTGATCTGTTAAAACGCTCACTATGGCTAAAAACAGATAAATTTTTACATTAAAAAATGAAGAATTATGTGAAATATATATTACTCATCCCAAATACATCAAGAAGCAATCTAAACTCATCGCATTCTCGATAAAATTAATCAAAGAAAATGAAGAAGCTGAAAAATATTTAATCTACAACTTTGCAAGCAAAATGGCTGCGGCCAGTCTTTATTTACACTGTCAACACGCACACAAGCAAGCGCGTAGCCACATAAGTATGTGTAATACATAGGTCTGACGATTAATGCTGCGTATCGGCAGTTCAAATCTGAATATCGAGAGCACTTTTCAAAAATATATTTCTTCGTGTTCTACTTGACATTTTCATGATCTGTTGCCTAATTTCTCTACCTAAAGGTTTGAACTATTTTTTAAAGCATATATCCACAGTGCACATAGTGTTTTTCTTTCTAGTTTGAGCAGAAATACGAAATAAAGTCTTGGATATCTAAACATGTCCAGTGCGTTCATCGGGTTTAAATTGTTCCTATTTGCCGGGACCAAAAATACAACAATAAATGCGGGAAAACGACGAATGCATGATAGGCCAGGTTTCTACTGTATTAAAAGAAAAAATAACATATTTTTTAAACAAATAGTTCGTATGAATAACGCAAATGTAAATTTTTTATAATTATATCCAATATGTTTTGTAGATTCTTGAGCTTGATTAAAAATAATATCAATTACGTAACCCATTAGCTGTATTGTAAGACTTGCTAATTGGAATCCTTTCAGTTCATCGATAATACAATAAATAAATTGATTTTCTGAAAATCCATTAGTTTAGTTTAATAAGACAGTATAATTAAACGATTAATAATTCAAACACGCCAGGTTTTTAAACAGATTCTAGATTTTTTTCTTGCTGTCAGACAACAATGCATGCCATTACATAAGATTATCAATTGCTATAAAAGCCAATATAATAATATAGACATATTAATTAACTAGAAATGCTATATCAGAAGCGAATGAAGGAATTATCAGTAATATTAACGGGGAAACATCTTTTCTATTTTCAAATTTTTTCGTCAGCTGTAATTTCATGTATTTTAATTGTTAGTAAACAAATTTAAAAAATCCGATTTTACGGACTCGCAATATGAAGCATATGTAGTATATGGACTCTTAATGCTGTTTATCTCATTTACACAGATTTTTCTACGAGAACTGTTTCTTACTCAGTTGGCTTAATCTTCCTTTTTTTGGAATAAAGTAAGAATATAAGACTACGACATTTACATAATTAGTGGTAAGTTAATCACTCCCAATGAAATTTTTTTCAATACAAAATCGCTTTAAATACATATTATTTAATAGGTTTTCTTAAAAAAAAAGTTTTTATTTTATTGCAGCGGTCGCGGTGAAATGGTTTTCATAATAAAGGTCACGACCCAAATGTTGGGAACCAGTGCACCCGATGTACAATCAATAATTTTTTTATTTCTGGCGCTCACTTATGTTAACTTTTCAAAGCCGATTGAAGTTTTACAGCAATATATTAAATATGCCAACTTATAACAAATGACTTACGATGAAGGTCTTCAGAAACGTGATAGTTCATGTCTAATTGCACGCCATTCTGTGAATGGAAACATCTTTGTTACATTAGCCGAGTTAACTTATGGAAACACGTAAGAGACCTGAAATATACACGCTTTACCTAAGGATAGCGTTATTTGTGTAAACATGCGAAGGTTTCTATCCATTGGAGGTGTCAGGAGATTGATGGTATCTGATACATGATAATGAATTTGAAGCGATACTAAAAGGTCTCATTATTATATTATACGAAGATTTATACTGTACAAAATAATACAATGTATCCAAATTATTTCTTTCGCTAACATATGTTGTCACTTGAAAGTAGTGTACAGTAGAAACATACTACATTAAAATAAAACATAACACTTGCTCTGACGATGACAACATGATGTCACGTAAATCAGCTGACGTCAACCTTTCGGACCTCACGGTCTTATTAACATATTTTATTTTAAAATGGAACTAACACTTAAAACAACGATCAAGAAAGTTCATTTTTTTTTATGAAATGCTAATAATAGCACTTGTTTAATCATAGAAAATTATATGTGTGATATTTACTGCTTCATATTTGAAATAAGATTATAGATTACTGGCTTTAATGACGTTATTCCAAAAATCACCGATCCCCGGATCACAAATTTTTTTTCACAGACCACCGATTAGCGACCGCTAATGTATATGACCGAGGATTTTCCATGCCCCAGCTAATAGCCCAATTATCGACTCATATTATATTTAAGAGCATTTTTTGACACGAATATTTAAAATTTCGGTATCAGCGGTTGCCAAAAGACAAGAGGAGAAATGAAAGAGATGAATTTAGCGTCTCAAATGGTTCTCACCTCAAGTCCCCGGTAACGTAAATATCAAATTTAGATTATCTTATATACAATAGCTCAGACCGCTCTGTAGACGTTTTATTATTATCACATATCACATGTAGATATGAAATTTTCTCATGACGTAAGTGTCACTGCGAAGTATATAAAATAAAATGTTATACAATACACACACAGTTCCGACTTCCGACGTACTAGCTACTTTAGACATTCAGTATTTCAATTTCAATACCGTCATCTATGACGGGTATGGTTATACTATTTCAATATAATATTCGAGTCCAAACACCCATATGTTTAAATTGAACATTTAAAGCGCTACAAAACGGTAAAATTGATAAAAATAGATGCTCAAAATATGTGTTTTTTTGATAATTTGTAATAATGTAAAACAGATTTATTACATATCTGTAATTATTCTTAATAAATATTAATTAAAAGTGTTAATATAAGGAACCGCCATTTTATATTAAAAGTCATTCGTTGATTGTATGTTTAACAAATATCTTAGTATTATTAAATGGAAAATGTAACTACAATTAAATCTTTAATAACTGTCATTAATATTTATGACCAAGTAGTTATTTGATTAGAATTATTGCGTAAAGATATAATGTAATAAGAATTAATTTATTATACTTATGACAGATCAGCTCGCGGGAAAAATCTCACGTCGTGCTATGAGATTGGTATCATTGATCTTGAGACAGCGGATCGAGAAATATGTATTTTACTTTATTTTATATAATATAAATGAATGGTTTCAGATTGGTGACATGTTTAAGCACGAATAGAGATTTGACAACAATTTTAGACCAATCAAACGAAAATTTTAGAAACAATATTGTTATCATAGATTAGGTACATGTAATATCATGTGAGGGAGACATACACACCCTACTTTTAAGGTGTTAACTGTCAATTATACCCCTACACAAATATTTAATAATGAGATTAATATAGTAAGTCATTCTGTTCAATTACCGGTTCATATTTCTAGTAAAAATTAATAATTATTTACAGGTTCATTTTTACGATATTTTAATCTGGATATGCTCAGGAAAGCGAGACGCGTAACAAAACTTTTAGCTGATAATTATAATAAAAATATATCCACATTAACGAAGCTAGATACATCGTTGGATTTTTTTTATTATGTTACATATTGTAGTTAATCGGGAAGTATTTATATTTTAAATACGAATTATTTTTACAGTGAATCTAAAGATCTCGGAATCGGTATGTAGTGAATCCCGGGATCGTCAAATTTACTGTGATTGGAGGCCCTACACAGTACCCACCGAATCCTTTGTAGATGTCTAAATATATAACTCAATTGGAACGGCAGATTGGTTACTAAAAACGACATGTAATTAAAAATCGGAGACTATATTGCACGCACAATGGAAAATTTTCACATTGTTATTTATTCATAAAACCAAACTAATACAATGTAATATAAAATTCAAGCCTATTCTCGATTATTCAAGCATTATTTTATTCCATATGTTAATTGGTTATTTTTTTCATTCCTATTGGTTTTAGCATTTTTAATTTTCATTTGAGCATTCTCTAGCATTTAAAATCTATAATTGTGGCATGTATTAATCATCTATTTTTATCACATGTAAATTCAAAATAAATGTCGATTTCAATTCTTTTCAACACAATTTATCCTATTAACATAATTAAATGCCAACATCACAATTCAAAATAATTAAAAATCATCGCAATTACGAAATAATATATAAAAAAAAACACACAGAAATAAAAACAATAATATGAAGTTAAATATCACAATTAAATTAAAATTTATCAAATCTAAGCATGGAACATGTTTACTTTAATGACAACTACGACAAAAATCTTTCGGTATCCACACTATTCGATGGACACCAAATTGATTGTATTTCAGCACAACCAAACTCGTTATATGATCATTATGGCCAATAATAATTATTGCCACTTCTATCTACGATTTATAAAAATCGTAGACAAAAGACATCATTTTACGAAAGTACCATCGATTTGGATAAGTTTGCCCATCGGCCTAAGATTGGCCCACAACATGGAAAAAGGTGCTGTTACAATACCATTTTAATACTAATGTCATATGAATATTTTTTAGTTAAACAAAGGTATTGAGTAGCCCCTGGCGGTAAAAATATGAATTAATGTGCAATATAATTGGTTTTATTGTTAAATTTGTAAGGTGTCAGCTTTGAATGATAAAACACGTTTTAAAAACATTTCTTGAAATAAATTGGATTAGGCATATTTTCAATTTGTATTACTAATCTGTAAACCAAATGCAGTAAATTTTTTCTCATCTCAATCATGTACAGAATATACGAAAGCATAAAGAAAAGTTGCCAGGGTTTTAAAATCACTGCATTTATGGTAATTACAGTGATTATTTGTTTCGAGGGCCAAAGTTATCCGAATTGGATGAAAATTTTGCCCATCTTGTTTTATCTATATTTATATTTAAATTATAACAATAAATCGATTTATGTTAATTAAATTTCATCTTAAAGCATTAGTTCATTTCTATGTAGAACAATACCACACACAAATGCAATAGCGAACCATAAAAATACAAAAACCTTCAGAACCGGGCCAAAGTTACACAGATTGACAGTAGTGATATTTACTTAAAGAAACAACCGCAATGTCAGCATCTATTCGCATAATTTGTTATTGTCACATTAATTATTATCTATTGTGAATGTTGGTATTTATTTCGCATTTATCGGAAAATACTCAAAATATGTGCAAAAACAATGCAAATTGAAGGATTACATTGTATTTTAATCAATTGTATAGTGTCAATATTAAAATTATCATATTTAGTTACGTGAAACGTTTTGCCGTAACAGTGCTTTTAATGCTTCATTGAAATACCGCCTACACAAGTTTTCAATTACCTGTACATAGTGTTTGAAACAGAATTACAATACCGATATAGTTCTATGTCTTGTTATTATTGAAGTAGCATTGTCATATAATAATTAATACCGTAGGTCGTGCACAGTTGAAAAGAAGAAAAATCCCATAGATTTCTGCACTGATTATTATAAATTTATATGCGTTGAACTTGCAGCTTGTAATGCTGTATCTTATAAACAGAAAGGACAGTGTTGCTTTTTCATTGTATAAATTCTTAATAAATAAGGCAGCGAGCAAGAGCTTTGTAATAAACTTACCTTAGTACCCATTGCTTCAGTCTAAGGTTGTTAGGTATAGCCATAATAAATTGCAGCGATATTCCAACATTGGTTCTGGTTCCAATAGTGTTTAAATACAATAAATTCAGAAAGTGTGAGTCACTTATTTTACAGTCGCCTTTTATAAATAATTTAAAATCAACATATGCCAATTCGATACAAAGCTGAGCTGGCCGTGACGATTTTTCAATATGCGTAGAAAAAAAGAGAGAGGAAAAAATAAAATGTTGACTTGAGTATTATTCAGTTTTCCTAGCGTACTTTTCGCTGTTCCCGTCACCATCCGCAAAGGACTACAACCATAACTGGGCGTATCTCATGGATAGTGTTGCAGAAAACCCGGGAATTTTGAAACGGTTGGAAAAAATGCGGAAAATTGGAAATAAGCTGTTAAATATGATATTTTTCAATGTCTTTTCAACATATTGAGTCCAGGTGCACATATACATATGTGCTTACCACCGAGCTTAACTTCATACATAAAAACAAGAGCGTTTCCGTAAATATTTTGTGTTGACTTCAATTATATATAGATGTCATACGTGATTCGATATTGAATAAAGTTTCTTACTTCTATCTATAGAGAACTATACTTCTATCTATTGAGAACTATACTTCCATCTATGTCACCAAAGTAATAACTAACCATAAACTAAATTTGTCATACGTCAACTGTGTGTCAAAATATGTGTTACCGACTTCTAAAATGATACACAGTAATACAGTATTGTTTTTTTCCCGTATTTCCCAATTTCCCCAAGCGAGTTTATTTCCGAGGTTAAATCTGGGTTTTTACCCGGCCTCGCATCACTACTTATAGCACAACAGCGTTAACCGCTTTCGAATGAGTGACAGGAGTGTCTTGGGATATTTGGTTGTTAT
Source organism: Himalopsyche phryganea (assembly GCA_022494535.1). Classification (NCBI taxonomy): domain Eukaryota; kingdom Metazoa; phylum Arthropoda; class Insecta; order Trichoptera; family Rhyacophilidae; genus Himalopsyche; species Himalopsyche phryganea. Next base: position 3,609,072 of record JAGVSL010000032.1, read on the forward strand.
AATTGCTTGTTATGAAATCTTCTATGAGTTAAGATCATGCGGTAAAGTTATTAGATAATATTTGCACATAACATAAAATATAAAAAGCTCGTCACTGAATATATCCACCGCTATAGTTAGAGCATTGATCAGTCGACAGCCCTTGAAACTGGCGTCTCAAATGATGTGAAGAACAAGTTTTAAGTTAAAAAAAATAATATTGTGTTGCAACCAAGTTAGCGTGATAATTGTCATGTATTAGTTTATATACTGATGGTCTGGTATTGGAGATTTATTTTTCCCCTTGTTGAAATTAAAGATTTAATTGAGAATAGCTAATGATTTATGTTCTTGTCTTCACTAAGTCCTTAAACGCGTATTTGAAACATACTTTTTGAACAGTACAGCTCAGCTTTTACATTTTTCACGTAAAGAATGATTCCGACTCATTTCTTCTCAAAGGACTTCAATCGAAAAATGACATGATCAGCAATTTTAAAACCTTTGGCAATTGTAATATTTCATTATACGTATTCATAGTCGATGACTAAACAGCCCTCTGCTTATGCCATTGATAAATATTTGTTGTTTTTAAAACTTATTCCTATTGACTTATCCATATCGTCAGTCTGGAGTGTACTTTTTTACGAATTATGTGCTGCAAGAAGAAAGGAAAAGCTGCCACCGATTTCTCGCTTATCGAGCATAAAGAACAGCATATATTTTCCACTTAAATATTTAACTCTTTAATGTTTGTGCATTTTTGCATAGTAAGAATAACGATATTTTATGAGTTGAAACACCACTTAAAAAACCATTTGTATTACAATCGCAGTCTCCCGATAAACAATAAATTGTTTCTTTTGATTTTTTTATTATACCATTCAATATTAACATGTAATTTAGATCATTTACCGATATATTGTAATTGCGTACCCTATTTGATATAAAAGCAAATGTTTGTCTCAATATTGCAGTGGTTTATTGCTGGATAAAGGAAACCTCAAATTGTCTCTGAACTTAGACATAGCTTAGATCAACCGGCCTCTAAGCCAGCCTCGTTTCCATTATATTATGACCAAACGTGCTCAGCAATTGCTTCTCTGAGCAGTAATCCCCACAGGTATTCACTTTACCTATGGGAATCGCCGTATCCCTGACTAGTGTAATGGAATGGCCGTTCATAAAAATATCCTTACTTAGACATTTTGTATTGATTAGCGATCACGTCGCACGATAATCGTTATGATATAAATCTGCATTTGAGTAGCTGCAAAGTGGACTCAAGACAGGGTTGTCAAGTGTTATGGACAAAAAAAGAGAACATTTAACAAAAAACTGTTTATTTTGTACAATTTTCTTCATGCCGGTTATTATTAAAGTGAAATAAGTCATTTAAGGTACCAAAAATACTATTATTTCACAAGGTAATCGTAAGATTCCACCTGTACAGGAAAGATTATATCTATGAGGCTAAGAATCATAACGCATATACATATATGTATGTAGTATCATAATATTTTGAAAACAAATAGTCTGAAATATTATATGACTTATTCCACTTTCATAATAACCGGCACATACATATGTACAAAATAATAGTTAGGAACATGAAAAGTATACTTAAAAATCAATTGTTGAATTTAGTCATCTTCATTCTTATTCTTAATTTCATCATCTCTGTTGCTTTATTTATCTACACAGCTAATTTGGTTAAAAAGTTTCTTATTTATTTCTTTATAAAATTCTAAACTTGAAATATCTTTGTAATTATATACTTAGCTCAAATTACCCCGGACAGCGGATACTTTCAAAATTGAAAAGAGGACATTCTGGGTATAACATAAAAAAGGTAGAGAACAAAAGATTTGTGTTAAAAAAGAGAATATGTTCTCTTAAAAAGAGACCTGTTGGCAACCCTAACTCAAGAACATACGAAAGGGACTATTCCATTCAATTACTGTGTCAATGTTAGCAGAAACATCGATTTATTGTCAGATTTGATAGAATTTGCATACTAATGTGTCTATGCGCATGATCCTCGAACACAAATGCTCTATTATACGTTCAATACACTAAGTACAGGGGGTTCATTAATAGAGGATAATAAGGTATAATTAGGTGAAGTATATCATAGCTATTATATTTAATTATTACACGTTCAAGTAATCTGATTTAATGTGTTCATTTTTTTTTGCCACATTAGATAAAGTGAAGGGTGTCAGTGCAATGGGTCAAATTTCGATAGATTGACATTTATTTATGAGAAAAATTGTTAAAGATTTTTTTATAAACATTTGTTTATTGATAAAGTCTAGCTAGAGTCAATGCTCGACGGCGGGGCGGGTGCGGTGCTTAAACCGAAATGTACAGCATGCTTTTGCAGTGTCCGTAGTTAATGCGCATGGACTGGAAATTCGAGCTTCTTGTCTTGAGCGGTTTTTTATTTAAGTTTCAAACGCCGCGCCCGACCCGCCGTCGCGCATTGACTCTGGCCGAGCACTAAAGAGTCTACAGAGTTCTCTGGGCTATTATATAATATATAAGGTAAGGGGGATAGGACGCTAATGGAGTGTTTCATGGAGTGATCCATCTCAACCAAAACGATTTTATTTCGAAAAATATATTTAAAAATGCAAATCATCTGAATAACTAACGTATTTCTATTGTGCTGCTTTGTGTTGACAATATGGCACACACCGAAGGTTCGCTTAGAATAACCGAAAGAATGAGCTTCGAACGACAAGCTTGGAGAATGGTATAATTTCGAGAAGAGAGAAGCGGTATGGTGACGGAATTCGTAACCTCGTGTGACTACACCATTTAAGGGACGAATATGGTTATGACTTTTTCATGGCATGCGAATGCCTCAGAAGAGTTTTACCTATCATGTTTGTTTGTTTGGCTGGCGCAACGGTATATTTAGTCGCACTGCCGAATTCACAACGGCATTTCTGTCACAGGTTATCTCTCTCCTTCGCTGTCAATTGTTTTCAAAACGTTGTGATTTCGGCAACCTAAAATGCAGATATATACCATCGCTAAATTGATTTCAACGGTGTTTTGAAATGCTGGCGTGGCCAGGGATTAATCGATCAACGTAAGTCTCACTTGGGGAGTGAACATGGACATAGAATACAACCAAGAATAAGTCATAAATCTTCATCTTTTTGTCATTGCCCGTTTTGAATTTGAAAGTCTCAGTAATTTGTAAATTTTTATCATGATGTAAATAAAGTTATAATTAAATTTAGCTTATAAGCATGTCTGTTTTGAAAATATAATCATATTTTCAGCAAAACACCTGTCCTAAATGTAAGCGTGCTTCTGATAATCGAATGATATCTTATAAAATATTCTAAATAATCATTAATCCAATAAAGTTATAATAATGATTAATCATGCTTTATTTTACAACGTTTAATCCTTTAAACATCGAATAAACACCAGTATCTGTTAACTTATCAGCTATTTCCTAGAGTCCTATATTTATGCGTTACATATATTTTAATTTACTATTCACACAATAATCGTTTATTTTCCACTTTTAATTGTTGTTTTGTAGGACTAAAATCAACGCCTAGAATATATAATAGTTAATAGTACGCTAAAATAAATGCGAATATGTTTATTGAATTATTGATGTGAAGATGCAAAAACACATTCAATAACAAAAAGTAGCACAACCAGTGGAATAAAATTATTATCGATTATTATATATGGTATACTCTTGTCTTATATTATATAGGATAATATCTTTCCATTTATCATTTTACAATAAAAGATGTACATTTTTTTTGAATATAAGTAAAGTCATTTATCTTTTCCTTCCGAAAAAAATTGTCCGACGAGAAAAAGAAAATAAAAATAGATATTAAATTGTAAATAGAAAATAAGTAAATATTTTTATTCTAATGTTAATTTTAATAACTAATGACAAAACAATAAATATACTACTGAGTAATGTAATATTAATAGATCTCATTGGACATGATTCATTTAATCATTGAAAACAATGTTAATATTTTGAATTATAATATCTTAATGCATTTTCCAATACAATAGTAGCTAGATGCAATAAATCTTGTAACGGATACTGTGAACTGACACCGTGGACGGATTTTCACGATTTGTATAGAAACTATAACATAATTATCTATTAAACTGGTCGATTCATTATCTATCCTACAAGCCCTACAGGTAAGTTAGATTACAATACAAATATGAACATCGAGGCTTTGTGGCACGTAGTCCCCAAGTAGATTTTCAGTATTTATGACTCATAAATATAAGTAGATTGACGTATCCGTCAACCATTACCTAAACGGACTCTTTGATTTATAGAAATTTATAATTTAATAAACACCTATTTTTTCTTTATGGAAACATATTATACTGTGGGATTTGTTTTACAATTTTTGCACTCTCAGATAAGAAATAAGGCGAGCTATTACGAGGCCATAATAGTTCTCTTGGTAAACTGCGACGATTTCTAGTCACAAATTCATAACAGGTTGGATTATTCTTTGTGTATTTAAATACATGGATGATCTCATAGTCAGATGTCTTAAATTATAGGAATCAAATTGTTGTCTTGAGAGGTTTAATAACGAACGAGGTGAATACGTTGCGATACAGGCAATTTCCTGTTTCAAATTGTATCGAGCTTTTCTGTATGTTTTTTTTTTTGATAAGATGCACATTATTAGAATAATATAAATTATATATTACAAAGACAATTCAATCTACCACCCGAAGAGAAAATCTTATTATAGTGACAATTTTGGTAGACATTTTTGAATCCCTCTGAACTAAGGTTTACCAGGCTTTTTCTCGGTTACTTTCTCTTATTATCCTTTTAAAACTACGCATAAGCTTTTAGTACTTACATTATTAAAAATTCTTAATCTGGTAAAGTTGAATAAAAATAAAACTTATCATAGACACATGTGATAGAAACTTAGGCTTTGGTTGTCTTAAGAAATCTTCGTTACCCTATTTTGCAAGGCCAGACATTCCCAAAAGCGACGTGAGTTAAAAAAATCAATGGTATCTTCTAAGAGTGACATTATGCTATAAATTTAATATTTAAATCATAAGAAAACAGCTCATTTCTTAATGACAATTTTTATTTGTTAAATGGAAATTCGTGCACTGCAAGTACATTTGGCACTACAAAACACACAACACAAAAAAATATTTTTCAAACCCCTCTTTCTTAGGTTCGTATCTACGGTCGTAGATATGAATTTAATATTATTGTTTTTAACAGACTTTACAATCTTCAAAGCGTACGCTTTAAAAAAGTATAAACTTAGAAACTATATTCAAATCATTGAAAAAATAAATAACATATTTATAATGTGTTAACGACTAAAAATCATGAAATAATTGTTATTTTATATATAGGGTTTTGACTTCGTAAAATGCTTCAAAAAAGTTTAGAAACCCTGTATTACGCGATCTAATTTTTTAATTATCCACCTCCAGTGTAGGCTTTTCCAAGGAGGGGGTCATCGGTGCCATGGCTCCCTCGGACGATAAATTATGTATATAAGTAAGTGCATTCGTAATTTATATAAAATATTTATTTTTAAATCCAGGACTTTTTACAATAAAAATCAACCCATACAAAATATTGCTCGTGACAATTATATACTTAAATGACAAAAAAATCTCGGAAAACTGTCTTATTCCGATATATCAAATTAAGTTGCAGTAGGTGGACAAATAACTTTCGTATAGTGGAATATTACTATTGATACTTGAGACAATAATATTGTATTAATAGTGTTACAAAAAAATTTGTGTGATTTGTGTACAAAAGAATTTGCATAGTGAACTTTACATAATTTCTCAATTCTTGCCGAGAACTTTGTAAGTAACCATCTTTGTCTTAATAATCAATGAAACTACTGATTGATATTTTATCTCGCGTATTAGGTTAAGGGTGATTGAAATGATTCAGATTAGGATCTATGGATGAAAAAAATGTTAAATATTTTTGTTACACATTAATGTAATTCATCAAATCTAGCAAACTAAAATGATGAAATTATATTAGTCGATTAAGGCATTCTTCATAATACTATTCCACTAAAAGTTTACTGTATAGTGCTACAAAAACTTATTTAAGTTTTAATTCATGCATATTTATATTTTTTTCATAAGTTACGCTTTCCTCTATGACTTAGTGGAACGAGCTTTACCTTAGCAATCAAATCGGTCAATTCCCGGCAATGTATCAATATATCGAAGTAATTTTTCTCAGAGTAACATTTGAGATCTAAGACATAAGTGGTGAATATGTTTTTTCTACTCTAGTTGATCTCGAACGACCATAAAAATTCGTTTTGTGATTTTCAAATTCGAAATATTACTACTGATTTTTTTTACCCTTAACTTTTTTAATTTTTTTACCATGTCTGCTCCCAATGTGGAGGATATGGACTCCGAATGGAGATATCTCAAGAGAAGTTTTTCTACTAGAAATGCTTGTTACTCAGTTTCTGAACCCCATTTTTTTTCGAAGAGATATAAGGATAGAGCAAGGTCAATACCAGTGCTTAGCTAATCGATCTCGCTACGCCACGTTTTTAGGATTGGATGAGTGGAAAGGAATTATAGACATCACAAATATTCATGTCTATAAACAGAAACACAAAAATCAAATTGTCAAACCTGAGCCTGAGACATCCGTAACTGAAACCAGAGACGTTGACCACTGCACCACGAACCCAATATCTTAATGACAATTGATTGTAAATTATTTATTTTCAAGTTATTTATTATTATCGCTGTAGTCAAGTGGGATTTCGGTTGCGCCACTGAGGACTCGAATCTTCGAATGGAAATTTATTACATTAATTTTTCGAGCAGTTTTTGTGATTTCTACTTTGAATATCAGTGAGAAAAAGTGGGAGAAAATTTACGTTTTTATTCATCTCAAAAATTTTTAGTAAATTGCAAATTTCACTACATTTTAGGAGGCCCTGAACTATTGTCCTTTTTGCGAGATAGGAAATCTTGTTCTACGGAGAGAGAGCTCACTAATAGTCCTTTTTTAACCAGATCTTGATATTGTCACGTAAAAACATCTTCCATTAGGAGTCATGCTATAAAATGAGTGAACCAAAAATTCATTTCATTTACTTTTCGTAAAGAGTAGAAAAAATGTTACTTTAACGAACGGAATTTGATATACCAAAGTGAATCAATCTGTATGTATCACGTATTGATTTCATAAAATGTGTACATGTCGTAAAAAACGCACAACGATTCCACAAATCCATCCAAGTACTCTAAAGAGTATTTTGCTGTTCAAACTCGCACCGAATTGATTGGTAGCATGCCGTTGCCATGGAAACCGGTACAGCAATATCATTGGCAACACGAGAGGACTGTTGCTTTTTTGCTATATGCGCGTCTAGTCCCAGAAGTTAGTAGATTTGGGAGGCGAGCTGTATAAACTTCATCTTATTGTGATAAAACAACATAAATCTTTCAAATTAAATTTACCCAGTGTTTCTTAATGAAGGCGTTGTTATATTTTTACCACTGTTGAAATCCAAGTGGTATTGTGATGATACAATAAGTGATCTCGAACAATCCGAGTGAGACGGGTCGATATATTTCTTTATGTCAGTGAGTTCGAACTCTTCTGCGTGAAAATCAATTAATAATTTTGACCCCTTTTCAAGATATTCATTGCACGGAATACATAAATATATACAATAGTGTTATTTTGGAATTTATCTTTTATTTGGGAGAGGGCGGGTTATTCTAGTTACCAATTTCAAACATCTGGATTCCTAATAGTCCACATAAGGAAAAGTTGTTTTAGGACGAAAATAACAAAGCTGTTCATTACGTGAGCTTTTCATATGATGGTTTAAGTAAGGGTAGGGTGACGATTTAACATTTGTTTTTGGTCATAAGGTCCTAAGTTTAAGCATAGTTATGACGTGGCGTGCAGCCGATAAAGCTATCAACTGAGTAAAAACCAATTCAATCAATAAAAGTTGTTTTACCAGAACTAGTCGTAAGTTAGTCTCTCCACTATTTATTCTTTTGAAAGACGTTAAAGATGTAATGGGGCAAGGAAAATACTATTACTTCATTCTGTCTACGCCTAGTTTATAGCATCAGATAGAAAATGGGAGGAAAATAATGGTAAAAAATAGATATATATATAAAATATATGAAGGTAACTTTTTGAATACTAATACGTGACCCGTCAACTAGGTCATATAAATCCTGTGATTTCGAAATTCATAATTTTTCAATTCCGGGATTGGTCACTAAACGTCTGTTCATGTTCAAATTTATGTATTTAAATATAAATTTGTGTCCATTACTACTTCAATTGGAATGAATATATATGATTTAATATTTTTTTGAGGATAAGAATGGTTTTTTTTATTTATCGAGAAGACTGTATTTATAGATAATGGTTGAAATTGTTTTTTTTTTTTTTATAAAATAGTGCAAAAAAACATATTGTTGTCAAAATTATCTGTTCTTATCTGTGGTAGTTACGAAATGTGAGAAGCAGGGACCACAGTAAATATATGACACCGCCCCGTACTTATGGGGCGGACAGGGTCTTCAAAACCAATCTGCAGACTCTTTCTATTAATGCAAATTTAAAATGTAATACCCCTCCTGAGGCGTTTCAGAGTAGTGTCATATTTGTTTGTTTGCTGTTGTTGGTTTACAGTTACAAGTGGGCAAAGGGCTTGCAATCCTGCAAGGCCTTCAGTCGCCTCTCGGCCTTTCCCAGGGGGAGTCGTCCGACTTAGTCCACGGCTTGCTAGTACAACAACTTCCAGAGTTTTAAATTAAAAATGTGTAAATCTGTTTGTGTAACTGTCTTCAAGAAAGTTATATAAACTAACTGCAATAAACGAGAGAGTATACTGAATACGACCGGGTTTTAATGGGAGACGAAGGAACCGTTGAATCGTCCTTTGTCCTTCGCCGGAAGCGAGCGTCAGTGTGTTGACGCCCCGCACCCCGCTTCTCCTCGCTCTCCACCTTCATCACCCTCGAGCGGCGAGACGTTTCGTTCTTACTCTCTCATATAATTATTCTATGTATGAATAATGTAGGTTTTATAAAAAAGTATGTACATAAACAAACCAATATAATTATTTTTAAGTTAGTCAGGAAGTATTTAATTTGAAGCATGAATTGTTTTTTAACATTGACATTAAGCCAATCCTGGGATAACGGGATTGACTAATTGACTGGGATGACAAGATTGGGAGCCTTATCCTTAACCGAATAGACTGAGCGCACAAGAGCGTGACACACCCTGGTTTTTTTGTTAAGTTTAAGTTTTATTAGGGTCCGTAACTGAGAACGCACAGCGTTAATGGCAATGATTCGTGGAAGTCAACCCGATTCGCCAATCGTGATCGGCCAATCGTCGGCAGACACATTCGCTGGACGAATCCATTTTTGACGGAAAGGGGTGGCTCCGACGGTGCGGGAGTCCGATTTTTGATTTTTGTGGGGAGTCGATTGCCAGCCTTCGAGCCGAGAGAGCCGCCAGCCCCGTGGCCGGCACCGTTGACATTGTGGATTGTTTGTGTTTGTTTTGAAATTGGACTTAATTTAAAATCGTTTGTCGTGTCACTTGCATTCAACTTAAAAGTAAAATCATGTGTTAAGTAAATGTAAATGTAGACTCAATTTTATGTGTTAGGAATTATATTTGTGTATTTTAAACCACTGTATCTTCGATTAAAATTAAATAAGAGTTGAACCGGATTTGAAATGGTGTTTGTTTGAGATCCCATACCTTCCAGAACGTCAATAACCAACCATTTGCCTCTCTTCGATTCGGATCTTCTCAAACGATTACCGCTAGGCTACTGGAAATAAAATGAACGTTTTGTTAGCTTCCTGGCAATTATTCAAATCGAATTTTTCAGGGTTTTTCCGACCCTTACGTTATTTATCGTAGTTTTCTTTTTACAGTGCAAATGCAAGGTCGTGAACAACTGCAAGTTAACGCTTCGTTAGTTGTTAACTCTGTTGCTGAAATATGATAGTGTCCTTGGATGTGAATCAATAAGTGATGGGAAATAATGTTTACTCACAGACCCGTGTCATTTGTTTGGTCCTCGTAAGCATAATGAGTGTTAAATTAATACTCGACTTAATTTTATGCAAATGCATGGATATTCATGTGATCTGGATGAGATCATCGTGTCGCAGTACAGTATGGATTACATTATTGTTAGAACGCCGGAAAACGCAATGAAGATTACTTTTATGACCCTAAACGTTAATTGGTAATGACGGAGTTGGTTTATGTTTTATGATTGATTCAATTCAATTGAAGTTATTAAGCAAAACCAATTATTAACTATTATAAAACCCGGGCACCCAGCCGGTGGTTCGAGACCATCAGGAGAGTGGTGTTCGCCAACTGTTAAATGATAAGATGAAAGCAAATTGACAATGATACTACATTTTATCATTCTCTGTCCTTAGCATCTTATTTTTTTAAATTGACATAATTTTTTAAAAACTGTTTAATAATAATACCGTTTCATCAAAACTAGTATTTATTACACCACTTTGCACGGGAAACAGGGCGTTAGCATTAGGTCATTTAGAAGTTGACGTTATTTTGCTGCTAGTTAACCCGCTCCCTGCTGAGCTGTTTAAAGAATATTTCAATACCAAATATTTCAAAAATCAATTCAGTGGTGTTGGTGTTAACCAAACTTATGGAGATTATAATGACAAATCAGGCTATATCTTAATACAAAATCAGCTTGTAAACAAAAGTTTTAACCCTATTAACACTCTTATATTTTTGAGTATCAACTATCAACACACTGAAATCAGCCTTCTCAACAGTTGAGACGTTAGCAGTAAGCGGGTTAATGTTGAAAGTTGAAAATATCATCGTGAACCGTACTTCATTTAACACTCACAAAACAAATTCCATGAATCATATTAATGTTAAAAACTGAAAGACAAAAAGAGCACAGTTGGTCTAGAAATGGCAGCCAGAATGGTATGCGCAAATTTCACGTCGCTACTAAACACTGTTTGGGAGAGTTGTGACAGACTTTACAGACAGACAATGTATTTTCTTCTATATAGTAGAGATATTTGGACACATTGTCATAATTGAAACATTCTGCAAACTTCAAATGTTATCTACTTGCATTTAGGTTTCTATGGCTTTCAAGGTGAAATTGTCAGTACAGTAATTCGTTTGGTAGATCCATATAACATAATTTAAAGAAATATAACTCATCCTGAAATTGAGGTTTGAAACTTTTATAGCAACGTTTTAACCAAATAAAGAATGTGAACCATTCGCGAAAATCATACCCAAAATTGCTTTCATTTGCAAAATTTATTCTATAACCACCAACAATATATTCAACCTTTTATGAATCTATATCAAAAGGCATGGGTGTAATCGTTTCACCTACCCCGGTGTTTCTCAACGTGAGGCGCACACAATTTTAATGTTTGGTAAATTTTGTTGCAACACACATCAAGCACAAGGATCGCATAATTCTCATATAATTTTCTTCCGAGTTGTGCATTTAACATAACATACATATTTACTTTCGAAAGTTAAATCAAAAATAATTTTGTCGACCATGTGCACTTTTTATTTGAAGCAGCACCATTGTGTTCATAAATTGTTAATTATTAAGTTATGATAGATAAAGATATGTATATTTTTGAAACGTTGAAGCGAGACATGTCACAAATAAGGTTGAGACACACTGACCTACCGTATCCGATTCTGGAAACGGGGCGTTAAGAGCACAAAATAATTTCCTACCTCATATTTTCTATGGATTCGGCGGTAACTTTGTGAAAGTTTATTTTTAATATAAAATTACGTTAATTATCACGTTAGTGATGAACCAAGTGGAATAACTAAGTTATCAATTTTAATTTTATATTATTCCTACCTCATACTTTTATATTTAATTTGACTAAATTACGAACAACTCTCGTTAAAAAAATGAAATGCTCCAATAGCATTTTATGCTTAATATTATATACGGAAAATGTTTCGTACAATTTGATGAAATGCAATAGGTGGATTCAATTAAACGCTCCTCTCTCAAATATTTTACTTAAGCGTAAAATAAATACGAATTTTGCACATCAAGTTATCTTACTTCCAGGATTATTACATAAATTGGAAATATTATTACATTGCAGTTTTAAGTAAAACTACGTTTCTGTCAAATAATCCATTTTCATGTTTGTTTATATCCTTGTTTCAGATAAGCGGCTCGATTCGACCAAGTGTTCTGACAGGTAAGGAAAAATGTATTTATATTAATTACACGATGATGTTGAGAAATACGCTGCAAAATGTCCAGTGCACAGCATTTTACCACCGTAAAACTGAGGTTTCACTAAAATTCATTCAAATTAGGATACACAGGGTTCACTAAAACATCTGCTTCTACAGACAACGGAAGGAATACTTATTAGAAATTTTACTATAGAATACGTATACAATGCATTGGATTAAATTGGTGATGTAACTAAAACTAATGATATTATTGTGATAAAACAACACATATCAAATATTATACAATTTTCTACTATATAAGGTATGTATATAAGGTATGTATATACGGGTATGTGACCATGTACAAGTAGTTGACCTTTATAAATAAAAGTGCCCAAAAAGAAACGTATATGCGGGATTGATCTAAATTCTAGAGTTCAGACAGATGAAACCATCTTTTGTCGGATTGAAGAACTAGCACGCCACCATACTTGTCATTCGGCTATGATAGCGTCCATTTAAAAACAACACTTTATGCAGTAAGTATTTTATTTTTAATTTCTTAAAATAATTGTTAAGGATATCAGTGAATGTAAGCATATGTTACTTGATTCAACCAAGAGTGGTCTTACAGGAAGCTCTGATGAAAGGTTGTCATGAAACCCTCTGATAAACATGGTCAACTATTCAAAAAAACAGTGGTCAATTACGCGAGCTTTCAATTTTTTAAATGGTCAACTACTGACACAAAAACATGGTTGTTAAAAATTTATCACAATTTTTTTATTACAGATCCTATTCTAATTTTTGTCCTATCATATTAATTAAGACATTTGATCCAATATGAATACACTTGCTTTGTCATCATTCAGTCTAATGCTAAGCGTTAATCGTTATTTTTGCTAAATTTGTCTGTTAAGCGGTCAGCTAGTGGTACGTTTACCTTATTTAAATTAAAATAGTATCAAGTATAAAAAGGATGAATTTTTTCGTAAAATCACTGCAATTATCATGCCTTTACAATTTCTATCAATGGCAACTCTTTTTATGTTCGTTATTGCCCATAATTATCACTTGCCTGATAAACATTAAATATGTTTTAATTAAGACCAACATGCGATCTAAACGATAAAGTGGTGTTTAATCACGATTATTTTTATTAGATCAACGTTATCTGTTATCTACGGTATTAATTGTTTTGATTTTTTATTAGTGGTTGTAATTATATCAACTGACACACTTTACCGCTATCCTATATTTAGCTGCTTGAATAAAATAGTTACATTATTATAATATAAAACATTTAATCTACAATAAATCCTTGGTGGAAGGATATCTTAAGATAAATGATAAGACTGTGTATCTTGCATATTTAACGAGTTAAATATATAAATAACATATTTAATTAAATACTGTAAGCACTTCTATTCAATATTATTAATAACAAAATAAGGCTAAGCTGACTTTGCTCTCGAGGAAACTGAAAGTGATGTTAGGAATTTGAAAGAAACTTATGCGAACGAACGAATTCAAGCGAAATAATATTTTTCTTTAACCCTTACAGTGCGAGCCGCTTTCGCACGAATTTATTTTCAGGCAATCGATCTGTTAAAACGCTCACTATGGCTAAAAATAGATCAATTTTAACATTAAATAACTTTAATTATGTGCTAATTTAATTGTTAAGTTAATTTTTTTTTTGTATTCATAGGGCTGACGATTAATGCTGCGTATCGGCAGTTCAAAGCTGAAATTCGAAAGACTGAATATTCAGAACTCTTTTCAAAAATATATTTCCTTGTGTTCTATTTGACATTTTCATGATCTGTTGTCTAATTTCTCTACCTAAAGGTTCGAACTATTTTTTAAAGCATATTCACAAGTGTTTCCTTCTAGTTTGGCCGTAAATACGATATAAATCTTGAACATGTAAACATGTCCAGCGCTTTCATCAGGTTAACGAACGAGATTCATTGGTAATTTAGAGTGAGAAAACACAAATGACTCGTGAAGAATCCAATTATAATAAAACTTCCAGTCATTCGTTTTATATACGTACTGAACGAATCGAATAAAGGATTAGGAGAATGCAATCGACTCGATCGACTCATACGTTACTCATTATCCAATTATAATAGAAATATTTTGGACACATTTATTATGAAAGAGTTGGGCCATTAAATGTTGTAATTTTGATTTATTTTAATTGTATTTAATTTATTTACATTATCATTTGAAAATTTAAGAAAAAAAATCGGTTGAATCATCGATTTTTCTAATCTTGAAAATTGTTGTCGCAGCGATACTTTTTGGCTACATATTCTAATGCTAGTTGAATTGAGATTCAAGCAAAATGACTATTTATGACTTTTGTAATTTTGCGAAGTAGTGGTTTTAAATAGGCAATAATTCTTTTTAAACATATTGTTAACCCATTTCTAGTAATATTTAACTGCGTATTGTAGCTGTTAATCACTATTTACGTACATCGAATGGCAGTATTGACCCTGTACATTGTATAAATGTAAATGTCACTTGGAAATAAATACAAAATTTACGACCCATTTTTAAATCGGGAGCGCTCTATGGATTATTTTAATTTGCAACTATACAGCAGAATCGTTTATTTAAATTAGCAATGTCATTGTAAATAATCAAACAATATGATATGTATTTAAATCGATATGCAAAAATACAAATTACAGAAATTATCAGTTATAATAGATAAGTAGCTATATATTTTCATAATTATTTTCTATTACAATTAAAAAATCAATGTAACGCCTACAGCGCAGTGATAGCGAAACTAGAGACTGTTGATTATATTTAATTTAACTGATTAAAACAATGCTTTGTATTTATCGAGTGGAAAACAATATTAATGTTTAATGTATATTTTAATATTTGAAATACATATTTTCATATTTTAGAATGTGAGTACCCAATCTATTTCGATTTGTGACTGCCTTTTATGTATTATCATAAAATATATATTTTTAATTGGGTAACGAATACGCATTTAAAATACTGTTTTAATGGTAAAACTATAAGCCCGACATTGGGTTTAGCATTATTCTTTGGGCAAACAATGCTCCTTTATTAATATTAGGTAAACACCTCCATAATTTAAAAGTTATCAAAAGTGTGTTAAAGTACAGGGAACAAAATTGTTAATTTGTTTTTTAAAGCCATAATTTTTATGTATTTAATTGTAAAATCAGCATTAAAAGCGCTTTGAGCAATTTTTGTGATTCATTTTCAGTTACCGGTTGTTACTCGGAGACAATAATAAACCTTAGCGCTAGATCGCACACATAGAGCCATTTCGCCAATGGTCGGCCAGTTAAGCGACAGGTGTACTTTCAAAGGCGATTTTTAGTCAATGAATGATAAATACATTATTTTGTCGCTGTTATTTCATTAAACAGGGATTAAGTAATGTAACCAACGAAAATAAAGAAATTTTTATTATTTATATTAATTATTGAGATTTTGTACACTTCACTAACACCCGGGTTTCGCCTTTCGGCATCTTCAGGCATTCGAGCACACGAATGGACTGGACTCGAACTGACTCGAATGCCTGAAGATGCCGAAAGGCAAAACCCGGGTCGTTAGTGACAAAATACATGGAAGTGTACAAAATCTCAATAATCCAAATTTGATATTGAAATTCCATCAAGCACCCTCAGTCGATGTCTTAAATTATAAAATAAAGTAGTTAATATTGTACCAAGCATAAAATAATAGAAGTTTAACAAAAAATGCCGATTCTCCCAGTGGTCGGCCTCCAAAATCAAATGGTCGGCCTTTCGTTGCCCAGTGTTCGCCCCTCACTGTGAAACTTCATGAATATTGCGAACGAGTTTACTACAATAAAAAACATAATGATGCAAAGCATGACAATATAAAGTATATTCTGTTAACGATCCTCATACAGCATGAATTTGTCGAAACTGCTTTGTGAAGTAAAAATATGCTTTTTTTTAAATTGCGTATTGCATCATATAGGTCAGTATAGTGCAGATATAGATTGGCAATTGGCAAGACTACCTACACAAATTTTAAAAAATCTGTTTTTTCAATGTATCCACTATTATTTACGTTTTAATCCTCAAAAGACCGACCACTGGCGACAGCCGACTTTAGGAACACTCGCCCTAGCATATGGCTACTAAAAATTGTGTTGATGCTACACATTTCAAGTTCTTCGATCTCATAGTGCCATTGGTCGTATAGCCTCGAAGCAAGTCCCAGAGTTTTTTAATAAAATTTGTACCGGTAATAGTATAATATCATATTAATAAAAAGAGTAAAAAACCGTTTTCGATATTAAATTACTTCGATCATATTGATAAAATTGTGAATTACGTATATATAACAGTATGTCTTTTTACATCAACGTAAGTGGGATGCATTACTTGATATTCTTGAGTTGTTTGTCACATTGTTTTTTACAATATTTAGATATACAATTAAATCATTATTAATTTGCAGACCGCTATGATGGTTAAAGCTTTATGAGATGGGGCGTAGTGAGATGAAGTGTTTTCTCCTTATGTTGGTAACAAAAAAAGGCTGTGGAAGTAATGCCACTTTTCAATAATTTTCTCTTTTTTTTTTTTTTTTTTCATGTCCGCTCCCAATGTGGAGCATATGGTCACTAAAAAGATTTTTTCTACGAGAACTGCTTGTCACTCAGTTGCTCAACCTCTCTTTTTTTCGAAGAGAGTAGGGATAGAAGGATAGGGCTATGAGAGGACTAGTGGTTAGCTAATCGCTCTCGTAACGCCCCGTGAGGATGGGACTCAGACTACGAACAGAAATCCATGAATCGATTGAAAGATCAATCTATGAAAACCGTCCGCACCGGGAATTGAACCCGAGACATCCGTAACCGTAGCCAGCGACGAAACCAACTGCGCCACGGACACCGACAGTCCTTTCTTTACTTTAAAAAAACAACACATTTTTTTGTACTACTTCCTCATTTTTTCACTCATCGCGAACATTATCAACTTATACAATATGAATCTTAACTTGGTTGTTTATATGAAAGTGAGTGTTAATAATTACAAGTTATAAATGAATTGTGTTTTAATTTTTAAAATATAATGTCTTTCCACCAAGAATTGACAGTTAACACCTTAAAAGTGAATAATTGGTTGTTTTAATTTATTATTTTGATTCCCTAGTCGAAGTCGTGGAATTTATTTAGGTCTGTCTCAATGTACACCTCAATTTAAATTTTTCAGTATCATTTCATTTACACTTTTTACAATAAAACGGATAAATAAAATATAGATAGAACATTATCAAAATAATCTGATGATTGAACATGGAACATTAAAGAACAGGAACAAATGATAATTATGAACATAGGTCATTTTTAAGAAGCTATAAACGACACTAGCATCTGGCACCCCTGTTTCACTTTTACATTTTTACACGAGCAAAATTTGACAAAAAGAATACGGAAAAAATATTTTTTTACACTGATTGTTTTTTTTCTTTAAAGCGGGGACTCAAAAAAACTATATTATCTATTTATCGTCTGAGAGTCACTCAGAGAACCTACTATGATCGGTAAACGTAATTTGTTTCAAAATGGAAACCATGTTCACTGAAAATTTGGAATATATGGACTCTTAATGTAGCACCAACTTGTTTTTCAGTTGGTCACTTAACCTCTCTTATCGGAGAGAAAAAGGATAGAAACTTATAAACCTTTAGCTAATCCTCTTTCTACTTCTTGTTTTTAGGATCGGATAGGAACAGGGTGGGAAGGAATGTAAGCATCACAGACATTCACGTATAAAAGCTGTTCTATAGTAATACGAAATCTGTCAATTTTTAAGTTAACTGCATATTCTTTTACACGCGTCTTTGCACGGTGTTCTTTGGAGCCGTGTAAAAAAACTAATCGGGTGTGTCTATAAGAGATAACTTGAATTGACGCAAGTAGAAGTAGACTACCTTGTGAGATTTAATATTTTTCTATTATACAGTTCCTATTATGGTAACTATAGATATTAGTTAATAAATAAATACATATCAGGAAACATAATATACACATGCAATAAAAGATGTCCAGCAAATACATTGATTGATTATGTGCTAAATCTCCCTTGAATTTAACAGGGCCGCATTAAAAGAATTTTCGGTGCCGAACAATAAATGCGAACATATCGAAAATATATGTGCTATTCTCTTTATCAACGTCGTTTTGAAACTAAACATAAAATAACGAAAATTATCGTTGTTAAAAGGTGGTTACACTTTTGAAAGGCTAACAAGACAAGGGCCTTCATGAATGATCAAGGCATAATAGGTTGTTTATTTCATCCTTTAAGATATTTACGACTTCTAGATATCATTATTTTAACTATTTATCCATATTTAATATGTAATGGAAATATGAGAATTATCGGGCTTTGCCGTATATCAGGTGTCGGAAAACATGTTTTTGTCAAGTAAATAGTAAATGCTGTATTCTCTTCAAGTCAGGATGTAAACTTGGGGATACTTATGTAGTATGGAGGTCATAATTAAAGTGAATTTTCAAATAGATAATACAATTCTACTAATGAGAATAAAATAATAACTTATTTTTCTGAATGATTATTTTCGGAGACAATCGGTAAAATCGGAAAAAGATTCCTCGTATATTCGAGAAAATACGGTATATCTAATTTAATTATTTTGAATGAGGCCTTCCGACATAAAAAAAAAACGTTGCTTGGCCTAGCCCATAATGCGGTCCTGCAATTAAACATAAATTATAATTAAATTGATATTGTTTATTATTTGATTTTCGATTGCCATTAAATGATATTCTCAAATTAAAATCTGAATTCGTTCACATAAAAGTCTTTTAATAATAGATAAATCATGGCAGCCAGCGCCCATTATCGACATTAATAGCACTTGTATTTCGCTACCGCATTATCTAATTATTCATGAAATTTCTCAAGGCAGTTAAAACCGACATGTGCATTTAATTGATTAACAAATTATAGAGTCTACGGGTAATTAATTTCCACCTTAATATATTGCGTACGTAGTATGATATAATTATTAATGGCTGTGAGCTTCTTAAATATAACACAATGAAAAACAGTACATTTTCAGTCTTGTAATACGTTGAGAACTAGCTTAACATCAAAATCGTTACTAGAGTAAAACATCAAGGTTGATTGTGTAATACAATTAATTTAGTGTAATAAAAAAGGAGTATACAATCAGGGTGCAAAAACAAAGAGTAAAAACACTACTTTGCACATGTATGTATGTTGACCCCCGTGTACTCTCTCGGACAGAGTTTCTCTGAACTTTTTGATCCAACGGCAACACTGATCTAGAATAGGGGTCTCCAAACTACGGCCGGCGGTAGCAGGTCAGACATTCCCAGTATCCGGCCACTACGATCAGTACATTATAAAACTCACAGTGAGTTTAAATTTTACAATGAGTAGTTCAAAACAACAATATGTCGATATGATGAGCTAGCTAGATCTTGGCCCTTGAGACTTAGTGGAGGAATCAGTGTGGCCCTTAGACTAAAATGTTTGGAGACCCCTGATCTAGAAGAATAATAAAATACACCTTTGTAACACTAATAGATATAAAGAAGCGTCAATAAATATAATCAATTTATATTTATATACGTCAATGTATGTCAGTTCGAGTTCATTCGTACGCTCGAATGCCTGAAGATGCCGAAAGGCGAAACCCGGGTCGTTAGTGACAAAATACATGGAAGTCTACAAAAATCTCAATAATCCAAATTTGATATTGAAATTCCATCAAGCACCCTCAGTCGATGTCTTAAATTATTCTTAAATTATATTTATATGGTTTCGAATGGGTAAAATTTACCATAGTTAACCCCATTACAAAGCCATATGTATGTTTGTTATTTATATGAAATAATATAAAATGCACCTCTAAGGACACTTGTGAAATCAGTGTTCATAAACATGTCAACGATATGGCGACATCAAAAAATAACATCGCTTACAGCGTTTACACTATTATTATAATCTTTGATTAATTTATATGACATAAACTAACCCATTTAATATGACTGTTATTTCAGCATATAAAATAGCCAACGTGAAAGAAAACATTTATTGGTGCAAACATTTGGCATTGTTCTCCTTCAGAAATCGAACTATAGACTTTTAAAGAAGATACTTCTATAGATTGTAGTCCTCGAATTGAGTAGACGTAGATACAAATATAATTTAAGACATCGACTGAGGGTGCTTGATGGATTTTCAATATCAAATTTGGATTATTGAGATTTTGTACACTTCCATGTATTTTGTCACTAACGACCCGGGTTTCGCCTTTCAGCATCTTCAGGCATTCGAGCACACGAATGGACTCGAACTGACAGTTGAACTTGTCAGTTAGACGTAGATATATTGAAATCCTTCATACGCCTGGACTCTACTGACGACGTCAACTTTTTTCCAATTACATATCGACTGTGGAAAGGGAAAAGGACGTTACCCACACTCAAAAAATATTGTGTAAATCCCACACAAAACGTGTTTTAAATTGTGTACATTGTGATTATCGAAAAAAACATATTTTGAAAAGACGGAAGGATACGTTCTTTTGCCTTCCTGAGGTCAATATATTATATGTGTATATAAAAACATACTTTTAACAACAATGATAATAATAAAAGCAATAATGAAAATGAAAACATTTTTTTAAATTGTTAAGTACAAAAAACAAGACATTATTAATTTACAAGGAACAAATATTTGGTGGACAAAACCCAGAGTTTATTGCTGAACTAGTATTAACACGTGTTGTGTGAGTTATACACAATATTTTTTGGTGTGGGTTACGTCCTTTTTCCTTTCCACAGTCAATATTTTATGAAGTTCAGTATAAACCGTAATTGATTTATGAATATAATTTCAATTTTGAAAGCTTGACGCGATTAAACAGTAGAACAGATGATTATGATAATGACGATAACGAATATCAGAGGAGATGTTTCCCGTTCGATGAGTGACGACCGGATGGTGGTTATTTTTCTTTATTCTTGACTTCTGTCCTCTTTCTTATTCGTATTCCACCTTAGTAGTCATTTTGTATTTTCCAGATATCGCATTTGATAAGTCTCACGTTTGCAGACTGTTTTCTTATAAAATCAATTTTTTTTTTTCATTTAGGAATATCACATTTCGTAACTCTGTTATGTCAAGTGATGACCTGACATAAGTTTCATTTTATCGAAGCTTTTTCTTTAATAATAATTATCAATTTTGATGACGTGACGTAATGCTCTTACATTAAACAAAACGTTTCCTCGAATATTACGTTTCGTAAATCTGCAGCTTCATGTATCACTACATTGATATTAAGAATTAAATATTTAAAGTTTATACGACAATGTGAATATTATGGAGGACATTCATGACATATATTTTGTCAATAATCTCATTAATTATGTGCACATAAGTAGCCTTATCCAATGCAATTTCCCCAAGCTTCCTTAGTAATAAATCCGTCAACAAAGACATACTATATTTGATACAAGTTTTTTTGTTTTCAACTGGTCAAAATTAATTAATAAAATTATTTCTGGGTCCCTATTAGCCTACGCACAAGAGATATTATTTTTAATAGCCGTTTAAAATAAAAAAAAAAACAATATATGGTTAATGCATTACATGAGCGTTAGTCATGGACTTGTACATTTTATTGGCTTTATTATAGTGACGTTTGTCGGTATAATTATTCATTTGATTAGATTCATATATTGATTACGTAGTAAAAAAAAACAACTTTCATCGAATGGCTTATGAATATATAATCATTTCTTTATTGTTTATGTTAGTTGGATCATTTCAAAAGTAATTCTAACGGAAGGCTGCACTTCATAAGGTATCTGCTACTTCAGCGATTCCCAACTCGGGGTAAGCGCTTTGGTGGCTAGGAGTACGCGATAGATAAATCAATAATGGCGGACACGCTGAAAAGGCAGTCTTCTGTTCAGAGAGGAAAAAAGAGAAAATACTACGACGAATTCGTTAAATATGGATTTTTGGGCAAAGAAGATGAAGACTGTCCTAAACACAAGTGTGTAGCGTGTGAGAAAATGCAGAAATTGCCTTACCAACGCTATTTAATAACCGTATTAATTTGAAATAACAGCAACTAAAGAAAATACTAAGGGTACAATTTAGCGAAATGGTTTGGAACCGCTGTACTAATTCATAAGTTCGCGTTAAAAAAATCAATTAGATGCACTACAAAATTAACTTTTTTCAAAAATCTTATTAATTTATTCAAAATTGGTTAGAATTGAAGTTAAACTAGAATTGATTGTTGGTATTCTAAATATGTTGAAATAATTAAGATCGAAAAAACAGAGTTCATATGCTGCATATTGGGGGTGGACATGGCCACAAAAAATGTTATAAGTTATCATGAGATTATTAAATATGATCATATCTTTTATCAAAGTCTTATGCCATTCAACTATTATGATGAAATATGCCCTTAAGGAATGACGTCATGTTTGTGCGACCCCCCTTCCCCTAACGACTCAAAATAAAATTGAAATGACGGAAGCAATGATTAATATAACATAAAATTGAATACCAAAGTCCCTATAATAAGGTCTAGTTGAAGGCCGCCTGTGGTATTAACTGGCAGCCAAGTTGAAGGTACGATAATATTTACAATGGCCCTGAGAGCAATTCAAATGGTGCGTAACAAAATCTGCACAACGAGAGTCAGGAGAATGTGTTTGTCCAAACCAGCGTAACAACATTTAGTGACAGGGTTGACACTCTTTATCATGACGTATTGGACGTTTTTGTTTATTGTTTTTCAAGCAACATTGCAAGAGAGAACGGCCGTGACTTTTTCAATTGTGATTGTTATAATTGATAAAACTGACTACACGAGTGACTTAAGATGGAAGTTTGCCTAAAATTATCGGCCATAGACAGGGCGAAATAATATTAGTGTTAAGACAAAAAAAATAGCATTACAGCTAACAATAGCCAATGTGTCAAATATTTTTTTTAAAACACGTGAGATCAATTCGAGGAGGAAATAAGTCACAAACACTCAAGCTCAAGATCTCAACTATTAGATTGATTTTTTGAAACTCTGATGTTGACCTTACACGGACCTGAACTGAACTTGAAGATCCATCTTATCGTTAAGATAAACACTTACTTACGTGCTATGTAGCCTTACCACTAGACTACAGATGCCGACCCTAGAGACCCTTAAAACCCTTTGTTCTGACATTCGGGTGTCCCCAATATCACAACCAAATTGCGCAAACCAAAATAAATATTGTTTCCTTTATTTTCACTGTCATTGATGAATTCAGAAAACTATGACTACTTTAGGAAAAGAATTCTCTTTTAAAATATGAGTTTTCCCATATTCAGTAGAATAGTTCTCGGGAGCGCCGTGGCAGCGATGTCCCCAGTCGCATGTCTAATTTACCGTTAAGGTAACATTGGTTGTGAATTTGTACAAATTTTTTGTACGAATATGCCTATTATTTTGTTTTACTTCCACCTAAATATATCTAGTGACTAATTTCTCAGAACCAACAACCAGAACCGTCATCCACACGCAGTCGTTTACTTCGCGGTCTCCTTTTATAACTAAACAATAAAAAAGAAAAATTTAATAAAAAAGAAATTGAAAAGTTGATCACAAAAAGGATATTTGTCAAAACATCATTGTTCAGAGGATAGAAAAAACTTTTGTGACTAATTTTGAGTAACTTAAGCTTAGATATCTTTCGATTCATGTCACATTCGTAAAATAAAAAAAACAGTTATATATAGATATTGTAAATATCCAAAGGTAGTATTTAAATGGCGATTGGCGATAAAAAGAACCAAAGATATATTATGTATTTTTGTATTTAATTCGTCAATTTTGCCTGGTGTATTTATTAGTCCTCTCGATTGAACTGCAGAATAGCTAAACATTGAAAAAAAACAATTTTAAAAGCTTAACGATAAATACCCCGAGCTTCGACACAAAGCAACCCTTGCGCATTACTGATCTAGGCTCTGGAATCCGGAATAATAAGAGATATAATGAATAATAAGAGATGTAAGTTGTGAGCTCAGAATCTTAGAACCTTAAGCTAAGCAGTTACCGCCAGCCTAAAGATCTACTGATTGAATACAATCATCTAGCGTGTCAAAACCATTGCATGCTACATTTTAAAAGGTTATTTAAATGAATGAGAAAATGATATCGCAATATTTATGACACCTATATAAATATCATTCGGTATCTTCCCAATAAAATAATTGCGTGTTTATTACTGTATTTTTCTAAGGTAAAGATTTCTTTTGAATTTCATCTGATTTGAATAATTATAATAGTAAAAATGTTTTTTTTTTATATTTAAATACACATATTTATAGCATCGTTCAGAAAATGTTTTATTTAAGTGTACAATCACCGTAGAGCAACAAAATAATATCATAATATTTTTCCTTATAAATACTGGTTTTGAAATACTGAGTACAATGATATTTATTAATATAGAAAAATAAATAAAAAAGAGAATCATCTCGATTGTGGTTGAGATAGGGGGAATATCCAGATAATTATAAACTGTAGTCGATACTACAATTATTTGTTTATTAACAAAATTAAATTAATCAGCGGAATTTGTATAAGGAAATAAAACTACTTCGCGAATAATAAATGAAACACAATGATTGAGAGAGAACGATGAAGATAACTTACATTATTATTTGGTTGGCGTTAATAACCATCTAAGTATACGACCGACAACACAATCTTTCCTTAGATACTGTGGTATCCCGATTCTTCGTTTTTCAAGAGACCTTGAAAACCTTCAGCTATAGTCTTAACAGATGCAAGTCAGTATAGTTGACGATACGAAATACGAGGCACAAATGAACACTGACAGTGAAAGTATGTACTCTGTGTAAAGGTGCTCAGTAGGTAAGTCATCAGAAAAAACATTATCAGCTGTCATCACAATAAGGCGACGCTTGCAGATTTTCAGCCTTTTTTGCGATAGGGATTAAATTGGGTCCCACGAACTTATGAGAGGGATAATAAATGTTCGAGAAAAGCGATAGATTGGAATAAAGTTTGTGACGATAGCAGGATGAAAAATGTTTCAAAAGAAAAATATATCGAGATCGTATTTGTTTTGTAACGGTAACACGGTAGAGAGTGAATTGAGCCGTACGTTATTCTGAGTGGGATGACAAATGTTCCACAAAAACGATCAATCGGGGATACATTTGTGACGGGATCGTAATATTAAACGATAAATCGAGGAAAACGATAGATCGGGAAACGAATTATTTAACATTGTTCTTATAGGTGTTTGGCCGGGACTATAAACATTGAACGAAACATAGGGGAAAACGATCAATGCGAGAACGATAGATCGGGTTTCACTTTTTTCTTTACTGTTAGATACATTTAGCAATCTGGCATCGTGTTGGCAGCCCATCTCTTGCGAGGGCGGCCCGGAGGTCGTGTGCCTGCCGGGTAACCATTGAAGAATTATGGAATGCTCTGGAAGCGCGTCCGACCATGTAACCTGCCCATCTGAGTCTTTGTTGTCTCATGACGTTGGTGATGCAGATTCGTCATTCGTGGGTTTCTCTAGCTTTTATATATACGTATACAAAGTGTAAGCCAATAAAAGAGAAAAAAAAAGAAGAAATAAACTCTTTAAAATGTGTTTGAAATGATACCAAACACAATTGTTATATGAGTGCTTGATGGATAAATGTTAATATTTGAGAAGGCCGGGTCGAAGAGGGGCGAATGTTTGGTTATCACCATCCAGGATGTCTAGGATCTCAATCAGAACACCGCTCCAGTCCGGTTATCTCTTATTTATTAAATGAAGATGCAGTGGTTTATTACACAAAAATTACCAGTAAAACATAAAATTTATTCTACATTTACGTTTACTTAACTCATGAATTTACTTTTAAGTTATAATACAATTGACACAACAAACGATTTTAAATTTAAATTAAATCCAAAAAGAAATAATTTCAAAACAAAGAAAAACAATTTATAATGACTACGACGGGACGGCTGCCCCAGCCTGCTCACCTAGCCGCCGAAGCCTCCGAAAACAGACTGCCCACCAAAAAAAAATCATCTTCAAACGACGTAGGCTCCTCCATTTTCTCAATGATTGTCGTCAAGCGGGCGAGTCTATTAACCAGCGCCTGCTTTATAATTTTAGTTCGTCGGTCGGTCGGTACCCGATTCATTTTTAACGACCATACATAGGTTCGACTACCAAGAATCATTGTCATTAAAGCTGTAAGCTGTCAGTTATGGATCCTAATAAAACTTATGCTTAACAAACAAAACCAGGGTGTGTCATATTATTGTAATTTTTCAATAATAATTTATTCTATGCAAATGGTATGACCTCATAATTGCATTTAAAGTTTCATGATATAAAAATCTTTGAAGCAATTGTATTTTAAAATTATAACGTTGGTAACTACGAATTATTGATCATAAGATTCCAGTTTCAAAAGTTCTCGGTCAATCAGTAATTATTGTGTAATTAACAAATTAAAACCTTTGTCTTACTCTCGCATATAATATGTTTGACAAAACTAATTACTATTTATTTTAATTTAGACAAGACACAATTTTAGCACAAGTCTTCAAATACGCCAATATATCGATGACCTAGTTACATAGATAGATAAGTCAAAAATGTGAAATTTTAAGTTAAGTAAGCCATTATATTCGAACACCGCTCTTAACACTTACAAAAGTATAGCTTGTTAAATGTACAGGTTTTCTCTCAAAAAGCCGATAATTGCATAAGAAAATCAGCAAAATTAAATAATTTTTCAGTTCCGTATATATACATATCGAAATATATTTTTGTGAATCGTGACGTTCTATAAAGAAACAACCTTTAATCCTAAAACTACAAACTATTGATCACCTATTGGAATAAAAAAGTAATACAAATAACAAGCCATCACTTTTTACGAGTCAGCTAAGGTGAGTCAAAACTTTGATCGGTCATATCTCAAAATTACCAATTTCTAGTTGTATCACTTTGGAACTAGACCATCGATATACATTTACAGATGCAAGGTGTCCAACGTGCTTGTTGTAATTGTTTTTTTCGTAGACCATCAATCCAGTCAAGGGTTTTAGAGTAAATGTGGGACTAAAAGAACGTGCCATACAATATTGCGAATGACAATACTAAAAATTAAAAATAAGATTTCTGAACTTTTTCAGGTATTTCAATTTCTAGAAATTGAACATTACTTTGACACGTGCTTCATTAGTATCATAAATGTATATGAATTATCCTAGCCGGACTATCCATTAGTAAAGTTATTAATACAAAAAAAATATTATTCCGACCAATGGAATGTTGTATAATATCAATCGAACTAATAATAAATCTATTATTTCAATTTAATCATTGAAACAAATGCATGGTTAGAGCTAACAGCACAACAAAATAACTAGATTTAAACATTTTTTTATCAAGCAGTTTTTTTAAATATTTACATTTGTAATTAATAACTTTTTTAATGAATCAATCTGCATATATGACATAATCAGTTTTTAATTCATTTGAATAATAATTAGTACTTCCAACGATATAAATATTCGTATATTTTTATGGTTAATTATGTAAAAAAATCCTCGTGATAACTTGAAATCACACATTCAACGCGTGTTGAAAATTGAACGTATGTAAAAAATGTAAGCTTCCATCTATACTTAACTAGATTTCATAAATACCTACCTATTTACTGGCTTAAATTAATCTTTGATCGCTACCCAAAAAACGTTTCTTCGTTACATGAGATACTTGATTGTTTCAAATACGTTTTAAACTGCAATAAACAGCGATATGATGTAATTTAAGACATCGACTAAGGGTGCTTGATGGAATTTCAATATCAAATTTGGATTATTGAGATTTTGTATACTTCCATTTATTTTGTCACTAACGACCCGGGTTCCGCCTTTCGGCATCTTCAGACATTCGACCGCACGAATGGACTCGAACTGACAGACAGTAAACAGTGTCACGAACGGATTCTGAACGAACAGAACTGAAACCTTCCAAACTCCCCGTTGCTGTATCCTATACTTTGAAACACCTAACAGATGTCACTAAATGTGAAATGATTGTATATATTCATCCTTTCGTCGAATTGCATCCCGTCAAAACCCGCAATGCTATTATAATTGTAAAATCACTGGTAATTCTAATAGTAGTTGGAAAGTGGCAATTCGCCACTCTGTTAATGCGTTGTTTACAAAATAAAGATTAAGGCGATTCTCGAAATTTTAACTCAGGTATTAGTGTGGATCCTAGACGTATAATATTTTATCTCGTAAATAATATTTGTCGTATTTGTATCTTCTATATAAACGTTAGACACTTTTTACTGTCTGTCAGTTCGAGTCCATTCGTGCGGTCGATTTCCTGAAAATGCCGAAAGGCGAAACCCGGGTCGTTAGTGACAAAATACATTCAAGTGTACAAAATCTCAATAATCCAAACGACATAATGGTTGTTCATGGTGTATACACAGGGCTCAATTTAGCGATAAGCCAACTAGGCTGAAGCTTAGGGCTTCAAAAGTCTCAAAATAGAATCGATCGATATGTTTCTAATAATTATTCAAAAGAAAATAAAAAAAATGTAATCGTACTCAACGTCATTTTCGAACACCGACAGAGAGGTATCAATTATTGTTTCATTCTGGGTCCAAACAACAGATTCCCGTGTCATTACCTACTACTTTGTGACTTTTTAGAATTCTCCGTGGGCCACAGTGAAAAAATATGAAACAGTTTTCAATATATTGTTTAAGTTAATTATAAAAATGTATACGAACGGTTTGTAGAAAAACAAATCGAACAGAGGCCCTCTCAAAATGAATTAGGCTATAGCTTCCCTTGAACTAAATCCGGCTCTTTGTTTAAAAATACGTTAATAATTGATTCTGAATAACTGCAATTATAAAGATCTCTGTTGTCAAGGAAAAATTCACTCGACACATTTAAAACATGTTTAAAGATCATTTTTATCGTTATAATTTTATTGATTGCATTTTATTTAACTAGATAGAGATAAAATACAAAAATGCAACGCTTTTATTTCATTCATAGACAATTTTATGTGTTCTTTGTCTTAAAGATTTTCCCTATCTTACTTATAATGATGATTGGATGATTTTTCCACAAATAAAGTCATCTCTGTTAATTTATTTTAAATACAGCATATTATTTGACCCTTACTCAAGCAATAAATAATGGAAACGAACGGTTGAAATGTAAAATGTAGATGATAATACTTAGAACATTTTTAGTATAAATAGTTAATCCTTACAAAAAACCTCGCAAAAGAGTTGATAGGCAGCAGAGTCATATATATAATCAAAAATAAAAGGCACAAACTCTTCGATTACAGATTGCAGTATATTTCTAACTCGCATTTGAAATATTGTCACATTACAAAGATTGTAAAAAATAATATTTACTTTTTAATGATATCTGGATATTTATTTAAAACGTAACTTAAGATGTAAGGGCTTCCTCAGCTTAAAATCTAATGCTACTAAGGTGAAATATTTTAAAAAGCTAAGCGTATCTACAAATATTATTATGTAATTGGATAATTCCTTTAAAGATAATCCACAAATAATATTATTATATTTACTTGGTTGTACGACTGTTTGTAGTTTCATTAAAAAATCTTCCGATATTTAAAAAATCAACTTTTGACTTTTTGATGATTTCGATTATTTAATCTCTTCATTTTTCTGATTGATTATAATACCAATATTTAGTGTATATGGTTTCACAACACCTCACCATACCTTTCCCACTTCTTCATTTCCAATACTCTAAGCAGAAGACCAATCCTAAAACTCTGGCGATACTCTTTCTTAAGACCTGTATATTTTGTTGATGGCTATAGCCTGTTTCATCTCCTAGAACACCAGAAGAAAGCCAGAGTAATCAAGTGATTTTATCACGAGATTCTTTGATGATGTGTTAATTGTTCCTTCTGCCGAACCACGCTAAGCAAGATATTA
Organism: Himalopsyche phryganea; assembly: GCA_022494535.1. NCBI lineage: Eukaryota > Metazoa > Arthropoda > Insecta > Trichoptera > Rhyacophilidae > Himalopsyche > Himalopsyche phryganea. Next base: position 3,639,465 of record JAGVSL010000032.1, read on the forward strand.
TAATAATAAAAATTGATAGGTGACCACAATTATTACAGAAATTGGATGGTTACCTTTAATTTATAATGCGGAACAATTGTATTAAAATGCTGTACATTTTTTGTTGTAATTTTTTTAAATCAATTTATCGAAACCAGTTGGAAACGCCTTTAATGCACACCTCTATTTTGACATGAGTATGTTTTGATACATTAAATGAAAAAAGCTCTGTATAAATTTTTTTTTTCAAGCCTTGATGATTAAATAATACGTAGATTCATGCATAATTCATTTCATAGAAAAGCTTAAAAAATGTGGTTGTTAATTCCAATTGATTTTTTTAATACGAACGTGTAGCAATAATATCAAAAAAACATAGCTACCCGATAGGTATTAATTGAGTGGCATTCTTTCAGGTCAAATGTTTCCGACATATAATTATGACGTTTAGTCAGTATTAAACATTGAAAATATTGCCCCAAACAATATCCTTGCACAACTACTATAATATATTATGTTTTAATGGTATTTTTTGTATATATTTAATACTTATTCTTCAACACGCCCTACCTGATAAAACAAATCGATGTTCCCGCATATCCTCGTGATACGATCTGCCTACAATTCTAATAGGTGTCCTAAGTCTCCATTTGAAGAACTTTCTTTTCCACCGGTCTTTTCTCGCTCTAATGGATCCAGAAAATAGTCAAGAGGTGGCCATCAATGAATCCTATGCTATAAATTATGTAGTGTACAATTCATATCGATTCAGAGAACGAGATTAGATTGTAACTACTACAGCAAAGGACGGCAAACATGTATTTTTTGACAGATTGAATGTAAAAAGCGAATTTTTGTCGACTTCTATTTAAGATTGATTGTAATGAACTTTATAATAGTAAATTGCTATTATAGTTCATATTGTTTCAAAGACCTTCAACTTTCTCACTCAGGAAATATGTAAAAAATATATTTTAGATGAGTCACGATTCACGACGGATTTCCATTACGCCACAAAGATCTTAAGTCGATTTTCTTCTATAAAAAGTAAAAGATACATACATAAAAGGTATGAATGTAAATATCTATTATTTATGATTACAATTTTTAAACTAAATGCACGTAAATAATTACACACATGTATGTATATATCAGAGGTCTGTACGGGCCGAAATTTCATAAAATTACCCGGTCCGAGCCCGAGTCTCAATATCACACTTGTTACCCGAAGCCCAGATTTATTCTTCTCAACCCATTTTTTTTTAGTGTAGTAATTCAGTTATACTCTTCAAACATTGTAATGTTACTGTTTTCATATTTCTAACGATATTCATAATACATGTGTAATAAATTATTTAAGCTATGAATACTATTGTCTTATGTCTGACTCATAACCCAAACATAGTAAGAAATACGTTTCTTAAATTTAAATGAATTGTCCTTACCAGCCTGAGCCCGGGCCCGTGCAGTCCTCTGAATACAGACATAATCAATCTGGAGAAAATTCATAATGTTTGCTATTATATGAATTCCGATTGTTGTTTCCGGTGATTTATTTATTGGAGGGCATTGATAGGGCTTGTTTTTTCAGTCGTATGTGCAAATATTCTTAAGTCAAGAAGTGGCCGTACTTACTTTTGATACGTACATACGTCATAGAGAGAGAAATATGCGCCACAGGTTAGTATTTTTCGACACATTTTTATATAGCCTCCTGACCCTGGGTTTAGTGGTAATATAAAATTCAAAAATAAATCGATTCACTGAATTCTCATATCGTAAGCAGCAGGTATTATTCTTAGTAGGTTATCAAGGATTAGTGGTTGACTAATTGCTCTTGCTGCGCCCTCTTTTTTTAGGATCGGGTGGGACTGAGGGAATTTTAGACATCAAAAAATTCATACCCTAAAACAGAAATCCATAAATCGATTGAAAAGTAAATTTATGAAACCCGAACTGGGATTCGAACCTGAAAGATCCGTTTCTGAAGCCAACGACGCTGACTACTGCACCACGGATCCAACATATATTATTAGAATAACGTTAATGTAATTTATTTTATAATTTCATAGAGACAAAAACAAATATTGACATTATTTTTTAACACACAAATAAGCTTAAAATAGACCATTATAGGCGATGGTATTATTATTTATAGCGTGAAAAAATTAACGATTAAAAGACGCTATTTTTTATTTATAAATATATGTATATATACCTCAATGTATTATAATATTCAAGATCAAGGACATGACAATCATGCAAATTTATTCAAACAAAAATGAATATTTAGTTCATTGGAAACATCACCTAATGCGATTTCAACAAAAACAAAATCAGCTGTCAAAAACGGAAAATTTGTGCAATTTCCAAATTCAAAAACATTGACAAAACTTAAAATATTATATAGTACAGATGTCATTTAAGTATCATTGCTTTGACGTTTAATAAGAATGTTGACACTAACAAAAAAAACGAGTGATTTATTTTTGTTATTATTATCGTATTTTCAGAGTTGATACCCTTGGACTTGACTTGGGCAAAACACTTAGTTAAAACTATTTTTATGGTGATAGGCATCATTTAACATTAAATTAACCACGTAAAAAATAACTGCAAAGTCATTTTCATAATAATTAATAAAATAGACTAGTTTTAAATATCGTGTGCACGTAGAATATTAAAATAAAATTATTACTAGTCAACTGATGATATCAGGGCTTTGTAAAAACACACCTACTATTAATTGTCGGATAATTTCAGTCGTACAAAACAAATAAACAACAAAAAAATAGGTTACTCCATCTTTTAATTATGCCTGCCATAAATAACTACACATTATTTGTAAATATTTATGGAAAAAAAGAAGACAAAGATGAAAATAAAAATTTAATACATTCGCGCCCGATACATGCGGGAAAACGATGAATGCGAGAACACAAACAAAAATATCATTTTGGTGCTTGATTTTTTACCATTTTTTTTATGATTCCTCAATTGTTTATAACGATTAGAATCAATTTCACTCCTCGCAAGCATTTTCAACTGATGCCATAGAATACGCTTAATACATTCCGTAATATATCTATGACCTAGTTTCATAGTGATACAACTAGAAATTGATAGTTTTGAGGTATGGCCGATCAATGTTTTAACTAATCTAAACTGAATCGTAAAAAGTGATGGTTTATTATTTGTATTTTTATTCAAATAGGTGGTAGCAATAGTTTAAAGTTTTAGGATTAAATGTTGACGTCCGTGGTGCAGTTGGTAGCGTCTCTGGCTACGGTTACGGATGTTTCGGGTTCAATTCCCGATGCGGACGATTTTCATCAATTGACCTTTCAATCGATTTATGAATTTCTGTTCGTAGTCTGAGTACTCCCTCCCGCCCATCCTATACCAACGGAGCGTAGCGAGGGCGATTAGCTAACCACTAGTCCTGTTCTAGCCCTATCCTTCTAGCCCTACTCTCTTCGAAAAAAGAGAGGTTGAGTAACTGAGTAACAAGCAGTTCTCGTATAAAAAGTTTCCATTAGGAGACCATATAGAGCATTGGGAGCGGACATGGGAAAAAAATATATAAAGCCACGATTCATAAAAACATATTTCATTAATTAATTTTGCTGATTACCATATGAAAATATCTGCCTTCTGAGAGAAAATCTGTACTTTTGTGGAACCGTAGAAGAGCGGTGTTCGAATAGAATGGCCAACTTAACTCAAAACATTAAATTTTTGACTTATCGTTCTATGGAACTGGGCCATCGATAAATCTTGTTCATGCCATAATAATATATGCTCCGATAGAGAGCGAAACCGAGCTGCAAGTAGTAATTAAATTAGATATATTTGTACAGGATTTTCCTTGGGTTTTTTTCTACGTAAAACAATTTGATAGTTGTATAGCCACCTACTCATGTATACAAGTATTAAAATTTCAATTAGACAAATAAAATTGTAGTTTCAACATACATAATAATTATTCTTATCGATGAATAAAAAATGCATCAGATAGTTGTTATCATACACACATGCATTACCGAATTTGCATTTATTTTTTTCTCTCCACACATGTCGAAATCAAGTTTAAAAATTAATTGGTTTTTTGCGGGCTTCGGTTAAGCGTGTGGGCTTAATAAACGAATATTCTCGATATGCGAGAAACAATGACAATTTAAAATATTTTATGTTACTGGGTATTGAAAAATAAAATTCAAGGACCAGAGGTTTTTTTGCCGATATTGAATAGCTTTTGTCACTTATTGCGTTTCATTCGAGTACAAATAATTGCAGATACTTTGAACGGTGGTCAAATGTTGAAAAGACACAATTGAGGAGCTTGGGATCAAAAATTACCACATCCACTTTCTGCTTAACAAAGATAAACACACTTTTCGTATAAAAACTTATCCTCTTCACAAACTATGCAAGTATCTGTTTAATGTTATCTATTTCTTCTTATTTATTCATTTGACATTGAAGAAAACTATACTGCAGTGTCTTTAGCAATATTAAAAAAAACACAAAACCACACATTAACAGAGCAATACTTTTCATTTGGGTAGGCTGAGTGCCAGTTAACTGAACTGTCATGGCCGATAAATACAAGCACGCTATTGGCTGATTTGATCAATTATGGCACAAAACTCTACTGGGTTTGGAGAGTTTCGATTTTATGGTCATATTTAGAGATTAAATTGCATGTAAACTACGAGGATTTGAGTGACGTTGACAATGCAATTCTGTTCTTTTGAATTTGTCTTTTAATATTACAGCGATATCTCGCTTTTCTTCAAAACTGGATTTGAGCATGTTTGTTCAGAAGCATATCAATTAATACGTGTATGGCGCCATCTAAATAATTTTTAGTATTTAAACGACAAGTAAAATACAATTGTATGTGTGAATTTATCATTTTTCAGGAAAATTATTTTTTAAAGTACGAAAGAAGTTTGGATGCATAAAGTATTGTTTTTTTTATATAGAGACATGATTTCTTCACAAATATTGTTTTAATTTTCTTTAAAATAAATAAAAATCAAGATATTTTACTAGCGATTGCACGCTTTTTTTTGATCGAACAATAATTTTGATATTAAGAAAGTGAGGTTAAAAATTATTGTTATATGTTTTGGAATTACAAGCTTCATATTCTCGGCCGATTTTCATACAAGCGATACTGTAAAATTTTATCAAAAAAAGGGTTAAAAGCGTCATCTTAAAAAGCTAATTTTGATATTTTCTAAAGACGAAATAGTTTCGTCACTCATCTTGTGTATTATTAAAAACAGTGGTTATATAAAAAATAACAAAAATAAAAGACAAGTGCTTCTTGCTTAAAAATTGGTAGAACGCCCCTAGTGTTTCTCAGGCATTCTAATCAGGTTTTTAATAATTGATATAGGTAATTCAATAGACATTTTTAAAAAATGCAATATTTTTTACTACGCTTGTTTTTGTTTCAAGTAATGCTGACGTTTTTTTAAAATTATAATGACATACCTATATAACTATAATGTAATGTAATATCATATCATATTTTATGTTTAAGGCAGAGTTCCAAGTGATTGGGTACGCCTAACGAAAACAATTCGGTCAGTATTTGCCAATCATTGTTAGGAAGTGAACCCACTAGTTTTTTCTTATTTTTCTTTTATTATCAGATCACATTACAATTGGATTAAGAAAAAATGAGGTTCGCACATGAGATGTTTATTTTTTATAACAAAAAGCTCGTTAAGACCCTGAATTAAGAATTCACAAAAATAAGGTTTCTCAAACTTTCATTGCTGCGAACCGTTTTTGATATAACACGGTTGATGAATTGTGACATATTTTTGTACAACACACTTTATATAACACGGTTTCAGCATTTTTTTTCTAGAAAATGATCCTATAATGCAAGGAAGTTTGAAGTTCAAGAGGAAATTACAACAGAACTTGACCCCTTATCACGAAATACGTTAATATGTATAGGTTAAAAGCAAACAATCGCTTATAACAGAATGTTTATAGCCTAAATCCAAAAATACCTTCGACCGATCTCGAACCGAACCGGAAAAGAGTTAAACACACAGAATTTAAAGTGATAGCGATTATGAATGGATGATCTATTACATGTTATTAAAGCTTTCTTCAATATATACGTAAATGTATATCTTTTCGATTGTTTATTTTAAAAAATAAAGCATATTAACAAACTGGAATGCATACCCTAATTTTGTATGAACTTAAAACCTCGTTTAACATTTTGTTATTTTATGTTTTGGATTTGTATAACACAGCGTTTTGGTGGAAACATATGACCGTGTTATACGATGCCCAAGTGTATTTCATTTTTTTATATATGAAAATATAGAGACAATGATGTGTTTTCAGGCCTTCGACTCTTTGAAAGTGACCCAAATAGCATTTGAATGTTAAATTATTCTTTATCAGGCACCCTTACTCTATAATATGAAATTTCTGAATATGATTTTAGTCCAGCATATGCGAAACATAAACATCCTTCAAAATTATTTTCTTGCCCTCACTAAAGACATCAGTTGAGTACTTACATCCAGTCCGCTTTCAAAATCATCCTTAATGAGTACATATGCTTCAAAGTAGGATCAAATATGGCTTTAAAAAAGATTACATGACCTTAAGAAATAGGCTTTACATATCGCAGATTGAAAGAGGAACAAAAAAAGCGAAGGAATTTTTCCATTTTTTTTTAAATTTGCAAATAAATATACACACGTCATTATACGTTTTTTTTCAGTTTATGACATAAATGTTGAACAGTCATTTTTTCAAGGCAATCCATTCAATATCATCAAAACAATTTGTATCCGACAAGACTGTCTTATAGGTAACAGTAAAAATTTGTTTGGTAACATTTTTTCTGCGAAACAGTGCATTCATCAATAAATATGATAATAATTGACGCTGGCATAAATTTGAGTTACAAACAAGAGAATCGTTAGACAATGAATAGTTTAAGCAGATACAACGTGACCTTATAGATTATTTTTTTGTAATTCAATATTTAAGTTATGAGTATTAAAAAAAAACATTCGGCGCCAGTTAACAGCGAGAAGTTTAAGCTCCAATTTCACGATTTGTTTTTGATTGGTCATTGGACTGGATTGCGAACTTGCGGCAAGCGAGATCGAGAAACTTTCATGTGTTATAAATATTTTTAAATACAAAAAATTCAGTCAAACTGCAGAGTATAAACACTATGGCAGAACTGAGCTTATTGATAGTTTTAAACCCAATCGCTTTTATTGACTGGTGGAAAAAAAGAATAATTTTTGAAACGAGAAAAAGAAATCCGTTATTTTCGTTTAAACCACGATTAATCTAATATTTTAATAAACCTTACCTTACGTGATCACTCTCTCTCTCCATATTTCCTTGATTCAAAGTTTTTTTTAGGTCACAATCAAGATTTCGTTTTTCCGCGCCTTCTGGCCGCCACGAATACGAATACAATCTCTCTGGAAAAGTCCTATATGTTAAGAAAAGCTGAAAACATCAAAACGCACCCATTAATTGAATACAACTCACATTTTAGATTATTTAATGTATTTGCAATCGTACTACCTGTCAAACGTGGAAGTGAAACAAATCATTAAATTAAAAACAAGCTAGAAAAGTAACCAATGTTATTGGATAAACGACTGGTACGGAAGTTACGATGTTGAATTAACTTATTTTGTATTTTGACCAAAAAATATTTTCAGAAGTAAACACGATTATAAATATTTCGATTTATATTTCAAAGTATTATTAGGTATCTTTGATGAGAGGATGGGGGTGTGTATGATTTTGATATAAGTCCATTTTTGGTAATTTTTTGATATTTAAATATTCCAAATATAAATAACTTTCTGTAGTAAATATACTCTGTGTAGCTGTGAAAAAGCTTCACAAATTATAAAAGAATTTTTACATTTAAAATGTGACGTACTTACGAGTAAACGTGTACTTATAATGATAGGTTCAATGGCAGATTATCAATAACGTATAATTTAAAGTATATTTTGTACGCTTTTTTTCATTCACTTAAATTTCATGATTTAATTATTTTTTTCATTTTTGCTTCCACATAATTACGACGTTTTCGACATATTATACGTAATAAATCTTGTCATCAAATATGATAGGATACAATTTCTGACACGATAACTGAAAATGGTTCTCGACCGCTGAACAAAAACATTACAGATGTTTTTTTATAGCTGCAAAGAATCCCATTGTATGGCATTTCTTGATTCAATATTTCCTGATTATGAGTTTAATAACACTAATCAGCCGTGTACAATTTTTTGGTATCTGTGCAATTTAAAATAATAAAGTAATGAATAATTATTCTAATCATTTTTATGCCTTTGGCAATTCGAGGCAGGTCTTATTTACCAGCGATTTATCTCATGCGTTTTTTTCCCAATGCATTTAACACTTATTCACTTATAGAGGAAATTAAATAATATAAAGCCATTTTGAATAGTTTTAAAGATCTCAAAAAGTCATTTTCAACTCAACAATTCTGTTGAGAATATTTATAATATTATTTAAAATTATGCTGTTCTTGAGCATGCCAAACTTTAAATTCCTGTTGTTTATCTGAAAATCGTTGGCATGATTCTCAGAGGCTGATTCAGCTCCCAAAGCTTAGAACCAGCTTAAGAATGGTGATAGCGCAGAGACGTGAGTGCAGAAACAATAGACTAAAAATAATAACGTTTTTACAATGCGCTTTTTAAATGTTAATTGAAGTACATTATATAAAATTATAATCACTGGAGAGTCATTCAATGGAATGAAAGAAAGATGTACATCTTGGAAAAGAAAATCAAAGGAAAACTGATATGTATTCATTTACGGCTTGCAATACTGTCCATTCAGACCCATGCGGCCATGGCCAGCATCTCAAACGTTTTCCTGGCATATCTGTCCTTAGCTCTCTTTCGACGCCTCTTCAGTCGGTCACTCCAAACTAAGGATCGCAATGCCGGTATTACCGAAACAGGTTACCCAGGATAACGATTATGAAAATGAAAAATACCGGTATTTTGGTATTAAAATATAACCGTACAACTATTTAACGACTGTCCGTCCAACAAGTATTTGAGTGCTAATATCCGATCAAGATTGATTGATTTCAGCATTCATATACTAGCCTTTTAAGGTCATATTTTTAATTCAAGAACCAAATAAATTATATGCAGTATTTATGAAAATCAGTATTGCACGTTTATGATAAAGAAAGATGTGTTTTCAGCATCTGATAGGTATTGATTTATTCGTCTGATATTGCACATTTTTATGTATTTTGTTATACAAGTACTGTGATCAGAATATTAATATAAACATAATATATTGCAATCCTTTCTTCCGGCATATATCTCGCTTTTGATGTCCACCTTTATTCTACTTGGGGTTCCTTTAAATAAACTCCTAATTCCATAGAGCTACAGATTCCTCACATCTGACAGCTTGACCGATCCAGATCGAGTCATTTTACATTTAACTATAATGGAACTAAATTTCTTGAGAACTCAGCGTAAGTACGGATGCGATATCTAACGTTTTCGTTGACCGGTCCAAGAATGCTGTAGAGAAGTTATTTTTCAAATACTTGTATGGCTGTTAAGCCCGTAAAGAATTAATGGTATCACGATTATATTATATATCGAGAATTTTAATAGTAAGACTCAAATAGACTCTTTTGTTCGAAGCTCACCATATTTCCACTTTTCAACCGGTTGGTAAGCTTTGCAATTGAAGATCATGGTTTCCAACTACTTAAATTAGTTAGTGTTCTGAAATGTGACTATAATTGTAAAGACAATGAAACATGCAGGATAAAATACAAGAATGAAACTTACTTACTTTGTTGAATTGTTGTACCAACACTACCAATATAAGTATATCGATGATAGAAAGCAAAACGGGTGTTAGGTTCAGTTTCTTTTTACGTTTTTTTCGTAGACATTACTAAGCGTGTTTTTTTTAATTAAGCAATACATTAGATTTAAAACGCGCCTGTTCAAAAGTATGTATATTTTTTTTATGAAAATGAGCCAAAAAAACTAATCTATTTTTATAACATCGCACCAAAAAAGCTTTTAATCAAAATTATTCAATACCAACAGAAACTAAAATTTCTATCAATATTAATTATGATTGACACTATTAGCTCAGCCTTATTGACATAATAGCCTACGTACTTAATTCGACAAACCCACCTCTTTTTCCACCGTTTAGTTTTTTTCTATTTAAAACAGGTTCACGTAATAATTATTCATTTATAAATATTATTGTTCAAAACCTGTTCCGGGATTTACCAACAGCCTCCTGTTGCCATGTAAGATATTTAATTGGGAAGGTGTAAATAAACTTTTTAGAATTCAACTAATCATGTGATGCTCATAAGCATGTGATGAACTAGTTAGTTTTTCTACGAATTACTTCGAATCGTTAATGATTCCAGAAATTTTCTGTTATTTTTATTGCTGCAAATAATTGATGGTTGTAATAAATAATAGTATTATTTTATTGGCAGCTCAGCAATTAGGAACTCCCACAATATAACGGGCCTGTGGGTGAACAGCTATTTTAAAATTGCTCCAATTCCATGTGTTCGATATTTTTTAAGCCATAAACAACCGCCTATAATTGTATTATTATTCATTTTCACACTAACCACGGACATTTGGTACTGTCTTTATTCTTTAAGAATGTCTGTATGGAACTATTTGTAGTGTTTCACCCCCATACAGGACTAATGCGTCCATTGAAGACCCTAGGCAAAGTGCCGCCTCAAGCGAGATTCAAAATACTACCCCTGCCATAAATATACAATAACCCGATTTATTTTATCTGCTATTATCACAGGTAATTCATAAAAAAATATCATTCTAATCATACGCATTGTCCACTACAGCTAAGATAAATAGTGTTTATCAATTTTATTAAAAAATAAAATATACTCTGCCATCATATCATTTACATCGAAATGGCGCATACCATCTGATCAAATTGACCATGCAATAAATAAAGAGAATTTTATTGACTTGATAACATTAAGTAGTAAAAAAACCAATACGGTTTGTGCTCCGAATCAATTTTAAAAACAGTACCTATCGTCGGCGTCCTTGGCGCAGTTGGTAGAGTCGCTGGCTACGGTCACGGATGTCTCGGGTTCAATTCCCGGTGCGAACGGTTTTCATAAATTGACCTTTCAATCGATTTATGGATTTCTGTTCGTAGTCTGAGTCCTAACTCCCACCCACCCCATCCTCACGAGGCGTAGTGAGTGCGATTAGTAAACCACTAGTCCTGTCCTAGCCCTAACCTTCTATCCCTACTCTCTTCGAAAAAAGAGAGGTTGAACAACTGAGTAACTAGCAGTTCTCGTAGAAAAAATCTGTTAAGATACCTCCATTAGGAGACCATATGCTCCACATTGGGAGCGGACATGGAAAAAACCCTATTGTACTTAAGATATTAAACCTCGTAGAAAATAGATAATTCGAAGTAGACGTGAAAATGATGATATTTTCTAAATAATAATTTAGATAATCCAAGATATTTTGTTTAACATTTTGTGACACTTCAAAAGGTCGTTTTCTTCATAGACAATAAAGTATAAATTCTTTATGCCATTGTTGTAAATCTGCCGTAGGTATGTGTCCAAAACAAAATAAAAACCGTATTTTTCCAACAGTTCACTATTCTATTTTCAAAGCGTAATAATTAATTCAAATTGTTGCAGCGACGTTTGTTTTCGAGGACGATACAAATTTTGTATTCCGTGCAAATATGTGACGTTTTACTATATGTTTACAAATGTGTATTTGCATTTTTATAGTGCCATATGTGCACTATGTTAATTAATATTATGAATGAAGGCACAACCTTATTACAAAAATTACACAGAGGATACCTGTCGAAAAGCGCGTATACTTGATTTATATTATTCTATCCTTCAATCGATCGTCACCAGATGATGTTATGTAAGGTTTTCATTTAGGTATGGATTAAAGAATGAAATGTGATATTGATGTATGTTTGTTGTGTATTATTAATTAAACATAATTTGAAGTGTAAAATGTCAATTCTCAATGGAAAGGCATTATATTTTTAAAATACAATAATTTACGTAAATAAATAGCACATTTCATTTTTTAATCATACATAAATGAAGACCAAAAATAGCATCATTTAGCGACAATCGCTTGAAGGATGGATTAAAATATTATTATAATGTATTGCAGCGTTTCTCAAACTGGGTTCCGCGAGGTAAATTTGGAACCCCAAAGATGTTGATTTTTTATACCACTCATTAAAACTGTATGTATCCGGACGCGAATAAGAAATGATTTTGACGAAGGTATTATAAAAGATTTGTTTTTAAACTCACGTTTACAAAGTCATACAACTGATGAGAACAAGAACTGTTTTTGTTCTGTGTTTTATGAATACGCACAGTATATACCTACGAGAAACAATTAATAATATTGGTGACTGATTGCTGAAAATGGTGGTATCATTATATCTATTAACTGTTGTTTTTCTTTTATATTATCATCAGAAACTACAACTGAAACATCAAAAAGTTGGAATGACTGGCTTACAAACGCCCTTTAAGCAAATACTGCTTATGAAAACGGATATCGTTAACAATAGGTACTTACATATAGTTTAAATTAATTATTGTATGCTGTTCTGAGAGATTCAAATTTTTCTACACGCGCAACAAGAGCTTTCAACACTTTCTATTTAGACATTTTTCAATGTTAAAAATCGAGTTTGAAGGTCAACAATGCAACTGCAATTAATAATTATTATCATCGATGTGATTCACGATAATTTATTCATATAACCTCAAATTCTGTTGTCCAATTTAATTAAGTCAAATGTAATATCTAATACAACAATCAATACGTACACTGTTTTTGTCGTGTGTAATAGGTTTTTATGATCAGTCTTATGATTATTGGGTCTAGCCTTGGCCGCCAGAAACTTGAATGCCTTCCATTGAATGCAGGCAGCTACAGCACTGCAGTAGATTCGTGGTTGTCAGGATTGAGGAAGAGGACATTCGATATTTGAATAGAATATTCACCACGTGCACCAATCTAAAAAAAAACACATGATCATAGACAAGCGAGGAAATTGGCCATGTAACAGCCTTTTAATTCGGTGTAATGGCTACATGATTTAATTAACATTAATTTATTCAAAAAAGAGACAAATAATTATTCTCCGTTAGATTTTTTAAAGTGTAATTTTTATTATCAAATAACAATAATAAATTCATGTTCGATTTTATAACTGTTAGATATTTAAATAATATAAAAAATGGAATGGTCATTTTTTATGTTTCGTTTTTTCTCTCCAAAAATATTGTTAGATGAAGTGAGAATGAAGACATAAAGTATAGTTTTTTTGTCTTGTAGCTTTTAGCTATAGCTTGAGAAAATGATTGAATACATTGACAATATCAATTGTTTTTATGATCTTCATTACAAATAGTAAAATAGTGTACTTTATTTTGTGTAAATGTTTTTTTTTAATTTCTAACATTTAAAAAAAAATAAATATAAATTACTGTCATTAGGAAAAGGTTGTTTTTATTTCTTTATACTATTAGAAACTCACGCATCAAGAAATAAATATAATATGTGAATATCCACTAGTGCCGAGTTAAGGGTTAAATATTAAACATTAATTTTAATTGTTAGAAACAATTTGAAAATGAAAATAATTTATAAAGTGTAACTTAACGCAAAAAAAACATATGTTTATTTATTTTCAATCAAAGAAGCTGTGATTCTATTACATACCATATTTTTTTTATTTGTATGTAAACTTACTCTGGGTCGTTCACAGTGCACGATTTTTATTTTGAAGGTTACAACATAAATAAATAATAATAAATCATTACGAAAATTCGTTTCTCGCATGTTTCTTAGGAAATCCCAAGTCTGCTGTGCGTCTGAACGGGTAAAGTATGTTAATTTTAGCCACCGGCAATTATTTTCAGTCACCCAGTAAACCTATAAACATTTACATATTAATTTGATATATTTTTTTAATATAGCATGTATATTATGAATATAGCTGTATTTACATTACGTGCATAAAGCGGTGAAATTAATGAAAAAATCCATTTAAGGATTCGTACCCTTGAGTAGTAAGAAAGCTTATTGTAATAATCAATTGGCTATAGGACCGACATATAGAACATATGCGACACATTTATTCAAAATTTAAAGGAAAACAACGACATTAATAAGCGTATTTCTTGACACATTTTTCATATTGTCTCTTTTTGAAGACAGTGTTCATAAAACAAATTTTAAAAAAACATTCTCAGATTTTTTTTTTGAAAATAAGAAAAAGAACAAAAATAAGATGAATATAATATCTTAAGTTGGTCAGTAATTTCTATTTCACTCTATTTGCTATTAATTGATCGCATTTTTACAAAATGGTAATCCGCTATGAACTGGTTCTTAAAACAGATGTATTTAATGATAATAGAAGTTCAATAAACAATAAATTTGTATTATTAATTATTAAATGATCCGTATCATTATATTTCTGTTATTGAAAACAATTCAAAATATTTACCCAACGATGAACATATATGATGTGGGTATATAA